>OY744542.1:34701062-34858562 GCA_963556195.1 Sepiola atlantica
GTGTTAATAGATGTAGAACAGTTGAGGTAACAGGGTTAGTTGGCAGGTGAAGGCCAAGGAAAACATGGGAGGAAGTTATAAGGATGGATTTAAGAGAAAGAGAGATAAATGGAGACCTGGCCAGAAATAGATTATTTTGGAAAACAATTTCTAAAAACCGTCCAACACATGCCAGCATGTAAAACAGACATTAAACAAAATACGATGATGATATCTATTTAAATGAATAAATACGAAAGTTTTTTTAATTTATCACATATATTACCATCAAAACGGCTCACCGTTATTTAAATCAATAATACAACACAATCTTTTGAAATACTGTGTGTGTATATATATATATATATATATATATATATATATTAGTATTTCATGTATCCACATAAAATTTTATAAGGAGATATAATTTTTTATGTATCAATTTTCAGTATTTACTTCAACAGTGCTCGATACGTAAGTAGAGCTAGGTAGTAAGCTATGGAAATATATTTATGGCAATTAAGCTACACAGAGGCTCCCGCGTTTCATCCCCGGGGGGAATCTTCAGGCTAAAATGCATTTTAGCCTGAAGATGCATTTTAGCCTGAAGATTCCCCCCGGGGATGAAACACGGGAGCCTCTGTGAGGCTTAATTGCCATAAATATATTTTCATAGCTTACTATATATATAGTAGAAAGAAAAGATCTAAACAAAGATGTTTGTATGCCTGATTTGCATAATTTTTTTAAAAGACAGTTTATAATAAATTAATATTTGGTGTTATTAATAATTTTATTGTTCTATTGCATATATATATATATATATATATATATATATATATATATATGCAATAGTTTGGGCGATATTAACAGTAATTAAAGTGATTTCATAAAAAATGGATAACATATCAAAATTTTCCTTATTAGTTTTTAAAATTACAACAGATTTATATTAAAGACATGTAATGTAAGTTATACATTTAAAAAGAACTCTTGAAGCTAGATTAATAGCCCCCAGAGGGCAAGTAGTTTTTGCTTGTGTGTGTATGCATATATATATAGCACATGTATTGTATTAGTTTCTGTAGATGTAAATCCGTTGAAACTCAAGTGTTTATAAAAAGTGCTCAATAACAAGTAGAGCTGTTTATAAGTATAAATTTTTATTTATACAAACATTATTGGTTTCATATGTGCATACATGTTTCGGTTGTACTTTTCACAGAAAGTCAACCTCATCAGACCAAAGATTCCAGAGAAATGTGATGGATTTGGAGACTTTTCTCCCCCAAATAAATCTTTGTTTGGGATTGGTTATTTTCTATTTCTTATAAATTAGTATCGGATGACCTATTTAACTTGTTGACTCTTTGAGTTAGTTCCTCTCTTTTTTATCTTTTTTATTCTTTTTATGACCTGCCTATCCTTTTTTCTTGTTTTATTACCCACTTAGCTTTGGTTACTTTTTAACTCCATTCAACCTCCCAAGTTTTACAAACCCATTTAAGTATGTATATGTATATATGTATGTATGTGTATATATATATATATATATATATATATAATGACAATATTTATAAATAAATATTAAATTATCTTTACCTATATATGTCGCTCTCATTAGTGTAAGAAGTGACAATTTCAGACGGTCACAAGGTGCAAACTCGGTTCACACAATCAACCAAGACTTTGCACGCTTTTGTTCTATCCCCAAGGCCATCGGAAATTATCACGTGATACATGAGAAATTAAGTTCGATTTATACCTAAATACAGCTGACAATAAACAGCAGACAATCTAGAGGGTTCAACGAACGTTATCGGAACTTTGCTTATAGCTAAGTGACAGTCTGTTTTTAATATCTCCAAACAGTGCTCAACTTTAATTTCTTAATAAATAAATATTAAATTATTTTTACCGACATACACCGGCGTAGATATATTTTCATACTACTGTTACTACTACTAAGCTCTACTCACGTATTGAGCACTGTTGAAATAAATACTGTAAATCTAGACACAATATAGTATATCACCTTATAATATTATGTGTATATATATGAAATACTAATTATATATATATATATATATATATATAGTATTTGCTCACATTGAATTACATTTCTTATCGGGTACCTTGAAAATGTAGACAGAATTTGTTTATTTTTTAACATTTTCATCATGTAATCTTAATGTCATGTTTAATTTAATGAAAGTTTAATGACTCTCCTCTGCTGAATTTGAGTTGAAAGAGAATCTTCTATGGGGAGACAAATGTAATATTTTTTTTTTTTTTTTACTGGAGATAGGGCATCTTACCGGATGCCAGATATTCACCCACTATTTCATAGACTCCAACCGAGAGATCTTTTTAGGATTCTAACCGTCCCTTTGAGCACAATTGTTGTATCTCTGTTGTACGTGGTTCATCTGTTATATTCGCCAGGTAGATTTTGAAATTCTTGTTCATGAGCCCGGTTGCTCCTATGGAATGAAGATCTTCCGAAGATTTCAGTTTCTTTTGATGTCGTACATAAGACCTTGGCATTTAGTTATCTTCTTCCTCTCATCTCTGTTTAAGTCAGCATCACTAGGGACACTGACTTCAACTCGTTCATTCATTTCGTATGAATCAGATGATTCTATTGTTGGCATTGGTTTCCCCGATATATTTCTAGTTAGAATTATTTTTAGAAAGAAATCTGGTACTTACAGGAAGGACCACGTAAAGATTGCCAACATCCTAAGTGAAAGTGTTTCTGTGGAACGAATCGGATTCGAACTTGGCACACCTAGATTGCCGGTTTGTATTGTTAACCACTTAGCCACCGTCACCTCCCTGTCTTCAACTAGGGTTGCTACTTTCTTCCTTTTGTCCCATATTAATATGTCAGGTTTAACAGCTCTGTTTTCTAAGTATGAAGCTGTCATACACCATCCACTATGACTATGCAAGTCATAGTGGATGGTGTATGACTATGCAAGTCATAGTGGATGGTGTATGACTTATACCAGAAAGAACTGTTGGAAATATCTTCCCACGACTTGCTGCCACACTGGATATTTAATTTTTTACAGATGGGCCAGTGAAGATATTTAAACCTTATAACTGGATGTAGGGTGGCTCACACTCTCTTTTGTGTGGTAGAACCTGCACTTGTCATTGCCGAGACCACTAATCTTCTTCATAAAATGAATCTGCTTTCATCTGTTATTTAAAGCCATTTATTTTTGTTGTTTAGGGCCATGAGCAAGAGCACACCTTCTTATTTCGTCTCCAAGACAGGAAAGCTTGCAAACACCTGTGGAAATGTGCGGTAGAGCATCATGCATTCTTCCGATTGAAGGGTCCAGTCAAAGGTGCTACTACACGACAAAACTTCTTCAGAATGGGTTCCAGATTTCGATATAGGTAAGTTGTCATCTGAAAGTGTCTTCATTTAGACGCCTTTTCATTCGAAAACGTTTCATTAAACGAAATAGTCATCATTTGTCTATTGATCTTTTTATTAAAGTTTTTTTTTTTTTCAACAGTTCATTTGTACTTGATTATAAACTAGCAGGGCTACCCGATATCGCCCGGGAAAAGAAAGTAGAATCATTTTTTTTTTTTTTTTTTAAGTGTGTAAAATACCTTTTTATTCAAACTAACTTTCTCCCATGTTACTTTTTGAACACACCTCTCCCGACTTCTCTCTCTTAATTACTGCGCAAACTTTTGCGACTACTTAAATAGAAAGAAAGCAAAAAGAAAAATTTACTAGCAGTCAAATGTTTGACTTAGATTCAATGTTGATTTTCAAATTTGGTCCATGGTGATCCCAAGCAAATATCCAAATATTTTTTTTACGATGACTAGCGTGAGGATTGAATGAGGAACCAGAGCCCTCCTCTCCCGGCACATGATCCTAGACTGCCATTTTTATTGTTACTTTCACATTTTATAACATGCAATTCTTCGAGTGAGACCGATGGATGCGCTGCTATTGATTGAATGAGAAGCACTGTGACTTTTATTGAAATTATTTTTGGTACATTTATAGTCTTTAAGCACACCCGGCGTTTCCCAGAAATGAATGGAGGATGAATGGGCACCCATGTGTAACCCTGTTCCAATATTACCATTTCTATTTTGCCCTCTGGTGCTACCAGATCAGGCTGTCTGAGAATACTGGCTTCCTGACCTAAAATGTACCGAACATTGTTGTTATTGTTTTTTATCCTTTCTCTTTGCAAAACTCAATCATGTTCTGCAAAGTCAAAAACAAAAACAATTTTCCTCTACAAAACAACCAAACTAAGCTCCATGAATAAATATTTGACCATATAAAAAACTTGAAGTATAAAAACTTTTAGCAGTAAATAACCCGGAAAGAGTTGATATTTCGTAAAATAAAACAACCATCTATTTTGCCCTGTTTGCTAGGGCTGTAGAATATGCCGACTGCAACTCTGCAGAAGAGTAAGACCCCTCCCAAACGGGGCTACCTGTTGGGCGGGATCCTAGTGGCTGAGAAACCCATGTCCTAGTTGCCTAAATGGGCACAGATTTTGCAACACTCCACTTTGGCCCTTTACTTTGGCTAGACACGAGTTTGAAGTGGCTCGAGCTGATCAAGCGGTTCGTCACAACATGCCCGAGCAAAAAGATAATCCCAACTCTTTATTCGATCAAACATCTATCCCCTCCATAACGTTTACAAGCTAAAAGGTGGTGGCTGAGGGTCAATTGTGCCAAATAAAAAAAGGTGTGATCACTGCTACATATTAACATATTTTTAGTTATTGGGTACTAAATCTAAAACTAGCAGTGACTCAAAACTGTACTCGGTACGAGTGTACTGGTTGTGTATATCTGTCTCAAATAAGGCGATAGGAAGTTCCTGTTAGTACATTAACAATAGAAATTGGAGTCCGTGATGAATGACGAAGCACAGAACCAGATAATATATATGTGTTTTATGGAAAACAAAAAACAAAAAAACTACTCTGATACTGAACTCTAAACAGAAACTGAATTTCCAAGATTCATTGTTGTCCAGTCACTGAGAAGAAAAGCAATTAGACCAACTTTAACCTTTTTTAATAGAAAAAGTAATTTCTATTTGGTCAGATCCTGTTAATGTAAAAAAAAAAAACCTTTTGAAACAGAACTATTAATAGAAATCGAAAAGAAAAACATGCAGAGAATCTACTGAAAATGGAAACATTTGGAAACTTGAATCCCCACAAAAAACTACAAGCCTTGAAAGGCATTATAAGAAACAGAACTCTCATTAGCGACCCCAGAAGAAATTGAAACTGCATTGCAAAGGCAAGGGGTGCAAAGAATACAAAATAACAAGTATTAAAAGAAATGATAAAATCATGGAAACGAATGCTTATATCTTAACATTTAACAAATCATCAATACCAAAAGAAATTCGAATTGAGTACATACTAGAAAAGATTGAAATTATATACCAACTCCATTGCGATGCTTTAAATGCCAAAAATATGCGGGAAGTGTGGGGAACGTGACCCAAACCATATGGAAAATAAATGCAAAACACTTAAATGCGCAAACTGTCATGAAAAGCATCCTGCCTATTCAAAAAATTGCGACATCTTCAGAAGAGAAAAAGAAGTCATGCACATAAAATATACCAAGAATTTCAATTTTCCCGAAGCAAGAAAAATAGTGGAAACCTATATGGGAACCAAAACATTACAGAAATTAAACCAAACAACGCAAGCCATAAACACTCAAACTAATAAATACCAAAAAACTTATTATTGATAAATGAAAAATCACATCAATGGCTAAGATTTCAAGAAAATTAAAAAATAAAAAAAAATAAATAAAAAAAAATGTACACAATGGAAGTAAACCAAACCGAGCCCGATATAAAAGCAAAACAATTAGATACAAACATGCATGACAATATGGAAATAACCAAAAAAAAAAAACCCTCTAAAACTACTAAACTAATAAT
Organism: Sepiola atlantica; assembly: GCA_963556195.1. Taxonomy (NCBI): domain Eukaryota; kingdom Metazoa; phylum Mollusca; class Cephalopoda; order Sepiida; family Sepiolidae; genus Sepiola; species Sepiola atlantica. Next base: position 34,707,016 of record OY744542.1, read on the forward strand.
AAAAATAAAAAAAGGCGACAAAGATCAGTAGTCTCCTCTCAAAATATTGGAAAAGATGCAAATGAGAAAAAAGCCTTGGTCTGTTAATGATGCGCCACACCGGGGACAATCGTGAATTAACTTGGCTTTACGAGCGCCTCTCCATCACCATTATTCATGGAAACGCCTTGAGCCTGTTCTCGGCCTGCCAAGCCAGCCGGACCTTCGATGAAACTTTGTGTGCATGTTGGTTTCAAAAAAGGGACGTTTATTAATTAATTATTATTTGCCTCCCCATTTTCCTTCTCAATATTTTATTTGACTATCATTGTTTGTATTTTTAGGTGTTATTTTGGATTTTTTCTTCTCGTAGACTAGTTGCTTTACCAAGACTTTAAAGTCTAGTCTATCTTATTTCACTCGGCTATGGATGAGGGTAGATGGATTTATACCTTTGGATCAATTGTACTTGAGGCACCCCAGAATGAGCAACGACCAAAACGACACATTTTCCCTTGGTACCGACTTTGTTACTTCCGGTCGAATCATAAACAAAACAATATGTACATTTATAATTTTGCCATCGCATATTTTTTATTAAGACAAGGGGGTTTTACTTACAAAAAGTTTGGTGCTTATGTAGATGAGGGCACATATGAAAAATGCAGTTACACAGGTGAAAATTGCAGTTACACAGGTGAAAATTGCAGTTCCAAATAAATTAACCGGTAACATTTTTGATGTACTTATGTATCAGGCAAAAATAGGTATATCTACACCAAAAATTAGCAAAAATTATTGAGTATAATTTTAATTAAAAATAAGAATCAATTATATCATTTTTTAGGATTCCGCCATTAGTCAAAGAACTTGAACACAGTATGTCAGTTCTGCTGTCAGTACTAATGTTGTATTATTCATTTAATTGTGTTTGGTTGAGTTTTATCTGGTCACCATGTGGTCACTTGGAAAATGATAAAGATGGTTGATTGTCGAGTTGCTACTTCTTGGGGGGGGGGGGAGATGTCTCTGTTAATGGCTGAATGGAATTTATTTTTATATATATTAATGAGTCACCACTTAACAAGGCTAAAAGCCACTTGAGATTCCGGAAATTTGAAAATGTCCGATACAAACGTGAGAAAGCAACTTCTACTAGTAATAATTTGTTTTTGTTTTATACTAATGAGTCACTTGAGGATAAGGTTTAATGAGATTGTCAGTTGGATGATGAACAATACTATGAGGGGATTGGAAACGATAGGTGAAAATGGACAAAATTTGATTATTATATAGGTGGCTCGACAAGTATTTGTTAACATTGGACTTGAAAACGACTATGTTGTAGTCTTGACAAGTATCAGGTTTTGAGGTAATGTTATAGTAACCTGTAATCTTGGAGTCATTGATGGAAACTGACGGACCAATGCCAGTTGCACACAGAAGTAAACAGGTCAGGTTTCGTCTCCTGTAAGGTTGGAACACAGATCCCTAATGTTGGAAAAGGGATTGATGGTAGGGATCCATATGAGAAGTAGGGGTTCTGAGTTTACACTTATCTTTTCCTGTCGGACTTTTCATGTTGGGATTGGAAAATTTGTGGAAAAGGTCAGTAAAGGAAGTTGAGAGCAGAAACTCAGAGAGAATGAGTAAGCAAATTATCTTTGTAAACCATTGAAGAAAAAGAAACCGGAAACTACTGCTTATCAAGACTCTATTCACCAAATGGCAATACAGCAGCCTCGATATTTATTTTAATTAATGATTATTATGAATATATTCAACCAGTATCTATTTTAATATTATCTTCGAATTGTTTTTTTGTCTCCGAACCAGTGGACATACAGAGTATCAGACGGCATCCATTAACAGAGCACGACGGGGTGTGAAATTCGAGAGAAGGGCCAGCCAGAGGTACTCGAGACGACCCACATTTGAAAAACAAGAGAAAGAAGAATGGCTACGACGACGAGATGATGAACTACGCAAGTAGGTTTATTTTACAATTTTATTTACTAATTTGGGGGGGGGGGGACATAGCAAAGCAGGGAGCCAAAGTAGTCCGGAATTTTGTCTGACCTCTAGCTTGCCCACCCGCAGTTTAATGTTATTGAATCGATATTCATTTGAAATCAGTTTTTTTTTTTTTTTAAATGTAAATTCATTCATTGTTCAATATTTTGTTCATAACATGTTCAAGTTCACATATGGGAACATGTCTCTAGCTCGATAAAGATTTATCGTATAAGCATGATATTTTCTAAAAATGTCAACTCAAATGGTATTTGCTCGTTTCAGGTAGAAAGTTAAGCGTCAATCTATGTTGTCTATTAGAACGGATAACTATAATCTTTAAAATTACATCCCTTATTTATATAGTTTTATAACCTTGTAATTTAGGTTATAATAATTAATAACTCGTAAACAAAATGGATAAACTTTCAACAGAAACTTTTAACAAAATTATTAAAACGGAACACAGAATGAAATAATGAGTTAATTTGACTACTGTACGCGATTGACATAAGACAGTCTGATCCGTGGTCTGTGTTTACTTTTTACTCTCGGCAAACCTTCATTTACAAGGACGATAACTCTTAACTTTCCGAAATGATGCAAGGGAAGTAAATCGTTTTCGTTAGCTGTCCTAACATATAGCTTTACTAAATTAAATGTTAACTTTTATAGTGGAAGGCCCACCCGATATTACCTGCTAATGAATAAGGATACATGTGTACTCTTGTTCCCAGTCCTGAAACTTTATTTAATCCATGAGACTTCTCTAAAGACAAGGAAGTGGATCTTCTTGTGGTTCTGAACAGCCAAAAGTCGTTGGTTTCATGACTTTAAAAAAAAAATCAAATATGTCTCAAGGCATGAGAGTACCTAAGTCTATGTAAGTATGTAGATAGTTCTTATTTTGTTAGTTATGGATTAAATAAAGGGTTCTGTTTGAAATTCCATACAGGTTTCAGAGTTGGACATGAATTTTCCCAAAGTTCAGAAAGATGCAACTCATCGGCTGAAAACGTTGTGAAAATATCAACAAAGATGAGAATAGTAATCTAAATTATGAATCCTCATTTCAAAAGTCATAAAACTTAATGAAGCATATGTTTGTTTTTTGTTTGTATCCCTAAAACAAAATGTTAATCTTTTTCAAGGATGAGAAATTAGTAATTACTATCACATTATTGGGTTCTTATAGTCATAGTAAATAGCAAAAGACATTTTAAAACAATTTACTATACTCTAAATAGTTATTGAGTAAAATAATCCATGTTCAGCCATTTTGATTTTTGACAAGAACTAAGTACATAACCAAAGCAGAAGTGACTAAGGGCTTAATACTAAACTGTAATTCTATCCTTATTTGCTTCTGCTTCAGTTTATGTACTTAGTTTCTGTCCAGGATCAAAATGGCTGAATGCGGATTATTTTATTCGATGACTATTTATGGTGAAGTAAATTGGCTTAAAACTTTTGAAATATTATTATTATATCATTGTCTTGTCTCATGCTTGAGGTTAGACATTTCATGAATGACTTCCAACTTTTCTTGTCTATTGTCATTTCACTTGTGCCGCCCGCCAGAATCAGGTTGTCATCAACTGATCTCCATTTCTTAAGTGTCCAACTATGCAGTTTTGGGTCATCGACGCAAATGTGTGTCACACTTTAGAGCATTTTGGATGACCGACGGTGGGCGACGTGGTCATACCAGTTGAGACGTCGCATTAAATATTAACAAAAATTTTTGAACAAAAATTGTTCACAAATGAGTAGATAAATCAAAACAAATTGTTTTTGACTAATTTCCCAACTGTATTTTCTTTTAAAATAATTTATGTCGGTAATAGTAATGGTTACCAAGTATGGTAAAAGTACAGAATAGTTAACAGTCGAGAAATAGTAAACCACCCTATAAAATAAAACAAATAACTTATTTATCGACCTGTATACTTTTAACGTACTGAAATTATTTGTAAGTTTTTTTTTTTGTTTTTTTTTAAAATTGTATTTGAGGTGGCCTTTTAACCAAAATTTTATTTCATTCAAAGCGAAAAAAAAAAAATGGTTGCCTGTCGCTTAACTGTTGGGAAGCGGGCGATTCATGTCTGGAAAGATAATAAAATAAATGACTTACCCTACCACTAAGTCAGAGTTAGTGGTAGGGTAAGTCATGTTGCTAATAATAATGATTGACATTCTGTTTAGTTGAATCGGAAATATCTTATAAATTCTCAAGGATTTAACCAAAGTTCCAGGTTTTCATTTTTTTTTTTTTTTTAAATATACTTCAGATTCGATCGAGTGAAAGTTTAGAAAATTTTCTCCTTGAAATTTTCGATTAAACCGTTTTTTCTTAATCTCATGTGTCTTTCATGTAGACGAGTCCAGCGATCGCAAGAAACTCCCGATAATGAGAGAAAGCATAAACACGTAAAAGACTCCCATCACAACTTCACCATGGATGCTCAGTCTGCAGCTACTCTGGCCAGGAGGCAACCGCCAGAGGTCATTGATAAGCCGGTCATTTCCAAATCGTCCCACGTCTCAAATGGCGATGTGATTACGGTCCAAACTCAACCGTCGACTGCTCCAGTATCAGCACTTGAACGCCTCGACTGTCTGATCAAGGGAACGGCCGCTGTTAATCCGTCCTCAAAAACTGCGCCAGAAGAATTACCTGCCCATGCTGCTGCTGTTGTCACTCTCATCACACGTCCAAAAACTCCTGTCGATGACGATGACGACGACGACGATGATGATGATGAAGACTTTGTTGACCATACTGAAGATGGAAAAACTGAAGTATCGTTACAAGGTAGGTTAATAAAATATTTAGTAGAATTTTTTCAGTAATTAAAACAGAAAAAAAGAAAGAAAAAAAAACTATCTCTCTATTTCGGAGATGAAGGTTTTCTGCTCTTTCACGGAATTCCATTTTTTTTTTAGTCCAGAAAAAGCGGATTTCTGCTAAAATCACTAAAGCCTCTCATAGATGCGAGTTCTCAGCCTTTTGATCAAAATCTGCTTCTTTTTTTGCTTCTTTTTTTAAATAAGAAAAAGATGATTTTCCTTCTCCTGACAATTTTCCCTGAAATTTGGAAATTTTAATTTTGCTATGAAGGCAAAGACTTCAACCCATTCATGAAGGGGTAGGGGAGTTAGATGACTTTTGTTTAGCTTATAATACTTGTCCGCGCACCTAGCTACTGATAATTGTCCGCATGCCTAGCTAATAATGATAAAAAATAAAGATTCTTTTTTCATTATGTTTTGTTTCTCTACAGATGCTTCTGAAGTGGCTGCTGCAAAAATTAAACGGATTGAACAACCAAGCAACAGCGTCTTCGTCGTGAAGCCGAAAGATGTTAACGATCTGAAGAACAACCAAGAAAAAATTATTGCCAAGTCGATTCCATTGTCCATTCCTCCTGATCAGATGAAGTGCAACATTTTCAAGGCTCGTTTAGAAGAACAGAATCACACAGGTATTTATTATATATTACTTATGTTAACTTTGAAATCGTTTTTTTTATCGATTGTATATGAAACAAGCAAGACAAAAACAGGTATCATGAACACAACATGAATTTTGAGTGAAAAGCATACTGGATGCATTTTAATTTTTTCATCCAGATTAAATTTTTCATACACTGATGGAGCCTCCTCATGAATACCAGTGATATTTTGTATATTATGAAAATATATCTTCCTGAAATGGACAGAAACAATTGTCTGTAAATCAAGTTTTTTTGAGGAAATATGGAATTTTTCTCTGAATAAATAAGGGTTACTAGATGTTAAATTATATATATATATATACATATATATTATCTACAGGCTGCGGACAATATTTGTTTGCAAGATTACTACATAAAAAAAAATAACAGTATTTTCATTCTTTAAAATTTATTCATCAAACTTTGGTTTTCAGTTTGTATTCATGACTTGTTCTGTTGATTTCACTTGATGAACCCGCCTTTGGCTTTGGTGACAACTTTGAGGTGGCTTCTTAACCAGAGGCTTTCGTTACTGTCCCCTGATTTAGACCTCCAAAGGATCTGATGATCCTGGCCATTAGCTTGTTGCAACTGGATCTGTGGTCCTGTTTCACCATGCCCCACATAAAAAAGTCGAAGGGGTTCCAGTTAGGCAAACTGAAAGGCCAGATGTCAGATGAAGTGTGGTTGCCGAAGTTCTCAAACAGTCAGTCCTGGGTTTCTGGCTGGTATGGCAGGGCACCGAGTCTTGCTGTCATACCTGCAGCTACCTGATTGATCCCGGGTTTCACTACCTCACTCTCAACATGTGTGTAGCCATCGGTGTTCAACCTGGGATCTTTACGGAAGAAGTGGCGTGGCATCATGTCACCTTTACTGTTGACGATACTGAAGACCATGGTTGTTACTGGAAATTTTATCTGCAGGACTCTGGGCATGTCTTTGGATGAGGCAGTGAGCCACCTGTGGTTCTGGGAGTTGATCTTTTGGTCTTGGCATAAGTTTTTCTCGTTGAAGAAGAATCACAACATTTCTGCCTATCATGTTTCAGTTAGTTTTACTATAAAAAAAACTGGATGTTTGTCAAATATTTTAATATGTTCCTTTCTTTAAATTTTTCTTATGAAGTTATTTTTGGATTTCTAACTGCAAGAATTTGCTTTCCTATGGCTAATAAACATTGTTATATATATATATATATGTGTGTGTGTATGTATATGTAAAATGTAGAAGTGCCATGGTGTAGTGGTTACAGGCATAGATTGTAGTGTGGACTTAGCATGCCGGTTTCGAGTTATGTCATGGCTACTGCATCACTTTCACTAATCCTCTTGGGAAAGGTATTAATCCTCCAGTTATGGATGAATTAATAGCGTAAACTACACTCACAAGCCTTGGTTGTCTAAAAGGAACATTCATAAATAACACCAATTTTTCTCTGCTGATCTCGGCATTGGTTTTAGTCATTCTGGACTACTCTTTGCCATAGGACTCAAGCAATGCCTGTTCGGGAGAGGTGCGGTTGGGAGTTGCACAACCCTGTCTTCATTGTAGACTCTCTGCATAGGCATGCTTACGGTGTATCCATTGTCTCTCGAGATTGAAAGGAGGCCAATAATGTGTAGATCTAAACTTATTTTTTAAAGGATTTTATTGGGTTATTCCGTCCAATGGCAAACGCTGTGCTGTTATCGTAAAATGGAAGCGAAAAATTATGGTTTGAGAGATACTCTACGTATTTTTTTTTTTTTCCATTAATTTTTTTGATTAGAGGCTGACTTTCATGAGAGATTGCTTCTTTGAACTAAAGAAACCAATGTTTTCCTGTTTTAACGGTATATGAGACACGGTTTGTCTCCCTTTGAAACAGATTGTCTCCCCTTTAATAGACGCAGCTGGTTAATATGCTCTTCTTTATCGTAAAATGTAATAATAATCTTCATTCATTAATGAATTTATATTAAGAAATCAGATTGCGAGAAATAAGTATAGACGGTTATTTTTATAGAGATAATATCTATCGTTGAATTTATGCGATTATGAAACTTTTTTATCTATGAAGAATATATATAGTACCAATCCTTTTAGACTTGATAAGGGCTTGGTTGCCCAAAATAATTATTGTCTGTAAATGTCTTAAAGGTTGAAACCCTAATACTTTGTGTAAATATATATATATATATATATATATATATATATATAATTATTAGTGATAATTATAAATTTATAAATATGTTAACTTTGTATTTTTTATCGATTGAATATTAACACTTTAAACAAGAGAGAAAAAAAAGATAACATGAACCTATATTGTATAATTTGGATTATTTGGACTACTGTTCTCATCTTAAGTGTTATTCTCACAACGTTTTGGCCGATGTAACCTCCGATCTTCTTCAGGTGTATCTTGTCGAACTCCGGAATCTGCACAGAATTTCGAACAGAACCCTTTATTTAATCCACGTGGGTAGCATGCTCTCGTTCCGTCATCATGACCGAGTCTTCAGTATTTTGTAATTCCTAGTATCGCCCGCACTGAGGATTGAACCTTCAACCTTCAGAAGACTGCACCTAGAACATAATTTTTTTTTAGTACTTTATCCGTTATTCCACGGGTCCTTGTGGACGATTCTAGTATGAATTTTTGGAGCCTTAAACCTATATACAAAAGAAAAGTTAAATAAGGTTTCACTTTGAATTTTGAGTGAAAAGCAAATATGTAAAAAATGAATGTTTGATGCATATGAATTTTTCAGCCTGACTGGACTTTTTATACACTGATGAAGCCTCCTCATGAATATCAGTGATATTTTGTATATCATGAAAATATATGTTCTTGAAATGGGCAGAAACAATTGTCTGTATATAAAGTGTTTTTGAAGGAAATATGGAATGGTTCTCTGAATAACTAAAGTTTACATGATGTTAAATTAAGAGCTCTGGTCATACACTATTGAGCTACTACGTAAACTTTTGTGTAAATTAAAGAAATTTATAATATATATATATATATATATATATAACTTAAAGAAAGAGGCAAAATGCCTTCAAAAAACCATGCGTTAGATGCAGATATTTTTATTAAAATCAAAATACTATTTTTTTTGTCACTTCTACAAGACCAGGAAGGATTCTTACGAAAAAAAAATAAGGTTAATACCGTTTATTTGTTTAAATCTCTGATGAAGCTTGTGATACCGAGCGAAATTATTAGAAAAGAAGTCAAGATGAAGAAAAAAAAAAAAATAGTATTTTGATTTTAATAAAAAATATCTGCATCCAACACATGGGTTTTTGAAGGCATTTTGCCTCTTTAAGTTTTAAATTTTAAAGATGCTTAAAAAAAAATGAACTTTCCCAAATTTATATTTATATATATATATATATATATATATATATAGTCTTAGAAGTTTCTCAACCATTAAAACTATATTAAAAAAAAAAAAAAATTTTGAAAAAACGAAAGTCCCAAGTCGTTCAGTGGAAAATCACTCATGTAAGTCAATTTAGTTTTTACAGTTATTATATTAGTTTGCTTCTAACATTATTTAAGGAATCATCAGTTGTTTACCATGAAAAACTGTTTCAGGAATTTAAAAACAAGACAGTATTTAATTTCATGGCTTCCCAGCAGAGTTGATCAGACCCCACTTCTCTTAAAAGACAAAAACATAAACGTTCTGTATACTAAACCTAAGTTTTGTTCCGTATAAATGTTTTGCTAACTTATATTAGTTATTAAAAAAAAAGTCCTCCTTACCTGTGTTGTTCGTTTGTCTAATAAAATTTATCTGTTACTTACAAAAATGTTGCTGCATTTTAAAGTGTGTAGACGAATCCATTACACTACTTTTTAGGTGATTAATGTATTTTTAGTTTTAGTTTTATATTAAAAATATAAAAAATATCAACATATTAAAAAAAAAATTAAAAAAAAAAAAAAAATTTTTTTAATTATATATATATACTTTTAGTCCTTTTTAGTACTTTTAATATATATATATATATATATATATATATATATATATATATATATATATATATATAATTTCTTTATTTATAAATTTTATATTTATTATTTTAGTGATCAACGATGTTGGCCCAGAAGAAAATGAAAGGTAAGCAAGATTTTCAATGCTTTAGAATGTTTTGGGTTGTTGAATTTATTTCGTAATAATCTTTATTGAAATTATGCTTATGATAAATGTATTCCTTGAAATGTAATGTGGTTAATATTAATTAAATCTTGGAATACATTTGGTTGTAATTATTGCCAAGATATATTAGTCAACATTCAGGATACCAATATTTAACTTATTAACTTCATCATTTTCCCCTGCGTTTATCCGGTACAGCAGGTTTGCACTGGATTTGTTTGTTTGCGACAGTTGTATTCTGACCATTGAATCGTACTATCTGTCTCCAGAGCTCTGGATAGGAAAACTGGCATAGTTTGCCGTCAGCTACCGGACAGACGAAGATGCCAAAGAAAAGGTTTTTGTCGAAGTAACCTCACCCTTTGCCTAAGATGGAATTGTTTGTCTACATATGTTTATTAACTATAAAAATATATCTACAAGAATATGGTCAATTTGAACAAATAGAAATAGTAAAAATATTGCTTGCATAAACTTACATATATTACCCAGCATGGAATGCATGAAAATAATTTTTCTAATGGGTCATGTATATATATATATATATATATATATATATATGAATGAAATATTGAAAAGAATAAGATTGGATAATTTACAAGTTTATTAAATCATCAGGTGTTTAAGCAAGGAATATAATAAACTTACCTTTAATCCATGGATTTTCAAAGAATTACTCTTCTCCTCAGAAGGAAACTATTTTTGCTTTAAGCATATTTTAAAAATAAAAATTTTGTTGAAATTTTTTTAATTAATACTAACCAATAATTAGTAATTTTATTGGTTTCCCTCTGAAGAGAAGAGTAATTCTTTGAAAATTCATGGATTAAAGGTCAGTTTATTATATTCCTTGCTTGAACACCTGATGATTTAATAAACTTGTAAACTACCCAATTTTATTCTGTTCATCATTTCTTATATATATATTTATAGATATATATATATATATATATATATTAGATGCCAAGAGTAAAATGATACTATGCAGTCATTTGAACTTAAATGACTTTCAGGAGAATATAAAGTGGATTTTGGATTTACTTTCGGCAGTCTCGTAACTTTTGCTTCTCTTATTTTGTCCTTTAATCCTCACATTCCATGAGCGATTTTTCTGGCAAAGGGAGAATAATTGCTGTTTTCTGGGTTAGAATCTATCCATCTAACACTTATTGTTGGCTAGTTTTTTTACTTTAAAGTGGTATTTACTTTTAGCTCCTTACATCAAGTGGTGTCATGCCTTGTCTGGAGCGATTTCCATTAAAAAAAAAATCTAACTGCATAAAAAAGATTTATTGCAGATGTTATAAACATTTCAATGAAAGTTTGGTGCATCATCCACAGACACGTGTTTTGTCTTTTCAAGATTCATCAGTGTGGATAGACATAGTGAGATTCGAAACCCAGACAGACTCCAGTGCTCTACCAAATAAGCAAAGAAACTGCTACTTGAAATGGAAGAAATTATGTCATATTTTAAATAAAAGCATCCATATGCTTACATTTTATATGGCACTGATAACTGAAAGTACTCAATTCATTTTACGGAAGAGTAATGCTTTTATGCTAAGTAAAACCCATTATTTCTTTCACCAAAGTGCTCCACTCATAGGGAGCATATATATATATATATATATATAGTAATCGACAGATAAGCGTTTCCTCTTTTCAAAACTCATCCGTGTGGTTAGACGTAGCTATATATATATATATATATATATATATATATAATCGAAAATTACATGTGAATATTGAAAACAGGAAATGAAATACGTAAATTTGATAAATCTAATTCCTATATCTTATAATTGAGCATTCTATGTTTGACACTTATAGGCTCCAAACATTTCTAACATAATTGCAGCGAATTTGCCATGTAGCATCCTGCAGTTGTTAGACATGTCATAGATAGGTAAAAATTTGATACTACTACTAAAACAATAAGCACTTATCGTTTCCAAAACTATTTGGAAGAATTGCATCAAATTTGGCATGAAGCATCCTTGGCATGATAGATGTGTCATGGGGGAGTGGGTCAAATTTCTAATACTGCTGCTGCTAGTTTTCAATTTTTTTATCAAATTTCTCTAAATTTGGTATGAAGTACCCTTGACATATAAGGTCAAAATTCTAATTCTACTACTACTAATACTGATGATATTGGTTCAAAATTCTTTGATAATAATTCCACCAAATCTGGCATGAACTATTCTTGACATAAATGGTATCTCAATGTAGGATCAAAGGACTAATACTGCTACTACTATCCCTGCTGTTATTGCTATAACTACTACTACTACTAATAATAATAATAATTTATGGTTCAAAATTCTTTGAGAAAAATTCCTCTACCTTGACATAAAAGGTGTCTCAATGTAGGATCAAAATTGTAATGCTACTGCTACTAGTGTAAAATAATGATTCACGCGTCTTGTTAACGACGCAGGAAAAAAAAGGGTCAAGAGAAAGTTAAGGTCATGACCCACCAACAATGAATAAAGCCGGGGACAGGATAAATTGCCAATGGAATCAAATAACAGCAGGATAGAGATTCTTTGACTGGAAGCGACAAATGAGTACAAAACGCAGTTTCATGAGATAAACAAATTTAAGCAAACGACTGACCTTTCACGGACAACAAGTGGCAAGGGTCAGGCAAGAAATTGTGATAGTGAACAATTGAAGAAAATAAAGGGAAAACTTAAGATCAAAATAAATTAAACTGTGTAGTTTAAAAAAACAAAGGGTAAATGAATTACGCAGTGATGACTAAATTTCAGATAGAAAGAAAAAATGTAATCGAGAAGTTGACAAGTCCAGTCACCAGTGAGGTAGAGAGGGAGCCGCAAGATACTATACTGGCCGAGACAAAGACAACAGGGGATAGAGAATGGGTAGGTTGAGGTATATAAAGCCTAGTGCGGACGATTGAATAGAGAGAGCGCTTGATAACTTGGCGAGCCAGTGGATCCCACAAAGAATATCAAAATGGCGATTTCAACAAGTTTCCTTGGAATAAACTCGTGTTAACTCTTAATCTGTATCACCAAGGAAGATCGGCGGACAAGAGTTGAATCGTTGTTTTTTTTTTTTTTTCTCTAAGACTTTCGGTGTAGAATTACTTCACTAACCATTTCTCCTTGATCTGGGTGCAACGGAGATCACTCTACTCGCCGAAGCAAAAGAGACATTTTCGTGAAACAAATGACTTTTGCTAAAAACAACTGAAATGTATATCCAACCTGTCGCGAGTGTATAACTTGAAAGTAAAAAGCACTCGATGCACCCGGTCTAAGAGACATTTTCGAGAAATGACATCAAAATAAAGACATTTTTAGTAAACGAAAAAAGAACAAAAGACTTATTTAAAACAAAAAAATATTTATAGCCAATCTTTTCGCAAGTGTATAAGTTAAAAAGAAGAATAAAGAGTAAAAATTTTGTCGTTGTGCTGTGACAACGTATTTTGTGATCTGTTTTCTGTTCTTGTATTTCCTGGGTGACCGGGTATCGTACCACCATTTGTGAGTTCAGATATCTTCGATAAAAAAATTCCACCAAATCTCACATGAAACATCCTTGTCAAAAAATGCATGTCAATGTAGGATCAAACAACTTATACTGCAACTACTATTCCTGCTATTACTACTACTATTACTAATAATAAAAATAAAAAAGAATGAGTTTTAAATTTTGATAAATATTTCACTAAATTTAAAATTAAACTTCACTTAACTAGTGTTTCAGTGCAAGGTTAAAAGTCTACTACTACTAAAAAAAAGTTTCAATAGCCCTCCGAAGGAGTTAGACTAGCTTTTATAACAAGTTTACTATTTTACTATTTATATATGACAAATTAAGGCACAAGACACGACTACTAGCTGCTGCTGATTCTCTATTCAAGCAATCTCGGTCCGTCGTTCAAGCAACCTGATTCCCATCATCATATTCAGGCAATCTGGGCCTGTCAGCCTGAACTATCTGAAATATTTCTTGCAGTATTATTTAAGATAAAAAATAAAACTGATTTAGTGACAACTTTCAGCCGAGAGTTTCATTTTGGCAAATATATTTTTAAGTCCATCCTAAAACGTTTCAACGTTCAGGCAGGTTTCGGAAGCGCCCAAGAGTTGACGAGACAAAAACTGCCAAATGATAAATTGAAGACTGGCAGACAATAAATTCAGACAAAAAAAATCAAAGTAAAATACATATGTAAAAATAAAGAACAAACAAACCATAGCTAAACAACTGTTATTAATTACATTTTTTTTATTGTGTCAAACGAACCATTGTTAATCAAATGTGTTTTTTGTGCACCAAAAAGTTTCAAAAGGTGATTTTTTTTATATATAACAGCGAAACCACTGTTTTTAACCAATTTCTTGCTTGTTTGTTTGTTATTCATTTTTTTTTTTTTTTTTTTTTTATCCATTTTTTTTTTTTTTTTTTTTTTCTGGGTTAGGGTTTAGGGTTAGTCCTTTGCTAGAGAAATGACCGCTGCTGACAGAAGTCAATGAGTCCTTCGGGAGATTCAACGTGCTGACACAGATCGTAGAAATTCATTTTGTTTTTTAACGCACTGCAGATCGTAGAAATTAATTTATTCGAAAAGTTATCGTCTGCTTGCCTTTGAACCTGTTTGTTTAATGCCTGTTGCAACCTAATTGGGTAATAGTTTCGTCAACTCTCGGGCACTTCCGAGACCTGCCCGAACGTTGACGACGTGAAGTCATGGAAACGCGGTGCGTTCTCAATAAGAGTACCCTAAAAAGATATTTACCAAAAATAAACTCGATTTTTTTTTTTTTTTTTTTTTTTTTTTTTTAAATATTCCCTCTTAAGCCTGAAAAAAATTGTTTACTTACAAAAATGTTCGGACTAAATCTTAAATAAAAACAAGTGACTTTTTTTGGTGCAATTTTACTTATAGGCCGATCAAGTTAATTGTTTTCATGTAAAAGCATTATTTTGTACTTACTCAGTCATATTTTATCTCTCACGCCCCGAAAAAGAATTTTAAAATATCAAGCAGAACTTTAATTAGAACGATTTTTCCATTTTCATAAGGGCGAGATGAAATGTCGAATCTGACATTTTCGGAGTGGCCGGCTAGTGGCCGGTTAGCGAACTAAGGGCAGATAAGTGTCGCGAAATTGGGTCCCCTAGGTAGGCACGTCGTGGAAAGTATCCCGTTGAACAAATTAAAAATAATTATTTAATTTTCTATTTTTTTATTTAATACATATATATTTTATTATCAAATATGGATAATAAAATATATATCGCTGTTACCATGTAAATATGAAAAAAAAAAACAAAACAAAAAAAAAAACAAGAAAATTATATCGTGGCAAGTATCCCGGTGAACAAAGTAAAAATAATTATTTAATTTTCTATTTTTTTATTTAATAAATATATATTTTATTACTATTGCTTATGTGTTTCTTTCTTTTTATAATTCTAAAAATAAAAACGGAGTTAATGCCCTTGTCTATTCTACCAACCGCTCACAGCCCAAAATGTCGGCTCTCTCACAAATACAGGTTGTTTATGAAAATGGAAAAATCGTTCTAATTAAAATTCTGCTTGATATTTTTAAATTCTTTTTCGGGGCGTGAGAGATAAAATATGACTGAGTAAGTACAAAATAATGCTTTTACATGAAAACAATTAACTTGATCGGCCTATAAGTAAAATTGCACCCTTTTTTTCTTTAAAATTAATTTTTTTTTAACACAATAACAAATCTGCATAACATAAAAGTAGAACCGTAATTAGAAAATCTTTGCAAAAATTAAACAAAGGTAAGTAAATAGGAACACACGTAATTAGATACATCGTAATCAACAGCATTTTCTACACACAAATATCTTGATATTGTAACTTTAAAAAAATTATAATCGCCATTGCATAATTTTTGCATGTTTTTATTTTAATCAATATCAAATGTTTTAAGTGTTAGGAAATTGTTTAAAATTAAAGAGAAAATAGAAAAACAAAGGAGAAAGGAAGAAAAAAACGGAACAGAAATCAGAGTTAAAAAGATTTTTTTTAAAAAACGTTTGAATCTAAAAGATTTTTTTTTTCAAATTAAAAACTTCAAAGCAAATTTTTAACAGATGCTTTAAAAAAAAAAAAACGCAATTTATGTATAGATTGGATTGTTTAGTGTAATGAAATTAAAATTTTAAAAAAGTATGAATATATATAAAAAATATAATATAAACATTAAAATATGTAAATGAATGATAACAAAAAGGTAGCAAAGCTTGAAATTCGAATATGTAAGATTATATACATATATTAGTTTAAAAATAGATCTATGGCAACTAAGCTACACAGACGGATCCATGTTTCATTCCCACATGAAATCATCAGGCTAAATGCATGGATTTGTTGTTTGTGATTGCTTTTATATTTAAGTAATGTTTACTCTAGCTAACTATCCAATCGAATTCGTAAGTATTATTTAGTGATGGGACGATTCCAAATTTTTTTTCCAGATTCTGTTCTAAATTCCCGGTTCTGATACAATTACCGATTCTGATTCTTTTAAGGCTGAGTTAATCAACAGCTGTTTTCTAGTTATTATAATAACACAAAATACATGCTAAAATATTCCTTAGTTTTAGGATTGAGTTATGTTTGAAAAAAATTTCCATTTTAATTCTTCTAATTAACCATAATTTGCAATTAACTGATCAAGTGACCTATTTCTTACTACGTTTGTATCTATCACTTTCAACCCCTCTCTCTCTCTCTCTCTCTCTCTCTCTCTCTCTCTCTCTCTCTCTCTCTCTCAGTGTATGTTGTTTGACCTCCCTGCTCTTTTTTATACACTGTCTATAACTTCTCCCTTCTCTTACTCTTTCTCTCTCCCTCTCTCTCTCTATTAACAGTTTAAGATAAGAAAGAAAGAATAAAAAGATTGGTATAATCCATTATAAATAAAAGAGAATATCACCAGTGATAGCAATATTATTTAACCCATAGCGAAAGAGAGAGCAAGCAAGCAGAAAAAACAAAATTTGGATTTTGTCTTTATTTTTTTATATTTAACTGGCTTTGCAAACTCATTTTTTCAAACAATCTAAATTGAGCTCAATGGGTGATTCAACAGGTAATATTTTTTTCTCGTATATATATATATATATATATATATTATATATCTTTAGGAGAGTAGAAAGTGGACGTTGGGTTTACTTTTCGCAGCCTCGTAACTCTCTTGTTTCTCTTGTTTTGTCCTTTTTAGCTCCTTACATCAAGTGGCTTCATGTCTTGTCTGGAGCGATTTCCATAATATATTATTTCAGGTATCCACATAAAATGTTATATTTCATGTATTGATCTTCAGTATTTACTTCAACAGTGCTCAATACGTGAGTAGAGCTAGATAGTAAGTTATGAAAATATATTTATGCCAATTAAGCTTAATTGCCATAAATATATTTTCATAACTTATTAATATATATATATAGTCTAAAGAAGCTTTAAGTTATTTTAAACAAAAAGACAAAAAAAAAAAGGAAAATGCAGAAATTTACTAAATCCAAAATAGTGCAGACTTAACATTCGTTGGAAAATTCATAAATAAATAAAATATATAATAGTAAGTAAATAAAATAAAAAGGGGGATTAAATATCTAACAGTGAAACAAAAACAGGAGACACACACACACACACACACACACACACACACATATATATATATATATATATATATATATATATATATAAATGGTTGCAGGCGATTTATTGACGACCTTGTATGTATTAATGATAATGTGATAATGAGGAGTTGTAAATACAAAAGATTTAATATATCCAATGGAGTTGGAATTAAATTAGGAACATACAGGAACACAAGCTACATTTCTTAATTTGGATATAAAAATTGAGGATGGAATATTTATCTATAAAATGTTTGATAAAAGAAATTCTTTCCCTTTTCATATCGTTTGTATGCTGCATAAAAATAGTACTTGCCCTATGTATATTTTTTACGGGAGCATTATGTTCGAATCTCTGAGAAAAGCTCGTGTTACTTTAAGATTAATAGATTTTATACCCTCAGTTTCTTCTTTAGTAATAAGAATGATTAAATAAGGTTGGGATCAAAATAAAATATTTAGACAATTAAATAAATTGATAACTCGCCATTCTGATGCTTTTAAGTTTCATCAAATTAATCAAAGTAGATTGATAAAGCAAATTCAAAAGTATGAGAAATTCAGTATAAAATGTATTAACGTGTATAAATAGTACATATGGTGTAATATATATTTTTTTTAATTACATGTGTATATATAATATATATTTTAAAATGAAACTAAAATAAGATAAATAATAATATAAATACATAAAAAATATAAATAACCAAAGAGGCATAATAAATAGTATAATAGATTCGTCCGAACTTTATAAATATACAGTAGTTTTGTAAATAACAAATATATTATTTTTAACAAAGACGAACAACACAGGTAGTAAGAACATTTTTATAACAAGATAGGTTATCAAAAAACTAGATTTCATATCTGGAACGTTTTTTTTTTTTTTCATGTTTTTTTTTTTAAGGGATGTGGTGTTTGATCAACACTGCTGGGAAGCCATTAGATAGAATATGGTTTTGTTTTTTAAATCCCGAAAGCAGTTTTCCATGGTAAACAACTGATGATCCCTTCAATAATATTAAGTCTAGCATAAATTCGTGGAAGCTAACTAATACAGTGGTAATAGATTGATTGACTTACAAGCAAAGGAATTTTGCAATGAAGAAATTGGGACTAAAAAAAAGTGTTGTTTTTTCTCCTCTCATAGTTTTAAAGGTTGAAAAACTTTCAAGACTGTGTATGTGTGTGTGTGTGTATATATATATATATATATATATATATATATATATATAATCTAAAGAAGCTTTGAGTGATTTTAAACAAATAAAAAGAAAATGCAGTTTAAATTCCCAGAGAAACTAACTAAATCCAAGATATCGCAGACTTAGCATTCGTTGGAAAATTCATGAATAAAAAATAAAATAATAAGAAAAAAAAGGGGGATTTAAGTATCTAACAGTGAAACAAAAAAGGGAACCATAATTTGAGCGTGAAATATTAAAACGGGGGATCATCAGCTGTTTACCATGTAACTGTTTCGGAGACTTAAAAACAGGGCAGTTATATGCATGGCTCTCCAATGGTACTGATCAAACGACCATTTCCCCAATAATCAAGTGTCGAAATAATTCAGCTTAAATTTCACTAATATATACATAAATAAATAATAATATAATAATAATATAATAATAATCATAATATATTACCCTTAAGACTACCGTGTGATATGGTAATTTGCATATCAAATAACATTAATTATAATAATAATAATACTATCTAAACACTACACCCAAGAACCATTCTGCGATATGGTAGCTAGCAACAAAATTATATAGGAATAAAAGTTGCATTGAAAAAAAAAAAAGAAAAAAAAAAGCTTAATTTATTATTATAGTATTATGTTTTTGTATAGGAGAAATGATGAGAGTACTCAATCACATATGTAAGAACATGTTTTAATTTCAAATAACACCAGACATTAGTTCGATTGTCCATCGATGCCTGCAGTTTCACATGAACACTGGAAATCGAGTAGTCTCTTGTTCTGCATTATTCAGAAGAGCACAAGGAGAGAAACTTTATGAGAAACTACTAGTCATCATGCACTGTTGACCCCATATCTTCAAACTTAGATTTACATAAGCTCTATCGCCGATATTGAGCACTATCCTCAATAAATATAGCAACTATATAACTTTGTTATATAACAAGTATTGTAACCCTAGAAACTCCTGCTCCCATCCTTGTACCCCATAGTACTAATAAAGTAAAATAGTCCACATAATATTATAAATACAAATATCTCGGTGGGAGGGGGGGGGGGGTCTGAGTACGTAGATTAAACAAAAAAGAATAATGTTCGAAAGTATGAAATGTATGGTAGCATGTAATCGTAAAGAAAGAGTGGATGAGTAACATCTACAAATTTAATTAGTAGTAAAAATGCGTCATTAGTCAGTGTTAGCTTTAACTTAAATAAATAGCTGTAAAATTCTTTAAAACATTCATAAATCATGTGTTAAGCTTAAATAAGTGCAAGATTATTACAGCCATGTGCATCCATAGACTTTACAAGCAGTGCAGCAAAATTTATTTATCCTACAAAATATTTAAACCCGGTTATGTGAGTAGTAATTACAGGACTTGACTGAGAGAGGGATATCTTCTCCAACTATCTCTGATATTACTAATCAAAGAAAAACTTTTGGTCGGATTAAAGATACAAAGAAAAAAATTGATTGCAAATAAAAAAATAAAAATAATTTTTGAATCCGAACACAAAACAATATGTGCACCATCTTACATATTAAGAATTTTGTATGCGGTTTTTGTTTATGAAGCTATACCGGCCAATCAAATAGGGAAAACACTTGCTTTAGTTTAATATTCCTGTTCGTTAATTTCAGTGCTAATTCTGATGTCGTTGATGGAGACAGTGAAAGTGTCCCCAGTGTTGTCTCTTCTTCCCCTGAGCCACGGAAGGAGATACAGGGTGTGGATGCTGACACTGGCAGTGACGTTGAGGAAGAAAGGTATCTGCCATCACTGCTGTCTCTGTCCGTGTTCAGCATGCATCATCGGACAATGGCAGCAATCCAAAAGCATGTTTAACTTATTATGATTAACCCATATTAATATTTACTAACTTTATAAACCACTTGGCTTTGTTTACAGATTGTCAGTTGTATAATCAATACTAATACATTCGTAGTTGTGTTGATGACTTTCAGATTGAACAACCAACTGCATGATTATATTTCTTTAACACTGCATGATTTTAATTGTTTTGTTTTGTATTAAATTTCTTTTCTTTTTTCTTTTTTTTTTTTCTTTTTTTTATTTTTTTTTTTTAGATTAAAAAAAATGGGTAAACGTAACTGTTACCGACATAAAAGATTTTAAAGGAAATATAATTAGGGAAATGAATCAAAAACAATTTATTTTGGTTTACAAACTCGTGTGACGTATTTGTGTTAAAAACAATTAAATATTTAATAGAAAATATAAGCATATGAAGTTACCGTTGTTTGTTCGTAGTTTGTCATCTAGCGGCCATTTTTTTTTCTTCCGTAGGTAATCTTAACTAATTTTAACGATAACTTCACATGCGTATATTTTCCAGCAGTTATGTTTGCCAGAATATCTTATCTAATTTGTTTGTAGTATAACACTGGTTATTTTTGGCATTTTATTTTAAAAATTTATGTAATTTTTAAAAATTGATTATTTAATATTTTTCTTATTGTTATAATTATATAGTACAGTACATCATGATCGAGATCAAAGTGTAGTATCTGTTTCGATGAATACTGCACCCCATAGACTGGTATTGTCTTGGCCTTCGGGGCTTGATTTACGCCGGTCTGTGGGTTTGTTCTGTGCAGTTCTAGGAGGTCCACCCCTTTGGGGAGGAGTAAGTTTATTGCTTACTGCCTGAGGCGCCTCTACCGGGGAATGCTGACTGGGCTGCCCAGGTAAATTTTTAATGGGCAGAGTGCTCACCTTCTCAGGCGCTGGCTTTTCAAGCCCCACATTCCCGACCCGACCTTGGGTCACATCTTACCTTGTGGAAGAAAGATAAAACTGGCCTTGTGCCTAACCTCCTTGAGAGGAGGTAAATAATTACTCCCCATGATATTTTTTTCTTAATATTGTTTTTCACAATTTAGCATCGTTTTCTTCCATTATCTCTCTCTCTTCTTTCCTTTCGTTTCCGTCCACTCTCTTTCTCTTCCTTCCACTCTCTTTCTCTTCCTTCCACTCTCTTTCTTTTCCTTCCACTCTTTCTTTTCCTTCCACTCTCTTTCTCTTCCTTCCACTCTCTTTCTCTTCCTTCCACTCTCTTTCTCTTCCTTCCACTCTCTTTCTCTTCCTTCCACTCTCTTTCTCTTCCTTCCACTCTCTTACTCTTCCTTCCACTCTCTTTCTCTTCCTTCCACTCTCTTTCTCTTCCTTCCACTCTCTTTCTCTTCCTTCCACTCTCTCTCTTCCTTGCACTCTCTCTCTTCCTTGCACTCTCTCTCTTCCTTGCACTCTCTCTCTTCCTTGCACTCTCTCTCTTCCTTGCACTCTCTCTCTTCCTTGCACTCTCTCTCTCTTCCTTGCACTCTCTCTCTCTTCCTTGCACTCTCTCTCTCTTCCTTGCACTCTCTCTCTTCCTTGCACTCTCTCTCTTCCTTGCACTCTCTCTCTCTCTTCCTTCCACTCTCTCTCTCTCTTCCTTCCACTCTCTTCCTTCCACTCTCTCTCTCTCTTCCTTCCACTCTCTCTCTCTCTTCCTTCCACTCTCTCTCTCTCTTCCTTCCACTCTCTCTCTCTCTTCCTTCCACTCTCTCTCTCTCTTCCTTCCACTCTCTCTCTCTCTTCCTTCCACTCTCTCTCTCTCTTCCTTCCTTCCACTCTCTCTCTCTCTCTTCCTTCCACTCTCTCTCTCTCTCTTCCTTCCACTCTCTCTCTCTCTCTTCCTTCCACTCTCTCTCTCTCTTCCTTCCACTCTCTCTCTCTCTCTCTTTTCCTTCCACTCTCTCTCTCTCTCTTTTCCTTCCACTCTCTCTCTCTCTCTCTCTCTCTTCCTTCCACTCTCTCTCTCTCTCTTCCTTCCACTCTCTCTTCCTTCCACTCTCTCTCTCTCTCTCTCTCTTCCTTCCACTCTCTCTCTCTCTTCCTTCCACTCTCTCTCTCTCTTCCTTCCACTCTCTCTCTCTCTCTTCCTTCCTCTCTCTCTCTCTCTGTCGCTTCCTTCGATTCTCGTTCCCTCTCTCTCTCTCTCTCTCTCTCGCTTCCTTCCATTCTCGTTCCCTCTCTCTCTCTTCCGTCAATTCGTTCCCTCTCTCTCTCTTTCGTCAATTCGTTCTCTCTCTCTCTCTACCGTCCATTCGTTCTCTCTCTCTCTCTACCGTCCATTCGTTCTCTCTCTCTCTCTTCCGTCCATTCGTTCTCTCTCTCTCTCTTCCGTCCATTCGTTCTCTCTCTCTCTCTTCCGTCCATTCGTTCTCTCTCTCTCTCTTCCGTCCATTCGTTCTCTCTCTCTCTCTTCCGTCCATTCTAAATTTTAAAACGAAGCATTTTAATCTCCTTTTATTTGTCTAGATTTCTTTTTCATTTGTATTTTTTGTTCTTTGACTTGAAGTTTTATCTATTTAAAAAAAATAAAATTCTGATTTCATTTTCACTTTTTCTTAGTGTGGTTTCTTAATGGCTAACCAGATAGTTTGTTTTTTTTGTTTTTTTTTAAGTGTAATATATATATATATATATATTATTTGAAAACCAAAATAATGTAATTTATTTTAAAGGGTGAGACTTTCGACAAATGTCCTCCTCAAAGCAAGACTTTTCTTTTTTTTTCTTTTTTCATTTTACCGGTATTAACCTTAGATGACAACAGCAGATGTATATTATTCTGTTTCCACGTTCCATCATGATAAAAAAAAAGAAGTCTCGTTTTGAGGAAGACATATTTCTTGAAAGTCTCAGCCTTTAAAATAAATGATTTTATTCATTTAAAAAAAATCCATTATTTTGGTTTTCAAATTTTTATAAAAAAGTACTATACGAAAATAATGTTTCTTAAGATTTGACCAACTTCCTTTATATATATATATATATATATTACAGAACATCAGTACCGTCGGTTTCAAATCCAAACAAAGGGGACCTATAATTGGTCCCCATTTACTGTACTCTCTTCAGCTTCTGTTTATGTCTGCCTCCCTGGAAAATGGCGTCTCACACGTTGTGACTTTTTGACGATATTTTGATCCTCTGCTTCATTTTTATTTTTACTAATTCGGCATTTCCACCTGCAAATCCTGCCGATATTTATATTGTCCGGTGTTGTATCTATTTTGGGATATTATATTGCACTTGGATCAGTGGCGTGCAGAGGACCTGGTGATTGTTTTCCCCAAAGACTCGAGTATAAGTCCTAGTACAGAAAAATATGATAATGAGAAATAGTCTGAATATGATTAAATACCCTCCCCTCTCCCCAATTTAAATGCCCGGGGCCTACCACCACCCTCTCACTGCACACCTCTTACTAGGATTTAAACTGGATGACTGAAAAGCATTATTATTATTGTCGATGTTGTTGCATATGCACTGTTTTTTTTTCTTTTTCTTATATATGTTTTTAACCAAACTAAAATTACTAACACAATTTGATTTAATTTTATAAAATATTTAACAGAATTTAATCTTTAGAATTTTTTTGAAATGAATACTTGATCATGTCTGTTATTTGGATTATTTGAACTACGAATCTCATATTAGTTGTTATTTTCACAAATCCAAGATTTTCCAATCAAATCGTAGTTGGAATAATCCAAATTGACACAATTTTATCAGTTTATTAATGTTGTGTTAATATTTTAAATGTTCCGTACCATTGCACGGAACATTTAAAATATTAGTAAGATCTGTCTATACAGGCTGTCTGAAGATACCGGCTTCCTGACTTAAAATGCATCAAACATTGATGTTATTGTTTTTTTCTTTACCCTTTCCTTTGCAAAACTGAATCATGTTCTGCAAAGCTAAAAACAAAAATCACAATTTTCCTCTACAAAACAACCAAACGCCATGAATAAATATTTGAATATATAAAGAACTTGAAGCATAAAAAATTTTACCAAAATGACCGGATTCGGCATTAAATAACCCGAAAAGGGTGGATATGCCATAAACCAAAACAACTGAACTTCATTTATCAAAATACCCCAGTGCTAACAGATTTTTACTTTTAATTTTCTATTTACTTTTTTTTTTGTAATTTAACATTTTATTTGATAGTTTAAAAGCTTGAATTGGTAGTATCCCTGTACATTTTAGCCCCTACATTGTGTATCAAACTGCTTTGCTGTAATCCCATATGTGTGTTAAGATCGAATCTAGAATGGTAATTCTGGTGATACCAGATCAGGCTGCCCTGTGGCTCCCTGAGACGAAATTCACCTACATTGACGTTTTTTTTTTTTTTTTTTTTTTTTTGTAAAACTTAATTATGTTCTACAAAACCAAAATCAAAAACAACAGCCCCTCTCCCTTTCTCCCTCCCCTTTTTTATTTTATTTTTAGAACTTGAAGCACAAATCTTTTACTATAATGACCAGATTCGGCATTAAATAACCCAAAAAGGGTTGATATGCCGTAAAACAAAACTACCAAACCAAACCTAGAATGGTAATTGATGCTTTCTACTGTTCCTTCCAGGGAACAGGGTTTGGTCTAGGTTTTTAAACCTGGACCAACAAAATATGTATGCCTCTTCAAATCCAACGTCTGGTCGAAATTCTTGGAGGGTCAAGAAGTGGAAGTGTTGTGTATCCTGGAACAGGGTATGACTTGTAATATAATTTGAATTATTTTTCTCTAGGAAATGCAGTTAGTAATTTGTATTAAGACAAAATGTTGGCTAGATATGTATACCAACATAATGAACCTGCTAGAAAAGTGCTCGTGTGGTCGCCAGAGGTCAAGCAATGGACTGGAAGGCCTCATAATCAAGACTTTCTTTTGGAGAAAGACACTGGCCTTTTGGGGTTGGAGCTTCTGGCACAAACTCCATGAATGTTTCACCGATGATTGACGGATCACTCAAGACAAGAATTAATATTTGTGACTGTTTTTTTTTTGTTTTTTTAAATATTTTTTTCTTAACCCTTAAATGCTTTTTGTTTCGAATATGACACATTCCAACAAAATTCCTATTTAATATAATATTCAACGAAAATGTGTCAAACTGCAACTTGTTTCACATCTGCAACAAGCCTGTTGGCAAGTGTGAGTAGGTATTAGTATGATGTTGTATCAACACACTTGCTAAATAGGTAATCAGTATCTTTGATGTTCAACCAATATAAAAAAAATAAAGCATTTAAGGGTTAATCTGCTTCTTATATATTTTTTTTCCATTTAATTATCTTTTATGAATTTATGTGTTTCTCATCGTTTTTTTTTTTTTTTTTTTTCAAACTTGATTTTTTCTTTGTAGTGATGTAAGCCTACACGAAGATGCAGTTAACGTTATAAAGAATAAGACATCGGTCAGTTCGTCCACAAGCAGCTATAGCGGGTTAGTGTCTTTTACTTTTCAGTTCACTTTAGTTGAGATGGAGGGAGCGTAGTTGACCTTATGAATATCAGCGTGACCTATGACTTCAGCTATTGCGGTCATTTACACCTTCATTTTGCCCTGATACGACTAGAGTGTAGGTTAAAGTGTACCAGTTAGCTCGAGGTTCAGAGTTCAATCCTTAGCAAAGGCAGCAAGATGATTTAATAAGTTAACTGAAAGAATATCACAAAACTTCAAAAATGGAATGCAAACTATGTACTCCCAGGGCTCCAATAAATTTTATGACTGTTTCAGAGTTTGACACAAGACGACTTAGGAAGGTCAGAGGGTAAACTGACCAGAATATTGTGAATATAACAACCAAGATGCAAATAGTAGTCTGAATAATACAGATAATACAAAAACTGCATTTTCAATCTGAAACTGACGGTGCTCAAACTTTCCAGATGTATAAAATAAAAAAATATTAAGTGGACAAATTCATGAACGGACAGAATCTCTTCAATCCTACAAATTAAATTTGCAACTCTTTTTCTTTCTTCCTTCTTTTCTATCAAAAAAACTTTTTTTTTAAATATTGATAATGATACTAAGAACAGGTAAAAAATAAAACTTTGTATTTAAAATTAGAAACTGTCTACAGCAAATAGATGACTTGATAACTTAGAAAAATACTTCACTGGTCTAGTCAAAAGCATAAAATTTGATAATAGAACGGACGTAAACGAACGTGAACTAAAAGATGTCAAATCTGTTCAGGTGTCCCGTTTTTCCCATTCATTTGCATATCTGAACTTGAACTTTGCAGAATTAACCAGAAAAAAATAATATAAGAAAAACACCCAATATTCTGGCCAGTTTGGCTTCCCTTAAATGCTTTTTGTTTCAAATGACACATTCCAACAAACTGCCTATTTAATATAATATTCAACGAAAATGTGTCAAACTGCAACTTGTTTTACATCTGCAACAAGCCTGTCGGCAAGTGTGAATAGGTATTAGTATGATGTTGCATCAGCACACTCGCTAAGTAGGTAATCAATATGTTTGACGTCAAACCAATATAAAAAAAATAAATCATTTAAGGGTTAAGTTGTCTTTGTTGAACCCTGAGACCATCATGGAATTTTGAACCTGACCCTTTATTGAAGCACTTGGGGTAGATAGTCCACCTTCCATTCTCCAGGCATTTTGATATTCTTTCAGTAAACTTGTTAAATCAAGAGTGGATGGAGTAAGTTCAGGGAAACTTCTGGCATTACTAACCAGCAGAGCGTTACCATTGCCCATCAAGGGAAGAGTCTATCAGACATGTGTACGCAGTGTGATGATGTATGGAAGTGAAATCGTGTTGCGTAAAAAGAAATATGAGAATGATATGATGGATGTGTAATGTGAATCATAAGGATAGGTTTAGATTTGATGACCTCAAAGGAAGATTAAATCTGGACAGTATAGGGAGATGTGTGAAGAACAGGAGACTTCGATGGTATGGCCATATTGAAAGAATGGATGAGAGTTCTTGGATTAGTGGGTGTAGAACAGTTGGGGTAGCAGGTTCAGTTTACAGGGGAAGGCCAAGGAAAACATAGAAGGAAGTGATAAGGATGGACTTGAGAGAAAGAGGGATGCATAAAGATCTGGCCAGAGATGGGTTAGTTTAGAAGTCAATTTCTAAAAGTCATCCAACATGTGCAGCATGTAAAATGGATGTTAAACTGAATATGATGATGATAACCGAAATTCTTAAACAGTAAGTTCTCTTCAGATCAAAAATTTCAATATTTTCTTCCTATGTTTTAATTAAGTGTTATAGACACAATATAAAGATATATTGGGTTGCCCAAAAGGTTTGTTCGTTTTTTTTCTATCAGTTTATGGGAACCCCAAACATCAAGTTTAAAACGTAACCGAATTTATGCAATTCATTTTCCACGCTTGATTTGGAAATCTTTTGAACGCCTGCAATTTGTCTGGTTATCAAACGGCAATCTTGTTCAACTACAGCTTTCACTTGGTCACTGTTGCTGGCCAGAGCGAGGAGCATCTCTCACTGAAAAATTTCCTTTTCGGAATCAAGCAAACCATTTATGCCACACCCGTTCTGTAACAGCATTTTCCCCATACACATGGCATATCTTTATGCAGGTTTCTGTAGCAAAAAAAGGCATCAGCTGTCGGTAGTGCTCGGCTTGATCTTCCATTTACAGGCCTGAAATACAAGCAAAAATGTCAGAACTCCTCTGTTCTGAGGCCTATTACACACTGACGTCAACATACTCATTGCACCAAGTACAGGATTTAAAGAATAGGAATATAAAACGATCTTTAGTAGGCCAGAAAGATGATATTCAAACAATGAACAAACTTTTTGGCCAAGACAATACATTATACATATTATCATAAAATATTAGGCATAGATACAAAGGACAGATCCTGCACTCTAGAAATCTTTCCTGCAATCACATCTGGCCATAATGCACAATGCATCACAGACTGGCAACTGAAGCTAGTTGTGGACAAGTGTACCATTATGGATTTTGCGAGGAAAAATGCAACATCCACAAACAGTAATATCAAGAAGTCTTATGAACGTGACCGTGGCATGGTTAACAGTAATTTGTGTTGAACAAATCACATCTCTAAAATTGTCAAGAAGTCTTATGAACGTGACCTTGGCATGGTTAACAGTAATTTGTGTTGAACAAATCACATCTCTAAAATTGTCAAGAAGTCTTATGAACGTGACCGTGGCATGGTTAACAGTAATTTGTGTTGAACAAATCACATCTCTAAAATTGTCAAGAAGGCCAAGAGTGTCTTGGCATCACTCAGCAAGATCTGTGTTAGCCGATCTCCTGCCATTTATTTAGAACTGTATACAGCTGTGGTGCCACCATACTTAGCATTTGCAGCATCAGTCTGGAACCCCTGTCTTTCTCAGAACGCTTGAAAACCGTTCAGAGATGTGCAACCAAGCGAGTACCGTCCATCAGACTCTGAACACATTGCTTCTTTGGGCTTGGGTTTATTGAAACTCCGAGGTCTAGCATATGACTTAGTAAACACCCAGAAAATTAGTAACCCTCTTACCAACAACAACACCTGTTTCATCTCCATGTGTCTAACACATGTGGACATTCCTACAAAGTCAGAAAACGGCATAGTTCCCATGATTTTCGGAAACATTTTTTCATGCTCAGAATTGCTGAAGCATGGAACTACCCACATCCTTTAAAACTCTCACGCTTCCCGAAATTCGACAAAATTACACCTGATGCCGCCCGCCCCCCTTTCCATAGACATGTACACATGTATACCATGACTAATACACTGTTCATTTCTCTGACAATTATACATTATTCTATTTACTATAGATGTATTTTTGATGAATTGTCGTACACCTGAGCATTGTACACAATAATTTCATTATTATTAATAGATATGATTTTTTTTTTCTCTTTTCAGAGTCGAAGCTGTAGATCAACGAAAAACGAGTGCCTTAACAAATGAAGTCTTTGTTCCATCAGTAAAAATATCTAAAATCCCACAGGTAAAAAAAGAAATATATATAAATTTTATTTAATGAATGAAAAATTTTACATATAAATTTTTTTTTTATGAAAACTTTTTTTTTTATGAAAAATTTTACATATAAATTTTTTTTAATGAAAAATTTTACATATAAATTGTTTTTTGTGAAAAATTTTACATATAAATTTTTTTTAATGAAAAGTTTTACATATAAATTTTTTTTTATGAAAACTTTTTTTTATGAAAAATTTTACATATAAATTTTTTTTTATAAAAAATTTTACATATAAATTTTTTTTTATGAAAACTTTTTTTTTATGAAAAATTTTACATATAAATTTTTTTTTATGAAAAATTTTACATATAAATTTTTTTTGTGAAAAGTTTTTCATTCTATTACAGTCTCAATCCGTTTTTTACTTTTTTTATTTTCTTTCTTTATTTTTTTTAATTGTTTGTTCCTTTTTTGGTATCTGAACTCGTTTTTCTAAAAATGTTAACTTTTCTGATTTTTGTAACTATTTGTTGTTTTATATAAATATACAAAGGTATGTTAGGACTCTGACAATTAGCTGATGCAGACGTGTTGCAACTTTGGCGATGGTTCGATGCAGATGTGTTGGTACTTAAACAACTAGCCAATGAAAATGTGTTAGTATTCGGACAATAGGCTGATGAAGATGGGTTAGAAATGGAAAATAAGCCAAACATTGGTAGTACTCGTAAAACATTTGAAGAAAATGGGATAAGGCTTGGAGAAAAGGTTGATTAAGATAGAATAGGATTTTAACAACTTGACAAAAATTTGTACAACATTGTTTTTATTAGAGCTCAGACAGCAAGATGACAAAGATGTTACAGGGTTTTGGACAACAGGATGAAAATATGATAGATATCGGACAACAGGACAATAAAAAATATAATATGCTCTATTAAAAGAGTCAGAAAAAAGAATGTTAGCAAAGTGAGTGTTTTGAGTCTCTGTTGGCCTTCCTCTATGATAATTTATTCATATCCAATGAAAATAAATTTTGGTGCTTGTGCATGTCGACACGGTAGTGAAATATGACAGTTAAAAATAAAATGAAAGGAAAACTTTAGAAAATACTTTTTATTGAAAAATATTAGCATACACCGAAAATTACAGAAAATAATCAAGTATTTTTATTTAAGAAATTCAACTAATATTCGGAGTCCTCAACCGCCGCCATTTTAGCCATTCAAAGAGATAAATCAAACTTTCCTTCTAAAATAAAGACGACAAATGGCTAGTAAAATCGCTAATTTTTTACATAAATTCATTTTATTTTTATCAAGATTCTACTCTATCATTTTTCATAATTTTCGGTGTTCGCTAATATTTTTTAATAGCTAGTAAGTATTTTCTAAAGTTTTCCTGTGATTTTATTTTTAATTGCCATATTTCACTTGCTGTGCAAATAACACTTTGGTCCTGTCTTGTCAACATCTTTAGATTTCTATTTGGTAGACATTCAAGTCTATGTGAATAAGTTCAACAGTTCTACACTTTTAACTACCTCACGGACCACTTGTAAATTAGCGACTCCCAGAAAGGAACGGATTTAACAACACCATATCTGATGTCATTCAAAGGTGCCACACCTTTCAAAACAAACAAAACATAAACACATATTTTAACTTTTACTTGAAAACAGAATATTTTTTTCTCTTAAAATAAATCCCAGGAAATTATATTTTGTTGGATCCTGAGTCACATAGGAATCCAAGGAAATGATAAGGCTGACACAGCAGAAGAAAAAACGCCCAAAACAGCCCCTCAACAACAATTTTAAATTTCCATACACAGACGTCAAGACAAACATTCAAGCATATATCCATAAGAAATGACAATCTTGATGGAGCAGTAATACATCCAATTAATTGTTGACAATACAACCTGATTTAGGAGAATGGAGGCAGGGCTGTAGAAAGTCATAAAGGGAGGAAGTCATCCTCTCTCGACTCTGTATTGGCCATACAAAAGCTATGCATTCATTCCTGCTTGAGCAGAAGGAGACACCATGGTGTGTGACTTGTCAAATGCCATACACAGTTAAACACTTTATGTTAGAATGTGTGGATTTTTCTCCCATGCAACGAAAATACTACAATGTTGGTACTATGAAGGAACTATTTAAAAACATCAGAATAGAAACCATAATGTTATTTCTGAAAATGGTGGGTTTATACCCAAAAATCTAATATCTATAAGTTGAATAAATCAAACTTTCCTAGGAAAAATTAATCAATTGTAGACTGTATACTCAAGAAATTTACACATAAAAGAAATTCATCCAAATCCGTTAAACATTTAAAAATATTATAAACCTCAAGCATGAGATCTTTTTACCAATATAAATGGATTCGGCATTAAATAACCCAAAAGGGTTGATATGCCATAAAACAAAACAAAACAAAACAAAAAAAAAAATAAATAAATCCCAAACAATTTTTAATATAAATATTTATTTAAAAATTACCTTTATATTAGTATCTATAAAATAACATTGTTGGACAAGTTATTGTTTGTTTGTCTGTCTGCAATTCACTTTCAAATGTAACTTTTTAAATTAATTTTTTAAGTATGTTATAATTTTTTGAAAAATCAATTAATGTGATAGAGTAAGTGATTCAATTAAAGTTCACAAAAAATCCTACATTTTTTTTAAGAAAACAGGAAGAAAAAGGATCAACATGCTGCAGCTGTTTACAAAAATATATATTCTTTCATACCATATTTTGCCATTAAAAGAAAAAAAACTCAAAAGTATTTATGGGATTTGAATTTCAACATTTTGTAAGATATCTGATCAATTTGATTGTAAAACTGATTTTTTTTTTTTTTTTAAATGATTTTTTTTTATTCATTGAATTATCTTTCTAAAACTATAAATATTTTTTTAAAAAAGAAATTAGGAGAAAAAGCTTGGCACTCAGCGAAACGAAAATGGAAGTATAAAGACTCCTGGAAAACGCCGACTAGATACAGATAGTACATCATAAAACTTGAAAAATTAAAAGCACAAAAATTACTCGTTTTCATAACGTTCTCTGTGGATAAGCAAATTAAATTTATCGCCATATTTTGATTGAATGTACTAAGAAAATCATCAGTTTTATTGAAAAATTTCTCGTTTCTTTACGGTAAATAGCGGTCAGCATTAATGGAAAGAAATAAAAAGAAATATTCACTAGAAAATTAAGAACAAGAACATTTATCTGACAAACTCAGATATTTCATATATGGTGTCATGCTAAACTCATTCCTTTCATAGGTCAGCAAAACTGAATTTATACTGGGTCAAAATGTTTAATATATCACATATAATAAGCAAAGAATATACTTATAATGAAAGCTCGACTTTACAAATTGAGTGAAATTGGGTGGAATAAACTTAAAATATGCCTGAATATTTAGATCAACTATGAATTTTGGATTTGCAAAAAAAAATTATCATTTTACCTCTGATGTACAAAAGTTAGTTTTTCTGTTTTACCTCCTTTTACCATAATTTTGTCTTTCAGATATATATATAATATATATATGTAGTGTGTGTATATAATATAATAATTTTTTAAAATGTTAACCACCACAATTAAGCCCCCCCCCCCAAAAAAAAAAAACACAACCCCAACATTCAAAAATTGTTCATTTAGCTTATTTGTCCATTTTTCTATTATTTATTTTTCACATACCATGTGTGTGTGTGTGTGTATATATATATATATATATATATATATATATATATATATATATATATATATATATATATGAGGATAAAATGCACAATATATCGTAAAATGAAATGCTGTGAAAACAGGATGTGTGAAAAAGACAAAAGGAAAAACAAATTAAATACAGAAATAAACCATTAAAAAACGAGAGATTTTAACGGTTTTCTGAAAACGTCCGTTGATCCAAACAAACCCGGTAAAATCTTTTTTTATGATTTATTCCTGTATTTAATTTGTGTTTCCTTTTGTCTTTTTCACACACACACACACACACATATATTATATATGAGGATAAAATGTGCGATATATCATAAAATGAAGTGTTGTGAAAGACAAGATGTGTGAAAAATTTTCACACACACACATATATATTAAAAAGAATTCCCATTGGTCTGTGGAGAAAAACACATAAGCTAAATGACCAATTTTGAAATGTTGGCAGGTTTTTTGTTTTTTTTAATGTGGTGATAAAAAATATATTAACTGATGAAGCCTTTTTGAAAATACTTTGACATTTTGTTTGTCTAGAGAATGTATGTTTTGAAATGGGCAGAAACAATTGTTTGTATTAAAATGTTTTTTTTAAAAACAAATTTGGAACGTTTACTAAATTATTATTATATTATATTTTGAGTCTTGGTGGTGTACACTCTATTGAGCTACTACCCCAACTTTTGTGTAAACTTAAAAGAATATATATATATATATATATATATATATATATATATATATATATATATATATATTATACGCTTTTGCAGTTGCTAGATAAAATGTTTTGCTTTTTTTTGTTTTGTTGAGTGATTGTGCTTTATAAAAAAAAATGTTTCCATGGTTTCTATCTTGTGTTGCTTTGCAAAATATAATCTTTTATATAAAGAAAAAAAAACTCTGCTTATTTTTTCATGCAAAAATTCTCCCAGTTAACAAATTTCTTTTTATTATAAAAATAATTTATTGTCTATCTTATTTATCCATCCCCGATACACTTAATTTGTAAGTAAAAAATATCTATTCAATTATTTGAACGAATATGGTGGACCTAAAAAAGGGCAGACAACTAAAGTAGAACAAAGAACAATAACTCTTGTTTTTGATTAGTTCAAAGGTAGATAACTCGTCTCGGATAAACAAAAATAACTTATATAAATTGGTGCTTTTATTTATTTTTTTACAATCACACTGCCATGAACAAAAAAGCTACTTTTAATTTGTAGCATGGGTACTCTTGTAGTCATAAACTCTGAAAATCTTGGTTCATTGCGATAACAAACAAGTGTTTATTTTTTAAATAATTTTTCAAAATTTGTAAAAAAAAAAGTAAAAGTGGTCCAGCATAGTTGAGGACGACCTGAAGGCTCCCTTTCATTAGCTACTACTACACAGGGATACAGGTGAGGGTGGCACTCCTTTCCCTGGATTACTCCACTTTAGAAGTCACTTTCTTAAAACCATTTTAACGTATGCCAGCATGTAAAACAGCCGTTAAACCGAATATGATGGTGACCCTTGATGACATATAATGCTGAGTGTTTAACAAGGAGGCATCAAGTACCATTTGGTTTAAACGTAGTTTAGAGTCCCGAACATAATGCGATAAAAAAATTGTGTATAGACGATAAATATTGTTTCCTGTTGTTTTTGTTAAATATTAGTAACTGAGGAACAATTTCGAGTTAAAATCTAATTAGTTTTATGCAGATAAGCTTAAGAAGAACACGCTTGAAATGTGTAAAAAAATAAAAATAAATAAAAATAATAAATAAAATAAAATAAAAAATGGTGTTTTCGTAGTCCATTACTTCTGTTACTTCCGGTTCTGCGAAGACTCCATTTTTTTCAACTAGCGCTTATTTACACATTTCAAGCGTGTTCTTCTTAAGCTTACATGCATAAAACTAATTAGATTTTAAGTCGAAATTGTTCCTCAGTTACTAATATTTAACAAAAACAACAGGAAACAATATTTATCGTCTATAAACAATTTTTTTATCGCATTATGTTCTTGACTCTTAACTACACTTCAACCTACCATTATGTCAATTAAAGTATAAATAATTAGTAAATTTGTTTTAACTTTTCTTATCTTCCAATTCTTTTATTAATCTTTAAATAAATTATTTAAAACTTTAATTTGTTTTATGATCATTTTATTATTTCCAAAATCAGAGAAAATTAAATTTTTTAAGCATCAAATGTTATTTTTTATTAAATAAAAATTTTAAAAAACATTTGTTATCGAAAAGTACCAATATTCATAGAGTTGATGACTATTGGAATACCTACACTAAAAATTGGATTATTTAAAAAGAAATAATGAAACACGTTTTTCATGGCATTAAAAAAAAACTGCAATAAATCTTGTTTCTTATGACCTTAGAACAAGAAAAGATAACTCGTGTATGCCAGGTTTCAATCAAAAGAAAATTTTACTTTTTAGTTTAAAAAAAATCTTTTTGGCAGTAAATGCAAGAATTATCTCCCTTTTACTTTTATGCTTTCCACAGCGTGAAAATTCGAGAACCAGAGTCGTACCTCCCTTCGAGAAGGGGAGACCTCAGCCTCTGGACAGTTTTTCAGGACAAGTCGATAATAAACCAAAGGAAATGATGGTGGCACCATCTTCTTCTCCTTTACCCAAATCCAATAATATTGAAAAAGCTTCAAATATCCCTCAAAAATCTCCAACCGAAATCCTTGTAAATTTCCCTCCAGCAGCAAAGGCTTCCAATGTTGAATCAGCTAATTCCGTTACAAATGCCGGAAAGATGAATAATCCCTTCCGCAATCCCTCATCACAAATTCCTAGCCTATCTCAGATTCCAAATTTGTCGCCCCCTCCACAAGCTTCTCAGCCAATTTCACAAATTCCTTCTCCAAAATTCTCTCAGATCCCAAGTCCCAAATCACCTTCTCAAATTCCTCCTCCTAAAGTCACTTCCCAGATCCCGTCGCCAAAGCAAACTTCTGCTTCTCTTAACTTCTTTCCATCTCAAATTCCGCCTCCATCTTCCAACTCCAAAAATCCATTTTTCAATTCCAAAAATAAGAATGGAAATCCTTTTATTGGTGAAGAAACCACCAAAATTTCTCCACCCAAATCCAAAAACCCTTTTATTAATTCCTCAAGTGAGGAATCTTTTCCGAAATCCAAGTTGCCTGTCTTTAACACTGCAAAGTCTCCTGACTCAGCAGCGTCGAGTTCCCCACCCCGCCACAAAAGTGTTAGCGAATTTGACAGCCCCATCACAGCCGAATTGGATTCGGTTGTCGCCTCCTTGAATTCTGCTGGAGAAAAGATGATGCCACCCTCTTCTCAATCAGGGCCGTCGAAATCGGCCAAATCTGCCGCCCACTCGCCTGAAAGTTCTTCGTCCCTACCCCTATTGAAGAAGGTGGACAAAGTCCCGCCGAATGAAGTTACTCTTGTAAGTTCCCTCATGTCCATTTGGGTTGTGCGGTTTTAACCTGCGTGCGTGCTCCTCCTACCAGTAGTTTGCCCATCCCTTCCCCACCTTTCACACTCCACACTCACTTTCTTCTACTTCCTAGCATGTCTATCTATGGGTAATGCCTTATTTACTTTTTTATAATTATTATTTTTAAAAAAATAACAAATATTCTACCTGTTACATCCAGATCTCGCTCTTCAAGATTCTATAAATAGATTACAATTGGTCCATCGACGATCAGTGGCCAAGATCATCAGACGGATAGGCTAGATGGTACCAACTAACATCACTACAAAATTCCCGATGTTTCCTTTATAGAGAATGACAACTGAATAGTAATCAATAAACAAAAGTTTATTAAACACTAGTTTAAGTTTTCATGTCATAGGGAAACAAGACTTTCAAAGTGATAGAAACAACACCCATATTCCCTCTCCTCCCGATAGGGGATATGCGTGTTGTTTCTATCACTTTGAAACTCGTTTCCCTCTGTAGCTCCCTTCATCTGACATATCCTTGTAATTTATGTTGGTTGATTCAAATAAGTGACCAAAGTTTCATTTCAAATAAGTATAGTTTAGTTTAATAAGTAGTTTTTATTTTAAGTTTATATACAGATACCTCATTTATTTAAAGTGAGAGAAACAGATGCACATAGTGCACGAGTGCATCTCCCTACTCATCCCCAAGGGCAGCCAAAACGTCCGACAAACGTCTGTCGTTTCTTCTGTTCGTCTGACTCATCATCATCTGCATCACAACCTATATCATCCCTTCACGCTACGCATTCCTATGATCTGACATAATTACTCATCTTTATAATCAGCTGTTTATTCCTTAACTCAATTGCTCATATATATATATATGTTGACTTTATTTTGCATATGAATTAGTAAAAGTTCCTTATGGCCTTTTTCTCACAGAATAGACATTGCTAGTCTCTCTCTACTCGATTGTTATTTCTATAGAAGCTGCTCGACTGAACTCCAATCTCTGGTTCCTCCTCGTAAGACATTCACAGCAAAAACTTGCCTTTTTACTACAACGGAAAAAAAGATTTTGGTTCTTCTTCCATGTGCCTAGCATAAGGACGAATTTTCATGGACAGAGCTTTTTTACAAGGGCTTGTAAAACACATTACCGCAGGACTGCTTCCCTTCAAATTACAACATAGTTGTCTTCAAATCCAATGTTAACAAATACTTGTCATAAACCGTCCCCATAAGTAATCAAACTTTGTTCATGCCATTAATCATTTTTAATACTCCCATATTCTACATCTTTCAACAATCATTCCATCTCATTAATCCTTGTCCTTAAGTGGCTTTGGCCTTGATAAGTGGTGATCTTTTAGTAAAAAAATTTTTTTTTTTAATATATATATATATGGGAAAATGAAAAAGGAGAACCAAAAAAAAATGGATGTTTTTATGTGTACATCAACGTTTCGTCTTTATTTATAAGACTTCATCAGGATGATAATATAGAGGAAAAAATGTCATGCAAGTACAAATACATGTAGGGTAGACATATTACATTTTTTCCTCTATATTATCATCCTGATGAAGTCTTATAAATAAAGACGAAACGTTGATGTACACATAAAAACATCCATTTTTTTGGTTCTCCTTTTTCATTTTCCCATCACGTCGGATTACCTTCATCCTTCTCTTCCCATATATATATATATATATATATATACATACACAAGAATGTAGGGAGAAGAGCTCTAGGATTCAATGAGAGAAGAAAGAGTTACTTCCCCTTGGATCAATATGGCTATCTTGACTAAAGACAAACAAGGATTTTCCCTCAAAATATTTATACAAAAATCTGAAGTATGAACACCTTCTTCAGGCCATAAGGTGTTAAGTGGTTTAGGCCAAATTTACGAATAGTGAAGATATATAAATGTTATTTTTGAAAAGAAAGAAAGAAGATACTTCAAAAGTAACATTTTTCTTTTCTCTGTTCATAAATGCAGCTGTCACCATTTAACACGTTGCGCTGAGGAAGGTCTCATTAACCGAAACATAAGCAATACGAACAATAAAAGATGTAACAATTGGAATATTTCTTCTTTTTAATAATATTTATAAACTCTTGGATATTTCATCCATTTGAATCTAATTTCTTATTTTATCTAAATGGTCCTCCTTCCATTAGACCTTACTAACTTGCTCACATGTAACGTCTCTTCATTTAGTCCCCATCTGAATGTATCAGCCGTGAAAACTATGGCTCGGTTTCCAGTCATCTATTTTACTCAATCTCGTTAATATTCCGGTATGTTTAATTTTTAAGGTTACTCATCTAAATTATTAATTTATTAATGTATTAATTAACAATTAGTTAATTAACATATAGTTAGTTTCATTTTTTTTTTTAAATTCTCATAACTTTATTTTTTCTGCATTTTCAACTTCTTGTTTGCATTGAAAGAAAGTTTTGTTTTCTATTCTGTTTTCCGCCATTTTTTTATGCATCAAATGTTTGCTTGTTTTTTGTTTTTCGTTTTTTATTTGTTTTGTTTTTCATTTTTTTTTTTCTGTAGTAAAATTTTGTAGCAATTTTTTATTTTATGTTTTTGCTAAACTCTGCGAAATATTCATTTTCTTTTGTCTTTTTGTGTTAAAAAGAAAACAGTATATTTTTGTCTTTTAAAGAAACTTTAGAACTAAATTCTGAATGTTTATTTTCAGCTGACTTTGTGAGTTTTTTGTTCTTTTCACAAACTTATTAGTAGATAAAACAGATTTTCATCGAAATAACATAGTAAAAGGGAAGTAACTCTTTGCCTTGGTGATTCTCTTCCCTCAAAGATATTTGAAGAGTAGAGTTACGTCTCTTGTACATTTCAAGATAGACAATCTTGGATTAACACGTGTTACATACCTCTCTTCAAGTAAGACATTTTGGACTAAGTAATTCTTTTCTTGACTTGTAAATGGAGAATAAATGTTAATTGTTTTATACAGTAGTTTAATTCAATTCTTATATATAATACATATATTCGTTCTACATCTCACAAATACTATCACTACACATCACTTATCCATGTCATTAGTGATACAATGTATATAGTGTATAGGTGCAGGCTCTGATAAAACAGGTGTCGGACCAGGACTTACTAGACAGTGCATGGTTTCCTAATCTAAAGGTAGATAAAGTGGCCTCCAGTTTCCAGCATGGATAAATAACAGAACTTTGACTTTGTGAGATCGAGTGCTAACGCTTCATACACAAAGAAAATCCAGAGCAAAAAGATGTACCAAAGACGAATGAAGTATTTAGAGAAAAGAAATTTGGAACACCGTACACATGTAAGAAAGGAGAAATTGGAAGCAGCGTACATGTGTAATGAAAGGGATATATATATATATATATGTCTGTCTTTCTGTTAGAGTATGTTGAAAAGAAATCAATAAAATAAGGTTTGCGATAGCTAAAATCCAAAATTATTTATTTAAAAACTATACATTACTGATTCTGTAGATGGACCATGGTTTCATTGACACTGAAGGCTTTTACTGTTTAGAAGACACCCTTAGAGTCCATATCAAGTCCTTAGCATCTGACAAAAAAAACGAGGGCAATCCGAACAAATAAGATTAACAGCAGCAATCACCGTCTATGAGCATCCGATGGTTTATTCCAAGCCGTCCCTTCTGGGGGCAGTTCCATGTTTATAAGGGGGTTGTTTATATTAATTATTTAATAATTTTATTATAGCTTAGTATTATTTAGTTACAACTTAATATTATTTATTATGGAGGTCATTTGTTTATCTGTTTCTATTTTGTATTTGGATTTAGGGGTAATAGTATGAATTGTTATTTATTTATACGATTGACTGGCGTGTGGTTTTAGTCGCATTGCATAAACTCTGGCATTATATGTATATGTGGTTGACTGTTATTAAATTACAAATGAACGATGTATTAACATTATTAAAAGATTCGTGTAATTTTTATTTTTATTTGGAGGGTGTTTATGTTTGAGTATAAAAGAGTTATATATTTTTCATATGTGAATGACTATATTTCATATATATATATATATATATAGGTCGTATAGAAAACGAGTTTGGTTTTATTTCACAATGTTTACAAAATGTTAAAATATGTTTTTGTGCAAGTCGTTTTAATCCTCCATTTAAATATGTTATTTGTAATTGCAAAATGTTTGTTGCTATGTGTATCTATTTGTTTGCGAAACGGCATCAAATCAAACATCAGCAGCAGCTGATTTGAAGAATTGTTACATCTGGACCTGCCTGAGGTTTTGTTCATACTAGTCGAGGATACATCCTCGACAATCGGTCTGACAGATTCTGGGTCATTTTTTTTTTTGAGTAGGTGATGACCTTGCACCTGTCAGCTGGGGGTATGGTTCGGTGCAGTTCTAGGTGGTCCACCTTTCTGCTAACTGTTTTCCTCCTGCTTATAGCCTTGATCCTCTCATTTAGAAGGGTTTAGTATATTGCTAATCGCCTGAGGCGCTCTTATTTTTTGTAAACAAGACAACTATTTTCCAAGTGACTTTAATTATAAAAGTTGTTGGGAAGTAATGACAAAAGGTATATAATCATTTTTTACGGCACAGACATACTAGTATATATATATATATATATATATATATATATTGAACATAAGCTCAATAATCTATAGGTTGTATTAGAGTTTTCACATGTATATAGTTTTTGTAAACCTTGTAATTTAGGTTTACTCAATAATATTTGATAAAGAAAAATGGATAAAATATCAGCAGAAACTTTTACCAAATTTATTACAACTGAACACAATATAAAATAATGAGTTAATTGCCGCTGTAACGCGAGATGAAATATACAGTTTCACGACGTCGGTCTGTTTATCTTTTCCCTCAGGCAAGACTCTATCGACAAGGGCGATAACTCCGAAAATGGTCCAAGGGAGATAATCGCGTTTTCTTTAGTTGTCCTATCAATAGTTTACCATTCGAAATATTCAAAACATTAATTAGATTTTCAATTATTTCATTAATTACATTTTAGTAAAATTTCCAATAGATAGAGAATTCTCAATCTTTTCAAAATTTTACTAAAATATAATTTTTCTAATAAAGCTGATTCCTAGAAACGTGTGTACATACAGATGACATGTTGAGTGTTTAATTCTGGAACTCTATTTAAATATTAGAAATTCTAATTAAAGTTTTGAATATTTCGAATGATACCTAATCAATATATAAAAGCTGCTATTCATTGTTGTGCTTCAGATATTATCTAGGGAATTCTCTACAGGATGCCCCTGGGAACTGTTGTATTTTGATAATCTGGTAATTATTACTGAATCGAAGGAAGAAATGTGTGCAAGGTTCAACCTGTGGAAACCCAACATGGAGCTGAAATATGTTTGGGTCAAATTGGGGAAGATGAAGGCTATGGTCAGTGGCCTTAGCCTGCATACTCTAAAAGATTCTCGCAAGTTTCCTTGTGAAGTTTGCAGATCTAGTGTTGGCAGTAACTCTGTGTTCTGCACAGTCTGTCATTGGGTTCACAGGAGGTGCAGTGGACTGTGAAGATTGATCCCTACTGAAAACTATCTCTGTAGAAAATGTAACGGTACTGCTCATCCAATTAAAAACAGGCCATGTACTGAGTTCTCAGTGGACGGTCTGCAAAAATTGGAAGTTGTGGACTCATTTTGCTATCTTGGTGATATGATAGGGGATGTGAATTAAGTTCTATCTTGCGTGTACGGACTGCATGAGCCTCTTACTGTCTTAACGGTAGGCAGAATGTGATGGTGTATTTATTTTTTTAAATAACCAAATTCTAATCATTACAAGTTGAGTTTGAAACGTAAAGTCGTGTTCTCTTAGAAACAAATAAAACTAATGTAAGCTTCATTGTTTGATACACTTAGATATCTGATTGGCTGAATGATCTGTGATGCATACTTAGTTACTTTTATGGAGAATATGACATGACTTCAACTCTGGATTTAGAAACAAAATGATTATATTGATTTACATATTCATTAATTATTTGTGGGAGGTATGCTGGTACTGCTTGTCCAA
Organism: Sepiola atlantica; assembly: GCA_963556195.1. NCBI lineage: Eukaryota > Metazoa > Mollusca > Cephalopoda > Sepiida > Sepiolidae > Sepiola > Sepiola atlantica. Next base: position 34,749,658 of record OY744542.1, read on the forward strand.
TTAAAGACAGGCCTTGTACTGAGTTTTCTGTGAACGGTCTGTAGAAATTGGAAGTTGTGGACTCATCTTGCTATCTTGGCGATATGATCTGTGCTGGTGAGGGATGTGAATTAAATTCGATCTTGCGTTTATGGACTGCATGGGGAAAGTTTCGTGAACTTAGTAATACAGAATTCATTAAATCTTAAAATATTGAACAGACTTAATATTTTGCGTGTGTTTGTTCTGACTACTATTGAAGTTGTAGGTGTCTAGACTAGAGTCAGCTCTGTGTTGCAACCGCCCACAGTGGTATGAACATGTTGAACGAGGCTTTGGTTAGATAAACAGATATACCCACATCTCAATTGCATGGGGCAAGTTTTGTGAGCTTCTTTCTATTTTAACCTGTTGTTTACTCTCACTTATTACTCAGGGTCAAGTTTACAACAGCCGTTTCTGTAGTGCCATGTTATATGCGAGTGAATCCTGGGCTCCTACGAGCTCTGTCTTTCTGAGGATGCAAAAGAATGGCTATGGTTTGGTAGGTTTGTGGTGTGTGTCTTGACGACAGTTAGTTCCGACTCCCTCCTATTGATGCTGAAAGTGTCCAGACTGGAGGCAGCTCTGCGTTGCAACTGTCTACAGTGGTATGGCATGTTGAACAAAGCTCTGGTTGGATAAACAGATGTACACCATCTCAGTTGAGGGTAAGTTAGGCAAAGACAAGCCGAGAAAGACTTGAAATGAATCAAGCAATGGCACATCGAAACCAACATAAATGATAGTTTCATGGAGAAAATCACTTTGTGCGGCCACCATGGTCAACGTGCAACCAATATCTGGTGTGAAAGAGACACGTTAAATGAAGGAGACGACTCTGTACTCTTCTGAATAAATTATTCTCATTCTTTATTAAATTATTATTGCTTTTAACAGATATTTAAAAACATTTTTAATTAGCGTTGCTTTTAATCTTCTTATAGATGTGTTCGGTTGAGCCGAAGGTTTTCACTTATTTCTTGGTATGTGACCGTATCTCAACCAAATAATAGCAGACATATTTTTTTTTTAAAGTGTTTATAGTCGAATATATTATTTGTTCTAATAGCATTCAAGCCAGAGAAGTCACAATGTCGATCGGATGGAGAGGGATAAATATTCTCATAGTTCAGAAATATTTTCCTCCTGGTGGAATTATAGGTTGGCACCTAGTAAATTACTATTTCTTTGTATGAAAGGTCATTCCAACTTGTGATTTGTGCAGCTTATGGAATTGGTTATGCCGAGTGCGAATCTTATCTGATCTAGTGCGATCATTAATGCAAAGGAATGAACCTAATTTTGACCCCCCATACTATTTATCAATAAAAATATGTGTTTAATTATTTGTATAAAATGCATCATTTACAATAGGTATTGTGTTTTGGCATTAAATAACCCCAAAAGAATCGATCTACGTTGTGTAATCAATTAGTTACTGATGTACGGGTATTGATCTTCCATTTTCACCGTTTCACAAGATTTAAAAAAAATTCTAAATATTTTGTAACCTTGTTTGATTATGCGCTGAGCTAATTGCTTTCATCTTCGTCTCTATCCTATTTCAATTTCTGCATTAAACTTTATCCTCCGATTGTCCACTTTAGTAAAGGTCTCCTCTTCTAATTTCTACATAAACACTATTTATTTTCCCATTCCCACTTTAGCAATGTGACATTTTTACCAGCAAAAATTGTAGAAATTTCAGTTTTGAAAGGAAAAAAATTTTTTTTTTTTTAAATGAGTTCATAAAAAAAAATCAATTAATTTATTTATTAAAATTGCATTAAAAGAAAGAAGAAAAAAACAGATTTCATTTTAGATATATGATTCAGTGATTGCAAAAAAATCCTCCTACAAATGGTATTTTCGTTTATGACTTAAGAACTTTAATCAATTTTAATGAAATTGTCAATTTATTTTTGTCATTTTATGCATGCATTGTAGAGAGGTAAAAAAAAAAAATGGGTTTGGATTTAAAAAATGTGTGTATAGAAAAAAAAACAGAATCTTGTGTTCTTTCTTCCTTTCCTTTTACACCCCACCCACATTCTCTCTCGTTCTTTTTCTCTTTCTCTTATCTGCCTTTATCTTTTCAGGGAGACCGAAATACTTTTTTCTACATCACTGCTAGTAGGAAAAAACCGAGCCACTGAAGAGTCTAGAATGAAATCTCAAATGCATACAATCGAAAAAAAAAAAAAAAAAAGATAATTTAAAACAAACAAATATAAAATGTAATTTTTTTTTTAACTGCTTGTGGCTTTTTAAATTTTAAACAATTTGAATGAAATTTGATCCCAAATCCTTTCTCTTCTCTTGCTGCATTTTAAAAAAAAATGTAAATTTAATTTTTATTGAAGTTAGTTGATATGTTATTTTAGCCTGTTGCAGTTGCAAGTTGGAAAAAGAAATCTTTATTTTTCATTGCAAGGGTTACCAATATTGCTTGGCTTATAAATTAAATAGGATTCCTTTTTGAACAAACAAACAAAAATATTTTACTTTATATTACTTTGAACTTTATACTTTTCATAGAACTAATGTATTGTATGTTTATGCAACAAAAAGCATGCCCCCTTCCATTCACAGTGCCGGATTAGTCAACAACGATGCTGGTCCCACATTTCAAGGCGAGGACCTGACAAGACACCTTTAGGTTTAACATAACAAAAAGAATTTTAAAAATCAACGCATTCATTCAAATGCTACACATATTTGAGTTTGAGTATTTTAAGAGGTAAAATAAATAAGTGCTAAGTTTTAGATTTAGCATGGGGAAAACTTGTTTATGATATAAGGATTGCCAATCTCTTATTCAAAAGTGCATATTAAATTATTTAGTCTTTTTCTATGGATGGTGACTCTTCATTTTTTAAAAAGATTTTTCTCCCCTGCAAGTGAATAGCAGATGCATAGAGCGATTTCTACATTTGGAAAAAATGACTCAAACCATAATTTTTGTCTGTTAACATATGATCGAATTGTAATTCCAAGGCATATTTTGTGGGATGTAACGTAATTTTGAGAGATGTAACGTCAGTTTTGAGTAAATCATCAGGATGTAATGAAACAAGATTTTCTTTTTCCTTAACGTGAGGCACTTGAATGTACAAGGCCTGTAGTGACGGTAACATATCTATGTTTCAGAATTTTTAGATGACGATTGATAATTTGGATTATTCAGAGTATTGTTTTCATCTTGGACAGGTGATACTAAGAATATAATCAAGAATTACTTAAGACGTCTACCCAATCATGGCTGACAGAAAGAGAGCAGTCTATCTCTGTGTGTTGCATTGCTACTTACCTTCGAACCATGGGTACCCGGATTCGTCTACACTGTTGGCTGGTGTATCTGCTGACAAAACCATTCGGACGTCTGTTGTTGCTTTTTAGAAGTTTTATTTAAACATAAAACAAAAGACAGAGATTAAATGGTTTGTAGGGGAGAGAGAATGAAGGAACTAGAGAAAGATTTTGTCAGACCATTTGGGGCTACTGTGCCCCCTTCCCAACTTACTGGCAGCAGACCGGCGCTTTTCACGTCTGCTTCTGTTGGTGAGTCAGGAACAAGAGGGAGAAAAAGCCCTGAATGGACGTGACGTTATTTCTGACTTCTGCTTTCATTACTCCCAACTTTTAAGGTGTCCTCCCACCTTTGGTACCCCCCACTATCTAACATGTGGATTAAATAAAGGATTCCATTCAAAATTCTGTACAGATTCCCAGAGTTCAACAAGACTCACCTGAAGCAGGTCATAGTTTACATTTGGGTGAAACGTGAGAATAAGATGAAAACGGTAATCTGGATAATCCAAAATATCCGCCATTATACTGATCCGGCCCTGCCTACTCCCTCACACTTACCACCCTGCATGTTCACTCTTTAAATTTTAATTAATTCCGATTGAATAACAATAAAAGAGCATGTTAACTTAATACGTTAGATTAGAGAGTTATTCTTCTTTTGATAATTGGAGCGTTTCCACTGTCGACCAAGGAAAGAGTCTATCAAGCAGGTGTACGCAGTGAGGGTTGAGGACATGCGTTACATGGAGAGAAATGATATGAGAATGATACAATGGATGTGTAATGTGAACCTTAAAGATAGGCTTAGTTCTGATGACCTCAGGAATATTAAATCTGGATAGTATAGGGAGATGTATGCAGAACAGGAGACTTCGATAGTATGGCCATCTTGAATGAATTGATGAGTTAGTAGATGTAAAACAGTTGAGGTAGCAGGTCAAGGAACACATGGGAGGAAGGGATAAGTTGGAGCTGAGGGAAACAGGCATAAATAAAGACTTGGCCAGGGATAGGTTACTTTGGAAGTCAATTTTTTAAAGCCGTCCAATGCATGCCAGCACATAAAGCAGGTGTTAAACCGAATATGATGATGATGTAATGGATCAAGTGAATGATCCAGGTAGGTCACAATGATGACTAATTTACATGGTATTCATAGTACTGATATATCAGCCAATCACTATTGACATACTTTCTCCACATAACATACATTGTATATCTGGATGATGAAGTGATTGAGCTTGTTCAGAAGTTTTGTTACCTTGGTGATACCATTGGAGCACAGGGTGGAGCAGGTGCTAGTGTGATTACAAGAATTCGAAGTGGATGGTGTAAGTTCAGGGAACTTCTGCAATTACTAGCCAACAGTGTGTTACCACTGTCTACAAAGGGAAGAGTTTATTAGTATGATGTATGGAAGTGAAACCTGACCAATAAAGGTTGAGGACATGCGTTGCATGAAGAGAAATTATGTGAGAATGATATGTGTAATGTGAGTCTTGGATAGGCTTAGATCATTAAAAGAATCTGGGTTGTATGAGAGGGTGGGGGAGCAGAACAGCAGACTTCAATGGTATGGCCATGTTGAAAGAATGGATGAGTTCTTGGGTTAGTAGATATAGAACAGTTTAGGTAGTGAGTGCATTTCACAGGGGAAGGCTAAGGAAAGCATTGGAGGAAGTGATAAGAATAGACTTGAGAGAAAGAGGGATAAATAAAGACATGACCAGAGATAGGTTGATTTGGAGATTAATTTCTAAAAGTCGTCCAATACATGTCAGCATGTAAAATGGACATTAAACTGATGATGATGATATATAGAAACCTTGAGAATTGCTTCCCACAAAGGCCACACTTTACCAGCACACTTTGCAAGCAATTTATTAACGTTGATATGTTTCGGCTAAAGAATTGTTAGCGATTTAAGTATGTTCGAATTTAGAGATATGGCGGTGGGTCCTAAATTGGTGTGACTGACTAAAATTGAACACTTAGTATCACAGAAGCTTGTCAAAATCTCTTAAAAACGTGAATGCCAGCCGGAGATAAGATGTGAGGGCAATTGTTCTGTACAACAGTTGGATTATTTTGCGTGGAGATTTGCTGATGCAACAGAGATTGTGAATGGAACAAAATAGCATGACACTTTGTTTATTAGCGTAGGGAAATTATCTCAATTGGAAACAATGTATAAATTGAATCGCTTCATAAACGCTTTAGGACTGGGAATCCTGTTGTATTTCGCTGCTGTACTTAAAAGAAGCCCAACGAACACTTATGTATTAAAATATAATGGTATATCTTTATTGTTGGTTTGTGGCAAACTGATAGTTAGTGAGTTGTTGAAGGGTGGAGGGTGCATGGGATTTGATGGAAGTTGATCTCTTGAATACACTAGCCAGCTGCTTTCTGTTGATTCCAAATCCAGTCATTTAATGTAACATGGTTGGACACCCACACATTCTTAACTGCCATGCCTATTCCAAGATTTTGCCTATGCATTCGATGTAACCACACCTGCTCGAGTATGTGGCTTTCAGCTGTGTAGTGTTTATTTAGTGAATGGATGTATTTACTTCAGTGCGTCCATAGGTGTCCTTGCAGGTGTCTCTGTGTCAACAGCCGGGTGTTATTCTTCCGGCCTGGTATATCAATCCTTTAGTTATTTTGGTAGAAAGTCACTGCTACCAATGTTAGTTTACTTATCACATAAATCCAGTCATAGACACGTTCGTTTGTCCGGACCGCCATCTTTGTTTTCCCAGTCAATAACCAACAACAACAATTAATTAATGATTAAAACTTATGTATGAAATATAATGGTATATCTTTATTGTTCGGTTGCGGCAAATGAGTAGAGTCGTTGGAGAGTGCACGGGAATTGATGGAAGTTGATCTCTCGAATACACTAGCCAACTGTTTTCTGTTGATCCAAAATCCAGTTATTTTCGTAAAAGATTTTATACTTCAAGTTCTTCATATCTACAAATATTTGTTTATGGTTTAAATTTCTGCATAATACGTTCAGTTATTTCCGAATATTATTTTGTATTTATATATTTTGATAATGTTTATATTTTTTCCTCTGTTCGATCTCTAAATTTGTCCATAGAGAAGACCTCCAATTTTTATGAAAGATATTTTAGAGTCTACTTTAGTTCTTCCAAAGAATATTTTCGTAATGCTTGTGCTCTTGGTTGGTTGTTTTGTTTTACGGCATATCAACCCATTGCCGAATCCAGTTGTTTTGGTAGAAAGTCTTTACGGCTTTAAATCGTTACTGTCTTTGACTAGTTAATCATGATATAAGTGCATATGTATAACCACCGGATGTAATTTCAGGTAATACCCAAAACTTATTTTATTTAACCTATGAATGAGACCCTGACAGGAACGTATTAGCAAATGAGAGATAATTCCATACTCTCTGTTTGGGTCAATGTGTCCTCTGTCCTTAGGGTGTGTGATCTAAAGGATTGGTAGTTTTGTTTTATGTTTTGTTTTATTTTATTATTTCTTGCTCAATTAAATCGTTTTGGTAATGTTTTATGTTGCTGCTGTGATTAAAAGAAGCTCGACGAACACTTATGTATAAAAATATATGAGTATTTTTTATTGTTCGTGTGTGGCAAACGAATTGACAGAAGTTGATATCTCCAATTTGCTAGCCAGTGATTTTCTTCTTGATTTCAATTCAAGCTGCTAAATATATAAAAGTTTTGAACACCCACACATCCTCAACTGCCATGCCCATTCCGGAATTTTACTTACAGACTCAATGATAGACATGCCATGTATTGTTTATTTAGGGAACATACGTATTTTGTCTGCTGGGTCTTTGCATCAAACTACCAAATGTTATGTGTCCAGCAGGTGGATGTCTCTATGGCAATCAGCTGGATGTTATTTTTTCCATCCGGGCGTTATCTCCTATACCCCAGACCTGATGTTCAACATATTATATATTTAAGTATATAAAAAAGAACAATTCAGGTCCAAATTTGCATTTAAAGATACCATTTTTGGTCATGTTTTATTTTTGTTCAATTTTAGAACAAAAAATCTGAAAATTTAAATATTTTAGATTTGCTTAAAATCTGATAAATAATTATTGCACATTAATTAAGCAAAATAAATTGAATTTCGTTTTCTTCTTTAAACCCCTTAAGCTTAAGCTCAAAAGTTCAGACATTTCTCTAGAATGAAAATCATTTAATTGATATTTGTAAAAATCGAAATAAGGATTCTAGACATATCTAAATTTTGATATTTGTAAGGGGACATAAAAGTGGTGCAAAACTGTTCTATTTGGTGAATTCTAAAGCAGTATAAAGATTACATTTTTAACAAATCTGCTAAATGTCACAAAGTTTCGATGCGCCACCCCAAATTTGTCTCTGGTTTTCTTAGTAAGAAATGATGTCAGAAGTTTTTTGGGTTTTTTTTTTTCAGAATTTAGATTGAGCGTGATATTTTTAAAATCATTTTACTCAAATTTTGTGTCGTTTTTTTTTTATTTAACCTGCCATAGAGATCCTAGCTTGAAGCAATTTTTATTTTTGCCCTAATCTAGAATGGTGCCCCTTTTTTGGGAGCTCAATTTTTCCAACATTGTGCCTAATTCTGCCATGGTGGTGAGGCAAGTAAATGGGAACAGAATTTTGAACTTTAGTCATCGCTGTAAAATGGTGTCAATACGAAAAAAAAATTAACTGAACTTGTGGTGATAAAGAAAGAACTCTTCAATGTTCTCCCTTTTTACTTTTCGTGGATGAATTACTTCCCTTTGTTCATTTTCTTATAGGCAGCCATTTTCTCGCAGTGACTTGATCCCTGTGAGATCTTAGAATAAACCTTCTTCAAGCATACTCGACTCAGACTTATTAATTTCTTGGCTTTTGGGTTGGAATCAAAGTGTAGTATTTTTCCTATATATTTTAATCACACAAAATGCATGATAAAATATACCTTAGTGGCAAATCAGAAGAATAAGCAACTCGGTCAGCAGCAAACTGTTCTGTCAGTTTTAGTTCCTGATATTAAAGACTTCCTGTTTGGGGTTGCTTACTCTTCTGGTCTGCCAAGTTTTGTATTAATTTTTATTTATTAGTTTATTTATCAAATTGTTAGTTGAAAGTACAAAATAGTTAACAGACCTCCTCCCCATGTTAAGAATGGCTTTCTAAATAATAATGGAAAATATAATAAAATGTCAATTTTCTTATCTTTTTGTTTTTGCTCGTCAGATTCCAACCGAGAGATCTTTTTAGGATTCTGACTGTCTCTTTAAGCACAATTGTTTGGATCTCTCTTGCACTTAATTCACTGTTTATATTCACCAAGTATTTAAAAAAAAATTATTTTTCATGAGCCCAGTAGCTCCTATGATTACAGGAATGATGGAGATCTTCCTAAGAATCAAGTATCTTTTCATGTCGTACATAAGACTTTGGTATTTAGTCATCTTCTCCCTCTCAGCTCTGTTTAAGCCAGCATCATTAAGGGCACTAAGGAATTGCATATTCATAGTGGATGGCGTATGACTTATTTCCAACAGTTCTTTCTGGTATATGTTCCCAAGACTTGCTGCGACACTGGATATTCAATTTCTTTACAGATGGTCCAGTGGAGATATTTTAATATTTGATATTTAATTTTTTTTTTTTTTAAATTTTACTTCAGTGTAAGTTCTCAGAAACTAAGGGCCCCCTTCCTGGTGCTAACACTTGATCCTATGTATGAGATACATAGATATTTAGATATTTAAGTGTTCCATTCAAGTTCTCCTGTACCTGTCAAACGTTGAGTTAGTGAAGAACATTAATTTTCTCCCTCCCCCCCCCCCCAATCGACCAATTAAATATGTTATAATATATCTTTCTTATGCTCTCTTGGTCTTACCGGATTCCAGGACAAGAATCCGTCTAGTCTGGTGGAGTATCCCGCTAAGTGCTGTTACTAGAGGCATCATCACTTGGAGAAGGTGGACCATTCTTTGTATATGCCAGTTTGGGGTAGCCATACTGAGCAGGTCTTACTTGGGCTTCGAATTGTATGTTATTTTGAATATTTAGTCAGGGTTTACTTGGACGGGGGTATCCTCATGCCAGGTTTTCCTGACAAGCCCCTGTACAAAGAGACCTTAGACACTAAAGGATAGTAGGCATTCAAATTCTCTCTTGTCTAATTGGTTTTTCACTTTTTAAATTTTCTTATTTTTTATAGATATGTAGCTGTAGGGATTGCATAGTCATAGTGGATTTTGTATAACTTATTAGTTGCCATTATGTCACGAATTATGAATTTTCAAATGAACTTCAAGTAGAATAAATAGTCGTAGTGGTTAAGACCCAACGGGTCACAGGTTAGTCTAGTAATATTTGATTTTACAATAGTTGTGAATACAGAATGACATAAAATATAAGTCGGAATATATATTTTTAACGGGTGCCACCAATTTTATAATTATATAAAATTGGCCAAAAAACAAGAGGAATATAGAGTTGTCTCCCTTGCACAAAAAAGAATGCCCAAGCCTGATTCCATTTCAACTTTGTAATGCATTAACTTTTTTTTTTTTAAATAGATTTTTGCACTAATTGCATGAAACAGTTTTGCATTTTCTGCATGCTAAACAATTTTATTCCAAGTCTGTTTGTGTCGATAATTCCAATAACATGTTTATATATGTACATTTCTCTTACAGCAGTAGTCGTACAAAACTTTACAGACCACGTAAGAAAAGAATTAATTAGCTTTTTGGCTGATATTATCGATTGCTATTTCTTTTGGCTGTTCTATTGTATGCTGGCCCTAGCTATTATCTAATCACACACACACACACACACACATTGTTTTGCTGTTTATAAAATGAACAACCTTTAGTGTGTTACCATTGACTTTTTCATTCTAATGAAATACAGGAAATTTCCATTTTTTTTTTAAATTTTTTTTTTTTTTCATTTAACATTTTTTTTTTTTATTCATTTAACATTTTTTTTTTTCATTTAAAATTTTTTTTTTTATATGCTGGCATGCGTTGGACGGCTTTAAGAAATTTACTTCCAAAGTAACCTATCTCTGACCAGGTCTTTATCTCCGATGTCCATTTTTATCACTTCCTCCCATGTTTTCCTTAGCCTTCTCCTGAAGCTGTTACCTCAACTGTTCTACATCTACTAACCATAAACAAGGCCTATTGCCACTGAATCTTAAGAGCCTACTGTGCTAGGGGCCATATTGATAGGGGGGGAAGGATCTGGATGGGGAGTTGGGCGGCAAGATGTTTGTTCACATTACATGTAAATTTCTGGATGTTGGTACTGTCGTAGAAACGGGGAGCAGGAAAGGAATTCCTAGGACAAGCAGTCCGAGGAAAGAAACTATCAGAGTAGAGAATCTTCTGGTATATATATATCTAGAGAGCTCTATTGTGAAGGGGTGGGATTTTGTTGCTAGTCGGGTGGATCAGGGTATTTTCTTTTATTAATAGTTTAATGGTTTTATTTTCATTTGTCCGAGTGCTTTCAACTATGTCATTAGCCATTCTCAAGGAACAAAATGTCATTCATTGTAATGTATTTGTGAAATTAGTTTCCAAATACAGCCAAGATATTGGTCATATTTTAGTGCTATATTGTTGATAATGGCAATTTTTAATTTTATTGAGAGAGCTCGGACGATGGAAATTTTATTGAGAGAGCTCGGACGATGGAAATTTTATTGAGAGAGCTCGGACGATGGAAATTTTATTGAGAGAGCTCGGACGATGGAAATTTTATTGAGAGAGCTCGGACGATGGAAATTTTATTGAGAGAGCTCGGACGATGGAAATTTTATTGAGAGAGCTCGGACGATGGAAATTTTATTGAGAGAGCTCGGACGATGGAAATTTTATTGAGAGAGCTCGGACGATGGAAATTTTATTGAGAGAGCTCGGACGATGGAAATTTTATTGAGAGAGCTCGAACGATGGAAATTTTATTGAGAGAGCTCGGACGATGGAAATTTTATTGAGAGAGCTCGAACGATGGAAATTTTATTGAGAGAGCTCGAACGATGGAAATTTTATTGAGAGAGCTCGGACGATGGAAATTTTATTGAGAGAGCTCGGACGATGGAAATTTTATTGAGAGAGCTCGGACGATGGAAATTTTATTGAGAGAGCTCGGACGATGGAAATTTTATTGAGAGAGCTCGGACGATGGAAATTTTATTGAGAGAGCTCGAACGATGGAAATTTTATTGAGAGAGCTCGGACGATGGAAATTTTATTGAGAGAGCTCGGACGATGGAAATTTTATTGAGAGAGCTCGGACGATGGAAATTTTATTGAGAGAGCTCGAACGATGGAAATTTTATTGAGAGAGCTCGGACGATGGAAATTTTATTGAGAGAGCTCGGACGATGGAAATTTTATTGAGAGAGCTCGGACAATGAAACTAGTGCGTGTCATCAATAACGATATAGAGGTTTTATTTACCTCCTCTGAGGTTTGACACAAGGTCAGGTCAGGTGAGGTTTTGAGAAGCCAGCGCACTAGATTAACACTCTGGCCTACAAAAAATTCCTAAGTAGGCCGATTGTCATTCCCTCGTAGGGGCGCCTCATGCAATTAGTAATAAACTAACCCCTTCTCAGAGAGAAGGTAAAGCCTAGGAGGGTGGACCTTCTAAGACTATCCAGGACCATACCTCAGCCCGACAGAACAAGGTCACCCAGCAATGGCCCGGACTCTGGTGGACTGATTGTCGAGGACGAATCCTCGACTGATATGGAAAACATCAAAAGGCTTTATAATAATTAAATTATAGAGGTAATACAAGTCAAAACTTGATATTAAAAAAAATCCAAAAGACAGAGAAAAATTTGGATGCACATCAAAAAGTCTCTTTGAAAAAGCTTTTATATTGTCACATATATATATATATATATATATATATATATCCGGAACGTTTTTACTTTTAAGGGAGGTGGTCTATGATCAACACTGTTGGAGAGCCATGAGAAAAATTACTGTTAAAAACAAAACAGTAAATCCCCAAAACATTTTTTCATGGTAACCAACTGATGATCCCTACATAAATATTAAGACTAACATAATTTCTTGGGAGCTAACTTACAGTGATTACAAGAGATTGATTGATTTACAAAGGAATTTTCCAAGGGAGGGCTTGAAACTAAAAGTTTTTAAAGTTTTTTTTATATAGTTTTCTAGGTTGAAAGACTTCAAAGACATAGACATATATATATATATATATATAATTCTGGTTTTTAGTGGCCACTCATTTTTGCGTAGGCAATTATTTTATTTTATTTTTTTCGTTGTCTTGTCTCATGCTTGCGGTTAGACATTTTGTGAATGACTTCCAATTTTTCCTGTCTATTGCCATTTTGCTTGTGCCGCCTGCCAGGATCAGGTCGTCATCAACTGATCCCCTCCATGTCGTTAGCGGTCTACCACATGGTTTTGGGCCATCGACGTCAATGTGGGACACACTTTGGATCATTTCGGATGACTGACGGCGGCGACGTGGCCATACCAGTTAAGACGTCGTTGTGCAATAGCATCATTAATTAAAACGGCTAATTAATCTACATAGCTGGCAACATAAAAAATTAACAAATGACAACAACAAAAAAATGAGATCCATACACGTTTCAAACCTGTGCTTTAATAAAGAGGGACCACCTTTAGCTGACTTCGACGTCAACACTTGACCAACAATCCATTATGAAAGATTATTAATTGTTGAATCCATCTAGTTATTGTGAACAATTATATAACAAATAATTTGACTAATTTATTATTATTATTATAAAGCTCTGTTTGAAAAGATATTGAGCCCTTTACATGTACAAAGGGATGTTGTCTTCATTCAGAATTCATGTCTGAACCACTTTTTTTGAGAAGTGGATTTTGGTGTAATCATCTATTATACAAAAGCTGAGTTAATCAATGATTGGTTTCATCGAAGATTTTTTTTTTTCTCGTATATATTTTAATCAAACAAAATACGTATTACAATATTTCGTAGGGTTAGGTTTGAGATATGTTTGAAAAAAAAAAAAAATTTAATTGTCTAATTAGCCATAATTTGAGATTAATCAAACTAATCAAGTCACTCGACTCTTACTACTCCTGCATCTATCACTTTCACCCTCTCTCGCTGAATGTTATTTTGATCCAACTCCTGCTCTTATTTTCTATAATGTCTATCACTCTCCCTTCTCTCTCTCTCTCTCTCTCTCTCTCTGTAGGGGGACTAATTTTTTAAGCACTTCTCCCAGGCATTACCTTCTTCTTTTTTGATTTTGTCTTTATTTTTGAAAAATTTAACTGGCTTTGTAACCATACTTTATATATATATATATATATATATATATATATGAGCCAAGTAGAATCTTATCGGAATGAGGTATGGTTCTATTTGATCCTACGAGGTCATTCTCCCTGGCATTATCTTCTCTTTCAGAAGTAGAGTTGGTTTATTGGATGTCGCCGGAGGCACCTGTACTAGGGAATGCTGACAGATCCATTCACAACTATTTTGTACTTTTCCAGAGTGTTTTTTCCCTCACATTAAACTGACCTTGTGTCATACATATCTTTCTTCCATGCTGGGCATAAATAAAGGGGCCTTTTTGTAATACCAGCTATGGAATCATTGCCACATTCTGATTCTAGGATCTGGTTTGCAATGAGTCTGACCCTTTTCTCTGAATTAGGTATATTTCAGTTCTGTCCTAGTAAACCATCCTACCAGGCATTACCTCCTCCTTTGAGAGGTTAGTTTATTGCCGGTTGTCTTTTTCCTGCTGAAAGAAAGGTTAAAGAATCTACATAAAATCTGAAAGCATATTCTCATGTAAAGTTTACCGGGGAAGATAATGGAAGTGTTATAAAATCTCTAACTGCACCCCTAAGGAGGCCATGCCCTCATAGTCCCTTTAAAACTTCAAATATATCTTATTTTGATGAAATTTATATATGTATAAAATTCTCCGGCAAAGACAATGGAAGTGGTCCTGAATCTCTGCGTTACCCTCTGTGCCGAATGTCTACGTGCCCCCACCTCTAAGTGATCCATGGGGACAGAACCTCTTTAAGACTTCAAATGCGTATAGCCGATTTTTCTTATGAATATTATTTTAAGAATCGACTTGACAAAATGTCTGAATTGTTTAGTTGGGAAAGTATCAGACTGAAAACATCGAGTGCGCAGTTTCGATTCTAAGCCCCCCCCCCCTGATTACTTTTAAATAAAACGATCTGAAAACAGTATTTTTCCTTTTTTTTTAAATATAGTGAAATGTAAGTGAAGAATTTTGGTATATTTAGTATAAAGTGCCTCTCCATATGACTGCCTCCCTTTCTCTCTTGTATGTGTATATATAATATATATATATATATATATATATATATATGTTGTTGCTGTTTGTCTCATCACAAGCGCGAAGATGACCAAATAGTTTCAACGATGCCGACAGTAGATCAAGTATGTCATGGTGTCTGTTTGGCTTTGCGCTTCATTCTCTTCTCACGGGCCCTTGTTGCTCGAGAGACTTCAGCAAGTGCAGCACCTCTTTTGATTACTGTCCTCCAACCAGTTTGACTTGAGGCAGTCTCTTCTCACATCAGGTGGTCTATTTCGAAGCTAGTTAACGTTTCCTTCAGACTATCCTTGTACCTCTTTTTAGGCTGGCCAACGTTTCGTTTGCTGTGGCTGAGCTCACCAAACATGACTTGTTTCGGGATTCTCTCCTCGTTCATGCAGGAAATGTGGCATGACCAGCACAGTTGGGCTTGGCACAGGAGGGTTTGTGCACTGAACATTCCGGCTCTAGACAGAACCTCAGTATCAGGGATCTTACCCTGCCATCGGATATGGAGGATATTCTGAAGACAATTTGTGTAGAATCGGTCAATCCGTCGCTCATGTCTGCGGTAACGCATCCACGTCTCACAGCCGTAGGTCAGGATGGAGACGACAGCCGCTCTGTAAACCTTCAGCTTGGTTCGGAGGCTGATGCCTCTTCGATTCTACACTCGATCTCGCAGTCTGACAAAAGTGCTCCTGGCTGATGAGATTCTGTTGTTTAGCTCTTCGTCAATGTTCACGCTCCTGGAGATTGTACTGCCAAAGAGGGTGAAACTATCCACTGATTTGAGAGTTTCTCCGACCACTGAAATTCGTGGATGGTAGTGCTCTTATCCTGGGGCCGATTGAAACGGTACGTCGGTCTTCTTTGTACTGATTGTCAGACAAAAGTTGTTGCAGACTGCAGCGAGACGGTCCATTTGGCGTTGCATGTCCCCTTCCTCATGTGTGGTGACAGCACAGTCATCCACAAAGAGAAGTTCCTGGATAGTTGTTTTCTTTTACCTTGGTCGCTGCAAGCAGTCGCCTGGCATTGAAAAAGTTTCCGTCCGTTCTATATCGAATGTCGACGCTGTTTTTGTCCTCTCCAAACGTGTCGTTCAACATGGCTGAGAACATCATGCTGAATAGCGTGGGAGTTAGGACACAACCCTGTTTGACTCCGTTTGTCACCTGAAAGGTCTCAGATGTGTCAACATCGTCGAGAATCCTGGCCGTTATTCCTTCATGGAACTGGCGAATGAATCCGATGAACTTGGAGGGGAAGCCAAATTTTCCCATGATCTTCCAGAGACCTTCTCGACTGACTGAGTCGAATGCCTTAGTGAGATCCACAAACATTATGTAGATCTCACGGTTTTGTTCGACACATTTCTCTTGGAGTTGGCATGCAGCGAAGATCATGCCTGTCGTGCCTTGTCTGGGGCGGAAGCCACATTGACTCTCTAGGAGCAGTTCGCGTTCCAAGTGTGTCAGCAGTCGGTTCAGCAGGACTCCGGCAAAGATCTTGCCCACTATTGAGAGGAGAGAGATGCCTCTATGGTTGTCACGGTGATAGCGGTTTCCTTTTCGCTTGAATATGTGTATGATTGTTGCATCATGAAACTCCTGGAACAATGTGTCTTTTTTCCACATTGACTCATACAATGTTGTGAGTTGGTTGGTCATTGCCGAACCGCCTGCCTTGTAGACTTTAGACGGTATGGCGTCTGACCCTGGAGGTTTGCCGTTCGACATTTGTTTAATTGCGTTCCAAATTCTCCAGCTGACGGGAGGGTGTCAAAATCATTATTTATCGGTACATCGAGTAAGCGGGCAATGGCTTCCTCGTTGATCAAAGCTGATCTGTTTAGAACGCTTTTGAAGTGTTCTGCCCATTTCGACAGTATCAGTTTTTTGTCGGTTAGAAGTGTGATGCTGTACGAACTGTATATGGGGGATGCACTGTGGTGCTGAGGTCCGTAGACTGCTTTCAGCACATCATAGAACCTCTTCGTGTCGTGTCTATCTACGTAGCTTTAAATCTTGTCTGTTTTTTCGCTCAGCCATTTGTCCTGCATCTGGTGGAGTTTGACTTATATATATATATATATATATATATATATATAATCAAGGAGAACACCTCTCTGTATGTGTGCATGTCTGTCCTTAAAAACGAAGACGTACTAGGGAGTGTACCTTAAATATAAGTGTGTTCACATGTACAATTTGCATGTGAACATAATGGAAGTAGTTCTGCGTCTCTAGCTATCCCTTAAAGGAGCTAATGACAATTTTCAAACATGTTACACAATGAAATTAATCTATTTATTAGCGTTTGTTTAAGAGTATTAACATATATCTGGATAACTCAGTGGGTAAGATATCTAGCTGACAACATTAAGGTTGTAGTTAAAGTCAACTCTCCTTAATATGATGTTGCATATGATGCTATTCCACACTCTAATCCTGATAAAGCATTATTATAGGAAATATTGAAATGAAGAAATGTAAAGTTACATATTTTACAATTTTATTATAATCATTTGGTGTTTAAACAAAAGAATTAATAAAATAACCTTTAATCCATTGATTTTCAAAGAATTACTCTTATCCTTAGAATTTTTTTTATTGGAATTAATCAATTTCCACTGCATAATATCATTTTCAATTTGGATTTTTTCAACAACGACTTTCTGCCCATTATTGAAACTTTTCTTGAACTATTTTTACTTTAAGCATATCTTAAAATTGTGTTTAAAATTTTCAAATTAATACTTACCAATAACTAGCAATTTACTTGTTTTTTTTTTTCCTTCTGAGGATAAGAGTAATTCTAAAATCCATGGATTACAGGTAATTTTATTAAATTCCTCGTTTAAACACCTGATAATTATAATAAACTTGTAACGTATGTAACTTCACCTTTTTCTTTCATCATTTTAATATTCTCTCTCTCTAGATATATATATATATATATATATATATATATATATACATACATATATATATATATATATATACATACATATATATATATATATATATATATATATATATATATACAGGGTGGGCAAAAATAAGGGTCCTATTTTTAAAAATTCATAACTTTTTTATTGATTGATTTTTTTTTTTTAGAATAAGTAAAGGACCCCTTCCGAAGCAAGCATGAGCCGTATTAGCCCTAAGGAACGTACCCTCATTTAGAAAACATTATTTTTGCTTAAAAAACTCAAAACCGTGTAAAAAACAATACTTTAGTTTTTGTAAGTTTTAAGAAGTGTTTTTTGGCTAAAATTTGTTTTGTTTATTTCAAAATATCTCGGAAGGGTCAGTCTACACACACATAAAGTTTGGTGAGTTTAACTTTTATTTTGTGGAAGTTATTCAAATTTAAAGATAGGACCCTTATTTTGGCCCACCCTATATATATATGAGATAGATATAAAATATGAAACTAAAAGTATACTTTTAGAGGATAGAACCTATAGAGCAATTATAAAGATAAATGAAAGAAGAGATATAAAGATGTATGAATGACAAATCTATTTCAACTTCGAATATAATATATATATATATATATATATATATATAATGAGAGAGAGAAAGTACAAAATTATAAAATGACATTAAATAATGAACAATTTTCAAATATTCATAAACTTCTGAGAAATGTCCTTTGTGAAACCTCATCAGAGAAGAACATGTCTAATAATCAGTTAAATAAAAAGTAGACAAAATAATTATGTTATTATTAACAGCATTAGGAAGGGAGTGGGTATTTAATTTCATATTTATTTTATTTTTATCCCATTTATCTTTCTTTCCTAGTATTTTATCAACAATGTCTCTTTGAACATTAATTTTAAACACTGTGGGGTTCTCTTTTTTTTCTTTTTTTTTTAAAATAAAGCTAAGATTCGTTTTCAAGAGATTTTTCTGATTCTTAATGAAAAAAAAAAATGACCCCAACATGTGTTGCTATGCCATACGACAGATAAACCGAGGAATTGTGCTGAATATGTATTGTATCTGCATTAAATAACCTCAAAAGGATTGATATGCCATAAAACAGACAAATCAAGGGATCCTTGGCCTTTTGACTAGAAGCAAAGTGTAGTATCTGTTCTGATACTACACTTGATCTTTTCTATCCTCGATCAGTTAAAAAGTCCTTCTAGTCTCAGTCAATTTTTATCTTTGTCCCAACCTAGAGTGCTCCTTTTTGGGAGGTGGATTTTCCCCATATTAAAAACCGACTTTGTGTCAAACTCTTCCCTCGTGGGGATGCAAGTAAATAAGGACAAATCAAAGAATCGTTTTGAATCGATATTGTATTTTTAAAGTGTGTTTACATTTGATCATGATCGATGTACAGTGCGAGACACCATAATGCGAAGGAGAGAATCCAGATTAAAATTTGTTTTATGTTAGGGGGGAAATAATAGAGGATAAATATTTCAATCCATGTCCATGTTGATTCCATTTCTTCAAACTTTTATTTATTTCTCTTTTTAATTTTCTTCATCCGACACATCTTTGTCGCTTATGTTGGTTGATTAAAAAAAAAAAAAAAAAATTGTTTATTTTTTTTTTATATACAGATACCTTCTGTATGGGCCATAGCTAAGGATGTCTCTGTTATCTGCCCTTCTGACTCGTCTACCATTACTTAATTCCCTTTTATCATCTTTTACCTCTACCCCGCTAAATATCCAACAGGCTTTATATTTGGATTTTGTCTCAAACATCTGATTTTCAAACCATACTCGTCTGGCAAAAGGTCATTCAATATCTGACACCCGCATTGTCATAACTATCAGTTTTACAAAAGAGCAATCATCCGATGTTATGCAGATACAAGTTTTCTTTACTCCGCTTTGTACTTTTGCATACTGTGATCACTCGATTTAGTAAGAACGTTTTCACTTCGTTTCACCGTTTTGATGTGTTTGTTGGATAATTTGTAATTTAAATTTCCCTTCGTTTTTTATTTAATACAATAAATTGCATGGAATTTCATTTAAATTTGCCTTTGGTTTGATTATTTCTATGCATGAAAAGTTTTGCATGGATTTGATTCTCATCAATCATTTTTTTCTCTCCAAAAGTAATCTGTAAATTACATGTTTTATTTTGTCCAAAAAGTATGAAACGAAGTTATCCAATTTTTTTTTTTCTTAAGATTTTTTTAGCATTTTAGTCGATTGTTGTTAATCGCTTCTGTCTGAGAATGGGCTGACAGAATAGGTATATTCTGTTTCGGAATTTTTGAAATGTTGACTGATAATTTGAATTATTTGGATTATTCGGACTACTCTTCTAGAAATTCTTTTGAAACTTGTTTCTTTCTGTATAAAAAGAATGTTCAAAGTTTATTTTTGTGCCTAAAAGTTATTTGTGTACAATAATGAGTGGTACAAATGATCCAAATAATGAGTAGTACAAATATGAGTAGTACAAATAAGCCAAATGATGAGTAGTACTAATATGAGTAGTACAAATAATCCAAATGATGTAGTACAAATATGAGTAGTACAAATAATCCAAATAATGAGTACAGATGATGAGTAGTACAAATAATCCAAATGATGAGTACAAATAATCCAAATGATGAGTAGTACAAATAATCCAAATGATGAGTAGTACAAATAATCCAAATAATGAGTAGTACAAATATGAGTAGTACAAATAATCCAAATGATGAGTAGTACAAATAATCCAAATGATGAGTAGTACAAATAATCCAAATGATGAGTAGCACAAATAATCCAAATGATGAGTAGTACAAATAATCCAAATGATGAGTAGTACAAATATGAGTAGTACAAATAATCCAAATGAGTACAGATGATAAGTAGTACAAATAATCCAGATGATGAGTAGTACAAATAATCCAAATGATGAGTAGTACAAATAATCCAAATGATGTAGTACAAATATGAGTAGTACAAATAATCCAAATGATGAGTAGTACAAATATGAGTAGTACAAATAATCCAAATTTTCCAAATTCCATACAGATTCTCAAGTTCGATAAGATGCACTTAAAGAAAGTCGTAGGTTACGTGGACCAAAACGTCGTGAAACTAACATCGAAAATGAGAACACTAGTCCGAATAATCAAAATAATAGGTGTAGTGGATCTTCGGCATATGACTATTCATACGCGTTCACGTGACTAGCTCATCGCGTCATTCGTTCAACCTGAGTGAGATGGAATGCAGGAACGATATTCTACCCTCCACTACAATGCCAGAGATGAGCATAAAATCATATCACTCCTCAGTTAGTGCGACTTTTTTTCTTTTTTTTTTTTTTCACTATTCATGTGACAGTCTCTAGCGCTGTTGCAGTCACAGCAAGATTCCTGGGAGGGGGGGGGGGTCACTGCACGTTGCATCGCAGACGAAACATTTTCCTTTTAATCTATAAAAAGACGGTCATTCCATCTGGTCACTTCCTGTCATCATGGTCTGGCCCGACAGACTCTAACATTGATGGGACACTATTCATTTTTGGACAGTGAGTGGTGGTTGGTTCAATTTGCGCACTACGCTTCCTATATAGTAGTAGTAGTAGTAGCTACTGGTAACTTGGGAGGTGGCCTGTATAACGTAGCCATTTAAATCAGCCTATCACGTTGGAGTCACCAGTGTTAGTAATTATATACATTAATTTCACTACTCCGTATGAAAGAAGATATATCTACGCGTAATGATATTGAGCACAAATAAGGAATTCAGCCAAATACAATTTTACACATATATTCAAATGTTGACAAGTGCAAATGGATATGTAACACAACATAAAAGAACATAAAATAAACATTGTTGTTACTCACGACTCGTGGTGGAACTCTACCAGGCACAGTAGGTTACGAATCTCTGTAAAAGCCAGAGCTTCTTATTAGGAGTCACATGGAATTACGTCAAGCCGTGGTGAACTCGAATCTCTCTCCCATTTTTGAGGGGTCTAACCAAGGAGAATAACCCACTGACTAGTGTCCTTAGAAACTGGTGTCATTCTCAGTCTGTTCACCTATAATGTATTTTAAAGCAGTGTATTGTACAAATAAAAAGTTGATCATTCAGCAAGCTCTGTGCTAGACAGGGGGGCTTGATTTGTACATTTCTGGACACGGGCCCAAGTATGTAATATTTAAACTGTAAAGTAAACAAAAGATTTTCTATTGATTTTTTGGGGAATGAGAGGCTCATTATTTGTATTGATTTTTTTTTTTTTCTGACTATATGCTCTCTGAACTTATTCAGGTCTGTGATTAATTTCTGAACAGTGATGTTTTTGTTTTTTTCACATTTAACTATGATCTGCATTCATTATCTGTGTCTGTCGATGTTTCTTATGTACGTAAACAAATCTGAACAAATGTATCAGATGTTAAATTGAAACAAACACACGTTTGTTGAAGCATTAACGTTCTTATAAACCATTGTATTTAGATCTTTATGTATTAAGAAACATCTAACTGCTACAAAATAACTATCAATAAGCTTCTTGTGAGTTACATTTAAAAGAAACCTTATAGATATATGTATATTTTATTTATTTAAATAAATAAATATGTCCCATAATAGGGGCGACTCATTGCATATATATATATACACTATAATATATGTATGGGGAGGAAACTCCCTTCACTTAGGAAGTGAAAAATTTCAACTATATATATATATATATATATATATATATATATACACACACACTATAATATATGTAAGGGGAGGAAACTCCCTTCACTTAGGAAGTGAAAAATTCCAACTATATATATATATATATATACGAGCTGGCTTTGTCAGTTTGCTATCGTTTTGCAAAGTTTGCTACTTGAAATACTTGAAACCCAAATTTTAAATAAACATTTCCTTCATAAGTTTCTAGCAAACACAAAACTAAAACTTTTGCATTTATTTATATAAACATTAACATCTTGGTAATGTTGATACAAATTTATTTATATCCCTAATGATATTAAAAGAAAGAATAAATCAATTCAATTGAGAAAATACAGCGTTGTTAAAAGGAGAGAGAGAGAGAAAGCGAGTAAGAGCCAGCCAGTCAGTCAGCTACTCGCTCCCTTCCCTTTTCTTTTCTTGCTTTTGGTAAGAATTCTAGAGAACGATTTTTTTTAAGTCATCCATTTTTTTTATTAAACCACTTTAATTAATTACTGTTAATATTGCCGAAATTATTGCATATATAAAGACAAAATATCACAATAAAATGACAAATGTATAACACAAAACATTAATTTATTATGAATTGTTTAAAAAATAGTTATGCTAATTAGACATTGAAATGATTGTCTTTGGATCATTCGTCATTACTATATATAGAGTATGTCAAAATATGTTGTATTATTGATTTAAATAACAGTGAGCCATTTTGGTGGTAATATAAGAGTGATATATTAAAAAAAAACTTTTGCATTCATTTATTCAGCTATATATAAACGAAAGTTTATTTATTCGCTATCCAAAATATTTTTTAATTATGTACTAATAGGATCTACAAAGAAATACTGTAAGTTTTTGAGTTTAAAATGATTGTTGCTGGATAACATTGAGTTTTTTCCTTAATTTGTAAAAAAAAAAATCCTATTTTTTCTTTGTATTCTCTTTTTTGTCTTTTTCTTTTTTCATTATAGTTTCTTTTTTTTTTTTCATGTTTTAAAAAAAAAATTTTTTTTCATATTTTTATCTTTCTCAATATTGTCCTTTTTCATATTGTCTCATTTATATATATATATTAATATTTTTCTTTATATTTTCGTTTTTTGTTTTAAATATGTTTTCTTTATATTTTTCTTTTTACATTTTCACACAAAAAAAAATATTTTTAAAAAATGGAATTAAAGGAAAAACTTTTTTTTTTTTTTTTTTTTTTTCCCCCCCCCCCATTTTTTCCCCCCTGTCAATTAAAAATGGCCTCTAATGATTGCCTCAGTCCTACTAATAAATATTTAACATCTGTCCAGCTGGGTATATTAAAAATTATTTTAACCATTTTAGCATCTTACTTCAAAAAAAATTTTTTTTTTTATATTTACTCTTTAATATTTATGGTTCTCACAAGTCATTACTGAGGATCCCAAAATTGTCTTCTTCCGTAAAAATTGTCATTGTCAGCTAAATATTCTTTAAATAAATAAAACGAATGTCGCTTTTTAAATTTATTTAAAATTGTAACAATTCGATATGTATTAAAATTACATTAAAATAAAAAGAATACAAAGCGTAGGGTTTTTTTTTGTTTTTTTTTTAAATGGTTGATAGAATTCGATTTTGGAACAATTAATTTTAAAATCTGTAATATCAGGGGTTTTTTTTTTACCTTGGCGATACCTATTATTTTTCAATTACTTTTTTGGCGATCAGATTTTTAATTGCTGTGAAAGGTAATAACATACCTGCAAGCGGGAATAAACATATCATTATACATACACACACATATATATATTTATAAATATTACTTTAAAATTGTTCTCAATGAGAATAGAAAAATGACGTTCTATAAACAAATAAAATATTTATTTAAACATTATTTTATAGTGCTTGGTGTCATAAATGTAAAAAATATATAAAAGAGTTGATATAAGTTTTAAAGTTACGACACCTCATCCTATTCGGTTTAACATCCGTTTTACATGCTGGCATGTGTTGGGCGGCTTTTTTAAATTCATTTCCAAAGTAATCTATCTCTGGTCAGGTCTTTGTTTACTCTCCAGGTTCATGTTTATTACTTTCTCTCATGTTTTCCTTGGCCTTTCCCCCATGAACTGAACCTGCTACCTCAACTGTTCTACATCTACTAACCCAAGAACACTCATCCATTCTTTTAACATGGCCATACCATCGAAATCTACTCTTCTGCACACATCTCCATATACTGTCCAGATTTAATCTTCCTCTGAGGTCATCAGATCTTTAAAACTTACATTAAACATCCATCGTATCATTCTCATCATATATATATATATATATATATATATATATATAATTATTAATGACAATATATGTATTAGCATATACCATCAGTGCCCTTTTACTTTGCAGTCTCCTTAAAAGATTCAGCTCGATGATTGTCAATTAGTGATAACAGAGCAAATATAAGTCAGTTCATATTATATTCCAATAACCATGGTTTTATTTTTTCACATTTCCAAAAAACATAACATTTCTACCGTAAAAAAATATATCTCACAGAAATGTTATGTTTTTTGGAAATGTGAAAAAATAAAACCATGGTTATTGGAATATAATATGAACTGACTTATATATATATATATATATATATATTAGCGAACTTACCCAGCATCATCAAAGTAAAAAAATATTGAACTTATATAAATATCTGTTTTATATATATACACATATGTATTTTTGTATGTATCTGGTGTACATGGTATTGACGTGGTTTCGAATATAATGAGAGTAGAAAGTGGACCTTGGATTTACTTTTGGCAGGGTGTCTAGAATGTTTCTTATGTTTTGATAATGGTGAAACCTTTCCATCTTACACTTTTAACTCTTTGCGGACTTCGTAAACGAAATATCAAGCGACTTCGAATAATGGTTGGGCCTTGGTGACTCGTGAGTGAAAATATAATTTCTAAATTGCTATATTCAGCCTTTACAGTAACGATAACTGTGTGCCTCTTCATTTTGTTGTGTAATTATAGAGCCTGCGATTGATAATTATAAAATATAGAAAATGTAAAGTCAAATGAAAATAATGCATGTCCTGAAATACCATATGCACCCTGTATATATATTTATATATACTGTATTGGGTTGGCCAAAAAATGTGTACGTTTTTATAAGTGGATGTTAAAACCGAGTTTATGCAATTCATTTTCCATACTCGATTTGAAAATCTTGAGAATGTATGTGATTTGTCTGGTTGTCAAACGGCAATCTTGTTCAACTACGGTTTTCACTTGGTGACTCTCGATCATCTTCGGCCGGCCAGAGTGAGGAACATCTCTCACTGAAAAATTTCCTTTTCGGAATCAAGCAAACCATTTCTGGCACACCCGTTCTGTAACAGCATTCTCCCCATACACATGGCATGTCTTTATGCAGGTTTCTGTAGCTTTTTTTCCTTTTCTGTAGTAAAAAAAACCCATCAGATGTCGGTAGTGCTCTGCTTGATCTTCCATTTCAAAGCCTGAAATACTAGCAAAAATGTAAGAACTCAATATACTCGCTACACCAAATACAGGATTTGAAGAATAGGAATATAAAACAATCTTTAGTAGACCGGAAAGATGACATTCAAAAAATGAACAAATTTGTTGGCCAACCCTATATTTATGTATTAAAAGACTGTTACTGCTATGATAATCTTGTATGTTCAATTTGTTTTTTAAGTTTTTAGAAAATGTTATTCAAATTTAAAAAAAAAAAATAATTCTTTCATTTTAATATAATTCCTCTTATACAAATTGAATTGTAATGGTGACAAAAAATTTCTGCATTTTTTAAATATATAAAATAACATTTTTGTTTTCTTTTTTTTCTTTCCCCTTTCTCAGGAAACCTCTCTCACTGGAAGTAATTCTGTTTCCCGGAAAACTTCCAACACAAGTTCCAAGAGTCTTCCATGCAGGACAACTGTACAGCGGAACATTCCTCGCACGCATTCAGAAACGACAGGTCAAAATCAGAAACGTATAAATTTGACGACCGAGCTATAAATATGAAAAAGAAAGAAAAAAATAATAAAAAAGAACTGCTGGTGTTGGAAGTTGTGTCCTTTGGTACGACAGAGGCGCACTCGAAAATTAATGTTTCCCTTCGATTTAAGCGCACGCATGAACCATAATACTTGACTTTTGTCTAAACTTTAATTCAAGCTAGAAGTTACTTTTTATTTGCCAATTTAAAGACTTAAAACTCACTTTCGAATTTTGAAGTGTCAAGCTGTAAACAGATGTAGGAGATGTTAAAATTAAAATGGCTGATTATATATAGCTAATATTATGGTCCTTCAAAATTGATTTTGAAGCCTTTAAACTGGCGATTAAAAGGTTTGTTTTTTTTTTCACTTTAATTTAGATTTAAAGGCAAAAGTCGAGTATATCGATTCAGTTGTGCTCTAAAAAACTATATGAATTTTCGACTGTGTCTATATCGTATAAAAGAAACGAGATTTTAGTGTCCTATCTGCCAATCCGAAAGACAAAAAAACAAAATGGCTGCTACAAATCAATTTATGTGTGACATTTTGATATTAATCTCTTTCTCATTCCTTGCATTTATTAACTGGACTACTATTTTAATTATTTTATGCCCAGAAATACTGCTTACGGTGTTAGGAAACAAAGAATTGGAATCATTACTCTCAGACCAAAATCTACAATATCATACATTCCTTACAAGCGTTTGTTTATGGTAATCAAGCATTTTTACTGACGGATAAACTTGTTTTAACATAATAAGTAAGTTTCTGCAGCTCTCCTAAACACTAGTCCAGTTTAATAATACCAAACCAGCAGTGGCAATGGCACATACTTATACTCTGAATGTCCTCTCAGTATTTTTTAGTTTTTTTTTTGCACTGTTTTTTTTTTGTTTTTTTTTCATTCCTTCTGGCTTCTTCTGAACAAATTTTTTTTCTGTCGGACACGTTTATGGATTCCTGTTTTAGCATCACTTAAATCTATATTTTATATTCCACACCTATATCCTCATTGTCACTGTTGGTTTAGTATTAGAAGACTGGGATAATGTCCGGGAGAAACGTTGAAAAATTATGGGTTATATATCATCGGCCATCCGTAACTATGAAAGCCTGATTTTCATAAAGAAATGCTTGTAGGGTTACAATCATCTAATTTTTTTTGTTGGTCAAATGAACAAAAACAAACAGACCTTAATTTTTAGATTTTTCTGATATATATTTTTTTTCTCCTTAATTTTAAAATATCATTAATAGTGTTTATGTTGTCTTGAATTGTAAATCGCAGAATTTTATGTAAATTTAAACCTTTCAAGTTTTTTGTATTGTTTTCTGTTTTGTTTTCTGGTGCTTCTTTGCTCTCCCCCCCCCCCCCCCCCCAGGAATATCTATGAAAGTGGTGCCATATTATCTTTTAAATCATCCAATTTTTGGTGCGGCTCCTCCAGTAGTTAAAACTCTTTGAATCTCGGTGCATTTTGATAAGAAACAAGTAGTTTTAATTTTAAACTTTTACTCGATCCATGAGAGCATTACAAAATAATTGTTGCTATTTCGATGTTTGGCTGTTTGATAAACTCGCTTTTTGGCCACTTTTTAATATGGGAAATGAGAAAATAATCATTAAAAAAAACAAATGAGAAAGTTTAAAATAATTTATTTAAAAGTTAATGAAAGAACGCTCATAAAAAAATGTAAGGATGTTTTTTAAAAAAAATTATTTGTTTTAATAAATCACAGAATTTGGGAAATAAAATTGAATATCAACAAAAGACTGCACAAAAAAATATGTTCATGCAGGAGCGAAACGTCAAAATAGTGGTCGTTTTTGTGCCGCTGCTGTCTAATACAGCCACACAAAAGAAGATGGTTGAAACACGTAATGTTATCATGTATTAAGCAAAATTTGAAAAAAATATACTTATTTGTTATCTAAAAGTTTATGACAATTCGAGTATTCACGTCAAAAAATTAGTTGATTTTTAAAAAAAAAATGATATGGTGCTTTTTTTTTTTTTTTTCATCGCTGTGTGATCAAGGCCGGTGCAAGAATATTTGGCTTCCTAGGCAAGCCGTTAAATTGCATCCCCCACCCCCTGAAAGTTTTAAGTACAATAACCCAAATTTACTGGATGGCTTTGAACTCTCGAAACATCACAGATGATGACATCATTTTCATCTTGTAGCATTATTGCTTCGTCCATGCAAATAACCAATCATTGTTATTGCTACCAAGCGTATTTGATGCCCCTTAGATGTGCACCACCCGCCTTTATATGGGTGGCCCCTTGAAAGTTTTGATAAGCTTCGCCCATGCAAATAGCAAATTATTATTATACAGGGTGGGCCAAAATAAGGGTCCTATCTTTAAATTTGAATAACTTGAATTTGAATAACTTCCACAAAATAAAAGTTAAACTCACCAAACTTTATGTGTGTGTAGACTGACCCTTCCGAGATTTTTTGAAATAAACAAAACAAATTTTAGCCGAAAAACACTTCTTAAAACTTACAAAAACTAAAGTATTGTTTTTTACACTGTTTTGAGTTTTTTAAGCAAAAATAATGTTTTCTAAATGAGGGTACGTTCCTTAGGGCTAATACGGCTCATGCTTGCTTTGGAAGGGGTCCTTTACTTATTCTAAAAAAAATTTTTTTTTAAATCAATAAATAAAAAAGTTATGAATTTTTAAAAATAGGACCCTTATTTTTGCCCACCCTATACAAAGTTAATATCAATAAAAAATGATTTTTAATTAAGATTATTTTTTACAATTTTAAACCAATCTTTAAATAATAATATTAATAATATAGGTTTTATATCTGTCTGGAACCGAAACTATACTATTACTTCCATTAATGTACTATTGTACTATATTTCGATGCAGAATTCAGGGAGGCGGGTAATGTAGTATCTGTTCCGTTGTCATGATACCATCCTTCCGGGTATTACCTCCTTCCTTTTGGGGGGAGGTAGTATAATATCTCTTCTGTTGTCATAAGACTATCCTCCCAGGCATTACTTTCTCCTTGGGGGGAGAGGTAGTGTAGTATCTGTTCCATTGTAACAAGACCGTCCTCCTAGTCATTACCTCCTTATTTGGTGGATATTGTATTTGTTCTGTGGTCATGATACCATACTTCCAGGGATTAATTTCTCCATTTTTTCAGGGCGGAGTATAATAATAATAATAGTAGTAATAGTAATAATAATAATAATAATAGTAGTAGTAATAGTAATAATAATAATAATGTTGAGCATTAGCTAACTCCTGCAAGTTATAAACTGTTATTATGACGTCCTTATTATAGGTATGTGATACAAACTAAGATACGTATGAGTTCTGACCAGTCATTGGCTGAACAATATCTTAAATTGATGTCTTAAGCCTCTGAAAGTATACCTATGGAATGTCATTGTCATTTGGCTTACTTCCTGAATTTGTGGCACTCCAAGATGTGGGTAGCACCGGTCCTTGCTGTACTTTTGCTTATGTTAGCATCTCTAAAATACATGTGCTAAACTATAATTAATATCTGTGTTGTTAATTAATGAAAAGAAAACAATTAAAATTGAATTAAATTAAAAAAAAATTTTCATTGAGAAAAAAATTTGTAGAAAGTTTTTTGGTCTATAATTGTTTAAAAAAAAATGGATTTTAATTGGTGCCGAAATGTTTTTGTTTTTTCCTGAAAATAAGCTCTCATTTTTATATATGTAATATATATTTTCTTCACTCGTGCTAGATTTGTGGTGTTTCAAAGCAATGTTTATGTAATCATTATCTGTTATTCCAAGATTCTTTGAATTTTCTCAATGAATGTCTCAATATAACTATTGCTAAAAACAAGTTGGAAAATTGTTTTTCTTTTTAAATATACAGAAAGTTATCTTTCTAAAACTCCATGTAACTGAATAATCGTTATGCATATATATATATATATATATATATATATATATGTGTATATATATATATGTGTCAATATAAAAGTGCTTTTTTTTCTTTTGAATAATGATCAGATAACTCCTCAAAATTTTCTCTTCTCCAACATTAAAGAAGTACACCCTCCAAAAACCTAAATATATTTTATTTAAAATCTGGTGAAAAATTACATTACATTTTGGTGCTATCATAGTATGCTACTTACCGTCCACTTTCTACCATGGCTATATTCTCCCTCCCCCGCTGCACTCTTTTCTGACGTGGCAGTTGCCCCCGCCGCACCCTTTCCGACGTGGCAGTTGCCCCCGCCGCACCCTTTCCGACGTGGCAGTTGCCCCCGCCGCACCAGTTGCACCCGCCACACCCTTTTCTGACGTGGCAGTTACCCCCGCCGCATCCTTTCCGACGTGGCAGTTGCCCCCGCCGCACCAGTTGCTCCCACCCCACCCTTTCTGATGTGGCAGTTGCCCCCGCCGCATCCTTTCCGACGTGGCAGTTGCCCCCGCCGCACCAGTTGCCCCTGCCGCACCCTTTTCTGACGTGGCAGTTGCCCCCGCCGCACCAGTTGCTCCCACCCCACCCTTTCCGACGTGGCAGTTGCCCCCGCCGCATCCTTTCCGACGTGGCAGTTGCCCCCGCCGCACCAGTTGCCCCTGCCGCACCCTTTTCTGACGTGGCAGTTGCCCCCGCCGCATCCTTTCCGACATGGCAGTTGCCCCCCCCCCGCACCAGTTGCCCCCGCCACACTCTTTTCTGACGTGGCAGTTGCCCCCGCCGCACTCTTTTCTGACATGGCAGTTGCCCCTGCCGCACTCTTTTCTGACGTAGCAGTTGCCCCCGCCGCACTCTTTTCTGATGTGGCAGTTGCCCCCGCCGCACTCTTTTCTGACGTAGCAGTTGCCCCCGCCGCACTCTTTTCTGACGTGGCAGTTGCCCCCGCCGCACTCTTTTCTGACGTGGCAGTTGCCCCCGCCGCACTCTTTTCTGACGTGGCAGTTGCCCCCGCCGCACTCTTTTCTGACGTGGCAGTTGCCCCCGCCGCACCCTTTTCTGACGTGGCAGTTGCCCCCGCCGCACTCTTTTCTGACGTGGCAGTTGCCCCCGCCGCACTCTTTTCTGACGTGGCAGTTGCCCCCGCCGCACCCTTTTCTGACGTGGCAGTTGCCCCCGCCCCTCTGCTGCAAACTGTCTAGCATAATGTCACTTAAACTAAATCCTCTATAAATTCTCATATCATACATTTGTCAGTTTACTTTAGCAAATTATCTAATATGTTGGGTTATTTTGTTTGTTTATATTTCTCAGTCAAAATGAAGTCATGTTTGTTTGATTTTTTTTTTTTTTTTTTTTTTTTTTTTTTTTTCAAACTCTCTGTAGATCAAAATGGAGGTTGACAGCATATATCGATAACATCTAGATTTTATTTCTTTAAAATTTCATTAAAAAGTTCACAGTACAGTAAATTTTCTTTATGAAATAAGATGTTACATAAGCGTGGGTGGGGTGGAATGGGGATCGGCTATCGTCCTCTTGGTCTGTTCTGTAAACTAGTTTCAGTCACCAAAATACCACATTCACCCTATGGGTAAAACCTATTTAAATTTATCCCCAATATTTTCTGACCTCCATTTAAATAGGCAAACTGTTTTGATAGAGTTCAAGATGATTATTTATGGCACCTTAATTAATCACTTAAAAGTTTCATTTGAGCTGATTTCGAGTCTTTGACTAAATTATTCAACTCTTTTTTATTTAACGATGGAGATATTCTTTATATAATTTGACTGGGGTTTAATATCTTCAACTGTTTTTTTTATTTTAGCTTTATGGGCAATTTCAAAAATGATTTTTGTGTTTTCCTTTGGTTTGGCAGCAAAAATGAATCAATATTTGACTTTTGATTTTAATTCTAATCGCAAGTTTGAAGGTTTCAAAATCACTTTTGAATTTTTAATGGTCACAAAGCACATGCCGGATATTTTGTATTATTAATAATGGTTTAAAATGGCCGACATATTTACTACATCATGACCGTTGAAGCATTTAAACTGGCGGTTAGAAAGTACTCTCTGGCTTGAATTAAAGTTTAAAGACAAAGGTCAAGTATTATAGTTCATGTGTGCTCCTATACTAAAGGTAAACATTAATTTCCGAACGCGTCTCTGTCATATCAAAGAACCTATCTTTTAATTTCATTTTTAATTTATTTTTTACGAAACTTGATCATGAAAATAAAGAAAAAGAAAACTAAGTCTATTCTTGTAGTATGAAAGTTTGTCAATTTTGATGAGGAGTTTTCAACGTCCGACATGACTACAAGAAACGGCTAACTTATTTTTTTTTATGTAAGAGTTATCTGCCCTTTCTCTATTTTTAGTTTAAGAAATTATTTGCCCTTATGCAATTTTTATTTTTATTTTAACGGGAGTTATCTGTCTTTTCCATTTTTTTAAAAAGTTCTAACAGGTGTTATCTGCCCTTATATTTAAAACTTTTTTATATATATATTTTATCCAGCTTTTTATTTTATTTTATATTTTCTTGCTTATCCTGAAAACGTATCAGTGCTTTTTTGGGACCAAGTGGTGAGATTTTTCTTTTGAGATCGATATTGTATGAAATTATTTTATTTTTGCCCAAAGGATTTTTATTATTTTCTTTTATTTAGCTTTCAGCTAAAGACAGTTAATTATAACTTGCATTATAAATTGATGAAAAGAAAAGAACAACTTTTAAATTCTTTTTCTTGTTACTTCTTTTTAGTATATGTATGCAATTTTCTATTGAAATTTAAATTATCGGCATTAAATTCATCCCAATCTTATTCCGAAGACAATTGTAAATAAACAGAATAAAAATCTAAAAATGTTGTGTTCTTATACTGTTTGTTATTATATTATTGTAATGTCAGTTTAGCTGTGGGTTATTGTTAGGTTTGTGGTTTAAAGCGGGAAGAAAATCAGAATGACAAACTTACTTGGAAGAGTAATACGTCTGGCCGAATCTGACTGAAATAGAAATGTTCCATAAGCAAAAAGGGATCACCATTCTTCCACAAAATAAATAATGGCTCCACAACTAAATAGATATGAAGTTTTATTCACAGGAACAAAACGAAGATAGTACAATAGGCTGATTCAGGTTGGTGAGATGAAATAATATTCTGGAATTCTTCGACTCATCTAACGATGGCCCAGGTAGCGAGCGCAGGATATCTACGTCTTGCCTGTTTGAAAGATAAGTTGGAACTCAATTGTTCACCTTGTGGTTTGACTTTCGCACCAAAACGGTTCATCGTGTATGAATCTAGGTTACACGTAGAAGTGTTATTCATCCACGCGGTGAAGAGGCGATGATTACATAATCCTCAGGCTGAATTACAATTACACTGCAAGTCACGTAGACCGATACAAAATAGTTCGCTTATGCGACTGCTACAGTAGCATCGAGCAAAACATGAGAAACAGGAGCTTAACTGGTAAAGAATTTCTGTTTATTTTGCAACTACAGCAACAATCGTTTTCTTCAACGTGAAAACAGAAAATAAACGAATTTTTTTTTTTTATATACAGGGTGTTTCAAAAGTCTTGGGAACATTACAAGTTATTAAAAATTAAAATGTTCCCAAGACTTTTGAAACACCCTGTATATATAAACTGACATATGCAAAAAAAAAAAAAAAAAAAAACGAATAGAGAATTTCATATAACACGTCACTCAATAAGTCCTGGGCCTGACATACATATACACCACTAATTAAAAAAAAAAAAAAAAAAAAAAAAAAAATCTGAATTTTTAATGAAGTACTAACCTTCAAATTACACGTGTCAAAATTTGAGCCCAATCGGATTATTAGTTTACAAATTAGTTATTTAAGTGAAGCTACTGTTGCAAATTTAAAAAAAAAAAAATGGAAAACTCTTTCGTGTGTTGATATAGCACTGCTATCTGATAGGAAACAATAATCTTCAAGCAAACCAATTGCTTGATAAGTGTAATTCAGACCCTGCTCGTGCCAAAAACAACAGTTTAGAGGTGATATGCTTACTTTAAACGCAGTCATACAGACACAAAGGATGCTGAATGCACAGGTCGCACAAATTCGGCAATTGTTCTGGAGAACATAAAAAGTCTGCAAATTGAAGTAGCGTGAGATAGCAGAGGAGTTGAAAATATCAGAAGGCAGTGTGTTTTGCATATTTGTCAACAAGAACATGTATTTTAAGTGGGTGCTGCATTTGCTCACAGTCAATGAAAAACAATGCGTCAACAATTCGGAGCGTTGTTTGCAACTGCTTCAATGCAACAAAAAGGAGTTTTTGCATCAATATGTGACAATGGATGAAACATGGATCCACCACTTCACTGTGGAGTCAAATCAACAATCAGCTGAGTGGACAGTAGCAGGTGAAAGCCGTTCAAAGCGACCAAAGACGTAAACATCAGCGAGTAATATTATGGGCTCTGTATTTTCGGATGCACAAGGTATTTTGTTCATCGATTAGCTTTCGAAGGAAAAACCATCAATAGTGAATATTTTATAGCATTATTCGTGCTTTCGAAGGAAAACAACAAATTGAATTAAAAACTTTAAAATTAAATATCTTATTTTTATGGTATAAATAAAAATATTAAATGTTTGGATATTATTGTAGATGAACACCCATCTTCCGATAAAATGAGATTCTACTTTTTTAGTCAATTACGTGTGAATACCCTAAAAACTGGTGGAAAGAGAAACAACAAAAAAATATTTTAGAATTTAGCCTGGGGGATTAGTTTTGCAAATAAATTTAACGTAAAATGACTCTCTATTTTAGAACCTTTCTAGGGTTTTATGGCAGTTAACCATTTTTTGCCATTGAAGATTAATTCTGTACGTTATAGTGTTAAAAATATATTAGTTAACTGGCCTAATAATTTAGAATGACCATAAAAAGAAGAATCTCATTTTTTTAGGGGGGTGTAATTTAGCTGAGTGTGTTAATCTACACATTTACCAAAGTTTGTTGTTAAAATTTTGGAATTCTCTGAGTAAAATTATTTTTTTAATTAACGGCCTCCCATTTTAATTAATTGCTGCCCGGAGGGCGGGTACTTTTTGCTAGTTAAGACTAAAATTCAAGGAAAACATTAAATAAATTACAAAATATTTGCTTGTTTTCCCTAAAACTTGAAATATTGTGTCTGCACAATATTTCAAGTATATATATATATATACATATATATATATATATACATATATATATATACATTTTCAGATAGAGCTTTGTAACAATAATAAATAATACATTGGACTTATTTGAACACTTTACTGCAGTTTCATGACTTATCCATTCATAAGAAGTGTTTTATGATATTTCTTAATGTTTGCGCAAAGAGATTTGCAGATGGGTGGTAGTTGCCCTTCAGGGTTGTCTTCGACTGGTCTCCATGCATTCCCGCATAAATATAGCGTCTCCATAGTGAATGACCGCTCATGCATGGTAAGGCACCACATCCTTCTTAAGGTTACTCTGTTAATATGCATGAGCATAGGTAGAACACGGCGGATCTAGAGGAGTAAACCTTGACACAAATCCTGCTATTCCACGGGTGCAGATGATTATATATATATTTTATAATGGGAAGGCATAACTGCTCCAATTAGTGGGGTGCCATTGACTATATGCAAGTTTGGTGTGTTGCAGATAAAATCAGCCATTAAATATAAATTTAAAAAATACTTGCTTTTCTGTAAAAGTTGAAATATTGTTTCTGCACAATAACAAACTTGCATAACATAAAACGTTTTGCTTGCCCTGATACAAAATTAACTTTTATGCTTATCCGTTGATTGTCTTAAATTTTAGTCTATGAGGGTTGTTTTAATAGGTTTACCTTCAAATAACTATGAGATTTCCAACCATGAAAATCATCAGTAAACTTTTTTTATATACCAAACAAATTACTAGATCAAAGATCAAATAATTTCAGACAGAAATGACCACAGTCATATGTCCATGTGTTGGCATGTAATAACCTTTCTCTTCGAAGTGTTTTTTTTTATGTGGGGAAAATCCAGCTCTCAAAAAGAGGACTTCTGGATTGGGACAAACTTAAAATTGTCTCAGTCTAGAAAGAGTTGTCATTCATTGACCGAGGACAGAAAAGACGAATTATAGTATCTGAACAGATACTACACTTTAAAGTTTTAATGGAATTTCTAGTAGATAATATTTTATTGCTAACAAATTGTTAACAAAAATCGTATCAACAAGTGGACATAAAAGTTCAATTTTATATAGATTAAAAATTAAATTAAAGCTATAAAACCTATAAAAATATCATGTAGACTAAAATTTAAACGACCAAATATTAAATAAATGACCAAATATTTGCTTGTTTTCCCTAAAAATTGAAATATTGTGTCTACACAATAACAAGTTTGCATAACACAAAACGCTTTGTTTTGTCCTAATACAAATGTCTAGTTTAGTTTTGACCGAATATAAAATTAAAGTTTTATGCTTACCCATAGACACCTGTTCTAATACAGTCTAACCCGGATATAAGAGCACCGGATATAAGAGAAACCCGAATATAAGAGACATTGTCTCTGGTCCCAAATTACAGCCTGTGTTAATGTTAGACCCCGATATAAGAGACCCGGATATAAGAGAAACTCCGGTCCAGTCTTCCCCAATATAAGAGTTCGTTTTGAGTGACAGTGTGATGTCGTAAATCAGTCAAAAGACGTTGCTAAATTTTCTCACCTCATTGGTGAGTCTTTCTATGACCTTCACTATAGCCATATCTGTAAAATATTCATAAAAAAGGTTTCTTTTTTTGTTGTTGTTAGAAGGCGAACCCGGATATAAGAGACTTATTCTCCGGTCCTGACAGCTCTCTTATATCCGGGTTTAACAAAGAGATTTGTGTACAATAAAAAATGACTGCCTTTGTTCTTAAAAAAGGCAGTCATTCTTTACTAATTTTTTACTGAATTATTTGTGAAAACTGATTGAAAAGTATTTTTTATGTCTATAACTGTTAAATAAACTAGTGTTCTGTGCATAAAAAGAGTTATATGTGGTGTTTCCATACTTACATAAACAAAATAGGCCATACCCGGATATAAGAGGAACCCGGATATAAGAGACTTATTCTCCGGTCCTGACAGCTCTCTTACATCCGGGTTACACTGTACTACATTTCAGCTTCATGTCCTCTATCAATGAAGCAGAAATCCTTCTAAACTGATGGGATTTAAGTTTTTGTCCCAATCCAGAATGCCCCTTTTGAGGAGGTTGGATTTTTAGTATCTAAATCTGCCATCGTGGCGAAGCAAGTAAATAGGGACTAGAAATTCAGTTGAAACGTTTCTTTCTGTATAAAAAGAATGTTCAAAGTTTATTTTTGTGCCTAAAAGTTATTTGTGTATAATAATAGTTTAAATATGTTTTATATCTTTAGAAATTTCTTTTTCCAACCAGTTCCAGACATATAAACTCAAAATCAAAGAAAGAACTGACGCCAAAGTGCGGACTTTTCACACATAGATATGAAAATCTTTAAATTTACTAATTCATTCATACCTAATTGAACTCCACACCAAGCCTTTCAAAATGTTCAAAGTTATTTTTTACACCTGTTGCTGACCTCTTGTACGGTTTGCCAATACTGAGGGACCGAACAAAAGCCCACTGAACAATTCGGTAACAAATATTTAGGACCGTTCGAGAGGGGTGGTGCAGCTAAACTCCCTTCTCCTTTAGATAGGGACTAACCCCCTCCTCCCAATATTTAAACAAAACATATTTTTTAATAAATGTTTACTCTTAGGTTTCGGAATTTTTTAGATGAGGATTGATAATTTGGATTATTTGGATTATTCGAACTACTGTTCTCATATTGGATGTTATTTTCTCTGAGATTTGCCTGTGATTATATCTACCAGGAATTGATCAATAGATGACACGCTGAACCTCGGATGCTGACAATGGGTCTTAATGAAATAATTACTTAAGACTCCTACCCCGTCATGGCTGACGAAACCAGAGCAAGTTACCCCTGTGGATGGAATAAAGGGTTCTGTTCGAAATTCTGTACAGATTCCCAAGTTTAACGACATACCTGAAGAAGGTCGGAGGTTACATCGGCCGAAACATTACAAGAATAACATCTAAGATGAGAACAGCAGTCCGAATGAGTATATAGTCTGCTGTTTTCAAGCTAATGAAATCGATTTCTCTAAGTTTTAGGGGGGGGGTAGACTCCCTCCCCTGTAGTTTTAATAGGGACCAATACCCTTAATATTTTAGAATAAATATTCTTTTATTAATTCTATTGTTTTCAAGAAAATAATAATTTTTCTAAGTTTATTTAGGGGGTGGGGGGTCCCACTATAGTTATTAATAGGGCTAAGCCTCCTCTTATATTATTAGATAAATATTATTAAATAAATATTTATTCTGTTGTTTTCAAGCAAATAACATCTATTTTTCTAAATTATAGGAGGTTAGGTTCCTACCCCTATAGTTTTAAATAGGGAATAAGCCCCACCCCTACACCCAGTATTTAACCTAAAACATTAAAGTTTCTTTTTTGTAGTTGTGTTAAATCTTAGATGTAACACTGTTTTTGTTCTTTACTTTGGGAGGGGGGATTCTGTTTCCACCCTGACTTAATGTTAATGGTAGAGTTAAGAGAGGAGGGCGTGAAGGGTCTGTTTCCACCGGACTATTCTTTTCATTTTTACTTGTGCAATTTTTACCATGACATTTTTACCTAAATTCGTTATAATGACCGGTAGATTTTGGGCTTTACTAGTAGTTTAAAATAAAATAAAAATATTTACCATTTTATCATTTGTACCGGCAATGAAAAAAGTTAAAAAAAATAAAATTTAAAGAATCGTTTTTGGAATCAGAAATTAGACTCA
The DNA here is from genome assembly GCA_963556195.1 of Sepiola atlantica. Taxonomy (NCBI): domain Eukaryota; kingdom Metazoa; phylum Mollusca; class Cephalopoda; order Sepiida; family Sepiolidae; genus Sepiola; species Sepiola atlantica. The sequence goes on from OY744542.1 coordinate 34,788,921, forward strand.
AATTTTTCCGATTCTGATACCGATTCCAATACTCCAAAAAGTTCCCAACATTAATTTAGATGGGGAGGAGAGGTCAGTTCGCTATGTAAGTTTGACCTAAATTGACCCCCAGGTTGTATGGGGTGACATTCTCTCACGTAAGTGGTCAATCTACGTTAAACTAATATAGTGAACTGAAACACACACCGTGACCCCCCTCTAAGTATTAAACAGGTAAGATTTTTAAAAAAGTTATTTTAGAATCTTAAAACTTGTTGCTGAATCAAGTGTACTGTAAAAAAACATGTAATGTGCGCACCTGTGTAATGTGCATGGATGATTTTCAGAATACAATCTGTTTACAAAAGCGTCTATCCATGTAAAATTCGCATCCTAAATATGTCAGATTTCCTGGAGACGAAAGTGGTTTTCATTTTAGTTGTATTTAGCATAATTTCACTGAGTTATGGACCTTTTCATTGACCCAGTAAATGTAAGAATTCAATTTAATTTTGTGAGATATACCTCAATATTTATGTGGGGTTAGATGTGTCAGTAATCTGGACACCGCATAATCCCTACAAGTTGTTTGTTACAAATGAACATCAAAGCGGTATTCTTTGTAATCTTCAAAGAGCAAAAAGTGAAAAAAGGGGGAGTTTTCTGTCCCTTTTTTTTCTTTCTTTTCTTTATTTTAACAATAAGTTACTTACTAGTCTATTTTTTTTTCATAAAACTAGAATTATTGGCCAAACGGGTCCAAATTCTAGTATATATTAAATATTAAATTGTTCTTAAAACAAAATACATTGTTTTTGACTGTTAAAATAATTTCCAACGCTATTGATAATGTTTACCCATTCATTTATTTATTTTTTATTATCGCTTATGTTTGAATTCATGATTTGAAACATGACGTAAATCATAAATCTATGACGTAACACTAAAGCTATAATTATCTTGTCAAGGTAATGTTTTAAGCTCTATTTATAAGAAAGCCCAAATATCTCGTCAGACGGAAGATATCAAGGTTTCGATTTCTAATCATGGTATAGTCTAGTATATATATATATATATATATATATATATATATATATATATATAGGAAATATTAGTTATTAAAAATAACAAACAATTTGAACGCCATACAATGCATTTAAGTTTTATTAACTTTTTTTTTTTTTTCAATTGAATTTTAGAAGATATACTTCTTCATCAGAATTAAATAAAGATATATAAAAATACCTTTCATTTTTTTTTCTTTTAGATCTCATCTAGGTTTTTTTGGTGTTATCAGTTCGATGTAAATGAACGAATGAGAGTCTTTTTTTTCCGGACGGCACGTGGCGGTGCAATTTGAATAATGTGGTTGTTGTCCTCGTTAGAAAGCATTGTTTATATAGGAAATATTAGTTATTAAAAATAACAAGCAATTTGAACGCCATACAATGCATTTAAGTTTTATTAACTTTTTTTTTTTCTTTTTTTTTCTTTTTTCCATTGAAAAAAAAAAAAAAGTTAATAAAACTTAAATGCATTGTATGGCGTTCAAATTGCTTGTTATTTTTAATAACTAATATTTCCTATATAAACAATGCTTTCTAACGAGGACAACAACCACATTATTTATATATATATATATATATATATATATATATATATACATAAGAGAAGGCCCCCTGTTTTTGTTTCACTGTTATATGCTTGAATCTCCATTTGTATTTGTAAATTTTCCAGTGGTAAGTCGGTTTATGCGAGTGCTGAGTCTGAACTATTTTGGACATTCTAGGAATTTAAACTGCATTTTCTTGTTTTGTTTGAAATGACTCAAAGCTTCTTTAGACTAATAAAGGCTGGGCACTCTGAGTGAGTTTAATAACAAGCAGTACAAATAGCTTCATGCAAGATCCAAACACAGTTTGTTGATCACTTTCACTGCTCGTGTAAATTAGCCGCTGACTCGCTATTTATAAAGTTAAATTCCTCTCTAATTATTAGCTAATTCCCTATGGCCGAGGGGGTTAACGCTCTTGACTATGAATCAGTGGCGATTTGTGATCGGAGTTCGGGCCTGCCGACTGTTGTGAATTAACTTCCTGCACTGAAGATTGCGTTAGCATGAAACATCGATGTCTTTAGGTAATAAATAATTAATATTTATTTATAAATATATATATATATATATATATATATATATGCATGCTTTGGGGCCATCGTTTGAGAATTCTGATTCGTGTGTTTTCTCGAGCGTGAAAATCTTATTGTGGGGGGGGGGGGTGATCACCCTTTTCCCAAGTGAATGTTTTGCCTTTATATACTCCAGTTTGCCAAATTGTTATTAGAAATCAACTTGAATTGTCACTGTATTTCTCCTCCGGTTTTTTTATTATGACATGTTCTTTCGCTACTCAACGCCATATACTGCAACCCTCTAATGATTGACAAAATTGGACTAATTGAAAAAATACATTGTCCGAATTTTGCTATGAAACGTGCGTAAGGGATAAGAATGAATATTAAAATTGAATAAATTACATTTGTGGGTAAAATGAGGGGATGCAAATATAAGATATATATATATATATATATATATATATATATATATATATCATGCTCTGAAGCTTGTAATACAACTTCATTGAGCTTGAAATTTAGAACATTTTCGGATACTATTAAGAGTATATACTTAAATATATTTTTTTACGAGCTTGTTATTTTTTCTTTGATTTTCTGCAAGACGTGGTGCTAAAGGCGCTGATGAAGAGACGTTTTGGAGTAGCTTTGTTAATTTATCACATAAAATAAAGTAAAGTATTTCCAAAATGTTTTGGAAACGATCGTGCACCATACTAAACTTGATGCTCTAATTCTTGGAACAATTGTAATGTTCTAATTCATTGAATCCTTATATATATATATATATATATATATATATATATATATATATATATATATATATATATATATATATATAAAGTATTATTTATGTATCAATTTTCATTATTTACTTCAACAGTGCTCAATACGTGAGTAGAGCTAGGTAGTAAGTTATGAAAATATATTTATGGCAATTAAACTACACAGAGGCTTCCGTCGGGGATGAAACGCGGAAGCCTCTGTGTAGCTTAATTGTCATGATATATATTTTCATAACTTTATATATATATATATATAATAATATTTATGAATAAATATTAATTATTAATTACCTACAGACATCGTTGTTTCATGCTAACGCAATCTTCAGTGCAGGAAGTTAATTCTCAACGGTCGGCGGGCTCGAACTCTGATCACCAATTGCCACTGATTCGCAGTCAAGAGCGTTAACCCCTCGGCCATAGGGAATTAGGTAATAATTAAGGAGGAGTTTAACTTCGTAAATAGCGAGTCGGTGGCTAATTTGCACGAGCAGTGAAAGTGATCAACAAACTGTATTTGAATCTTGCATGAATATATATATATATATATATTATATATATATATATATATATATAGTTTAAAGAACCTTTGAGTCTTTTTATACAGAGTAATAAAATGCAGTTTAAATTCCCAGGGATATTAACTAAATCCAAAATATTGCAGACTTAGAACTTGTACTTGCACTAAAGGAAGATAATCTTAGTACATAACTTCTTATTACGCACTTCTACACAGCTATGAGTCAAATAGCAACTTGTGTTAAATGAATCATTTACAATAGACATTAAATTTGCACATTAAATACCGGACTATGAAATCGGCCAAACCAAGTTCGAATCTAGTTGGACCGTTTGCATTAACTTATCTTTTATAAGTATATGTGTGTATATGTATGTATATGTATGTATATATATATATGTGTGTGTGTGTATGTGTGTATATGTATGTATTTCAACCTTTATCCACCTCTCTGTCACTATATAACCACACACCTCTGTGTGCGTGCGCGCATGGGTGTGTGTGTGCATATTTATGTGTGTGTGTGTGTGTCGCCCACTTATTTACAAGACTCAAGATTAGACCACATGCATACGGGCGCACACACGCACGCAGGCGCGACATCATTCTTGGAGACGACAAAAGCAATAAAAAGTATTAAATTTCAAAAGAAATTCTACACCCTAAGAAGCTGGGATGACCTATAGGTCATGGATGGGTAACACGTACTTGACCAAGATAAACAGGAAAAATGGCAAATGGCAAATAAAAAATAAAAGATATAAAATTATCACGCACCCGCAACCCACGCATGCGCAAAAACAATAACAAATTTCCTCAAATGAAACAACATTCTCTCAAATCGAAAGACATTTCTTCAAATGGATTTACATATCTGATATAAAATTATAAAATGATAAGACAACAAAATAATAAATAAATGTTGAAAAAAACAGTCTACAAATGTTGGTAGCCTTACTCCTTTACATATATACTTTTCTCTCGTTGGAACTGCACTAATACTGCACTACCCTCTTTTCTATATATATATATATATATATATATATATATATATATATATATATAAGTATAAATTTTTATTTATACAAACATTATTGGTTACATATGTGCATACATGTTTCGGTTGCACTTTTCCAAGAAAGTCAACCTCATCAGACCAAGAATTTTTCAGGAACAGGGTGATTCATAAGTCACTTGGCTATTTATTTTTGAAATTCTAAAGTTAAAAAATACGGTAATACAAAACAGAAAGTTTATTCAACAAATTTATTTATGGGAGTTTAAAATTACAGCAAATTTTCAAAATTTCCACCTTCGTTCTTCATGCATAGCTCCATTCTTTTTTGCAGGGAATTTACGACTCTTAGTAGCATATTTGATTGATTTATTGTGTTGTGCGAAGGAGGCTTTCTGTTCACATCACGTTTCCATTGCCTAACAAATAGCAGTAATTAGAGAGTAAGATAACAATTATCAAAAGTTAATAGTATGTTTGTGCTTCATATAGTAATCATTTTAAATAGCTAAGTGAAGTGACTTATGAATCACCCTGTATATATGTATTATTTCATGTATCCACATAAAATGTTATAAGGAGATATACTTTTTTATAATAACAAAGAATCTGATTGGTTAACTAGCAAGACTAAACACCACGTGTATATATATAAAAACACCCGGCAACACAAACTCCATGCATTTTAGCCTGACGATTCCCTACGGGGATAAAACGCGGAAACCTCTGTGTAGCTTAACTGCAATAAATATATTTTCATAACTTACTATATATATATATATATATATATATATATATATATGTATATATATATATATATATATATATATATATATATATACATACATGGACGGCGGCCCCTCCCCCCATTTTACGGTCATCAATAATGAAGTTATATATGCATGTGTTTAACCGGCCCCCACTTTTTAGGAGAGCCCCCCCCCCCACTTTTATAACTGTCCCGCCGGTCCTGATATATATATGTATAGGTATATGCACAGGAATATCTATAGATTCAATATGAACTCGCATTATATTGACCTATGACTAAAAAGCTAACGATTTCTTTCTTTCTTTCTTTTTTTCATCATTGTGTAGGCGTCGCATATTTAATCCCTAAAAATGGTCACGAGTTTCATCAGACAGAATTTTCCCTTTAACGAAAGTTTCTTTTTTCATTTTTTTTTCTCTTACGTAATCATTTTGTGGTCTCCTCAGACGATTCATTCATTGGATGATTTTGTTCGCTCGACATTTTTCCGGATAACTCCAACCCTCATCCACTGCATATTTCTATTTCCGTGTCCGTCTCTGGCTATTTTTGTTTTCCACGAAAGTCAATGTCCACATCAATGGAATTTCGTCATTTTCAATTGCGGATTAAAAAAAAAAATATGTTAAGTGCAAGGAGAGTCCCAAGTAAAGGTCAGGATATGGGTTTAGTGTTAAAATGATTTGTCTGGAAGAACGTCAGGATGCAGAAAGTCACTTGGTAGTGTTAGTTTAGACGTCCAAGATCAAAGTGTAGTATCTGTTCCGATGGATACTGCACTCCATAGACTGGTATCGTCTTGGCCTTCGGGGCTTGATTTACGCCGGTCTGTGGGTTTGTCCTGTGCAGTTCTAGGAGGTACACCCTCCCAGGCTTTGCTTCCTCTTGTTTGGGGAGGAGTAAGTTTATTGTTTACTGCCTGAGGCGTCCCTACCGGGGAATGCCGGCGGGGCTGCCCAGGCAATTTTGGATGGCCAGAGTGCTCATCTTCTCGGACGTTGGCTTTTCAAGCCCCACTTTCCTGACCCGACCTTGGATCACATCTTACCTTGTGGGAGTAAGATAAAAATGGCTTTGTGCCTAACCTCCTGAAGAGGAGGTAAATCATACGTCAGGATGCAGAAAGTCACTGGGTAGCGTTAGGTTAGCGGTGTCTGGAAGTATCTGACTGGAATTGAATATTGAATAAAAAAAGGGTCACCATCTTCCATGGAAATACCAACGTCTCCACTAAAGTATAAATCAATTTTATTCAAAGGGAACACTGGAATATAAAGAGAGTCGTTTAGTAGGCTCGCTTTTGTTGAAACCCAGAATGTTGTATCCTGAAGTTCCATCTCGACTGGTCGCTTCTAACAAACTACAGGATGGTACGTCTTGTGACGAAATCTACTTGGGAACTGAATTATCTTTTGCACCAAGTCTCTGAGCGGGAATTGGGGTTGCACCTATGCAGAGGTGTACTCACGTCTACACAGTTATATAAGTCCGGACAGGTGCCAAACATAACCACAACTCAACATAACACAAGATATTGCGCGTACATACAAACAAAATAGATCTGTCATGCAACTGCTACATGGGTTTTCTTTTTTCTTTTCTTTTTTTTACTAAGGATTCACCATTTATCAAGGCCCAAAGGTCACTCAAGGATAAGGGTTAATGAGTGTCAGGTGGATGGTGAGACAACACTGTGATGATTAGTAACGATGGTCGGAGTTTAGCAGAATTTGATCATTTAGGAGGACGGCCTAACAAGAACTTGTTTACATTGGTCTTGAAAACGACAATGTTGTAGTCAGCTGGGAAGCAGCCGCACGATATTGAGTTCCACAGACGGGTAGTTCTTTGCTCGTGGAAGTTTCGTTTAGTTTTAGGTAGAGAGAGAAAGAAAGGGAAATTATTGACAGTGGTTGTAGCTAGACGAGTTTTTGTTGTGAATGTTTTACAGGGTGGGGTGGGGTATAGATTGGAGCTCAGCCGAGTACCTGCCATGAAATAACGATAGAGTTAAGAAAGTTCCTTCTAGGTTTGTCACGTTTCGACTATATGAACCCCTTTTTAAGGGTATTTCATGGCAAAACAAAGTACCTAGTGTAAACGATTCTTTGGGTTGTGTGTTTTACAACATATCTAACATTTTGGGTTACTGTATATATCCCCCCCCTCCACCCACACACACACAGCCATCCTCAAAAGATGATTTTGTGATCCCCCCCCCCCCAGTGTATCACGTGAGTTTCATTTCCGGTCGACTAGACTAACTCTCATGTTTGTGAAAAAATATTTTAAAACCATTTAATTTTAAATGCAGGTCTCATAAAATCTCATGGTACACGCGTATACGGTATTTTTTTAAAGCTTTTACTCATCAAAAGACATAGTGTCAATGAAACGTAAGGGGCTACTTTGATAGGAGTCACATTTTTTTTTGGGGGGGAGTCGCCTTTGTGGGGAGATGTTATTTATCTACCTCCCACAAGGTAAGATGTGACACAAGGTCGGGAAAGTGGGATTAGATAAGCCAGCGCTCGAGAATTTGAGCACTCTGGCCATTTAAAAATTGGCTGGGCAGACCCGTCGGCATTCCCCGGTAGAGGCGCCTCAGACAGTAAGCAATAGACTTACTCCTCCCCAAAGAGAGGAGGCAAAGCCTGGGAGGGTGGACCTCCTAGAACTGCACAGGACAGTACCTCAGACCGGCGGAATCAAGGCCCGAAGGCCAAAACAATACCGGTCTACAGAGTGAGCATCCATCGGAACAGATACTACACTTACTTCCTAGCCAAAAGCCAGGGGCCTTTTCGGGGGCAAAAAGGAGCAAAAAAGGGGGAAGACCCTATCGTATGCAGATTAGACTCAATCTCATGCCTGTGAAAAGATATTTAAACATATTTAATTTTAAAGGTGGCTCTCATAAAGTCACGTGGCACGCGAGAATACTGTACTTAAAGTACAAGCACAATAGTTATTTGTAAACATCACCTCGGTTTGTTTGTTTGTTTGTTTTACGGCATATCAACCCTTTTGGGGTTATTCAATGCAGAAACACAATACCTATTGTAAAAATATCCTTTGCTGTGTCTTCTTTACGTCACATCAACCCCTTTTTCCGGTTTATTTAATGCCGAAACACATTACCTATTGTAAAAATACATTTTCCGGATTTCACCAACAGTCTATTTCCGAGTGTGTTACTCGGTTATTAGTGTTTCCCCAAAATTCAATATCTGAAACAATGGAATTTCATCATTTTAAATTACGGATTTTTTAATCTGTAATTTAAAATGAAAAAAATTCCGAGGTTATTTAATTTCGAGCCACAATGGATATTGCAAACAATTGTATAGGGTGGGCAAAAATAAGGGTCCTATTTTTAAAAATTCATAACTTTTTTATTTATTGATTTAAAAAAATTTTTTTTTTAGAATAAGTAAAGGACCCCTTCCGAAGCAAGCATGAGCCGTATTAGCCCTAAGGAACGTACCCTCATTTAGAAGACATTATTTTTTGCTTAAAAAACTCAAAACAGTGTAAAAAACAATACTTTAGTTTTTGTAAGTTTTAAGAAGTGTTTTTCGGCTAAAATTTGTTTTGTTTATTTCAAAAAATCTCGGAAGGGTCAGTCTACACACACATAAAGTTTGGTGAGTTTAACTTTTATTTTGTGGAAGTTATTCAAATTCAAGTTATTCAAATTTAAAGATAGGACCCTTATTTTGGCCCACCCTGTATATGCTGAATTAAATAAAGTTTGCTATTCTACCCATATATCGGGGGTCTGGTTTACACCTTCACCACTAATATCAATTCTTAAATCATGTAAATTAAAGAATACAGAATTAATAAAAAGCATAAACAGTCGTAAACGAAGGCCGCTTGCAACATTTCTTGAACACAACAGTCAAATTAGGTGTTAAAATCAAAAGCCGAAAAGGCAAAAAATGTTTATCTGAAATGGGAGAGAAGTATAGATGTCTTAAACTTTCAGAATAAGAAAATAGGATTAATAAGGACACTGACGAAACAAAGGCCACTTACAACATTACTTGAAGACAACATTCTAGTTATTTTGTATAAGTCAATTTTTTTTTACCTAAGTTTACAATATTCAAGTAATTTAAAAAATAAGAAGTAATCTAATTGTTTATTTGGCAGCTAAAATAGATAGAGCAATCAAGAATGTTTTTATTAATGAAGTAAGATGATATATATCTTTTATAGCATTAGCGAAAAATGACTTAATTTTACGAATCTTCCGGGTTGGAATGGGTATATTTTTAAATAAACTGAAGCGAAATACATAATATGCAAGCAAATAACAAAAATCATTTTGATTTTTGCACCATGTTCTTTGCACGCTAGTCAGAATTAAATATCGACCTGTCAGATGCAATGCCATTTAGATCCAAAGTCGAAAATCCGGCTGACTTAATGTTATATATTAGATAGTCTTCAAATGTGTTGCTTTTGAAGATATATTTTTCCTTTTTTTGTAAATAAACTAAAACTATTAATCGAATATTTATTGAAACCATAAATTGTATAGTAGGCTATTGTATTTTTAAAAAGGCTTTTGTAAAAAAAAGTTGAATATTTCTGTCACGTCCGTGTTTGAAAAATTAACACAGTTAAAAAACATCCGAAGAGAAAGTTGTATTCGTATATCCGTTTTTTTACACAAAATCAGAGAGAGAGAGAGAGAGAGAGAGAGGGGGGGGGGAGAGAGAGAGAGAGAGTCAAATAACAGTATTAGACGCATACGTTTTGGTTAAAACAAAATTATTCATTTACCTTTTCTGTTCGAATTTTTCAAATATTATTTAATGTGATATATATATATATATATATATATATATATATATAAATATATATATGAAATTAAAATGGAATAAGCAGAAGACCTAAAAAGCTCAACGTTTCGCCCAAATGTTATATGGGCTTTGTCAAGAGCGAACGAAAAAATGACGTTCGCTCTTGACAAAGCCCATATAACATTTGGGCGAAACGTTGAGCTTTTCATTCATATATATATATATATATATTTAAATGAAAATACAAAGATAAATATTTTATCTTTATCTTAGATCCTATCGTGATAAGGGAACGCTTGATATTATAGATAGAGTATTAATATAAGAAAACAATTTTAGTTTTATTTTCCTTACTTGAACGCTTGTTGAATTAATAAATATTGTAAATTGTCCAATTTTATTTTCATTATTTCATATATATATATACATATATATATATATATATATAGTGTGTAGATTTCAATGTTGTGTTGAGAATCTGAATAACAGAGCTCAATGTAATTTAAACAGAGCAAAACAGAATTATAAAAAGAAAAACTATACACACATTAAGGTTGTACACATTATAACTTATTTCGACCCCTTTAATTAGGTCTCCTCAGATGTGTAAACAACCACGTCAAAAAACCAAATAATGAGAGAAATTGATCATCGTCTTAAAAAGATAAATTCACTTTTTTGATTGGTCTATGTAAAAAGGAGGTAAATGTTAAAATAATCGAGGAGGGGTGACAGAAGTAAAAGATTAATTTGACTATTTTTTTTTTTTTTATATATATGCAGAAATATAAAAATATAAAAATATATATAAAAGAATTCTTTTTTGCTATTTAAACAAATAAATCATCTCATTTAAAATTTCGAATGTGAGCTTTATGGGTAAAAATATATGATGAAAGATTCGAGCGTTCACGATTAAAAACTACGTTTAATTATTTACGATTAAAAATTTGTTCGGATCGCGGGTCGTGTTCCCCGATTATAAACGTGTTCAGTAAATCAAGCAATTGTTGCATGCAAAGACAGAGTAATAATTAACAAACAAAATGAAGTAGTTCAAATAAGGTTTATTGAACGTGTGTGCACGTGGAATGGTGAAGTGTGTGATGTATGCATGTGTGTCGATGGAAAAACAGTTCTTGAAAAGGTATAAGAAGAAATGAATCCGGCGTAGGAAAAGTCTTTGAAAGCCGTAAACAAAGAAAACGAGTTGAGAACTCTTACCGTTGTTTGCCCACGTGTGTTGGTAGTCGTTATGCCGATTGAGAAGAAAAGCGTGAGACGAAACGCTAGTGTATTAGCGTCGTTCTGTCGACCAGAGAAGAGTGAAACGGAACGCTAGTGTCAGCGTCTGTCTGCCGAGGCAGGTCGGTGAGGAAGAGAGAGAATTTCCGTTTTGCACCGGCTCTTATAGTCCGAAGGGCAGATAACTCTGGTGTCGCTTTACGGCGCCACCTGTCGGTGAAAAAGCGCCACCTACCGGCAAACCGGTGTAGTTATGTTTTGAAAGGAGGAGGTAACTGCTACAAGGACTCCCCCCAGATTGAAAAATATGAAAATATTATTCAATATGTACAGTTGTAGATGAAAAGCATTCTTTGTTGGTATGTCTGTTTTGCTGTTGAAGATTAGAAAAAGTAGTGTGCACGCTACTTATTTCTGTTTCTGCATCTGTATTGAATGATTGATCGCAAGTGCGTCTGCGGAATTGAGTGTTTGTAACGCATGTGGATCTGCGTGTTGTTTGGGTCTGCATCAAGTTTGAGCGCAAGTGAGTTTGCGGTCGAAAAATGTTGAGTGCAAGTGAATTTGCACTTGTTGGTGGCGTTGTTCATGTTGATTAGTCTGCGTCATGCGGAGCTGATGAACGAACGTTGAATTGTCAGTGTTGTCCGGGAATGTTTGGTGCTTGGGTCTGCACGGTTGTTGATGAGTGAGCACAAGTGGGTCTGTGCGGTTGTTGATGAGTGAGCACAAGTGAGTCTGTGCAGTTGTTGATGAATGAGCACATGTGAGTCTGTGCAGGTGTTGATGAATTAGCACAAGTTAGTCTGTGCAGTTGTTGATGAATGAGCACAAGTGAGTCTGTGCAGTTGTTGATGAATGAGCACAAGTGAGTCTGTGCAGTTGTTGATGAATGAGCACAAGTGAGTCTGTGCAGGTGTTGATGAATTAGCACAAGTGAGTCTGTGCAGTTGTTGATGAATTGGCACAAGTGAGTCTGTGCAGGTGTTGATGAATGAGCACAAGTGAGTCTGTGCAGTTGTTGATGTTGTTCATGTTAATTAGTCCGTGTTGTGGAGCTGATGAACAAACATCTAGTTGTTGAGATTGGTGGTACACTATGGTCAAAATCAGATGCACAAATGTCTGCAAGTGAGTTAGCAGGTCCAGGTACAAGTGGATCTGGTTGGTGCACGTCGTTCGAGTTGATGTGTCCCCAGTTGATCAACGAACGTCCAGTTGTTGAGTATTGAGTCATGCTTGTGCAGTTGTACTCATTTTGAACTGGTGTGATTTCTTCCATAGTGTTGTCAGTGATGTCCGGAAATGTTTGGTGCTTGATGAATGTCCGGGAAAATGTGGTTGTTCATCTTGTGTTGAAGATTGTTGGTAGGCCTTGAAGGGTGATGTTGTTCGTGTTTGTCATCGTGTGTTGGTCGTTTTGTAGTTTTATTTTCCTTTATATATATATTTCCAACACGTGGGTAGAAAGGAAAAAGAAAAAAAAATGGAGTCGTAATTTGTTTCACACGAGGAATGACGTTTTTTGTTTTCGTTTGTTTGAATGTTCGTTTCCACGTAGAGAAAGAATGGTGGCTTCTCTTTCCTTTGTTGTTGAAAAGAAAGAAAAAAAAATTCGTATTTTCTTTTTTTTGTTTGAATTTTCATTCCCACGTGGTAAGAGAAAAGATGGCGGCATTATTTTGAATTTTTTTTTCAACACGTGGTCACGAAAAAGATGGGCAGCGTGAGCGTTTTTTTTTTGTTTTGTTTTCTTTTTATCTCCACGTGTTCAAAACAAAGGAAGTGGCGTCTTGTAAGGTCCTTTTGTTCGTCAAAAAAGAAAAAAAAAGGATTGGCAAAAGTTTGTCTTTTTCTTTGTATATAATTTTCCGACACGTGGGTAGAGAAAAAAATGAAATTGTAATTTGGAGAGAGCCGAGAAATGTTTTTGTTTGTTTGGGTATTTCCATGTGGCAAGGAACAAAAAAAAATAAAGATGGCAGCTTCTTTTTTTTGTTTGTTTGTATATTTCTACCTCGTCGGTAGAAAAAAAAAGGAAAAAGATGGGTGCGTAATTCGTTTCACCACGAAAGAAAAAACGAGAAATGATTTTTTTTTTGTTCTAGTACGAAATTAATTACTCCGCCACATACAACAAAGCTTGCACGTCAGGTCACCAATGTTAGGGGACCGAGTGGTGTTCCGCTGATTATAAACGTGTTCAGTAAATCAAGCAATTGTTGCATGCAAAGACAGAGTAATAATTAACAAACAAAATGAAGTAGTTCAAATAAGGTTTATTGAACGTGTGTGCACGTGGAATGGTGAAGTGTGTGATGTATGCATGTGTGTCGATGGAAAAACAGTTCTTGAAAAGGTATAAGAAGAAATGAATCCGGCGTAGGAAAAGTCTTTGAAAGCCGTAAACAAAGAAAACGAGTTGAGAACTCTTACCGTTGTTTGCCCACGTGTGTTGGTAGTCGTTATGCCGATTGAGAAGAAAAGCGTGAGACGAAACGCTAGTGTATTAGCGTCGTTCTGTCGACCAGAGAAGAGTGAAACGGAACGCTAGTGTCAGCGTCTGTCTGCCGAGGCAGGTCGGTGAGGAAGAGAGAGAATTTCCGTTTTGCACCGGCTCTTATAGTCCGAAGGGCAGATAACTCTGGTGTCGCTTTACGGCGCCACCTGTCGGTGAAAAGGCGCCACCTACCGGCAAACCGGTGTAGTTATGTTTTGAAAGGAGGAGGTAACTGCTACAAATTAAAAGACGAAAATGTAGGACGAAGATTTCGGTTTAGATTAGAACATATTAAAAATTTAATTTGTATAACGTCAAGATTCGAGATGATTTACACTACGGAATTAAAGTTTAGCGACATTTAAAAACGGTTTATTTACAAATTGGTAAAGATTCGAGCGTTCACGATTAATTATTTACGATTAGAAATAAAAAGACGAAAATTCAGGACGAAGATTTCGATTTATATAGGAAATTATAAGAAACTTAATTGGTTATAACGTCAATACGGAATTAAAGTTTGGCGACATTTAAGCACGATTTATTTACAAACTAGAGTTTTACTAAATTGGTTAAGAAAAAAAACAAAAAAACTTACTAATTTGTTAACATTTATTTTTACAGTTATAACTCTTATTGTAACTATACTTTAAAAGAATTGTTATTTTCAAAGAACTTTATAACGTGCTGTTGATTTTAAACCTGTGCCTGTGTCTACATTTAGCCATCAGTTCATCTCGTCTATTTAAAATGTTCTTGTCTTCATATTTTAGTATTCTAATTTTTTCCTCCAAGCACAAATTGCATCTATGTCTAAATCCTTTAGGAGTGTTCGAATGACATAGTATGGACCACGAAATAGTTGGTGTTAAATTGTTATTTTTTAAAAACCACCAGTGTTTGGCTAATTCCGTCTTATTGGTGACGTTCGGGTTTAAAAATGAGTGTTTGTGTACGTAGAATCGTTGTTTCCACTTCCCGGCGGATATTCCTATGTATACTTTCTTATTGTTAGTATTTTCTTTAGGATAAATCGTAGCCTTATATACAACGCTTTCGACGTTACAGTTACCTTTAAATGGGCAGTTATTTTTAATCTGACAATTACATTTTTTTTCCTCCGTTTTAGTTTTCTTACTCGGTGTGCTCAATATTTTTTTATTATGTGTATTAATAATGTTCTCCATATTTTTGGTGCAAGAATAACTAATTTTCACAGTTTTCCTATTGAAAATTTTACTTAAAGGATTAGTCGTTTTAAAATGTTTATCTATTAGATTTAAAAATATTCTCCCGTAAGCACTAAAGCCGATGCGAGTAGGGGTGGGGCAGAAGTGAAATTTAGGTCATTGAGTGGATATAATATTTGAAAAAGGAGGGGTCCGTAATTAAAACGGATTTTGAACGAAGATATATATAATTTCGAAAGTTTAAAAGGGTTTCAGTTGGGAGGATTAGGGTTCAAATGAATCTGTAATTTACGTGTTAAATATGTGATAAATCGGACAAAAACTACTGTTTCAGAGTTAGATGTATAAAGATTTTAAAGAATTTAAAGAATTCCCAGTTGGTTAAATATTAAGTGTATGACTAAATAAGAAAAAAACTTGATGTATAACTGAAATTAGGATTGGGAACAACGTTAGTCTGCTTGTAACAATTGATTTCTATTACAAGTATTATGGGGTAGGGTTGGATTGAGTTATGTAAACTTAAGTGAATTGCTAGTGCATTGAAATTATCAATAGATTTTAAGGGGGAGCAAATGGACCATTTAAGGAGTAACCAGGGAGCGTAGTTTAAAGATGAGAGAAATGGAATCTATGAGAAAGATATTGTCGGTAGAGCGAAGCATATACAGAGTCGATGGAATAAATACAAGGGAGATAAAAAAAAATTTAGTTGCCCACGTGGTTGACGTCACCAGAAAGCAGATAATTAATGCGTCTATAAAGCATGCTAAATAACGGGGCTGGTTCGGATAACGTCCGACCAGTTTGGAGGTCGCGCCTACAAGAGAGAGAGAGAGGGAGAGAGAGAGAGAGTCTCGTTGCTGAATTTCCCACCACATTGGAGACGACAACAAAATCTCTCCAACGTAGCGCCATCTAACGTTAAAACCGAATATCTAAAAGAGAGATAACTCTGGTCCAACATAACTTCGCTAACCACCCCATCGTGAAAAATGTGTTCAGTAATCAGACGAACGTGAAAACTACGTTCAATGAGAACTCAGATGTCAAATGTCCGTTTTCTGCTGCTAACAAATAACATAGATGACTTCCGTATCATATATTGAATAACATTTCAAATTCAATTTACAAATAATACAAAAGATTTTCATTGAAATTCACCGAGATATTAAGAATTTATATCTATAAGAGTATTGATTTACTCCTCTCCAGGAGTTAGGCACAAGACCAGTTTTTATCTTACTCCCACAAGTAAGATGTGACCCAAGGTCGGGTCGGGAAAGTGGGGTTTGAAAAGCCAGCGTCTGAGAGGTGAGCACTCTGGCCATAAAAAATTGCCTGGGCAGCCCCGTCGGCATTCCCCGGTAGGGGCGCCTCAGGCAGTAAGCAATAAACTTACTCCTCCCCAAAGAGGGAAGGCGAAGCCTGGGAGGGTGGACCTCCTAGAACTGCACAAGACAGACCCATAGACCGGCGTAAATCAAGCCCCGAAGGCCAAGACAATACCAGTCTATGGGGTGCAGTATCCATCGGAACAGATACTACACTTTGATCTTAGCCAAAAGGCTAAATTGGACTAATATATTTATCTACCTCCCACAAGGTAAGATGTGACACAAGGTCGGGAAAGTGGGATTAGATAAGCCAGCACTCGAGGTGAGCATTCTGGCCATTTAAAAATTGCCTGGGCAGCCCCGTCGGCATTCCCGGTAGGGCGCCTCAGACAGTAAGCAATAAACTTACTCCTCCCCAAAGAGGGGAGGCAAAGCCTGGAAGGGTGCACCTCCTAAAACTGCACAGGACAGCGTGCAGTATCCATCGGAACAGATACTACACTTTGATCTTAGCCAAAACGCTAAATTGGACTATTTATTTACCTCCTCTCCAGGAGTTAGGCACAAGGCCAGTTTTTATCTTACTCCCACAAGTAAGATGTGACCCAAGGTCGGGTCGGGAAAGTGGGGTTTGAAAAGCCAGCGTCCGAGAGGTGAGCACTCTGGCCATTAAAAATTGCCTGGGCAGCCCCGTCGGCATTCCCCGATAGGGGCGTCTCAGGCAGTAAGCAATAAACTTACTCCTCCCCAAAGAGGGGAGGCGAAGCCTGGGAGGGTGGACCTCCTAGAACTGCACAGGACCCATAGACCGGCGTAAATCAAGCCCCGAAGGCCAAGACAATACCAGTCGATGGAGTGCAGTATCCATCGGAACAGATACTACACTTTGATCTTAGCCAAAAGACTAAATTGGACTACTATTTATCTACCTCCCACAAGGTAAAATGTGACACAAGGTCGGGAAAGTGGGATTAGATAAGCCAGCGCTCGAGGTGAGCATTCTGGCTATTTAAAAATTGCCTGGGCAGCCCCGTCGGCATTCCCGGTAGGGCGCCTCAGACAGTAAGCAATAAACTTACTCCTCCCCAAAGAGGGGAGGCAAAGCCTGGGAGGGTGCACCTCCTAGAACTGCACAGGGCAGCGTGCAGTATCCATCGGAACAGATACTACACTTTGATCTTAGCCAAAAGGCTAAATTGGACTTTATTTACCTCCCGAGGAGGTTAGGCACAAGGCCAGTGTTATCTTACTCCCACAAGGTAAGATGTGACCCAAGGTCGGGTCGGGAAAGTGGGACTTTTAAAGCCAGCGCCTGAGAAGGTGAGCACTCTGGCCATTAAAAATTGCCTGGGTAGCCCCGTCGGCATTCCCCGGTAGGGGCGCCTCAGGCAGTAAGCAATAAACTTACTCCTCTCCAAAGAGGGGAGGCAAAGCCTGGGAGGGTGGACCTCCTAGAACTGCACAGGACAAACCCATAGACCGGCGTAAATCAAGCCCCGAAGACCAAGACGATACCAGTTTATGGGGGTGCAGTATCCATCGGAACAGATACTACACTTTGATCTTAGCCAAAAGGCTAAATTGGACTAATATATTTATCTACCTCCCACAAGGTAAGATGTGACACAAAGTCGGGAAAGTGGGATTAGATAAGCCAGCGCTCGAGGTGAGCATTCTGGCTATTTAAAAATTGCCTGGGCAGCCCCGTCGGCATTCCCGGTAAGGCGCCTCAGACAGTAACCAATAAACTTACTCCTCCCCAAAGAGGGGAGGCAAAGCCTGGGAGGGTGCACCTCCTAGAACTGCACAGGGCAGCGTGCAGTATCCATCGGAACAGATACTACACTTTGATCTTAGCCAAAAGGCTAAATTGGACTATTAAAAAATAATAATTAGATGTCTTTTGATGGCCGAGAGATTGGAACGACGCACCGATTTTATTTTCTAGTTAAGCCCCCCCTCCATCCTGAAGTCGTTAGAAATAAATCCATCACATATGCATATTTCACTAAGTCGTTCGTGGTTGGTATTCAAGCCTACACAAAACGTAACAATTTTGATTAAATTACAGTTAAGTAACTTGACAAAACTTTCTTATTATGCCAAATTTAGAGTCTTATCTTCACCGTTGTCAATAGAAAAATACGAATGAAATTCTACTTTGCGTGCGATTATACCTGACCACCTTGAAAATAATTGGAAAAAATGAATATATATATATATATATAGTAAGTTATGAAAATATATTTATGGCAATTAAGCTACACAGAGGCTCCCGCGTTTCATCCCCGGGGGAATCTTCAAGTAAATACTGAAAATTGATACATAAAAAATTATTTCTCAGTATAAAATTTTCATCACACACTTCACCATTCCACGTACACACACGTTCAATAAACGTTATTTGAACTGCTTCATTTTTGTTTATTAATTATTACTCTGTCTTTGCATGCAACATTGCTTGATTTACTGAACACGCTTATAATCGGCGGAACGACCCTCGATCCTAACACATGCCTATACACAACATCTACACGCATATGCACATGCGTGCATGTACACACATCTTCGCTCACATGTACGGGGGGTTATTAATTTAATATTTTTTATTTTTTGTGTTTTTAATTTAATCTTTTATTTATTTTATTAATATTATTTCATATGTTCTATTTATTAATAATATGCTCCTATACATACACACGCGCACTCGCACACATGCTTGTACACACATCTGGACGTATACATACGCCTGTACATTCATCTTCATTTATACAGGGGTGGGCGGGTGATTTGAGAATCTATTATATGGATTGTATGAAGCGGGGGTGGGTAGGGGTTAAGAAAACTTTGTGGTGTATCTGTATTCCCGTGATAGGAGGGTCACGTGGAGATAGGGTATCTGCTGATAAATGTATAACTCACTGTGGATGGGGTTAGTTTTAGTATGGATGATGTGATTATATGTGGTGAAAGGGTGGGGTGTTTATTGATGAATGTTTTATCTGGGTTAGGACTAGGTTGTATCAGGGTAGGCAGGGTTTATGTAGTCGCGCCCGTGGTGTGTTTAACATATATCTTGGGAGGGGGGGGGGAGGTATTTTGTACGTAAATAGAAAGATAGGAATTTTGTTATGGGTTTAGGGAGGTCTTGGGGAGATTAGTTATTTTATATGTTTTTAAGAAATACTTTACTATCTTCTTAGAGGGGTATTTGGTTTAAAGGGATAATTGGTGGGTTATGTAATATTATCAGACCATTGGGCTAGCAGAAATTTTCTTCTGTGGGCAATTTATGAAGACCTCGGTTTTTATGTTCATGCAGTTTATGGAAGGGTTGTTGATAGCTTGTATAATTCTGAATTTCTCAGTAGTGCACAAAGGGCAGGTCCTGGAGGTGGGGCTGTAGGATTTAGGTTTGTCGGTAATTCTCCATTCTATTTTGTAGGGGGTGTTGGACTTCTTGAGATCCCATATGTGGGTTGCCAGTGTGGTTATGTGGTCTTTTGGGGGGTATTTGAAAGTGTTGTTGTGAGCGTAGAGTCTTTGTTTAAAAGAGCCTTGGGTCATCCCGATGTATATATCCTCCCTTTTGGTATTCACCCCGGATATAACCGTGGCTTCGTAAACAACGGAGCTGACTGTGCATCCTCCGCCTAAGGGGCAGGTCTCACCTCTTTTGTAAGAGCAACGGGGGTTGGGTGAATTAGTTGGTGGTTTGGAGGTCAGAATGGATCCCACGGACTGAAAACATAAATAGCTAGTTTTTACTGTATTTCGGTTAAAAAGTTTATGGAGATTATTTGATGGCGGGAAGTGCTTGTCTATTAGTTTGAGAAATTGCTTACCTACGCTATATTTGACGCTGAGGGAATGGGGGGGGGGGGGCGAACCAGATAATATTTTTTGTCTTTTGCGTCTGTGTTGGCTGGTGGATTGGTTGGGTATGTAGGATATTTTTTCGTTATAACCGCCCTCAATGAGGGCATTATTGTAATACGGGGCGGCTTGTTGGAAAATCTCAGGTGTGGATGAAAGGCTTGACATTCTTTTACTAGTATTGGGTATAAGGTTCTTAAATATGAGTGGGGGGTGGCAGGATTTGGTGTGGATATACCGGAGTTGTTCGGTGGGTTTGTGGTATGGCCTAGCTGAATTGTTAGTCAGGTCTAGGGATACGTCTAAAAAGCACTGTTGAAGTAAATACTGACAATTGATACATAAAAATTATACTTCCTTATAAAAATTTTATGTGGATACATGAAATATTAATATATATATATATATATATATATATATATATATATATATATATATATATATATATATAAGATAGATAGAATCAATAGGGTAAGAGATCCAATAGAAGGTACGTTCGTGGATGCAACAAGGCTCAGTAAAACGTGAGGTAGGAAATATACGCCATTTTAAAATAGACTTCCTGGGCCGAAAATCATAAAATAAGTACCTTCTATTGGATCTTTTACCCTCTGGATTCTATCTATCTTCGCCGCACCTGAAGATGTGTTATTTTGGAGTTTTACTTTTAATCCTCTCATGTCATTTCTCGTGCCTTTTAACGACCTACCTATCTACAATTCACTTTCTCCGCTTGACTTTTTGACACCGGACTTTTTTGCAATATGACATTTGCTTGCATTCGGGCAGAGTTTTTTTCCCCACAATCTTTATTTTACTTTTTCAAATTTTAAATCTTGGCCTTTGCCAACTTATCTATCCCAGCGATTTCCTCTGATGATAAGATTTTGATCTTTGAAAAGCCTGGCTTAAGGAAAAAATTAATTTAAATAAATTGCCTTTTTGCGGAATATACCTCGCTCTGAGCAACTGAATTGAAAAAAGATCTGTCTCTGGCGCTTTTCTAAATCCTTTTCATCCTTTCTACCTATCTATCTGCTCTATCCTGTATATTTAGCTGTATACTTTTCACAATAGGTTTTTTTCCTTCCTAAAAGTTCGCTTTTAGTTAACACCTTTATATATGACAATATATATATATATATATATATATATATATATATATATATATATATATATGTATATATATGTATATGTATATATATGCATATGTATATATATGTATATGTATATATATATATGTATATATATGTATGTATATATATATGTATGTATATATATATGTATGTATATATATATATATATGTATATATATATATATATATATGTATATATATATATATATATGTATATATATATATATATGTATATATATATATATATATGTATATATATATATATGTATATATATATATGTATATATATATATATATGTATATATATATATATATATATGTATATATATATATATATATATGTATATATATATATATATATATACATATATATATATAGTAAGCAATGAAAATATATATGGCAATCAAGCTACACAGAGTCTCCCGTGTTTCATCCCCGGGGGAAATCGTCAGGCTAAATGCATGGAGTTATTTTTGTCAGGTGTTTTTATATACATGGCTAGCTAGTTAACCAATCAGATTCTTTGTTGTTCCCTCAGCCAATCGTTGGGCTTCCCGCGAACAAAGTCTTTGTTGGTGACGCTCCTATACCTATCCTATTTTTTGTTAACAATGGATTTTCCTATATCCTGTTTCCTTTGTTGTGTCAATACAATGGGCGAATTTATTTTAACACGTGGTTTCTTGTATTTCTATTTTAGGTTTTAAATTTTAACTCGTTCAGTTTTTTATTTATTTATTTAATTATTATTTTTTTAAATTTTTTATTTATTTATTATATATAATCCTAAGGTAAATTTATTTCTGTGTAAACAGCTGTTTGCTATTTCACTTCTAGAGTTTAATAGGTTTCGGGGATCTTTAAAATTTAGGATTTCATATTTTTCATTCAGGCATAATCTACACGGGTCGTCTAAGTTTCTACATGTACTGGTCTGTCTTACTATTTTCCATTCAATTATTGGTGAGTGTCCATTTTCTTTGAGCTCCCAATAATGGTTTGCTAGTGCTGTTTTAGTTCGACGTTCTTTGTTTTTAAATGTCCTTTTGTGGTCATAGTATCTGGTCTTAAAGTCTAGGGATATCATACCCACGTAGTATTTCTTGTTATTTGATCTTTCGTTGGCAAATATCGTTGCTTGGTATACAACACTTTTAGTTAGGTATTTATTTTGTAGTGGACAAAGTTTACGAGTTATGCAGTTACATCTTTCTTTTCATTGCTAACTTTTTCGTTTCTATTCGGGTGGTTATTATTAGTGTTTTGTTTATTTCTATTAGTATTGTTTATATTTTTGTTCTTCGTGGTGTTATTTTTGTTATATTTTCCACTTTGTTTATTCTTTTCTTCTCTGTTGTTGTCTTTTAGTATTTTGTTGTTGTGTGCCTTAATTATCATTTCTAGGTTTTCACAGCAGCTGTAGGATAGTTTTAGATTATTTTTATTGAATATTTTATGTAGAGGGTTGGTTACGGGGAAGTGTTTTTCAATCAGATTTAGGAATTTTTTGCCTAGTTTAGTTTTTAGCATCTGGTTATAGGGAGGGGTATAGTAGATTATATTTCTTTTTCTTTTGTTTTTATTTTTAATTTTGTTGTAATTATTGGTGTCCTGGTTTTTTATATTTAATTTCGGTATTATGGTAACCACTATTTTTAGAGCTGTATTGTAAATGTTGATTGATTTTTTAAAAACGCTTTCGTTGCTAGAATTGTTGATAAGCCTACTTTCGATCGAATTCGGGATATGTTTTATGATTAAAATTTGTGATTAGACTTTGGGTGTACGTATATTGGGTTGGCGTTATCTTTTAGGTATGGTTCGTAAGTGTTTTTACTTAAGTTTAATGTGACGTCTAGAAAGTTCGTTGTTTTTATGTTAGCCATTACTTCTACTTTTAGGCCTAGTTTTTTCATTTCCATATGTATAATTTTCTTGAAGTTTTCTCCCTTGACTTTGTTGGAGTCTCTTATTATCGCTAATCCATCATCTCTATAAAGGCCGATATCCGTATTATCGAATATATTTGTGAGTGTATATAAAATGAATAACCCCACAAGATCAGATGCCTCCGCAGAGTCAAGGGCACCCATGGCCAAATCAAAGGAGTTTGTCATATTCGTTTTAATCCATTGGTCCTCGTTGTTGATTAAAACTGATCTCTTACATTTTTTAATGATGTGAATTTCATCCTTGGATATATCGGTATATATCTCGGCGAATTCTAGGGCGATAATATTTTCTGTTAGTAGTTTGTTATACAGTATAACAAACTACTAACAGAAAATATTACAAAAACTACAAAAACTATAGGACGTATTTTTCGTTAATATATATATATATTTATTGATTTTATACTTTTACTTCTATGTACGTATAAAATTAATAATAATATATATATATATATATATATATATATATATATATATATTAAATAAAACATAGTTGGAGTATCCAACAATCGTTTCAGAACCTGCTCGGTCTTCTTCAGGGATGAATATATATATATATATATATATATATATATATATATATATATATATAGAATATATATAAATATATATATATAGAATCTATATA
Source organism: Sepiola atlantica (assembly GCA_963556195.1). Taxonomy (NCBI): domain Eukaryota; kingdom Metazoa; phylum Mollusca; class Cephalopoda; order Sepiida; family Sepiolidae; genus Sepiola; species Sepiola atlantica. The sequence goes on from OY744542.1 coordinate 34,812,804, forward strand.
TATGTATATTCATATATATTTATATATATATATATTCATATATATATATTTATATGTATATATATATATATTCATATAGATATATATTTATATGTATATATATATTCATATATATATGTATTCATATATATATATTCATATATATTCATGTATATATATATATATATATATATATATATATATATATATATAATCATATATATATATATAATCATATATATATATATTCATGTATATATATATTCACACATATATATATATATATATATATATATATATATATATATATTCACACACGCATATATATATATATATATATATATATATATATATATATATATATATATATATATAGTAATCAAGGTAGGGTAAAAATCTACAGGGTAGAAATCTAAAGGGAATCAAACCGGGCTTATAAAAGAGTGCTCAATAAAAATATAGAGCTGTATTGTGAATGCTTTTATTCAAACATGTACAAGGTCTGCTACACTGGCATGTCGATGTTATCGATCTACAGCTATCAAGAGCTGAGGTCTCATCAGGCAGAAAGTTTTTTTATCATCCAACCCGGTCGCTGAATTCCAGGAAGAATGGAGTGAAGCAAAGAAGAAGAGGAAAAAGTAATAAAAGTAATCTGACCGATTTTTAAAATATATTTGCCGTTAGAAATTCGTATTTTCATTTTTTTATTAAACGCTGAGCTGGGGTAGAGGGGGGGGGGCGAGGAAAAGAAACAAAAAGAAAGAAAAATATATTTGCCGTTAGAAAAGTTTAATTTACAGCTATTTCTATTTTTATTTTTATCCAACACTGAGCTAGGGTAGGGGGGTCGAAGGAAAAGAAAAAGAAAGGGAAAGGGAAGAGGGACAGAGAGGGGTTACGGGTGAGTGTCTGTAGCCATTTAGGATTTGTCGCGGGCTGAGAAGGGTTAATGTAAGATTTAAATTAAATTCATATTTTTATTTTCATCCAACGCTGAGCTAGAGAAGAGGGGACCGGGGGAAAGGAAACAAGAGGGAAAAAGAAGATAAAGAAAGAGAGAGAAAGAAGGTGTCAAGAGTGTATGTCTGTAGCCATTTAAGAAAGTTGTCGTGGGTTGATGTGTCTGTTTCCTGTACATGGCATTGTTTTAATCTATTTCAATGCAGACGTATAACAGTTACACGACAAAAAGCCTACAGGGATATTTAGTTTAAATTATTATTAGTGATAAATTTATGACCTTAGTATTAATAAATTATGCTGTTATATTTTGATCAATTGGCATTTAATTTTAATTATTTTGATGGATAAGTGAATGTATTTTAATTCTAGATAATATTTAGCAGTTAATTAATAAAACATAGTGGTAATTACCTTTATTTTTAGTAAGAGTCATATATGGATTAGTGGCAGTAGTATTAATAGATTTCATTCTTTAATTAGTTTATTAATTAATGGTAACATCGATCAACTGTAGGCATAACAGATCACATCTCCTTAGTAATTTGTACAACACCTCCTAAATGATGAGACCTCAGCTCTTGATAGCTGTAGATCGATAACATCGACATGCCAGTGTAGCAGACCTTGTACATGTTTGAATAAAAGCATTCACTATATATATATATATATATATATATATATATATATATATATTTGTGTTATAATGGGATAATTCCAGGAGGAAATCTGGGTATGAGAGCTCAATGTAGTAAACAGAGCAAGAATAACATAAAATATAATAACACGAAATCACATAATTGTCGATTGCATCGACAATTATGTGATTTCGTGTTATTATATTTTATGTTATATATATATATATATATATATATATATATATATATATATATATATATATATATATTATCTTCATAAACGACCTCCTTGATGACATTGTGTCTAAGATGGGTATATTTCCTGACGATACCGCGCTCTACTCTCGTCACGTGGATAAAACGGACACGCACATGTCCGAGGCAATGGCTTCATCTTTAGAAAGTTACTTCTATTCTTCAGTTAAATGGGGTCGTAAATTAATGGAGACATTTCATGGCGCTAAGACAAATCTACTTTTAGTCAACAACTACAAGAGCTATCTTCAACATCCGATTAATGGTAAATAACACCTTACCTGAGAGTCAAACATTCAAATTCTTCGGCTAACATTCACAGGTAACATGAATTGGAACAAATACATAGAAGACATTGCCAAGGCTGCTGCAAAGAAGGGGGTTCCCTCTTCCGTGCTAGAAAGCAACTTACAACAACATCCTATATCATCCACCCATGTATGGGATATTGTTATCACATCTTGGCTGGTGCACTATCCACTTGTCGCTCCCTTTTATACAAGGTCAAAAAAAGAGTCTCTAATCTGATAAGTCCCTCACTATCTACATAGCTCAAGCCCCTGACCCATTGCCGCAAAGTTGCATTCTTGTGGTTGTTTTAAAACTACTTCAATGGAATGTGCTCCGATGAACTTGCTGCTCTTGTTCCTCCTCGACGTAAATACACTCGACCAACCTGACATTCAGCTAAATCCCACCCATTCACTGTAGAGGTCCCCCGATGCTGGAGCGCCTTCTACTCTAATAGCTTCTTTTCTCGAGCTGTCAGCCTTTGAAACTCCCTCCATGCTTCCTGTTTCCCCGACAGTAGCGACATGCAGAAATTCAAGACAAATGTGAACAAACATCTAGCAGCACAGCCTCAAATTTAAGATGCCCCCCCCCCAACTTTTAGTCATATTTTCAGTAGCTCTTTACGTCTACAGTGGCAACTTGCCTTGCTTAGGATGAACTAATTTAATATATATATATATATATATATATATATATATATATATATATATATATATATATATATATATATATATATATATATACTGTTAAATGAAAGAAGAAAGATAAATATGTACCAATGACAAATCTATTTCAACTTCGATTGTTCAATGCAAGGTGTACTCGGTAAAATAGAATATATATATATATATATATATATATATATCAATATATATATATATATATATATATATATATATATATATATATATATATATATATATATCAATATATACTGTATATATATATCAATATATATATATATATATATATCAATATATACTGTATATATATATCAATATATACTGTATATATATATATCAATATATATATATATATATATCAATAAATATATATGTATATATATGAATATATATATATTTATATATATGAATATATATATATACATATATGTATATATATATATATCAATATATATATATAAATATATATATATATATATATATATATATATATATCAATATATATCAATATATACCTATATATATGAATACATATAAATATATATATATATGAATATATATATACGAATATATATATATATATATATATATATCAATATATACATATATATATATATAGATATATTATTATATACATATATATATGAATATATACATATATATATATATATAAATATATATATATGAATATATATATATATATGAGTAAATACATTTTGGCTAAGATCAAAGTGTAGTATCTGTTCCGATGGATACTGCACGCCTGTCCTGTGCAGTTCTAGGAGGTCCACCCTCCCAGGCTTCGCCTCCCCTCTTTGGGGAGGAGTAAGTTTATTGCTTACTGTCTGAGGTGCCCCTACCGGGAATGCCGACTGGGCTGCCCAGGCAATTTTTAAATGGCCAGAGTGCTCATTTCTCGAGCGCTGGCTTTTAACCCCACTTTCTCGACCCAAGCTGTGGTCACATCTTACTTGTGGGAGTAAGATAAAACTGGCCTTGTGCCTAACTCCGGGAGGAGTAAATAAATATATATATGAATATATGTATATATGAATATATACATACATATATATATATGAATATATATATATATATATATATATATATAAATATATATATATGAATATATATATATATGAGTAAATACATATATATATGAATATATGTATATATGAATATATACATACATATATATATATGTATATATATATATATATATATGAATATATATATATGAATATATATATATATGAGTAAATACATATATATATGAATATATGTATATATGAATATATACATACATATATATATGTATATATATATATATATATATATATATATATATATATATATATATATATGCATATATATATATGTATGAATATATGCATTGTGGATTTTTATCCTACCTAGATTACTATTTTCTCCATTTACTGTCGAGCACTTTTTTTAACATGGATTATTTAACTAACATGGAAAAAACAACTTCAAGAACATTCCAATCACAAACAAAAGGAATTATCTTCTAATACTAACGATGAAGATGGAGGAACTCTTGAGATGAATGAAGTGGAAAGCAAACTTCTTCCTATATGGATCTACTATCAATGTAAATAAAGAAAACTACGGCTTCAAAAACCAAGGTACGGCACTGCGTATCGAATTACTTGATAGTTTTGAAAATGACTTACTTAAAATTGTTAAAGACATTAAATTCAACAACGAAAAAAACCCATTCCAAAAAAAACTAGACAGTATAGTCAATGAAATTAACAATTCTAAACACATATTAGTTAAAGCAGACAAAACTCAAAACTTCTCATAACTCACCAAATCAGAATACTGTAAACTACTCGACAACAATTAAAAATTACAGAAAATCAAACATCAGTCGAAAATTTTGTTCTCCCTATCATCAACAAGAAAAACCTATTTTTCTTTACAGAAAGAACAATTCATATTCCTACTCGTCAAAATATATATATAAAAAAATAAATAAATAAAAAAATAAAAAATAAAAAGTTATAACACAATATAAACTTTTCTTCACATTATTTTTTATTATATTCACATACTTATATATATATATATATATATATATATATATATATATATATATATATATATATATATATATATATCCGGCTCCTCGGTAAGCGCGGCTGGCTTACCGAGGAGCCGTTTTTTTTTTGGGGGGGGGGGTATTTATCGCGCTGTCTACAGGATTTGCGGGAGCTTGTGTCGTAGAGGATTACCTTCGAATATTATTTTTCACTGGAGTAACTTCATCGAACCCGGAAGAAAATAATGGCCGAAGACATTAGGTCAGCTTAACATTGTTCGAATTGACCTCAGCGGCGCTTGCATCTAATCAGGAAGTTATGGTTTGCACAACTCCTATCAGCTCATAAGAACCCTTAATTGGACATTATAATATTCAACATCGAGTGAGTTTTCTGAACTTTATATATGATTTTGTTTTATCGATCGTTTTATTAATTTGCATACACCCTGAATACACTTTTCACTGTCATCTACTGCATCGATAGCAAACAAATTTCCCGCCTGGATGACTTTTTCGTTTTTGGACTACCATTCACCACCTGGATTGTTTTTTAATCGACTTCTTTGACATCTTTCTTGAAATTGTTTTAAACTTTATGACTTGGATGAACTGTATAAGTTTAACAAAAAAGTGTGTTTTGGGCCGATATATTTGATGTTTTATATACTTTTATGTATTTTTTATACATATTTTTTATATATTTTCAAAGTTTAATTTTATTACCTGCAGTAATGTCATTGCAGTAATGGTCCTCTGAGGAGAAGATTTTCTTTGAAAACTCATGAGTTAAGGACTTTCAATTACTTTGCTTGAACTTTGAATTGTAATAAAATTTGATTCGGATATTATTTTATTCTTTCACTTTATCTAATGCTATTAATGCTCTATTCAGTATATTGAGCTTCATTTTTATCCGGATGTTCACTAATTAAAGATATTAGTTGCCTCTTATATCTTTTGTTGTATTAACCTTACATACATATATGAATATGTATATATATATATATATATATATATATATATATATATATATATATATATATATATATATATATATATGTGTGTGAATATATATATATGTTAATATATATATGAATATATAAGTGTGTATATATATGTGAATATATATATATATATATATATGTGAATATATATATATATGAATATATTTAGATATGTGAATATATATATATATATATATATATATATGTGTGAATATATATATATATATATATATGTGAATATATATATATATGTGAATATATATATATATGTGTGAATATATATATATATATGTGTGTGTGTGTGCGTGTGAATATATATATATGTGTGTGTAAATATATATATATATATATATATATATATATATATATATATATATATGTTTGAATATATATATATATACAAATATATATATATATATATATATATATATATATATTTGAATATATATATATATACAAATATATATATATATATGTGTGTGTGTGTGTGTTATAATGGAATAAATCCAGGAGGAAATCCGGGTATGAGAGCTCAATGTGGTAAACAGAGCAAGATTAACATCAAATATAATAACACGAAATTACATAATTTTCGATGCAATAATTTATTTCAACCTTGTGGTTTTTTCAAGCATCAAACTAGACAATTACATTTTTGAGACTGACAGAAAATTGAGTTAACCCTCGACAATTCAAATATAACCAGAGGGAGTGGTAGTAGCAACCAATCTAAATCCCCTTACAGAGAGAGGAGAAATTAAAATCTTATATTTAACTACAGCGGGAGAGATCTATATGTTTTGTTTTGTTTTTGAAATATAACGGCTGTGTCAAAATTATACCTGACACTTACGACTTGGTGATATAATACATATAGACAACCTTACACGCGCGCATATATATATACATCCTACGAGCACGCAAACACGCCACACATACATTTTTGGCGCAGATAAATTCGGCCAGACTCGTGTTCTCCAACTGGATTGGAAAAAGAAAGAGAAAAGAAGAAAGAAAGGAAAGGAACAAGCAGACGTAGGGGAGAAACGGAAAGAAAGAGAAAAGAAGAAATAAAAGAATTTAACAAGCGGGCCGACATAGGAAAGAAGAAACCAAGTGTCACCTCCTGACCGACTGCGTGTCACCGGTTTTCAGTTAGTTTAGATGCCGAGAGAGATTCTATTTGAAAAAAAAAATTATTTGAAATAAATATTACTTAAGTTTATACGCATGTAGTTATACATCCGCACATATATGCAAATATATATCTACATACATATATACATACACACACACACACCTACACATAATATTTACATAAACATTCTATATTCTTATTGTAATACATTAATACAATCCGAGTTTTAAAATTTTTATATTATTTCTATTCTAGGTTAATTTTATAATCTATGGAAATCTATAAAAATAAATATAACCTTATTCCAATCTAATAATGTCTAGTGATAATATTTAACGTTTATACTTAAATTAATTCAAGTGTATTATTAGCAGGAAAATTTCTTAAAGCTATCTTATTTAAAGTAAACAAATATCTTAAAATACAATTTTATACTCATACACCCTAAAAACTGAATATCACCAAGTCAGTAATTCCGTGTCCATAACAGATATTATTATAAATACTTAAGGGGGGGGGGGTTACCGTAAATGATCTAGTAGTATTCAAATTGGTATCTTCACCGTTACAAATTTAGAGGTCTATCGGATTTCAGGTTATTGGTTATTTTAAATTTACATTTATGTCTGCATTTTGCCATAAGTTCATCACGTTTGTTTTAAAGATTATTGTGTTCGTATTTTAGGATTCTTATTTTTTCCTAAATCCTTCCAAAGGTTAAATTTAGTAGCCTCCAGAGTTACTTTAATGATATTCTTGAGAATCTCCCTAGATACATGGCCGAGTTCTGATTTCGTAGAGTTGATCAATCTAGATTGTTTCTTAATGTGGAAATTTTTCTTATGGTCCTTGATAAGTATATATGCGTTTCTTTTCTCCATTTTCCCAACTCTCTCTTCGATGTCTAGCTTGGACGCAAATTCCTTGGTTTCCTCATTAATTATCTTTTCAGTGTCGTGGGTATCGTTTCTGTAATTATTACATATTTTTTCCAGGAAGGATTCTTCGGATACTATCAAATGGTTCAAATCAATTGAGAATAAGAGGAATGCCTCTTTTATACAATTCGATATTATGGAATTTTACCCCTCGATTTCCAAGGAATTACTTACGAACAGCATTAACTATGCTAGGAACTTCGTGGATATATCCGATGAACAGGTAAGACTAATTATGGCTTGTCGCAGATCCATCCTTACAAACAATCGGGAAACATGGATTAAACTAAACAACAACAGCTTTGATGTCCCGATGGGTGCTTTTGACTCAGCTCAGATTGTCGATCTGGTGGGCATATTCATAATGTACACAATTAGCAGAATTGTAGAGCCTAATTTAGTGGGTTTATACAGGGATGGTGGACTAATTGTCATTCCTAATAGTGACGGCCACTTGGTATCTAAAATACATAAAAAAGCTAGTAAGAGCCTTCAAATACCTTGGATTTAAAATAGATATAACCCCAAATTGCAAAGAAGTAAACTATCTAGATATTACACTTAAATAAGGGGATATATAAACCCTTCAATAAAGATAATCACACACCATCTTATATCAATACTAGATCTAACCACCCGAACTGCATAATTAAACAAGTACCTAAAACGATTAATACTAGAATCAATAAACTTTTGGCTAACAGGGAAATTTTTGAAACAAACAAACATTTATACAATAGAGCGCTAGAAAAAAAGCAAATATAGTAAAAAACTCAAATATACCAAGAAAAAAAAATCCAGGAATAGAGGCCGGAAAATAATATGGTTCAATCCTCCTTATTGCCAACTATCTAACATCACCATCGGGAAAGTATTCTTGAACCGGGTAGATAAGCATTTTAGCATCTTAGGAAGATATTTAATAGAAAAACCATTAAAATCAGTTACTCTTGTACCAAGAACATGGATAGAATAATCAGCACCCATAATCGTAAATTACTAAACAATTCTAGTAAAAATAAAGTTTCAGTAGATAAATGTAATTGTCAAGTGAAAGATAACTGCCCACTGGACGGTAACTGTAAAGTTGAGTGCGTGGTTTATAAGGCTACTATTTATTCGGAAGATAACAACAGGGATAAGAAAGTTTACATCAGCATCTCCGCGGGAAACTGGAAACAACGTTTTTATGACCACAAACACTCTTTCAATAACCCAGAACTCAAGAACAAAACAGAGTTAGCTAAACAACGGTGGCTACTGAAAAATTAGAACCGATCCCCGGTGGTTTCGTGGTTAATCCTATGTTATTCGGATGTTCCAAATAGATTTAGGCAAAGATGCAATTTATGTTTAGAGGAAAAAATAAGAATCTTAAAATACGAACACAATAATCTTTTAAACAAACGTAATGAACTTATGGCGAAATGCAGACATAAATGTAAATTTAAAATAACCAATAACCTGAAATCCGATAGACCTCTAAATTTGTAACGGTGAAGATACCAATTTGAATACTACTAGATCATTTACGGTACCCCCCCCTTAAGTATTTATAATAATATCTGTTATGGACACGGAATTACTGACTTGGTGATATTCAGTTTTTAGGGTGTATGAGTATAAAATTGTATTTTAAGATATTTGTTTACTTTAAATAAGATAGCTTTAAGAAATTTTCCTGCTAATAATACACTAATTATTGAATTAATTTAAGTATAAACGTTAAATATTATCACTAGACATTATTAGATTGGAATTAGGTTATATTTATTTTTATAGATTTCCATAGATTATAAAATTAACCTAGAATAGAAATAATATAAAAATTTTAAAACTCGGATTGTATTAATGTATTACAATAAGAATATAGAATGTTTATGTAAATATTATGTGTAGGTGTGTGTATGTATATATGTATGTAGATATATATTTGCATATATGTGCGGATGTATAACTACATGCGTATAAACTTAAGTAATATTTATTTCAAATAATTTTTATTTTCAAATAGAATCTCTCTCGGCATCTAAACTAACTGAAAACCGGTGACACGCAGTCGGTCGGGGGGTGACACTTGGTTTCTTCTTTCCTATGTCGGCCCGCTTGTTAAATTCTTTTATTTCTTCTTTTCTCTTTCTTTCCGTTTCTCCCCTATGTCTGCTTGTTCCTTTCCTTTCTTTCTTCTTTTCTCTTTCTTTTTCCAATCGAGTTGGAAAACACGAGTCTGACCGAATTTATCTGTGCCAAAAATGTATGTGTGGCGTGTTTGCGAGCTCGTAGGATGTATATATATATGCATGTGTGTAAGGTTGTCTATATGTATTATATCACCAAGTCGTAAGTGTCAGGATATAATTTTGACACAACCGTTATATTTAAAAAACAAAAACAAAAAACATATAGATCTCTCCCGCCGTAGTTAAATATAAGATTTTAATTTCTCCTCTCTCTGTTAGGGGATTTAGATTGGTTGCTACTACCACTCCCTCTGGTTATATTTGAATTGTCGAGGGTTAACTCAATTTTCTATCACTCTCAAAAATGTAATTGTCTAGTTTGATGCTTGAAAAAACCACAAGGTTGAAATAAATTATTGCATCGAAAATTATGTAATTTCGTGTTATTATATTTTATGCTATATATATATATATATATATATATATATATATATATATATATATATATATATATATATATATATTAATCTATTCCAGCCTCTCTCTACTGTATCATTACGTTCATGGTAGGCGTTCGACTGAGTTCCAATTCCTCGCCAGTACCCCTTTCTGTAAAACATTCACAGCAAGAACTCGCCTTACTGCAACAATAACGAAGAAATAGCATCTCTCTCTCTCTCTCTCTCTCTCTCTCTCTCTATATATATATATATATATATATATATATATATATATATATATATATATATATATCTTACTCTTTCTGTCTCTCCGTATAAAAAACGGAACTTTTATGAACAAAGTTTCTTTCCTAGAACATCTCTCTCTCTCTCTCTCTCTCTCTTTCTCTCTCTCATATATATATATATATATATATATATATATATATATATATATATATATATATATATATATATATATATCTTACTCTTTCGGTGTCTCCGTATAAAAAACGGAACTTTTATGAACAAAGTTTCTTTCCTAGAACATCTTGTCCGTTAAACAAAATACCACGAGGCTGCTTCTCAGCCGACTACAATATGGCCGTCCTCTTGGATAATCAATTAAGTAATCTTCTGCCCATTCCACCTATTGTTTCCAATCTTCTGGTGGCGATCACCGTCCAACTGACAATCTATTTAACTCTGATCCTCCAGTGGCCCACGAGCTTTGATAAGCGGTGACACATCAGTATATATATATATATATATATATATATATATATATATATATATATATATATATATATATATATATACATTGGTACGGAAAAATTAGTACAACATTCGTACCGTCCGTTTCAAGCACAGAAGGACTTAGCCATCCGACTTTCTTCAGCTTCTATTGTTATCTGTCTATATGTCTACAGATGTCAACAGAAGCTGAAGAAAGCCGGATGGCTAAGTCCTTCTGTGCTTGAAACCGACGGTACGAATGTTGTACTAATTTTTCTGTACCAAAATATATAAATATTACGCTCTTAATTTTTAACTTTAATTCTCAATTAATCGAGCACTCTGCTGGGATTTTTTCCTGCTATATTACAAAGAAGGTATATATATATATATATATATATATATATATATAAACCTGCATGTTTCCCTCTCCCACCTCTCCCCTCTCGGTCTGAATTAACAGACGTTTTCATTTCTCTATCTGTCTACCTATCTATCTTTCTATCTGTATATATTTCTATCTCCACCCTACTCTCTCCATTATATGTCCCTCTTTCCACTTTGTTTTATTTTATTTATTTATTTATTTGTTTGTTTTGTTTTGTTTGTTTTAGATTTTAGATTTTAATTTTTTGACTTGTAACGGTCCTAAACCACGTGACTCCCTAAATTTTGAAATGTTAAATTTCTTTTCTTCTTCTTTATCTCACCACTTCATTCTCTCCAAATATGATCTGAGGTTAAGATCGGATTCTAACTCTACCTGATGAGATCTCAGTTTATAATAATTGTTGATCGATAACATCGACATGCCAGTGTCGCAGATTTTGTACATGTCTGTGTAAATAAAAAGTATCATATATAAAGCTCTATTTGATATTGAGCACTTTTTATAAACCCGGTTGAAATTCTTTGGATTACTACCCTGTGGATGTTTTTACCTGGATTATTACCATTATTATATATATATATATGTGTGTGTGTGTGTGTGTGTGTGTGTGTGTGTGTGTGTGTGTGTGTGTGTGTGTGTGTGTGCGCGCTGTTACGTTAAAAAGCGACACTATATTCTTTCCGGCAATTATTTTATGAGAAGAAAAACTAAAGCTAAAGAGGCCTCCAGAGCGCTACTTTAACTATCCCCCCACCTCCGCCTCAGCAGGCTTGGTACCTCTACTCCTTTCGCGATGGTTATTGGGTTAACTTAGCGCCGCCTTCGCCTTCGCCTCTGCTGCTTGCTGCTTTTCATGAATATAATTTCTTGAAATCTTAGACAAGAATTTGTGCTTAAACTAAAGCAACTTCTTTTGCAGGAACTAAAAATAAACGCGTTGCATCACGTTCCGTACGTGGGAGATTATTATAAGACTGGATGATTCCTTCTAACTGACAGGTCAGGCCAATTTCGAAGAAGGCTCTCGAAGATGGTAGAAGTCGCAAGCATCTAGAATCGTGCGAGGAATGGTGGAGTTGGGGTGGGGGTGACCCGTTGACTCTTTGTATATAAGCACACGTGCAATTGGCATTACTCCACCAGTGGTTCACCCAATTTCAGAGAGAGAACGCACATAGGTGTGTGTGTGATATACCACCTTGTTAGCTGAGAATTGTTTTAATCTATATGCAAAGTGGATATTACAGTCTCCAGAGGCAATTGTTTAACTCTTTTAATACAACCTAAGCGAATTTAATTATTCACGGATTGATTTTTTTTTAATTTTCATTGCTTTTTCTTTCAAAAGAAATTTCCGAAAAAGAAAAAGAAAAAGAAAAAGAAAAGAGAAAGAAACATTTTTTTATCTTCTCAAAACAAAAACAAAAAACAAAAACAAAAAAACAAGAAACATTTCTACAGGAAAGCAATAACAAAAATATTCTTTTTTTTAAGAAAAATTTTTTAAAATATATATATATATATAAAAGTTTTCAAAAAGTTTCTAGGATTTATCATGGCTGCGATCGGGATCGATTTAGGAACCACCTATTCGTGCGTGGCCGTTTTTCAACATGGAAAGGTGGAGATCATCGCGAACGACCAAGGGAACCGGACAACGCCGAGTTACGTCGCATTTACCGACTGTGAGAGGTTGACGGGAGACGCGGCCAAGAACCAGGCGTCCCTTAACCCGGAAAATACCATTTTCGACGCAAAGCGATTGATTGGTCGAAAGTTCAGCGACCAATCCGTCAAGAGTGACATAGAACATTGGCCATTCCAGGTGATCAATAGTCCCGGGGACAAACCAGAGATCCAGGTGGAATTCAAAGGGGAGCAGAAGAAGTTTTCGGCCGAGGAGATCAGTTCGATGGTGCTGGGCAAGATGAAGGAAACGGCGGAATCTTATCTCGGTGCGAAGATCACGGACGCTGTGGTCACAGTACCTGCCTATTTTAACGATTCTCAAAGACAGGCAACGAAGGACGCCGCTTCGATCGCTGGTCTGAACGTGTTGCGAATTGTAAACGAACCCACGGCGGCCGCCCTTGCTTACGGGCTTGATAAGAACCAGATAGAAATGAAGAATATCCTCATCTTCGATTTGGGCGGCGGCACATTCGACGTGTCCATATTGACCATCGACGAAGGTTCCCTGTTTGAAGTGAAGGCCACGGCCGGAGATACGCATTTGGGTGGCGAAGATTTCGATAACCGGATGGTCGATCATTTTGTCCAGGAATTTTCCCGGAAGTATCACAAGAACCTGAAAGACAACCCGCGCTCGCTCCGCCGCTTGCGTACGGCCTGTGAGCGTGCCAAACGAACTTTGTCGAGCAGCACCGAGGCGAGCGTGGAGATCGATTCACTCAGCCAGGGAATCGATTTTTACTCGAAAATCACCCGAGCACGTTTCGAGGACCTTTGCAGCGACCTATTCCGCACGACTCTTCAGCCAGTGGAAAAGGCCCTAAACGATGCTAAAATGGAAAAGTCCACCATCCACGAGATCGTTCTGGTCGGAGGTTCTACCAGAATCCCGAAGATCCAGAAAATGCTGCAAGAATTTATGAATGGCAAGCAACTTAACAAATCTATAAACCCTGACGAGGCCGTGGCATATGGAGCGGCCATCCAGGCGGCCGTACTTAGCGGAGACACAAGCAGTTCGATAAAAGACGTCCTGTTGGTTGATGTGACTCCGTTATCCCTGGGGATAGAGACCGCTGGGGGAGTCATGTCAAAGATTATAGAACGCAATACGCGTATACCGAACAAGACGACCCAGCCGTTTACTACGTATTCTGATAACCAACAGGCAGTGTGTGTTCAGGTGTATGAAGGGGAGAGGACAATGACCAAGGATAACAACTGTTTGGGTCGTTTTGAACTGACAGGGATACCGTTGGCACCGAGGGGTATGCCAAAGATCGACGTCACGTTCGATATCGATGCCAACGGTATCCTCAGCGTATCAGCCGAGGAGAAGAGCACCGGCAAGGCCAACAAAATAACAATCACAAACAACAAGGGACGGTTGAGTAAGGAAGACATTGAGCGGATGGTGAACGAGGCGGAGGAGTATCGCGAAGACGACATGAAACAACGCGAACGCGTCGAGAGTAGGAATAACTTGGAGAATTATTTGTTCAGTGTCAGACAAGCTGCGTCCGAGTGCGGCGACAAGTTGACTGAAGATGAGAAAAAGAAGGTTATGGATGAAACAGACGAGATTCTAACGTGGCTTGAAAATAACAACTTGGCCGAAAAGGAGGAGTTCGATCATAAACTGCAAGAAGCACAGAAAGAATTTTCTCCCATCATGACTAAGTTACACCGTTCTTAAATTATTGGAATTGTGTGGGTTTTTTAAAAAAAATATTTATTAAAAAAAAAACAAAAAAAAACTTCAAAAACCCCCTTCAAAAAAAATATATACTTAAAAAAAAAAACAAAAAAAACAGCTGAAATAATAATTAAAAAAATAATAATAATTAAAAAAAAACAAAAAAACTTCAATAACCCCTCCCCCTAAAAAAATAATAAAAATATTAAAAAACACAAAAAAATAAAACAGCTGAAATAAAAAATATATATAAAAAAAATAATAATAATTAAAAAAAAAAGATTGGTAAATGGATAATAAAAGCCAATGAACGCGACTTCCGTTTACTTCCGTAAGTTTTAAACCAATTGTTTTTATATTTAAAAGTCATCAGATTTATAATGAAATCAAATAATTTGGCTCTTGTATAGATCGGGTACGCGGGCGAAATTTATTTTAGAAGAGTTCCAATGGTGTAAGGGGTAGATAACTCTCTTTTTTAGTACGCAATTTTTCCGAAAATGGAAAATATCCATTTTTTAAATAAGAAGTCATGCAAATTAATAGAACATTTTTCGAAGAAATAACAATTCAACAGTATATTTTTTCATTTCAAAACCAGCAAAACGAACAGTCCTATTTGGATTAACAGATTTTTGATTTTTTTATAGTTTAAAATATTCAATTATCGCAGAAATTAACATTTGTGAAAATCAACAGTATATTGATAGAACATTTAGTGAAGAAAATAGAATTTGGGAAAATCAACAGTATATTTTTTCAATTTTTTTTTTTTTTTTTCTTCTCTTGATTTTGTTTTTTTACACGGGATATAATTCAGAAATTTGTTCAAAAAGACTCTGTAGGGGGGTTGCGGAAAATTTCTGCCGCCACATAAATTCTGATAAATAGGATTCCACCATTTGCGTGTGGGTCCCACATTCTAATTTGAAGTCGATTACATCCATTTTCGGATAAGCTAGAAATTGCGTACTAAAAAAAGAGAGTTATCTGCCCCTTACACCATTGGAACTCTTCTAAAATAAATTTCGCCCGTGTACCCGATCTATACAAGAGCCAATAATTTATATGAAAATGTCGGATTTATATAAGTTTTATAAAAATTGTGTATTTTAATTAGAAAAAATATACAAAACAATTGTTTTAAAACTAAACGGAAGTCGGATTCATTGGCTTTTAAGCCCATTTACAAATACTAAAAAAAAATTAAATAAATAAATAAAATATTACAAAAAAAAACGGATGTATACGACATGTCCCACTCCACCTAACATGTTTTTGGCAACAAAATAAACTCTTCAATTACGCGTCAGACGCCCGCTATAATACTTGATAACAAACAAAGAAAAAAAGCTTTGTAACTGATTTTTTTAATGCGCACAAAATTCCTGGATTGATCTTTACTTTCGCCATGAAGATGTCGCTAAAATAAAATATGCGATATACACGTAAGTTCAAACTCAAACTGCCTTAAAAAAATATTGAAAAAAAATTTGTTTTGTTGCAAGCTTAAACTATTCAAATGACACGCTGAACATTTTTTTAAATTTAAATATACTACAATTCACTTTTTTTATGATAGCCCTTATCTAAGCGGGGAAATCCTGCTAATTAGCAATTTGTTTGTAGGTGTGGCTAATGCCGACGCTTCAGCTTGGCAGCAGGTTTGCGGATTGTAAACACGGACGTACGGTATGGTTTTCAAGCAAATTTTAAATAAAATTGATTCTCTTAAATAAAATTGTATCTTTGGTCCTGAAAGAAAATACTAATCGTCAGTTTAAAGTCTTAAAATCTATCTTTCATTAAAACTTTGAATAATTAACAGCCACATTTGAAGATGATTCTTATTCCTACTTACTCACAGCAAGAACTGGTAGTGTTCCCTGGAGACTGAGTGACAACAATCCTCCCTTGATTTCCAGCGCTCTCCTCCTCTTTCGGTAACCATTGCAAATCTCTTTGTTTTCTCATAACAGCCGTTTACGATTGATTTCTTGCTGGCAATGACCGTTGATTTTCTTTTGAACTTGAGTGGCAATAAGCCTCTTCAGAGTTCCAGTACTCTCCGTGCCCCTCCAGTGGAGGTCTGGATGGTGATCTACTTCCTCTCTGATTCTTCATGTCCATTTTCTGTGGCACCAACCGATGCTGGTGCTACCTCGTTTTTTTTTTTATAACTATTTTATTTATTTATTATTATTTACTCACTTGGAGTTCTCACACAAGTCATCATCAGTGATTGCTAACCGACAATTATCAGTGGTGTTCCCCTGGAGTCTGAATGACAACAAGTCTCCTCAAATTTCCAGCACTCTCCACCTCTTTCGATAACCATTGCAAATGTTCTTGCATTATCACAAAAGCCGCTTACCATTGATTTATCACTAGCAACGACCATTGGTCTTCTCTAGAATTTGAATGACAATAAGCCTCCCCAGAGTTTCAGTACTCTTGCACCCTTCAAGTGAAGGTTTGGTTGGTGCTTTCCCTCCACGGTCTTTTCAACTATCTTAACCTTTCACAAGAATTTTGTATAGTATCAGCCGAGGCTGGTGCCACCGCATGTGTGTGTGTCCTCTTTCCATTTATCTGTGACAGGTCAGCGTTTGTTGGGTATGTAGGTTGGTTTCCGCATTCAAGGATTTTCCTTAATATTTCGGCTGTTCTCCTCAGTGCTATTCGTTGTATGGTCTCAATCTTCCCTTTGATTCCAATTTCTCCTAGTCTTTTGTCCAGGTTTTTCGGGACTGTTACTAAAGCTCGATTTGTTATTATTATTATTATTATTATTATTATTATTATTATTATTATTATTATTATTATTATTATTATTATTATTATCAACTCACTAGGAGTTCTCACATTGATCATCACCAATGATTGCTCACTGACAATAATCGGTGGTGTTCCCTGGAGTCTAAGTGACAACAAGTCTCCCCAGATTTCCAGTAACCTCCACCTCTTTCAATCACTATTGCAAATGATTTTGCATTATCGCAACAGCCGTTTACTATTAATTGCTCACTGGCAACGACCATTGATCTTCTCTGGGATTTGGATAGCAATACATCCAAGGTCTCAGTACTCTCCGTACTCTTCCAGTAAAGGTTTGGTTAGTTCTCTCCCTCCTCGGTCTTTCCATCCTCCTTGACCCATCACAATTATTTTGTGTGGTATCAGCTGAGGCTGTTGCCATCACATTGTTTTCTTTTTTTTGGGGGGGAGGGGATAGTTTATGAGATTTCTTGCAGTTTCAGTTCTCTTGGTTTCATGTGATGTTCCTTCCATGTTTTTGTTTTACTTCTATTGCAGTTTCCATGTGGCTGGTTAGTGTTCGTAGTTTATGTTGGTTGGTTTCCGCATTCACAGATTTTCTTTAAGATTTCAGCTGTTTTCATCATTGCCGTCCATTGTATAGTCTCAGTCTTCCCTTTGATTCCAATTTCTCCCAGTCTTTTTTCCATGTATTTCAGAACTGTTCCTAGTGCTCGTACGATTATTGGTATTATATTGACTTTCTTCATGTTCCATATTCCTTTCAATTCTTTGGAAAGTTCTGTGTATTTGCTTTGTTTTTCCATCTCTTTGATCTTTGCCCTATGGTGTGCTGGGACAGCAAAATCTAAAATTTGGCAGGGTTTTTTTTTAATTATTATTATTAACTATTATGACGTCCGGTCTCCTTGCTTGGATGAGTTTATCTTTTTGTACCTCCATGTCCCAGAGAATTCTGTGGTTTTCGTTTCCCAGTACTCTCTCCGGTTTATGTCTGTACCATTTGTCTGCGTGTTCAAAATGCAGTCGTTTATTATTATTATTATTATTATTATTATTATTATTATTATTATTATTATTATTATTATTATTATTATTATTATTTTCATTATTATTATTATTATTTTCATTATTATTATTATTATTATTATCATTATTATCATTATTATCATTATAAATATTATTATTATTAATATACTATTACTACTACTACTACTACTACTACTACTACTACTACTACTACAAACTTCTGACTTTTTTCATTCTTTATCTTTAGATTAATTTCATTAAATTCCATAAAAAGTCGCCCTTTCTTTGCAAAATGTTCCTTTTGTGGAGATTTAATTTGTTTTCTTTCGACGTGCGTCTTTGTGTATAGAGTTGTGGCCAAAGGCAGTAAAATGTTAAAGTTTTTTGTTAATGACGGGAAATGTGTCAAAAATATTGTAAATAAGAAAGTTTTGTAAATAGTTATACAATTGTTTCAAAATCTAATACATGTTCCATAAAGTATCAATAAATAAACGTTATACAATTGTTTCAAAATCTAATACATGTTCCATAAACTATCAATAAATAAACGTTATACAATTGTTTCAAAATCTAATACATGTTCCATAAAGTATCAATAAATAAACGTTATACAATTGTTTCAAAATCTAATACATGTTCCATAAAGTATCAATAAATAAACGTTATACAATTGTTTCAAAATCTAATACATGTTCCATAAACTATCAATAAATAAACGTTATACAATTGTTTCAAAATCTAATACATGTTCCATAAACTATCAATAAATAAACGTTATACAATTGTTTCAAAATCTAATACATGTTCCATAAACTATCAATAAATAAACGTTATACAATTGTTTCAAAATCTAATACATGTTCCATAAACTATCAATAAATAAACGTTATACAATTGTTTCAAAATCTAATACATGTTCCATAAACTATCAATAAATAAACGTTATACAATTGTTTCAAAATCTAATACATGTTCCATAAACTATCAATAAATAAACGTTATACAATTGTTTCAAAATCTAATACATGTTCCATAAACTATCAATAAATAAACGTTATACAATTGTTTCAAAATCTAATACATGTTCCATAAACTATCAATAAATAAACGTTATACAATTGTTTCAAAATCTAATACATGTTCCATAAACTATCAATAAATAAACGTTATACAATTGTTTCAAAATCTAATACATGTTCCATAAACTATCAATAAATAAACGTTATACAATTGTTTCAAAATCTAATACATGTTCCATAAACTATCAATAAATAAACGTTATACAATTGTTTCAAAATCTAATACATGTTCCATAAACTATCAATAAATAAACGTTATACAATTGTTTCAAAATCTAATACATGTTCCATAAACTATCAATAAATAAACGTTATACAATTGTTTCAAAATCTAATACATGTTCCATAAACTATCAATAAATAAACGTTATACAACTGTTTCAAAATCTAATACATGTTCCATAAACTATCAATAAATAAACGTTATACAATTGTTTCAAAATCTAATACATGTTCCATAAACTATCAATAAATAAACGTTATACAATTGTTTCAAAATCTAATACATGTTCCATAAACTATCAATAAATAAACGTTATACAATTGTTTCAAAATCTAATACATGTTCCATAAACTATCAATAAATAAACGTTATACAATTGTTTCAAAATCTAATACATGTTCCATAAACTATCAATAAATAAACGTTATACAATTGTTTCAAAATCTAATACATGTTCCATAAACTATCAATAAATAAACGTTATACAATTGTTTCAAAATCTAATACATGTTCCATAAACTATCAATAAATAAACGTTATACAATTGTTTCAAAATCTAATACATGTTCCATAAACTATCAATAAATAAACGTTATACAATTGTTTCAAAATCTAATACATGTTCCATAAACTATCAATAAATAAACGTTATACAACTGTTTCAAAATCTAATACATGTTCCATAAACTATCAATAAATAAACGTTATACAATTGTTTCAAAATCTAATACATGTTCCATAAACTATCAATAAATAAACGTTATACAATTGTTTCAAAATCTAATACATGTTCCATAAACTATCAATAAATAAACGTTATACAATTGTTTCAAAATCTAATACATGTTCCATAAACTATCAATAAATAAACGTTATACAATTGTTTCAAAATCTAATACATGTTCCATAAACTATCAATAAATAAACGTTATACAATTGTTTCAAAATCTAATACATGTTCCATAAACTATCAATAAATAAACGTTATACAACTGTTTCAAAATCTAATACATGTTCCATAAACTATCAATAAATAAACGTTATACAATTGTTTCAAAATCTAATACATGTTCCATAAACTATCAATAAATAAACGTTATACAATTGTTTCAAAATCTAATACATGTTCCATAAACTATCAATAAATAAACGTTATACAATTGTTTCAAAATCTAATACATGTTCCATAAACTATCAATAAATAAACGTTATACAATTGTTTCAAAATCTAATACATGTTCCATAAAGTATCAATAAATAAACGTTATACAATTGTTTCAAAATCTAATACATGTTCCATAAACTATCAATAAATAAACGTTATACAATTGTTTCAAAATCTAATACATGTTCCATAAACTATCAATAAATAAACGTTATACAATTGTTTCAAAATCTAATACATGTTCCATAAACTATCAATAAATAAACGTTATACAATTGTTTCAAAATCTAATACATGTTCCATAAACTATCAATAAATAAACGTTATACAACTGTTTCAAAATCTAATACATGTTCCATAAACTATCAATAAATAAACGTTATACAATTGTTTCAAAATCTAATACATGTTCCATAAACTATCAATAAATAAACGTTATACAATTGTTTCAAAATCTAATACATGTTCCATAAACTATCAATAAATAAACGTTATACAATTGTTTCAAAATCTAATACATGTTCCATAAACTATCAATAAATAAACGTTATACAATTGTTTCAAAATCTAATACATGTTCCATAAAGTATCAATAAATAAACGTTATACAATTGTTTCAAAATCTAATACATGTTCCATAAACTATCAATAAATAAACGTTATACAATTGTTTCAAAATCTAATACATGTTCCATAAACTATCAATAAATAAACGTTATACAATTGTTTCAAAATCTAATACATGTTCCATAAACTATCAATAAATAAACGTTATACAATTGTTTCAAAATCTAATACATGTTCCATAAACTATCAATAAATAAACGTTATACAACTGTTTCAAAATCTAATACATGTTCCATAAACTATCAATAAATAAACGTTATACAATTGTTTCAAAATCTAATACATGTTCCATAAACTATCAATAAATAAACGTTATACAATTGTTTCAAAATCTAATACATGTTCCATAAACTATCAATAAATAAACGTTATACAATTGTTTCAAAATCTAATACATGTTCCATAAACTATCAATAAATAAACGTTATACAATTGTTTCAAAATCTAATACATGTTCCATAAAGTATCAATAAATAAACGTTATACAATTGTTTCAAAATCTAATACATGTTCCATAAACTATCAATAAATAAACGTTATACAATTGTTTCAAAATCTAATACATGTTCCATAAACTATCAATAAATAAACGTTATACAATTGTTTCAAAATCTAATACATGTTCCATAAACTATCAATAAATAAACGTTATACAATTGTTTCAAAATCTAATACATGTTCCATAAACTATCAATAAATAAACGTTATACAACTGTTTCAAAATCTAATACATGTTCCATAAACTATCAATAAATAAACGTTATACAATTGTTTCAAAATCTAATACATGTTCCATAAACTATCAATAAATAAACGTTATACAATTGTTTCAAAATCTAATACATGTTCCATAAACTATCAATAAATAAACGTTATACAATTGTTTCAAAATCTAATACATGTTCCATAAACTATCAATAAATAAACGTTATACAATTGTTTCAAAATCTAATACATGTTCCATAAACTATCAATAAATAAACGTTATACAATTGTTTCAAAATCTAATACATGTTCCATAAACTATCAATAAATAATAGTTATACAATTGTTTCAAAATCTAATACATGTTCCATAAACTATCAATAATAATAGTTATACAATTGTTTCAAAATCTAATACATGTTCCATAAACTATCAATAAATAAACGTTATACAATTGTTTCAAAATCTAATACATGTTCCATAAACTATCAATAAATAAACTTTCGAAACATTTATCTTCACGGTTGATTGGTTTTGCTATTTTTTACGGCATATCAATCATTTATGCGTTATTTAATGTCGAATAAAGTTGTCAAATGAAATCTTATAGGTAGGATAAGTATTTTGGGCTCTTAGAAAACAGTACTCTGAAATGGAAATTTTACAGTAAGAGTGGGAACATTACTCCTAGAAAACATTACTCCTAGAAAACATTACTCTTAGAAAACATTACTCTTAGAAAATATTACTCCTAGAAAACATTACTCTTAGAAAACATTACTCTTAGAAAACATTACTCCTAGAAAACATTACTCTTAGAAAACATTACTCTTAGAAAACATTACTCTTAGAAAATATTACTCTTAGAAAATATTACTCCTAGAAAACATTACTCTTAGAAAACATTACTCCTAGAAAACATTACTCCTAGAAAACATTACTCCTAGAAAACATTACTCTTAGAAAATATTACTCTTCGGCATTGGTACTCTTCTTTGTTCCAAACACAATTGACCCTCAGCCACTGCCTTCTAGAATCTATTTGGGAGGAAAATAAAAAGAAGTAAAGTTTTGATTTTTAAAAGAATCATACTGAATAATACGGTTGGGGATGAACTTATAGATACTAGGGCATGACGTGACCAGCCGATTAATTGGATCAGGTCACTCCAACCTCCTGTCTAGCCGAAGTAAGGGCCGAAGTGGAGTGTTGCAAGTCGCGTGACCATTTATGCAACCAGGTCACGGATTGCTCAGCCAGCAGGATCCTGTCCTAAGGCATCACGGGTCGCCACCAACAGCTTACAGGTGGACCTATTTTTTTTTGGGGGGGGGGGGGAGGTACCCCTCTGCAGGGGGTTATAGTCGGCAAATTCGTAGCCCCGCCGACAGGGCGATCTTCAAGATTGAGGACACTAAATGTACACACTAATGTACAATGTACCAACGTTGACCCAACGGGTCACCTTGTTTATATTTTAAATTCTACACCTCAAGCCCCGACCCAATGTCACTGCTTATTTAATATTCTTCGACTGGACTAGTAGTCAGGAGAATAAGAAATAGAAAATACCAAAATAATTCAGTCGGCGAAAGTTGGCTGATGATTGTACCGCCTAAATACCAGTCTAGAATATGTTCTCGCCAATCTGTCCGACAGGGACTGGTCATTTCGGTGGCCTTTCTCTGTTGAATTGAGGTATTATGTCACGGGTAGTACTAGAAGGTCCACCCTCCCAGGCCTTGCCTTCCCTCTTTGGGAATGGGTTGATTTATTGCCAATTGCTTGAGGTGCCCCTACCAGGGAATGCTGACAATGCTGCCTAGTTTATTTTTAGAGGCCAACCTGGCTCTTCCGCTGGTATGTTGGCTTTTTCCCCACCTTCCGGCCTTGTGCCACGTCATCCTGCCGTGGGATGGGAATAAATAAAGAGGTAGAAAGAATAAGAAGAGATTTGGCACATCTGCAATTCTAACAGATTTGAATAAATAAATATTTGCCGGGCATCTAGCTTCGTGAGATAGCAATCCTCTGTAACTACAGTAAATACGATTCTAATTTTTTTTTATGTCATGCAAACTTGCTATTCAATGTAGAAAAATGATATTTTAAGTTTTATTGAAAACAAACAAGTTGATTTTTTTTTTCATTTGTTTATTTGAGATTTTCAAATTTTCTCATTTTTTGGAAAAGACGTCGTAAATGGTTACCATTTTCAATGTTTACATGATACAAAAACGAATGAAGTAGAAATAGTAATATTACTCAATCAGATTAAATCGCGGTTAAATCTTCAAAATGGCGCTCCGCCAGATTCGATTTACAAGCTACAAAAATTTGAAAATCGTAAATAAAAAAAAAACGACTTGAAGTATTTATAACATAAAATTAGAATCGTATTTATTGGAATTAAAATGGTAGCTATTTCGAACTCGTCCCCCCTCCCCCCCAAAAAAAACAGGAACATTTTTAAATCTTAAAAAAATGTACACATACACACCATCACACACCATCACACACATACACATATATATACACACACACACACACGTAAAAGATGATCTTGACAGAACATCAACAACTACTAAATATAGCAATGACTCAAAAAGAAAATAACACACACAACTTTAGAGAATGACAAACACACACACACACACGCACGGATACACACTTACACACAAACACACATGAAGGATAATTAATATACAAAGAGAAAATACATCCTATAAATCATATCTACTAATCACTCACACTCACAATTGGCAGAAAGCAAATTAACTAAACAATTGCACACTTCAGTAAACTCCAATGATATGCCCCCCCCCCCCCAGAATGTACTGAAAAGGAAAGGGAGAGGACACACACAGTTTAGAGAAATGACAAATATACCCACACAAATACACACAAACACACACACACTGAACTTTAAATAAAAATCACATTTTCAAATCAATAAATATGTGAAGATAGCAGACATGCTTGAAACACGTGTTGCATTGAAATGTAAAATTTAAACAACAAATACGAGAAATGCAAACAAAAATGGGTATTTTGGAAAATATTAAATAATAAACGTTTTTTTAGATTAATAAATGTTGGTAGCTTCACTTATATATATTTGGGCCATCGTTTGAAAAATCTGATTCGTGTGTTTTCTCGAGTGTGAAAATCTTATGGGGGGGGGGGGATTTTTTCTTTTTTTCTTTTTTCTGAAGTGATCACCTTTTTCCCAAGTCCAATGTAAACAAATTTTGTTGAGCCGTCCTCTTAAATAATAAAATACTTCCCAATTTCAACCATCATTTCCAATCATCACGGTGTTGTCTCACCGTCCACCTAACAAACTCATTAACTCTTATCCTCGAGTCGCCTTTGGGCCTTGATAAGCAGTGACTCGTTAGTAAAATAAAAAAAAAAATGAGTTATTTATGAAATAGGTTGTGCGGTTCCCAGGCGGCTTGAGAAGCTGGTGGTGAATTCTGGCGCCCGTATTAGATTCTAATTAAAACCCTATGCTATACAATTTTATATTATATTGATCTCTTGAAAGGATAATATTTCAGTAATAAATTACAAACACTTAAAAATAGAGGGGGTCACTTTCCAATCGTTATGTAGATTAAAGTACAACTTGTATCCTTATCAAGTGCTACTAGATCAAGCTGTCTGAAGATACTGGCTTCCTGACTAAAAATTCAGCAAACATTGATGTTATTGTTTTTTTTCCATTTCCCTTTGCAAAACTCAATCATGTTCTGCGAAGCCAAAACAAAACCAACAATTTTCCTCTACAAAGCAACCAAATGAAACATTATGAATAAATATTTGAAGATATAAAGAACTTGAAGCATAAATTTTTTTACCAAAATGACCGTATTCGGCATTAAATACCCCGAAAAGGGTTGATATGCCGTAAAACAATACAACCAAACGAAACACCATGAATTAATATTTGAAGATGTATAGAACTTGAAGCATAAAAACCTTTTACCAAAATGACCGTATTCGGCATTAAATAACACGAAAAGGGTTGATATGCAGTAAAACAAAACAACCAAACCAAAAACCATAAATAAATATTTGAAGATGTATAGAACTTGAAGCATAAAAACCTTTTACCAAAATGACCGTATTCGGCATTAAATAACACGAAAAGGGTTGATATGCAGTAAAACAAAACAACCAAACCAAAAACCATAAATAAATATTTGAAGATGTATAGAACTTGAAGCATAAAAACCTTTTACCAAAATGACCGTATTCGGCATTAAATAACACGAAAAGAGTTGATATGCAGTAAAACAAAACAACCAAACCAAAAACCATAAATAAATATTTGAAGATGTATAGAACTTGAAGCATAAAAACCTTTTACCAAAATGACCGTATTCGGCATTAAATAACACGAAAAGAGTTGATATGCAGTAAAACAAAACAACCAAACCAAAAACCATAAATAAATATTTGAAGATGTATAGAACTTGAAGCATAAAAACCTTTTACCAAAATGACCGTATTCGGCATTAAATAACACGAAAAGAGTTGCAGTAAAACAAAACAACCAAACCAAAAACCATAAATAAATATTTGAAGATGTATAGAACTTGAAGCATAAAAACCTTTTACCAAAATGACCGTATTCGGCATTAAATAACACGAAAAGAGTTGATATGCCGTAAAACAAAACAACCAAACCAAAAACCATAAATAAATATTTGAAGATGTATAGAACTTGAAGCATAAAAACCTTTTACCAAATTGACCGTATTCGGCATTAAATAACACGAAAAGAGTTGATATGCAGTAAAACAAAACAACCAAACCAAAAACCATAAATAAATATTTGAAGATGTATAGAACTTGAAGCATAAAAACCTTTTACCAAAATGACCGTATTCGGCATTAAATAACACGAAAAGGGTTGATATGCAGTAAAACAAAACAACCAAACCAAAAACCATAAATAAATATTTGAAGATGTATAGAACTTGAAGCATAAAAACCTTTTACCAAATTGACCGTATTCGGCATTAAATAACACGAAAAGAGTTGATATGCAGTAAAACAAAACAACCAAACCAAAAACCATAAATAAATATTTGAAGATGTATAGAACTTGAAGCATAAAAACCTTTTACCAAAATGACCGTATTCGGCATTAAATAACACGAAAAGAGTTGCAGTAAAACAAAACAACCAAACCAAAAACCATAAATAAATATTTGAAGATGTATAGAACTTGAAGCATAAAAACCTTTTACCAAAATGACCGTATTCGGCATTAAATAACACGAAAAGAGTTGCAGTAAAACAAAACAACCAAACCAAAAACCATAAATAAATATTTGAAGATGTATAGAACTTGAAGCATAAAAACCTTTTACCAAAATGACCGTATTCGGCATTAAATAACACGAAAAGGGTTGATATGCAGTAAAACAAAACAACCAAACCAAAAACCATAAATAAATATTTGAAGATGTATAGAACTTGAAGCATAAAAACCTTTTACCAAAATGACCGTATTCGGCATTAAATAACACGAAAAGAGTTGCAGTAAAACAAAACAACCAAACCAAAAACCATAAATAAATATTTGAAGATGTATAGAACTTGAAGCATAAAAACCTTTTACCAAAATGACCGTATTCGGCATTAAATAACACGAAAAGAGTTGCAGTAAAACAAAACAACCAAACCAAAAACCATAAATAAATATTTGAAGATGTATAGAACTTGAAGCATAAAAACCTTTTACCAAAATGACCGTATTCGGCATTAAATAACACGAAAAGAGTTGCAGTAAAACAAAACAACCAAACCAAAAACCATAAATAAATATTTGAAGATGTATAGAACTTGAAGCATAAAAACCTTTTACCAAAATGACCGTATTCGGCATTAAATAACACGAAAAGAGTTGCAGTAAAACAAAACAACCAAACCAAAAACCATAAATAAATATTTGAAGATGTATAGAACTTGAAGCATAAAAACCTTTTACCAAAATGACCGTATTCGGCATTAAATAACACGAAAAGAGTTGCAGTAAAACAAAACAACCAAACCAAAAACCATAAATAAATATTTGAAGATGTATAGAACTTGAAGCATAAAAACCTTTTACCAAAATGACCGTATTCGGCATTAAATAACACGAAAAGAGTTGCAGTAAAACAAAACAACCAAACCAAAAACCATAAATAAATATTTGAAGATGTATAGAACTTGAAGCATAAAAACCTTTTACCAAAATGACCGTATTCGGCATTAAATAACACGAAAAGGGTTGATATGCAGTAAAACAAAACAACCAAACCAAAAACCATAAATAAATATTTGAAGATGTATAGAACTTGAAGCATAAAAACCTTTTACCAAAATGACCGTATTCGGCATTAAATAACACGAAAAGAGTTGCAGTAAAACAAAACAACCAAACCAAAAACCATAAATAAATATTTGAAGATGTATAGAACTTGAAGCATAAAAACCTTTTACCAAAATGACCGTATTCGGCATTAAATAACACGAAAAGAGTTGCAGTAAAACAAAACAACCAAACCAAAAACCATAAATAAATATTTGAAGATGTATAGAACTTGAAGCATAAAAACCTTTTACCAAAATGACCGTATTCGGCATTAAATAACACGAAAAGGGTTGATATGCAGTAAAACAAAACAACCAAACCAAAAACCATAAATAAATATTTGAAGATGTATAGAACTTGAAGCATAAAAACCTTTTACCAAATTGACCGTATTCGGCATTAAATAACACGAAAAGAGTTGATATGCAGTAAAACAAAACAACCAAACCAAAAACCATAAATAAATATTTGAAGATGTATAGAACTTGAAGCATAAAAACCTTTTACCAAAATGACCGTATTCGGCATTAAATAACACGAAAAGAGTTGCAGTAAAACAAAACAACCAAACCAAAAACCATAAATAAATATTTGAAGATGTATAGAACTTGAAGCATAAAAACCTTTTACCAAAATGACCGTATTCGGCATTAAATAACACGAAAAGAGTTGATATGCCGTAAAACAAAACAACCAAACCAAAAACCATAAATAAATATTTGAAGATGTATAGAACTTGAAGCATAAAAACCTTTTACCAAATTGACCGTATTCGGCATTAAATAACACGAAAAGAGTTGATATGCAGTAAAACAAAACAACCAAACCAAAAACCATAAATAAATATTTGAAGATGTATAGAACTTGAAGCATAAAAACCTTTTACCAAAATGACCGTATTCGGCATTAAATAACACGAAAAGAGTTGCAGTAAAACAAAACAACCAAACCAAAAACCATAAATAAATATTTGAAGATGTATAGAACTTGAAGCATAAAAACCTTTTACCAAAATGACCGTATTCGGCATTAAATAACACGAAAAGAGTTGATATGCAGTAAAACAAAACAACCAAACCAAAAACCATAAATAAATATTTGAAGATGTATAGAACTTGAAGCATAAAAACCTTTTACCAAAATGACCGTATTCGGCATTAAATAACACGAAAAGAGTTGATATACAGTAAAACAAAACAACCAAACCAAAAACCATAAATAAATATTTGAAGATGTATAGAACTTGAAGCATAAAAACCTTTTACCAAAATGACCGTATTCGGCATTAAATAACACGAAAAGAGTTGATATGCAGTAAAACAAAACAACCAAACCAAAAACCATAAATAAATATTTGAAGATGTATAGAACTTGAAGCATAAAAACCTTTTACCAAAATGACCGTATTCGGCATTAAATAACACGAAAAGAGTTGCAGTAAAACAAAACAACCAAACCAAAAACCATAAATAAATATTTGAAGATGTATAGAACTTGAAGCATAAAAACCTTTTACCAAAATGACCGTATTCGGCATTAAATAACACGAAAAGAGTTGCAGTAAAACAAAACAACCAAACCAAAAACCATAAATAAATATTTGAAGATGTATAGAACTTGAAGCATAAAAACCTTTTACCAAAATGACCGTATTCGGCATTAAATAACACGAAAAGAGTTGATATGCAGTAAAACAAAACAACCAAACCAAAAACCATAAATAAATATTTGAAGATGTATAGAACTTGAAGCATAAAAACCTTTTACCAAAATGACCGTATTCGGCATTAAATAACACGAAAAGAGTTGATATGCAGTAAAACAAAACAACCAAACCAAAAACCATAAATAAATATTTGAAGATGTATAGAACTTGAAGCATAAAAACCTTTTACCAAAATGACCGTATTCGGCATTAAATAACACGAAAAGAGTTGATATACAGTAAAACAAAACAACCAAACCAAAAACCATAAATAAATATTTGAAGATGTATAGAACTTGAAGCATAAAAACCTTTTACCAAAATGACCGTATTCGGCATTAAATAACACGAAAAGAGTTGATATACAGTAAAACAAAACAACCAAACCAAAAACCATAAATAAATATTTGAAGATGTATAGAACTTGAAGCATAAAAACCTTTTACCAAAATGACCGTATTCGGCATTAAATAACACGAAAAGAGTTGATATGCAGTAAAACAAAACAACCAAACCAAAAACCATAAATAAATATTTGAAGATGTATAGAACTTGAAGCATAAAAACCTTTTACCAAAATGACCGTATTCGGCATTAAATAACACGAAAAGAGTTGATATACAGTAAAACAAAACAACCAAACCAAAAACCATAAATAAATATTTGAAGATGTATAGAACTTGAAGCATAAAAACCTTTTACCAAAATGACCGTATTCGGCATTAAATAACACGAAAAGAGTTGATATGCAGTAAAACAAAACAACCAAACCAAAAACCATAAATAAATATTTGAAGATGTATAGAACTTGAAGCATAAAAACCTTTTACCAAAATGACCGTATTCGGCATTAAATAACACGAAAAGAGTTGATATGCAGTAAAACAAAACAACCAAACCAAAAACCATAAATAAATATTTGAAGATGTATAGAACTTGAAGCATAAAAACCTTTTACCAAAATGACCGTATTCGGCATTAAATAACACGAAAAGGGTTGATATGCAGTAAAACAAAACAACCAAACCAAAAACCATAAATAAATATTTGAAGATGTATAGAACTTGAAGCATAAAAACCTTTTACCAAAATGACCGTATTCGGCATTAAATAACACGAAAAGGGTTGATATGCAGTAAAACAAAACAACCAAACCAAAAACCATAAATAAATATTTGAAGATGTATAGAACTTGAAGCATAAAAACCTTTTACCAAAATGACCGTATTCGGCATTAAATAACACGAAAAGAGTTGATATGCAGTAAAACAAAACAACCAAACCAAAAACCATAAATAAATATTTGAAGATGTATAGAACTTGAAGCATAAAAACCTTTTACCAAAATGACCGTATTCGGCATTAAATAACACGAAAAGGGTTGATATGCAGTAAAACAAAACAACCAAACCAAAAACCATAAATAAATATTTGAAGATGTATAGAACTTGAAGCATAAAAACCTTTTACCAAAATGACCGTATTCGGCATTAAATAACACGAAAAGGGTTGATATGCAGTAAAACAAAACAACCAAACCAAAAACCATAAATAAATATTTGAAGATGTATAGAACTTGAAGCATAAAAACCTTTTACCAAAATGACCGTATTCGGCATTAAATAACACGAAAAGGGTTGATATGCAGTAAAACAAAACAACCAAACCAAAAACCATAAATAAATATTTGAAGATGTATAGAACTTGAAGCATAAAAACCTTTTACCAAAATGACCGTATTCGGCATTAAATAACACGAAAAGGGTTGATATGCAGTAAAACAAAACAACCAAACCAAAAACCATAAATAAATATTTGAAGATGTATAGAACTTGAAGCATAAAAACCTTTTACCAAAATGACCGTATTCGGCATTAAATAACACGAAAAGAGTTGATATGCAGTAAAACAAAACAACCAAACCAAAAACCATAAATAAATATTTGAAGATGTATAGAACTTGAAGCATAAAAACCTTTTACCAAAATGACCGTATTCGGCATTAAATAACACGAAAAGAGTTGATATGCAGTAAAACAAAACAACCAAACCAAAAACCATAAATAAATATTTGAAGATGTATAGAACTTGAAGCATAAAAACCTTTTACCAAAATGACCGTATTCGGCATTAAATAACACGAAAAGAGTTGATATGCAGTAAAACAAAACAACCAAACCAAAAACCATAAATAAATATTTGAAGATGTATAGAACTTGAAGCATAAAAACCTTTTACCAAAATGACCGTATTCGGCATTAAATAACACGAAAAGAGTTGATATGCAGTAAAACAAAACAACCAAACCAAAAACCATAAATAAATATTTGAAGATGTATAGAACTTGAAGCATAAAAACCTTTTACCAAAATGACCGTATTCGGCATTAAATAACACGAAAAGAGTTGATATGCAGTAAAACAAAACAACCAAACCAAAAACCATAAATAAATATTTGAAGATGTATAGAACTTGAAGCATAAAAACCTTTTACCAAAATGACCGTATTCGGCATTAAATAACACGAAAAGAGTTGATATGCAGTAAAACAAAACAACCAAACCAAAAACCATAAATAAATATTTGAAGATGTATAGAACTTGAAGCATAAAAACCTTTTACCAAAATGACCGTATTCGGCATTAAATAACACGAAAAGAGTTGATATGCAGTAAAACAAAACAACCAAACCAAAAACCATAAATAAATATTTGAAGATGTATAGAACTTGAAGCATAAAAACCTTTTACCAAAATGACCGTATTCGGCATTAAATAACACGAAAAGAGTTGATATGCAGTAAAACAAAACAACCAAACCAAAAACCATAAATAAATATTTGAAGATGTATAGAACTTGAAGCATAAAAACCTTTTACCAAAATGACCGTATTCGGCATTAAATAACACGAAAAGAGTTGATATGCAGTAAAACAATACAACCAAACCAAAAACCATAAATAAATATTTGAAGATATAAAGAACTTGAAGCATAAAAACCTTTTACCAAAATGACCGTATTCGGCATTAAATAACACGAAAAGAGTTGATATGCAGTAAAACAAAACAACCAAACCAAAAACCATAAATAAATATTTGAAGATGTATAGAACTTGAAGCATAAAAACCTTTTACCAAAATGACCGTATTCGGCATTAAATAACACGAAAAGAGTTGATATGCAGTAAAACAAAACAACCAAACCAAAAACCATAAATAAATATTTGAAGATGTATAGAACTTGAAGCATAAAAACCTTTTACCAAAATGACCGTATTCGGCATTAAATAACACGAAAAGAGTTGATATGCCGTAAAACAAAACAACCAAACCAAAAACCATAAATAAATATTTGAAGATGTATAGAACTTGAAGCATAAAAACTTTCACCAAAATGACTGGATTGTAAATCAGTGTAAAACAAAACAACAATTGTAAAACAAAACAACCTCTAATTTGTAGCCCCACCCCAGAAAGTAGCCTCACCCCAAAAAGATAATTAAAAGTTCTAAAATGATTTTTCATAAAAAAATAATCATGATTTGGTAGTAATTGGTGTTCACTTGATACTTAAGAGAAACACAATTGTGGTTTGACATGGCACACATGATATTAACATTAGAGTCGAATTTTTATCTTGATAGCATAACATGAATTTGATAGCTGCACTTGCTATGACCTGATTAAATGCATAATTCACACTAGCAAACATATGCGTCCTCCAGGTGCAAATATTTACTATTTTGTAAATAAAGAATATTTGCTTCTTATGTATGGGAATAAAATAATGAAATTAAAAAATCAATAATATCAGGATCCATTATTTTTTAATGTGGCGGTAGTGAATTGGACACTGTCGTTAGGGATGTTGCCGACCATCATGTGGTCCCTCTTGTGAGTATCTAATTCTACACAAGAATCGGGGAAACCAATGCCAACAGAACAGAATCATGGTCAACAAAAAAAAAAAGGTTTCTGAATTTTTTAGATGAGGATGGATAATTTGTGCTATTTGGATTATTCGGACTACTGTTCTCAATGCCAACAGAACAGAATCATGGTCAACAAAAAAAAAAGGTTTCTGAATTTTTTAGATGAGGATGGATAATTTGTGCTATTTGGATTATTCGGACTACTGTTCTCAATGCCAACAGAACAGAATCATGGTCAACAAAAAAAAAAGGTTTCTGAATTTTTTAGATAAGGATGGATAATTTGTGCTATTTGGATTATTCGGACTACTGTTCTCAATGCCAACAGAACAGAATCATGGTCAACAAAAAAAAAAAGGTTTCTGAATTTTTTAGATAAGGATGGATAATTTGTGCTATTTGGATTATTCGGACTACTGTTCTCAATGCCAACAGAACAGAATCATGGTCAACAAAAAAAAAAGGTTTCTGAATTTTTTAGATGAGGATTGATAATTTGTGCTATTTGGATTATTCGGACTACTGTTCTCATCTTGAGTGTTATTCTCACAACGTTTCGGCTGATGTAACCTCAGACCTTCTTCAGGTGTATCTTGTCGAACTCGGGAATTTTTCTGTCGAACTTGGGAATCTGTACAGAATTTAGAACGGAACCCTTTATTTAATCCCCGAGAACCCGTGACATAACGGATAAGGTACTAAGTAAAATTAAGTTCTGTGGGGTTAAAGGTTCAATCCTCAGTGCGGGCGATACTAAGAATACAATTGCAAATTACTGAAAACTTCTACCCGGTCATGGCTGACGAAACGAGAGCATGCTACCCTCGTGGATTAAATAAAGGGTTCCTTTCTAAATTCCGTACAGCTTCCCAAGTTCGACAGAAAGATTCCCGAGTTCGACAAGACACACCTGAAGAAGATCGGAGGTTACATCGGCTGAAACGTTGTAAGAATAACATCCAAGATGAGAACAGCAGTCCGAATAATCCAAATAATACAAAAAAAAAGGTTGTGACATCTTGATACTTCGCTTCTCTACAGCCGTTTTCCCAGAGTAAAGACGTTGCTAGTCTCTCTCTACTCTATTGACATTTCCATGGAAGGTGATCGACTAAGTTCCAATCTGTAGTTCCTCCTTGTAAGACATTCACAGCAAGAACTCGTCTAGTTACCACAATGGATAAAAAGACTTTCTTTTCTTCCTTTGCAAGGGCTTCTCGTCTGTTTAACACATTACTGTGGGACTGCTTCCCTGCAGGCTACAGCAAAGTCGTTTTCAAACCAAATGTCAACAAATACTTGCCATAAACTGTCCTCAAAAGTAATAAAATTTTGTTCATTCCATTCATCATTTTCAATCCTCTCATAATATTCTTCATCATTCAATTGACAAATCTATCCATTATCCTCAATTTCGAATCAGTACCAAAAAACAAAAAAACACATGAGCTAAACGATGAACAGTACAAACCCTAAACTTGTTAATTATTCAAAAGACATTTTGGTTAATAATAATTAACAGTATCTTCTTATTTCTCCAGGTCATTCATTTTCTCTCTACAAGCAACTTCGGGCTACAAGTATCATTCCTCACACATAACACAAATTTGAGGCTACTTTTTTTCATAATAAATTGTAAGAGTTAGTGTCGGATAATGGCCCTGTGAGGCCGGACGCATTTTAAAGTGGACGTATCTGTGGGAAATTGTTTGGTTTGGCTTGCGCGATTTAGTGCGGGTGGACCCGTACGGTCGAGTGCAAAATAAATTGGTTCTCACAGTCGGAGCTCACAAGCGTTGACAGGGTCACCACGTTGACGAGACCTCAGGTCAAGGGTCAAGGTGCACCTGCGCATAGGGGTTTTGTGACGTCACGGGATTTTGTGTGGGAAACAGAGTTTTGCCAGTCTGGGTTTTGGAAGCGAGCCGAACAGACGATTTCTCTATGTAGTATTCAAATGATTAGGGGAATTAAATTCCCTAAGAGAATACAGGCATGAGATTCATTCTTCCCCCCTTCTCGAATGGCTAAGGACTTAAGCTAGGAATTAACTACGATAGAGTAGTAATTTGGTCTCTCCCTTAACGTTAGTGAAGCATCTCCAGCGGCGACGGTAACTGGCGCCTGAAATAAACAAAAATCAAGGTTTAAAATGTTGTTTGTCTTGTGAAGCTTTTTGTTGTAGCGGCGATGTTCACGGCAGTACAGAAGAGAAGAAAGAATTCAACCACTAGACGACACACCCCTCCACGCGACGAGGAAAGAAAGAAGGTACGAGAAATTAAAGGTATGCAACATATTCCCTTTTTGGTGTTAAAAATGACCAGTTGTTTAAGCGAGAACTGCCACGGCCCATTCCGGGCCGGCTATGTAACATTAGGAGTGGATGGAATAAGTTATGGGGAATTCTGCCATTACTAACTAGCATAGCATTACCATTGTCGACCAAAAGAAGATCAAGCATGTATATGCAGTGTAATGATGTATGGAAGCGAAACCTGCCTGACCAGTGAGGGTTGAGGACATGCGTAGCATGGAAAGAAATTATATGAGAATGATACAATGAATGTATAATGTGAGTCTTAAAGACAGGCATAGATCTGATGACCTCAGAGGAAGATTAAATCTGAGCAGTATAGGAAAATATGTGCAGAACAGGAGACTTTGATGGTATGGCCACGTTGAAAGAATAGGTGAGAGTTCTTGGTTTAGTAAATGTAGAACAGTTGAGGTAACGGGGTCAGTTGGCATGGGAAGGCTAAGAAAAACAAGGGAGGAAGTGATAAGGATGAACTTAAAAGAAAGAGGAATAAATAAAGACCTGTGCGGAGATAGGTTAGTTTTGGAAGTCAATTTTAAAAGCCATCCGAACACATGCCAGCATGTAAAACGGATGTCAAAATGACATTGATGATGATGATGACAATGACAATGATGATGATGATGAACAACAACAACAAAATGAACTTGAGAGAAAGTGGGATAAATAAAGACCTGGCCAGAGATAGGTTAGTTTAGAAGTCAATTTCTAAAAGTCGTCCGACACATGCTAGCATGTAAAACAGATGTTAAGCAGCAGATACAGATGATGATGATGATGATGATGATGATGATGATGATGATGATGATGATGATTATTATTATTATTGTTATTGTTATTGGTATTATTATTATTGTTATTGTTATTATTATTATTATTATAATTATTATTATTATTATTATTATTATTGTTATTGTTAGTTTGTTAGTTAGTGTCTATAAGTTTGAAAAATTAATTGTTCTTTTATTTGTGGAGTGAAGAAAAGTTATTAGTCATTACGTTTCTCTCAACAATAAACTTTGGTCTACATATATGTACATTCCTCACTCCTCACTCCTCACTCCTAATATAAATTTGAGGCTAGTTTTTTTTTCCATTATAAATGATAGCCTGCTCCAAATATAACAGCAACGTTGCGCTTGTACGCAGAGCAATATAGCTATTTTCATTAACTTATTCGTTAATTGATCTGGTTGGAACCACTAATTAAACAGCAGCTGAGGTAAACATTATTTAATTTCAAGTAATTAGTTTTGTAGAACACTGCACGCGTCATTAGTAGCGGCAACTCACATATTCCCCTGAAGCGCCACATCATCGAAGATGGCATATCATTTTATAAAATACGGGCCCAAAATGAGTTTCTGTTCTGTGAAAACCCATTACCCACGGTATATAATTTCTCTGCATTGTTCTTGCTTGGTCGAACCCAGCGTAGCACTGACCTATATGTTTGTTGTTACGGTTCTTGTTTGTATTTTCCCATAATTTATTTTCTAAATGTGTAGATTCAATTTTTATTTTCATCATTACTATTATATTACAATATCACTAATTTAATTTGCTACAATTTTATTTATGCACAAATTTGAAAATTTTCTTAGAAATATTAAAATTGATTATTGCTACAGACCGGCTATGACGTGTCATGCAAAGAAATGCGTTATCATCAGGTGTGAACAATAATTTTCCGAGTTCAAGTGGAAATAATGATAATAAAAGTTTTTAAAAGATTGTTATCTGATCCGAACTCCTCTTTGGGTTTCAGAGAATATATCAATAAACACAACATGCTGAAGAAACAACAATGACACAAAAAAATTGTATAAAAAATATAATTTATTAATGTGGATATTATTAAAACAGACACAACAAGAACAAGACAATGATAATGTTCTTGTTTGGGGAAAATAAGGTTGGGGGGGGGGGGGCAAACGTTAATTCAAAATCTTATAATGTCGGTATCAAAAGCGCCAATGTTTTGATTTGTAGAAAACAAGGTTCTTGGGAACAAAGTAAGTTCAAAGTGTTAAGATGTTAGCATGAAAAGTGATAAGGTTTTGGTATGGAATGAGCAAAGTGTTTGTGAATAAAATCGCTTAAAAAGGTACTTATCTTTTGGAAAAGGTGGGCAC
Organism: Sepiola atlantica; assembly: GCA_963556195.1. Lineage (NCBI taxonomy): Eukaryota > Metazoa > Mollusca > Cephalopoda > Sepiida > Sepiolidae > Sepiola > Sepiola atlantica. The sequence continues at coordinate 34,851,969 of OY744542.1, forward strand.
TAGTCGATAAGAAATTACAAACAAAAACGTGACATGTGCAAGACAGTGGATTTAAGACTTGACCAGAGCAGATGTATGCATGCTCGCTTGACCCCGAGCGCTTTGGAGGTTCTTCTAAACCTGTAACTTAAACCCGTTCATAGTCTCTTGCTATTTGTTGGTGAAATGTATAAATTAGTGTTGGGACGATTAATCGGTATCGGAATCGGAAAAAAAACGGAACTTTTTTGGGTATCGGAATCGGAATTGGAAAAACCGTAGTCTAATTTCCGATTCTAAAAACGATTCTTTTTATTTAGTTATTTTTTTGTTTTAAACTTAATTTTCTATTGCTGGTACTAATGATAAAATTATAAATATTTATTGATTTTAAACTACCAGTAAAACTAAAATTTATAGATCATAATAACGAACTTAGGTAAAAATGGCACCGGAAAAAATGGCCTGGTAAAAATAGCACAGGTAAAAATGTCTTTGTTCTGTGCAAACGCAGACCCCACAATATTATTGGAACAAAAAAGATAATGAAAAAAAAATAATAATAATGCAACTTATGTCATCATTAGATACATTGTAAAATTTTACCGTAGAAAAGTTAGGTTTTATCTTTATTATGATGTTGACTAGACCTTTTTTGGGAAAAGATCGGGTAACATATAATAGAATATGTCGAGAGTCGTACACAGTTCAAACGTTGACTTGGATAACATCTCACTCCCTCGTGACGAGAGTTGCCTCTCTTTTATTGCCTTGGAGCATCTCATTCTCCAACCCCAGGAAGGGGTACTAGCTTACTCCACATCAATCTTAGTATAGGGTTTTGTTTGCGATTGCATCCTCAGACAGAGAGACAGAGACACCATCAATGTAGTATAGATACGCCGTAAATCGTGTTAACATTTTTTGGTTAATTCAGTCATTGTTTCATGATGGATATTCCACTATGACGATTTCCAGATATCGCTTTAGTTTCAGGATGGGCGTTGATTTCCGTCCACGGAATTGGCGGGCAGTGAAACATTGCTCATCTACCGCAAAATACGTTAACGTTCATTTTGATTTAAAGAATGTCTACATTTGGCGAACTTATACGACCTCCTTCCCTTGATCGCCCTCCCCTGACACCATTCAACTAACGCATCTAAAATATTTGTCATTTTTCATTTTGTTTTTTTTACTTTTTATTGCATTTTTTTAAATTGTATTTTCCGTTTGTTATGAACTAGCCGACTTATCCATGCCCTTTATAAGTATATTTATTTACTCCTCTACAGGAGTTAGGCACAAGGCCAATTTTATCTTACTCTCACAAGTAAGATGTGACCCAAGGTCAGGTCGGGGAAGTGGGGGTTAAAAAGCCAGCGCCCGAGAGGTGAGCACTCTGGCCATTAAAAATTGCCTGGGTAGCCCCGTCGGCATTCTCTGGTAGGGGCGCCTCAGGCAGTAAGCAATTAACTTACTCCTCTCCAAAGAGGGGAGGCAAAGCCTGGGGAGGGGGTGGACCTCCTAGAACTACACAGGACAGACCCATAGACCAGCGTAAATCAAGAACCGAAGGCCATGACAATACCAGTCCATTGGATGCCTAGCAAAAGTGTGCCAGGTAAGAATTTTAAAATGCGTGTAACATCTTTGTTTTACCCCCCTCTCTCTCTCTCTCTCTCTTTCTCTCTCTCTCTCTCTCTCTCTCTCTCTCTCTCTCTCTCTCTCTCTCTCTCTCTCTTTCATTCATCCATTCCCAAACTTTGGCTACTGAAAAAGAGACAAGAAAAAAAATAGGATTAAGTCAACAACGGTCGACTGTTTGACCTAGTTTCAGTACTCTTTTTCGAACAAATACCACTAACAATGAAAGAAAGTAATTTTCCTGAGTCCCATGTACTAATTTGCTCCCTGGGGACCTCAAGTGAATTGCCGAATCTTTCATAGTCAGAATATGTATCGTTTGTAAGTGTATCTTTCGTAGTTCTGAGATTTGACCGGACATACACACATACACACATGCATACATAAACACGCACACGATTCTAGCTTAAGCATCAAATTTACAAATTCTAACTTGTCGAATTTTTAACAAGGGGCTCAGTGTGCTCTGTAAGTTTAACATAAATTATCCCCATCGGAGTAATATTTCTGGAGGATTTGTTCTTTAGTCTCTAATTGTTTTGTTATGCAATTTTTAAATATCTTATGCGATAATATCTTTTACTATTGTTATACAATTTTTTTAAATACCTAATATCTTATATATCTTTTTAATGCAATTTCTAGATACCTAATGCCTTATATAACTTTTGTTATACAATTTTTAGATATCTAATATCTTATATGTCTTTTTAATGCAATTTTTAGATACATAATGCCTTATATAACTTTTGTTATACAATTTTTAGATATCTAATATCTTATATATCTTTTTAATGCAATTTTTAGATATCTAATGCCTTATATAACTTTTGTTATACAATTTTTAAATATCTAATATCTTATATATTTTTTGTTATACAATTTTTAGATATCGAATATCTTATATAACTTTTGTTATACAATTTTTAGATATTGAATATCTTATATATCTTTTGTTATACAATTTTTAGATATCGAATATCTTATATAACTTTTGTTATACAATTTTTAGATATCGAATATCTTATATATCTTTTGTTATACAATTTTAGATATCTAATATCTTATATATCTTTTGTTATACAATGTTTAGATATCGAATATCTTATATAACTTTTGTTATACAATTTTTAGATATTGAATATCTTATATATCTTTTGTTATACAATTTTTAGATATCGAATATCTTATATATCTTTTGTTATACAATTTTAGATATCTAATATCTTGTATATCCTTACTTCACCAGAGATTGATCACCGCAGATCCAGATAAAGCAGTCAACCACAATGGAGTCAATAAAAATTCAGTACAAAATTTTAATAATTTTATCGACTGCGACAAAAGGCACCTTGGAATAAAGCGACTGAAACGTTCTGAACAAAAAAGATGAAAACAATAGTCTGAAACATTTAAGTAAACTAGAAAAAAAATGTGACCCGTTGAGTCACCCATTGAGTTCGGGTTTAATTGTTTGAATCAGGAAAAAGTGAGTTTGCAATTCCAATTAAATATAAGAAAATAAAAGGACAAAATCTTTGAGTTTGTTATATAGCTCTTTCTTTCTCCCCTTTCTCTCCCTCTATTTCTCTCTCTGTTTTCCTCTCCAACTACAGTTTAAATAGTATTACTGCCTGTGATGATATTCCATTTTGTTTATGATGAACTTTTTACAATAGTTTTATTCTTTCCTTTCGTCATTACCTTCGACTGGGTATAAACATAGAGAGAGAAAGAGAAATGAGTGCCTGGAGCGAGACTAACCTACGACATATAAAATAAGAGCGGGGGTCACACAACATACAGTGAGAGAGAGTGAAAGTGATAGAAAGTTAGTAAGAGATGGGTCATTTGATGAGTTATTTGCAAATTAATTAGAACAATTAAAATGGAAGGTTTTTCAAACATAATTCAATCTTAGAACTGATGAATATTTTAGCATGTATTTTGTGTGATTAAAACATATAGAAAAAAGCCTTAGGGAAACAAACGTTGATTATCTCAGCTTCAGTTTTAACCCTAGATAGATAGATAGATAGATAGATAGATAACAATATCTCATCTAAAAAATATTAATTGGGACAAAAATTAAAATTGCCTCAGTCTAGAAGAATTTCTCCTTCACTGACTGGGGACAGAAAAGATGAAGTGTAGCATCAGAACAGATACTACACTTTGATGCTAGCCTAACGGCCAAAAAGTATGTTTGTCAGTTTTGTGGCATATCTGTAAAGTTTATGTAAGTAAGCAATCCCCTCCTTTTTGATTTTTTTAATGGAAATCGCTCCAGACAAGGCATGAAGCCACTTGACGTAAGGAGCTAACAAGAACGAAAGATGATTATCACAAAGACAGGAGATGCCTATTGGCCTTGTAAAGACCAAGGCTATATGTAGGAGGAAACCGTCAGCAGGAAGAAAGTTCCACAAGCTTGCAGTTCTTGGAAAGAAGCTACTGGTATAGGTAGTTGTATTACAATGAGGTACTAAAACAGTGAATAGTGGACTGGTTCATTTGACTTTTCAATTTAAGTATACTTCTGAAAGAAGCTGTTTTAGTTTTAGGATTATTGAATTAACATTTCGTTAGCAGAGTGTAGTTCAATGGTTTCAGGATATGAAATCCGCCAATATTTGCAGTGGAGGGTGTATTGCACCTGGAAAAACTTAAATGAAGATTTGGAAATAATTTTGTGTTTTACTATTAAAGCAAAACGTAGTGGAGATAATTCGAACACTGCTCCCAGTGATAACAGTCAAAATGGCGGTTAGAATGCCGACAAATTGTGTGCTGTCTCTGTGCGGCAAAAGAGGTCACTGGATATTCTAAACATCCAGGACAGCAAAGGTGAGTCGTGTTGGGTTATACAAATGTATCAGTTACATGAGATACCTATTTTGTTTATACGCGCAATATTTTGCGCTATGTCGAGTTGTAATTTGGTCGGCGTATTGATACACAGGCAATTAGCACACGACTGACATGCACACTGGAAGCTTGCTAATTCCCACATACAGCTGAATGTGCGCGACATAAACAGTTTGAATGTAGACTCCACCTGAGACAGACTGCCATTTTTCTTTCCCCTTGTCTTCATCATGGTGACGAGGGAGGGAGGGGGGGCAGGAATAAATTCAAGATCTGAAACTATATTGCATCTCTACCAAAATGCCTGCCGACCTTGCAACTCTCTTTATGTTCCAGTGTTCCCTTTCGAATAAAGTTGATTCATATTTTAGTGGAGATAGTGTTTTTCATGGAAGATGGTGACCCTTTTCTTGTTCAATATTCTATCAGATGTGTCTAGAAACGGCCAACTCTACAAAGTGACTTTCTTCATCCTGACGTTCTTTCAGACCAATCAACCCCCAACTGAACAAATACTTCGTTTTGACCAATCATATCTACCCAGGCATTGGTCTTCTCCGCCGCTAAGTACTGCTCCCCAGCCTGGTGCAGGAGCTCCCACACCAAGAAGCTGGACGTAACGCTCAACACCGCCTTACGCACAGTCTCTGGCTGCTTGCACGCCACACCAATCAACCAACTACCGATTCTCGCCGGCATCGCACCACCAACCCTGCACTGTGAGGCGGCTGTCCTTGCACTTTCAAGAAAGGCCACAATCGATGAGGACCACCTTCTCCACAAGCTTGCCACAGAGACCCCTCCACGAGCTCGCCTGAAGTCACGACGCCCATTCTCGGAGCATGCCCACCAGCTCCTGCTTTCAACATTCAGATTCGTTTTGTGACGTCACAAAACGAATCTGGCTGAAACGTTGCTGGACGGAGGAATGGCAGGCAGCAGATAAATCAAGGTTGCACAGATTTGTGGAGGACCCGGAAAACCTACCAGGCATGGACCTCCCTCGCCGGCAGTGGACAATGCTCAACCGCCTCAGGACAGGTGTCGCCCGTTTCGCCGCGACCATGAAAAGATGGGGACTCAGGGCCTCGGCTGTCTGCGACTGTGGTCACTCTGAACAGACAGTAGACCACATCATCGAGTCATGCCTTAAATATCGACCACCCAACGGCGAAGCCGGCATAGCTGCGCTAGACAACAAAACATTAGCATGGCTTTTCTCAACCGAGCTGGTGATCTAACAGTGAGATGCTGTGAAGCAAACGAAAGAAGAAGAAGTGGTATACAGACATCTGGGGCAGTAAAGAGAGTAGCAGCTGGTTATGTAAATGAGCCATACTTCACTATTTAATAATTGGCTTCTGAGCCTAATGCTATTCAGATTACTGTTCGTGAGAAAGTTTTTTTTTTTGTTTTTTATGTGTGTTTGAATCTCGTGTAAAACGTTCTTCCGGTTATTCGTGTTTACTGCCAGTTGCTTGCTTCAGTCGAATTTTCCTCTTAATATTTCGATAAAACTCTAAGAACGTTGGCTTTCTATAGGTTCTTTTTGCTGTCCTGTGGAAGTCAGGGCGCAAGTGGTGGCCTAATCAAGTTTTATGTACAACACAAAATAAAATTTAATTTAAAATTAAAATTAATTTTTTTTTATAAAATATACATAATAAAAAAATTTTTAAATTAAAAATATTAATAGTAACATTGACACATATATTTAAAGACGAAGAATGGATTTGAAGAAAAAAATTCTTTTAATTTGATTTCAAATCTATTTCAATTTCTGCCCAATAACCCTCGCTGCAACGGCCTTCAAATGCACGTTTGAATCAAGGTTGAACACACATCTGACGAAGGGAAATGTTCTTCCGAAATATCATATTATACGGCACTTCCATCAGACGACCCTGACGCAAGTAAGATTGTAATATAATATAAAAAAATATATATATATATTGTATTAATAAAAAGGTGGAAACTTCAAAACTCATTCCACCATTATATGTCTTAATTTGCTTCAGTTCGTGTCTATCCATTACACCTCTTCATTGTATTGCCTTCTACAAATTACCTATATATATATATATATATATATATATATAT
>OY744542.1:34863562-34938562 GCA_963556195.1 Sepiola atlantica
TCTTTTCATATATACTGGTGATACCAGATCAGGCTGCCCTGTGGCTCCCTGAGACGAAATTCACCTACATTGACGTTTTTTTTTTTTTTTTTTTTTTTTTTTTTTTTGTAAAACTTAATTATGTTCTACAAAACCAAAAACAAAAACAAAAACAACAGCCCCTCTCCCTTTCTCCCTCCCCTTTTTTATTTTATTTTTAGAACTTGAAGCATAAATCTTTTACTATAATGACCAGATTCGGCATTAAATAACCCAAAAAGGGTTGATATGCCGTAAAACAAAACTACCAAACCAAAAACGATGATTAAACATTTAAAGATATAAAGAACTTGAAGCATAAAAACTTTTACTATAATGACCAGATTCGGCATTAAATAACCCAAAAAGGGTTGATATGCCGTAAAACAAAACTACCATACCTTTTCATATATATGTAGGGACGTGATCCCTTAAATTGTTATTGTAGCAGCGTGGACCGTAGCTTGTTAAGAGGTTGTGTTTTAGAGAAAATGCTAAAATCTACGCTTACATTAAAATTGTTATAAGAAATGTTTAAAACAGAAAAACAGATAAAAACAAGTTAAAATGAAGGGAGAATGGAAATGTGGGGAAAATGGACGCGCAAATATCCGAGGCAATGGCCGAATCTTTAGAAAGTGACCTCCAATCTGTAGTAGAATGGGGTCATAAATAGATGGTAACATTAAATTCTGCTAAGACAAAGCTCCTTTCGTTAAACAACTAGAAGAAACCGCTCCAATCACCGATTGCCATGGCAAATAACACCTACCTAAGAGTCCAATGTTCAAACTCCTTGGCCTAACATTCACAGGTAACATGAATTGGAACAAATACATAGAAGATATTGCCAAGGCTGCTGCAAAGAAGGTGGTCCCCTCTACCGTGCTAGAAAACTTCTCACACCTGACAGTATCCTATATCTCTACAAAACCACCATCCGCCCATGCATGGAGTATTGTTATCACATCTGAGCTGGTGCACCATCCACTAGTCTCTCCTTCTTAGAACAGAGTCAAAAAAGAGTCGCTAATGTATTTGGTCCCTCACTATCCACCAAGCTCCAGCTTCTGTCTCATTGCCGCAATGTTGCATCCTTGTGCTTGTTTTACAAGTACTTCAATGAAATGTGCTCCAATGAACTTGCTGCTCAGGCGCCCCCGCCACATTAATACACTCGACCAACCCGACAATCAGCTAAATTCCATCCATTCACTGTGGAGGTTCCCAGATGCAGGAAAGCCTTCTACTCCAATAGGTTTTTTCCTCGAGCAGCCTGCCTTTGGAACTCCCTCCCTGCTCCCTGCTCCCTGTTTCCCCAACTGTCGCGACATGCAGAAATTTAAAACTAATGTGAACAAGCATCTTGCTGCACAGCTCCCAATTTAGGATGACCTCCAAAACTTTTATCCTAATTCTCAGTAACACTTTACGTCTACAGTGGCAACTTGCCTTGTTTGGGGTGAACTAAGTTAAAAAAAAAAAGGAAATATTATTTAAAGAACTCAATATTTATATATATATACAAAATACAAGACATTAATTGTTCGTTTAAAATGTTCAGTGAGAACTTTATAGGTGTGTGTATGTGTGCACGGTGTAGACACTTGCGTGATGCTTTGCGTTAGAAAGCTTAAGTGTATGAATGGGTGTGTCACCTTTTGTCGGGGTGCGTAGTTGTACGAATGTGTGTGCGTGCACGAAGTTCAGAATTGATCGGGCGTATAGGCATTTGTGTGTGCGCCACCTTTTGTCAGCAGGGTGTGTACGTATATGTGTGAGTGAAAATGAATATTAGCCGCTTCCCAAGCCCAGGAGGGTGAGGGAAATCGAAACATCGTCCTCTGGTTAAGCGTGTGCTGACATTTTTCCAACTCCCTGCCTTGACGAAAACCTCACCTTATTTGAGTTTGGGCGCCAAAATGCGATTTTAATCACATGGTGGGGCGGACGTAGTAGGATGCATACCACGTGAGAGCCATTTTTGTTTTTTGGTAAAATTGGCTGTGGGAGCCGGTTTTAGAAACGAAAATCTAATTTCTGTTTTTAGATGGAATTTGGGGGCGTGGCTTGTGTTTTCGCCCATGCCGTCGGTCAGTCAACATTATTAGATTAGGATACTTGTCGATCCCCCCCCCCCCCCACACACACACACATATATATTAAATCACACAGAGATAAGACTTTTTATTTTTTCAATTTTCCGAATAGTCCATTTAGTATTTCGGTCAAATCGAAAGTACTCACGGAAAAGGAAAGAAAAATGGAACAAGAAACCCACGGATCTTACATACACCAATGGACTATTCACAAAATAAAAAAAAATAAAAGAAGTCTTATTAAGCAAAAAACACTTTGTGTTATTTAATAATGTTTGCATATATATATATATATATATATATATATATATATATATATATATATATATATATAATCATTTATAAATAATATTTTCAAATTAACCCATATACACATGTGTTTCATGCCAAACCTGCTATCATCAGTATGGCAAATTCAGCGGCCATATCAACAGGCAGTCAAGAGAACTCAATAGGCGAGGTCTAGAGTATTGCATTACGCTATAAATGACGTCCTGTTGTCAACTTACTTACAGTGCTCCATCTAGCGAGAGCTTTGAATACTTATTTATAAATAATATTAAAATGTTTTCAAATGTGTTTCATGCCAAACCTGCAATCGTTTTTTAAAAAAATGTAAATCGCTCTAGACAAGGCATGAAGCCACTTGGTGTAAGGAGCTAACAAATGACCACTTCAAGGTTAAAAACTAGCAAACGATATGTGTTAGATTGATAGATTCCGACCCAGAAAGCAGCAATTCTTCCCCCTTTGTCAGAAACATTGCTCATGAAATGTGAGGACTAAAGGACAAAATAAGGGAAGCAAGAGTTACGAGGCTGCCGAAAGTAAACACAAGGTCCACTTTCTACTCTCCTTGGCCTTTTGGCTAAGATCAAAGTGTAGTATCTGTTCCGATGGATACTGCACCCCATAGACTGGTATTGTCTTGGCCTTCGGGACTTGATTTACGCCGGTCTATGGGTCTGTCCTGTGCAGTTCTAGGAGGTCCACCCTCCCAGGTTTCGCCTCCCCTCTTTGGGGAGGAGTAAGTTTATTGCTTACTGCCTGAGGCGCTCCTACCGGGGAATGCCGACGGGGCTGCCCAGGCAATTTTTAAACCCCACTTTCCCGACCCGACCTTGGGTCACATCTTACTTGTGGGAGTAAGATAAAAACTGGCCTTGTGCCTAACTCCTGGAGAGGAGTAAATCAATACTCTCCGTGTAGTATGGGAGGAGACAATCCCTGTCGGTCACGTGATTCAAACCCCAATACGAAAGTCATATTTGACTCAGTATATATAATGAGCATTAAAATGCACTTAGATTAAGATAGGCACAACGGTCGATTGTATTTCGACATTAAATAGCCTAAAGCGCTATTTATATATCGTAAAATAGACAACCCAAGCGAACCAACCGTTTTGCTCCATACGTGTTATTCAGGAGTCAACGTCGTGACAGGTTCGTACCCACTTACGGCACATACTACACGGACGGCGGCACTGGGGGGGGGGGGGAGGCTCAACCCTCCCCCCCCTCACACACACTTTTTGACTTGCCCCTCCCACTTTACGGTCATCAATAATGAAGTTGTATATGCATGTGTTTAACCGGCCCCCCCCCACACTTTTTAGGAGAGCCCCCCCCCCCACTTTTATAACTGTCCCGCCGGTCCTGTACTATCAGAATTAGTAACAGTAGTTTCAATCGTAGTGACTTAACCAAAAAATTGTATGTCATATCCGCATTTCGTTTTCTCATTCCTTAACACTTAAAATGCGAGAAAGGACAGAAATTTCCGGTCATATTAGAAAGAGAGAAAGAGAGAGAAAGAAAAAAAAAAATGAAACAAAATTGCATTAGTAATAATATTAGAATCCCAGTTATGCGTTCCCTTCCTTTTTTTAGACAAATGAAAAAAGAAAATGGTCAATGTTTGAAGGTTGTCACACAGAGGAAACAAAAAGATGAGTTATTATGCTATAAATAGAATTGATGTTGCACAGTCAGCATTAATTCTAGATTTGGTAAGGCTGAACTTAAGGAGGGACGCTAACATCAGTACCGAGTTATCCATACGGCCAACTAGGTTGGGTCTAGGAGCCAAGGCAACTTTTTTTCTTCTTTAAGCATTAAATGATAACACTCCAATTCTTGGCCTTTTGGTCAAGATCAAAGTGTAGTATCTGTTCCGATGGATACTGCACGCCTGTCCTGTGCAGTTCTAGGAGGTCCACCCTCCCAGGCTTTGCCTCCCCTCTTTGGGGAGGAGTAAGTTTATTGCTTACTGTCTGAGGCGCCCCTACCGGGGAATACCGACGGGGCTGCCCAGGCAATTTTTAAATGGCCAGAGTGCTCACCTCTCGAGCGCTGGCTTTTCAAACCCCACTTTCTCGACCCGATCTTGGGTCACATCTTACTTGTGGGAGTAAGATAAAACTGGCCTTGTGCCTAACTCCTGGGGAGGAGTAAATAAAACACTCCAATCTCTGCCCTACCCCCAGCCCACCTGTAAAACATTCATAGCAAAAACTCGTCTTTAAATGACTTCGAAATCTTGTGGGGGATGTCCTCTTCTCTTCCGTACAGCCTCTTTCTCACAGAAGAGAGGTGCTAGTCGTTATCTACTCTACTATCGTTATTTTCATGATAGATGCTCCACTGAGCTCCAATCAATGGTCCCCCCCCCTCATGTAAAACATTCACAGCAGGAACTCGTCTAGCTACAACCACTAAAAATAATTTTCATTTCTTCCATCTGTCTACCCAAAACTAAATGGAACTTCCACAAGAAAAGTTTCCTTCCAAGAACTATTTGTCTGTGGAACCCAATACCGCGGGGCTGCTTTCCAGCTGACTACAACATGGTCGTTTTCAAGTCGAATGTTAACAAATTCTTCTTGAGACGTCTTCCTAAATAAACAAACTCTGTCCAGTTCTGACTATCGTTACGAATCCACCAGACAAACTCATTAGCCTTTATCCTCGAGTGGTGTTTAGACCTTAATAAGTGGTGACTCGCTAGTACATAAATAATTTTCTTTTTTTCCTCCGTGTACCTAAAACTAAACAGGACTTCCAAGAACGTCTCATCTGTGTAATACAATACCACGGGGTTGCTTCCCAGCTGACTACAACTGGTCATTTTCAAGTCCAATGTTAACAAATTCTTGTCGAGCTGTCCGCCTAAATAATCAACTTCTGACCATTTAACTTATCGTTTTCCAATCCCGTCAAGGTGTTGTTCATCGGCAACTGACAATCTCATTGACCCTTATCCTCGACTGGTGATACCAGATCAGGCTGCCCTGTGGCTCCCTGAGACGAAATTCACCTACATTGACGTTTTTTTATTTATTTATTTTTTTTTTTGTAAAACTTAATTATGTTCTACAAAACCAAAAACAAAAACAACAGCCCCTCTCCCTTTCTCCCTCCCCTTTTTTATTTTATTTTTAGAACTTGAAGCATAAATCTTTTACTATAATGACCGGATTCGGCATTAGATGGCCCGAAAAGGGTTGATATGCCATAAAACAAAACTACCAAACCAAAAACGATGATTAAACATTTGAAGATATAAAGAACTTGAAGCATAAAAACTTTTACTATAATGACCAGATTCGGCATTAAATAACCCAAAAAGGGTTGATATGCCGTAAAACAAAACTACCAAACCATACCAAACCTACCTTATCCTCGAGTGACCTTTGGGCCTAGATAAGCACTGACATATTAGTATAAAAAAATCCCCATAGATACAAGAGACGCTAAACGATCGTTCCATATATGTCTATAAAAGAGAAAGATATTTTTAGGGGGTGAGCGTATCCGCTGTTATAGGAATCTATATCTTAACATGTGGCTGTATCCAGGTGTATGGTGCATAATGTTTCTCATTAAAACAAACCAAAGCACAGGTGTTAATTGAACATTTTATTGAGGCTTATTGGAAGTGTCCGGTGTTTTACCTATTCATGTACATTCTGAACGTACATAAATTAAAAGAGGCTGTTATCACAATTTCTTGACACAAAATAACACGACAATGGGAAAAGAAATATGACAAACACAGGAAATAGAGAATAGTTTATTTGGTCATAACAGGTTCAATTGCAAATGGTTACGGTGAGTCGCCTGTGTCACACAATCTGTCAGCTCGCTTCTACAATGATGATAAGTGGGCGTCACATTGAGGTTGAAGAACAGTTCATTGAACTAAAAAGGAACATGTTCTGAAAAGGACAGTTTGTCCTGAAAAGGACAGTTCTCACAAGCGTTTAGTAGTTCGTAAATTGTCCTGAAAAGGACAGTTTGTCTTGAGAAGAGAAGGTTGATATACCTGTTTAATATTTCGTAAATTGTTCTTTGCAGGACAGTTTGTCCTAAGAAGAATATATTGGTCTCATTGTTTAGTAGTTCGTAAATTGTCCTGCAAAGGACAGTTTGTCCTGAGAAAGACAGATTGATTGCAAGTGTATTAGTTTAAGAATTGTCTTGAAATCGACAAAGTTTGTCCTAAGAAGGGTAGCAAGAGACTAGTCGAGTCAACAACTGGACGAAGTTGCAGGGACGACAACTGGAGCAGCTGATCGAGTCAATGGCTGAACTAGTGGAGTTAGTCAACAGCCAGATGAAGTCGCAGGAACAGTTGATAAAAGTACAAACTGCTGCTAATGGGCATTAAAAAGGAAGGTTTCAACAAACGCTCTATTGCCAGACAAAAAAATTAATTGGGTCAATGATTTAATACAGACTTGAGCAGGGGATCAAATAAGAGGTGATATCTGATTAGAGATCGATAGAGTCTTTGGAAGTAGATACTATACTTTGAATTATTTATTTACAAATAGAAAATCAATTTCTCTTATAAATTAAGTACAAGGTCATCAAAAGTGTGGGATGTGGAGTGCGGTTGTTGTTCATCCTCTGTCTATCTTACTATTAACTAGACGCATTTTTATCCATTCGTCTAATACACACGCTGATTTTCATGTACAGCTTCTTGTCGAGAATAATGGACATACTTGTCAGGAAATGTCAGGCATTTTATGTTTCAAAATTCTAATATTGTTAAGTTGGATTTTAAAGATGGTCCCCGTTGACCCCTTTCCACAAGGCTAATTTTGGTAAACTGTTTTTTTATCTGAAAGAGAGGTTATTCATGTCCAATATCCAAGTTAAAAACCTGTGTTAGCAATTTGTTTGAGGTTCAGCCACATTTTGACTGGACTATTCGCCAAGATGCCATTTTCTGTTTGCTGACTGCTAAATTCATGCTTGTACAGGCAGACGACTCTAGATGCTCTCAAAAATGAATTGACGAAAAAAAGGTTTTAAAACTGGGTGTTAATTGGCAGAAATCAACTAATTCTGCTGACAAAGTGGACGCACCGTCGAATATACTGAACAAGCAGGATAGTCAGCCGACTTCAACAGTGTTCAACTATGCAGGAACATGCATTAACGCTATGATTTTGATGGCTGTATTAATACTACTCACTAGAGTGTCCAGCCTAAATGGGGTGAAAATAATTATTTAATAATAAATATTTAATTAACTAAAATACAAACGCCTTAACCGATATATATATATATATATATATATATATATATATATATATATATATATATATAATATAAGAGTCGAATTAATCTTTTACTTCTGTATAGTTTTTTTCCTTTTAATAATTCTGTTTTGCTCTGTTTAAAGGTACATTGAGCTCTTTTATTCGGATTCCCAATGCAATATTGAAATCTACACACTATATTGGCTCCCCACCAATTGTGGGTTGAGCTCTCTCAGGAATTTGAATTCGGTATTCACTCTACATCATTACTTGAACTAATAATGGAGAAATTTACACCGGTTTATTCGTTAAAGAATATTCATTTTCCTAGCCTACATCATTTTACTTTCTCCTTAACGGAGAAAATAACGGATTTTATTAACAGGATAAGGATGGAAGGTGAAATGAAATGTACAGCTTCAGAACCCTAAACCCAGCTAAACAATTTGAAGCTGATTTATTCAATATAGTGAAAAAGATTAAATTCAAGAAACATTCTAATGACTTTCAGTCGGAACTCGCAAACGATATCAAAAACATAAAAAATCCAACAAAGTTTGGGTTAAAGCCGACAAATCTGCCAATATATATAAAATGTGTCCCTTAGAATATAAAAAGCCAATTAAGGATAAAATCTCTAATACTTATAAAAAAGACATCCACGACACGGAGGCTACAATTAACAAGATATGAAAAATGCTTACATCCTTATAAAAGACCATAAAAAGAACTTCCAAAATAATAAGAAATCCAGACTTATCAATACAACGAAAACGGAATTGGGACATGTAGCTAAAAAGATAATACAGAACGTAATCAACAAGACTTTAACATCGACACAGTTCAATCTATGGAAGGATTCTGCTGACACAATTAAATGGTTTAATGAAATAGAAAATAAAGAAAGAGCCTCCTTTATCCAATTCGATATAATGGATTTCTACCCTTCCATTTCGAAGGAATTGCTAATCAATAGCATAAACTACGCCAAGAATTTCGTGGACATTTCAGACGAACAAATCCACATAATTTTGGCCTGTCGGAGATCCATTTTGGCAAACGGTGGCGATAATTGGATTAAAAAAGATAGTACAGACTTTGATGTCCCGATGGGGCCCTTTGATTCAGCTCAAATAGCAGATTTGGTGGGAATCTATATCATATATATTATCAGTCGAATCGTTAACCCCAACCAAATTGGCCTATATAGAGATGACGGACTGATCATCGTACCTAATAGCAATGGCCCTTTAATATCTAGGATGCATAAAAAACTAATTAAGGTTTTCAAATATTTAGGTTTGAGGATTGAAGTGACCCCTAATTGCAACGAGGTAAATTTTCTAGACATTACACTAAACTTAAACGAGGTAACATTTCAACCTTTTCACAAAGATAATCATACCCCAATATACATTAACACTAAATCCAATCATCCTAAATGCATTATAAAACAAATTCCTACAACTATTAACACCAGAATTAACAAACTCTCATCAAATAAAAATATCTTTGAGACTAGCAAATACATATATGATAATGCATTAAGAAATAGTGGGTACAATGAAAAATTAATATATACTGATAATATAAACAAAAATAAACAGGGGGTGCAAAATTATCTGGTTCAATTCGCCATATTGCCAGCTTTCTAACCTTAATATCGGGAGAATATTTTAAAATTTAATAGATAAACATTTTAAAACGACTAATCCCTTAAGTAAAATTTTCAATAGGAAAATTGTGAAAATTAGTTATTCTTGCACTAAAAATATGGACAGCATTATTAATACACATAATAAAAAAAATATTGAGCACACCGAGTAAGAAAACCAAAACGGGGGAAAAAATGTAATTGTCAGATTAAGAATAACTGCCCACTTAAGGGAAACTGTAACGTCGAAAGCGTTGTATATAAGGCCACGATTCATCCTAAAGAGAATACTAATAATAAGAAAGTATACATAAGAATATCCGCCAGGAAGTGGAAACAACGATTCTACGTACACAAACACTCATTTTTAAACCCGGATGTCACCAATAAAACGGAATTAACCAAACAGTGGTGGTTTTTAAAAAACAACAATTTAACACCAACTGTTTCGTGGT
Source organism: Sepiola atlantica (assembly GCA_963556195.1). Lineage (NCBI taxonomy): Eukaryota > Metazoa > Mollusca > Cephalopoda > Sepiida > Sepiolidae > Sepiola > Sepiola atlantica. The sequence goes on from OY744542.1 coordinate 34,873,343, forward strand.
CCATACTACGTCATTCTAACACTCCGAAAGGATTAAGACAGATGCAATTTGTGCCTTGGGAAAAAATTAGAATATTAAAATACGAAGACAATAACATTTTAAATAGACGAGATGAACTGATGGCTAAATGTAGACACAGGCACAGGTTTAAAATCAATAGCACGTTATAAAGTTCTTTGTAGATAACAATTCTTTTAGGGTATAGTTACAATAAGAGTTCTAACTGTAAAAATAAATGTTAGTAAATTAGTAAGGTTTTTTTTTTACCAATTTAGTAAAACACAATTTTGTAAATAAATCGTTTTTAAATGTCGCCAAACTTTAATTCCGTATTGTAGATCATCTCGAATCTTGACGTTATAACCAATTAAGTTTTTGATAATTTCTAATCTAAACCGAAATCTTCGTCCTGCATTTTCGTCATTTAATTTTTAATCGTAAATAATTAAATTATCTATTAAGCTCACCATCGAAATTTTAACTGAGATAATTTATTTATTTCAATAGCAAAAACGAATTCTCTTATATATATTTTTATATTTCTGCATATGTAAAAAAATAAGAAGAGTCAAATTAATCTTTTACTTCTGTCACCCCTCCTCGATTATTTTACCATTTACCCCCTTTTTACATCGACCAATCAACAAAGAGAATTTATCTTTTTAAGACGATGATCAATTTCTCTTATTATTTGATTTTATGACGTGGTTGTTTATACGTCTGAGGAGACCTTATTAAAAGGTCGAAATAATTTATAATGTATACAACCTTAATGTGTGTATAGTTTTTTTCCTTTTAATAATTCTGTTTTGCTCTGTTTAAAGGTACATTGAGCTCTTTTATTCGGATTCTCAACGCAATATTGAAATCTACACACTATATATAATATATTATATATATATATTATATATATATTATACATATATCAGGGCCGGCGGGACAGTTATAAAAGTGTGGGGAGGGGCTCTCCTAAAAAAGTGAGGGTCCCGGCCCACATTGTGCCCAGAATGCCAAATATTGGAATAAATTCAATATCTTGACTAAAAATGATCGTCCGATAGTGGTTGAGAGCTTGTTAGAAGCGGAATGGAATTCTCTTGGTGATAGAAAAAGAAAAATTCAAAATATTTCAATTTTTTGGCGTCTGCGCTCAAATTACCTGATTTGGGCATATTGGGGAAAAATCACTGTTTGGGGCATATTTTGGTTTAAAATGATTGTCTGGTAGTGGTTTATGGCTCGTTAGAAGCGGAATGGAATACTCTTGGTGATAGAGGAAGAAACATTAAAAAAATTCAATTTTTTGGCGTCTGGGCCCAAACTACCATATTAGGGCATTTGGGACCAAAAATGCCTTTTTTGACATAATTTAGACATGAAATGATCTTCTGATAGTGGTTGAGGTCTTGTTGGAAGCATATTAGCAAGTCACTTCTGGTGAAAAAAGAACAAACAGAAATTTCAATTTTTGGTAGCCTGGCCCCAAATTACCATATTTGGTCATTTTGGGCCAAATACACCTTTTTGGACTCAATCTAGACATAAAATGATTTTCTGACACTGCTTGATGGCTCATTTGAAACATATCAGCAAGTCGCTTCTAGTAAAAATGACAAAATTCAAGAATCAATTGGTTTATCAAATATAGAGAATACATAAAGTTAAAAGTATTAGCTGACAAGGTGCATATAAAAGTACAAAAGTAAAAAGTATAAAAGTTTAAATGTATTAAGTATAAAAGTATAAATGTATGTATTGGAATTAGAATAGTTCATTGGAGGCGTATTAACAAGGCAGACTTGCATTGTTTCTCTGTTCTTCACTTCAAATTGCGTTCATTGGACTTTGCTCAAAAGATACTGTATCGGTTGTTCTGTGGACAGAAGGACTGGAGGGAGGATGGAATAAATAACTTTGGATATTATGCGGATCTTCAACAATGCGGAAAAAGAATGTATCGATGCAATCCGAAAAATCATCGGTATGTGCGAGTGGAGAAAATACAAATAATGGTCCGCTTTGCAACAGATTTTTCAGCCCTCAAAATCACTTTTACGGATGTTCTCTCATCCGTAACAGCATCGATCGCAAAAATTTTGAAACGTTCATGAGTAACACCAACATCATCCTAACTATCACCCAGTCTGTCACAAACAAATGTGTGCATGTGGAAGCATTGAAAACCTTGGGCATCGAGATAATGCTTCATCTCAGAATTGCCTTCGTCAATGAGAAGGCTAAACCATGGATTATGATAATCCCGAGATACCGTCAAATTAATTCCAGAATGAATATAAATGTAGAAGTCATAGGTAGAAATAGAAATAACGTAATCTGATATTCGCGGGAGCAGTCATTAAGTCTTTGCGTATTGCTTTATATTATGTAGTAAATTAATATTATGTAGTAAATTAATACCAGGCAAATAATAAATAAAAACGGAGTCTTTTGTGAAAATTAAACTGTGTTTATTAGTTCCCGGTGTCAATGAGTGGAGTGACAGTACAGAATTGTTAGGGAGAAAAGTTTTTGCAACCACCTATATGGAGTTGGTTTGGCGAGAGTCGTAGATGGTGGGCCAAATGTAATATTTAGTGTTTGTTGGTGAAAAATAATGAAAATTTACTATAACACGCTCGAGTGAATAAGCGTAATGAATTGATGAGTTTAGTAGCCTGTGGTGGCTGGGGTTATTTTCCTATTAAGCAAATATGTACAGGGGAAAAATCCTCTCTACTTTATATTTAAAAAAAAAAGAAAAGAAGAAGAAAAGAAGATTTTGTATAAAAACTCCTAATTCTTGTTATTCCGGTTGATTGTCTACCGCTGTCTTCAAAAAAGGAAAGCAAATATATTGTGATTCACAGCTAAACTAAATAAATGCCCAAATCAGTTTGATTCAAGTTTCACATGTTTTGCTTCGGGGTGTCGATTTTTTGGAGAAGAAAATGAAAGTCCGTAAATATACCTATAGAATAAGGACCTTTAACAAAAACTCACCCATTTCGCTTGGTTTTCGCCAAATTTTAGATAAAATTGATTGTTGGTCTTATATTGTAATGATGACAATATACGACCAACAATCAATTAATAGATAAGCTAATTAGATAAAATGAAACACATGCATATCAACTTAATTATTGGTGACCGTAAAGTGGGGGGGCCCAAGTCAAAAAGTGAGGGGGCTTGAGCCCCCCCCCCCTGCCCCCTGCCCCCCCCCCGGTGCCGCCGTCCATGTATATTATATATATATATATATATATATATATATATATATATATATATATATATATATGAAGCAATCCAACAAAAGATATAAGCGTCAACTAATATCTTATAATTAGTGAAACATCCGGATAAAAAACTGAAGCTCAATATACTGGATAGTTTGTATCTTGGAGTAATGTCCTTCCTGATTATGCTTCTCAACTTGTATGACCCGGATGGACTGTATGGATTCAACAAAAGTATGTTTTTGGATTGATATGTTTGATGTTATGTATTTTTATGTATTTGTGTATATAATTTTATATATTTTCAAAGCGTAATTTTATTGCCTGTAGTAGTATAACTGCGGTAATGGTCCTCTGAAGAGAAGAATTATCTTTGAAAACTCATGAGCTAAGGACTTAAGGATGCTTTGCATGAACTTTGAATTCTAATAAAATTTGATTGACACCTTATTTTATTACTTCATTTTATATTATAATTATATATATATATATATATATATATATATATATATGAGAGCATCACTTAGAAGATCTTTTACGGAATACAGCTTACTTAAAGAGATCGCCATTGTCTCAACGAGGATTTCCAGATGGAACCATAACATGGAGTAGGCGATATTTACCGTGCAAGTGAGGAAACGCATGACCACTATTTATCCTGCCAATTAGCTAGTCCTTAGCATTGTGACACTTTCAACATCGCTCTACACATAATAGTCCATGGGGTTAGCATCAGGCGAGTCAGAGCGGTATATATACGGATGGGTGAATTTGTTGAAGGTCTAGAAATAACCTTTTTTTTTATCGGGAGTGTAATACGGAACCAAGTCATGGTGCTACACGCAAGGACTTCCGTCTCAACTCGGTGCTTGACAGCAGTGACCAGCAATCCAATATAGCCATCTGCATGCAATTCAAAGTTTCAATCCACTTCCATCGGGGGTGGAGTCACAAGGGTCTAATTTGAAATTATTTTTTTAAAACTTTTATTCACTCCAAACAAGACATATTGCCATTGAGATGTATGGTTGGGACCAGATTTATAGGGGGAGTCCTAAGTGGGGAGTTGTGCAGCAAGATATTAAAAATTCTGCATGTTGGTAAAGTCGGGGAAACAGTGAGCAGGGAAGGAATTCCAAAGGCAAGCAATCCAAGGAAAGAAACTATTAGAGTAGAAAGTTTTCCAGCATCTGGACACCTCTACAGTGATGGGGTGGGATTTTGCTGCCAGTCTGGTTGGGTGGGGGTATTTATCAGTGCATCCAATTATCATTTACCAGGAATACAATTGAAAACAAAGACCTATACATATAAGTTTTATCAATTAAAATTTTACTAGAGAAATCCAAGAAATTCATTATAACAACAAGAGAGATAATCCACCTACCTGTCTTTATTTATTTTTTAAAATAAAGGGAGTGGGAGTTATCACCCTTGTTGATATATATTATGAAATTAGAGCTATCTTGGTGGTTTGTCGAATATTATTGTCAGCCATATTGTATTTTCCAACATGGCTAGATTTTATTCACCAGTCCGTAAATATGATTCAACTTGCTACAACTAACTTATTTAATATAATTATCATTTTACTTTTTTTTTCCAAAATATGATTTTAAGTAAAAATAAGTTTTTTATTGGGGGGGAGGGGGGAGATGAAATCCATTTAACTGTAAATAACTGACGCCCTTAAACTAGTAAATTACCTACTTACCTCCCATTGAGAGCAAAATTAGACACATGGTCGGTTTTTAATGTGGGAAAAAAATCCAGCTCCCCACCGTCCCCCCCCCCCCCAAAAAAAAATAATGGGCACTATGAATTAGTTTGTAGCGATTTCGTTAATGACTGGCTTCAACATGTTATTGGTTTTTCTTAAGAGTGAATAAGTGTGGACAGAATGGCGCCTGAAGGCAGTGGGTGGACGTCAGCTGAAGAAGGTCGTAGAACGGCTTCTTTTAATGAAGTTACAAACACAGAGATTGGGTTTGTATTTTCAGTTACTTGACCTATTTCAAATGATAAAGAGTTTTGATAGAAAACGCGTCAGCCATGTTTTATATATTAATAACATAAAAAAAACTATGGCTGATATGTGTGTTTACAATCGCAAAAATGTCAACCATTACGGTTCTTTTGTGCCTATAAAAGAGTACTTTTCTAATGCGCCGTATCTTTCAAATTAAGAAAAAAAAACAAATTGTATGCTCTCTTCGGGGAGCTTCGCCACATGACTGAGTACCGAATTTCCACATAGGGGATGATGGAGGGTGGTGGTTCTATTGTGTCAAGACGTGTGGATTAGCAACAGGTTATACTGAACTACTTGCTAAAGAGATCTTCAGGGCTGCATTTCCTGTGGAGATGCCGCGCTGTCCTCCCACATACAGCACCTGGTATTCCTAAATAGTCACCCATCAGGTACTGGCCAGGCTAAATGTCGCTTAACTTCAGTGATTATGTCGTTTACGAATGGTAAAAAAATGGCAAGATAGAAACATGATTACTCAATATAAAAATGAACATTTGTATTTTTTTTAATAATGAGTCACCACTTGTCAAGACCAAAAATCACTCGAGGACAAGGTTTAATTGTTAGTCGAAAGGTGAAGAATATTATGAGAGGGTTGAAAATGATTAACGGAACGAACTAAGTTTGAATTCTTATGGAATGGTTTATGACAAGTATTGGTTAACATTGGATTTGAAAACGACTATGTTGTAATCTGCAAGGAAGCAGTAGCATGGTTATGTGTTTCACAGATGGGAAGTCCTTGCAAAAAAACTCTGTTCATGAAAATTCCGCTTGATGCTAGACACATGGAAGAAAAAAGGAAAGTTTTTTTTTTCAGCTGAGGTAGTAGGACGAGTTCTTGCTGTGAATGTCTTACAAGGAGGAACCAGAGATTGGAGATCAGTTGAGCACCTTACATGGAAATAAAGATTGAGCAAAGAGAGACTAGCAACGTGAGAAAGAGGCTGTAAGGAATGGAAGAGACCATCTCCCAATAGATTTCGATGTTGATTTTGTACACTGTCAGGGCAAGAAAGAGTGCCCTGAGCGGCATCTCCCCACATGTGGCATCAGTACTCCCTTTTAGGACTAACTGATTCTTATGCTGATGACAGGGCAACCAAATTAAGAAAAGGAAAACTCTGAAATAATACTAATACTTCTACGCTTATCACAGGATTGTTTCCAATCATCTCTGCACTGAACTTTAGAAAAGCCGGGTCAGGAGAAGTAAATTTAGAGATAGCGTGATTTTATTTAAATAAAAAAGGATGTGCAGTGAGCTGCGAGAAAGATTAATCTCTATTTAAAACTATCACAAAAGACAGAATATGATGATGTATTTATTTTTTTTTGAATAAACAAATTCCAATCATTATAAGTTGAGTTTGAAATGTGAAGTCGTGTTTTCTTAGAAACAAATAAAACTAATGTAAGCTTCATTGTTTGATACACTTAGATATCTGATTGGCCGAATGATCTGTGATGCATACTTAGTTACTTTTATGAACAATATGACAAGAATTCAACTCTGGATTTAGAAACAAAATGATTATATTGATTTACATATTCATTAATTCTTACTGGGAGGTATGCTGGTACTGCTTGTCCAATTAAAAGTAGGCCCTGTACTGAGTTCTCTGTGGACGGTCTGCAGAAATTGGAAGTTGTGGTTCATTTTGTTATCTTGGCGATATGATCTGTGTTGGTGAAGGATGTGAATTAAGTTCTATCTTGCGTTTACGGACTGCATAGAGCAAGTTTTGTGAGCTTCTTTTCATCTTAATCTGTTGTTCACTTTCACTTGTTACTCGGGGTCGAGTTTATAACAGTGTTAATGTCCGTAGTGCCATGTTATATGTGAGTGAATGCTGGGCTTCCACTTGCTCGGTCTTTCTGAAGATGCAGAGAAATGACATGGCTATGGTTCGGTGAATTTGTGGTGTGCGTCTTAATGACAGATTTAGTTCTGACTCCCTGCTACTGAAGCGGAAGGTGCCCGTGTGGAGTCCGCTCTGCATTGCATTATGGAGAGTAGAAAGTGGACCTTCGGTTTACTTTCGTCAGCCTTGTAACTCTCGCTTCCCTTATTTTGTCCGTTTGTCCTTACATTCCATGAACGATGTTCCTTACAAAGGGGGAAGAATTGCTGTTTTCTTGGTTGGAATCTATTCATATAACACTTATTGTTGGCTAGTTTGTGATCTTGAAGTGGTATTTTTTTAGTTCCTTACATCAAGTGGCTTCATGCCTTGTCCGGATCTGTGTTGGTGAAGGATGTGAATTAAGTTTGATCTTGCGTTTATGGACTGCATGGGGAAAGTTTTGTGAACTTAGTAATACAGAATTCATTAAATCCCAAAAGATTGAACAGAGACTTAATATTTTGCATGTGTTTGTTCTGACTGCTATTGAAATTGCCTAGATTGAGGTTAGCTCTGTGTTGCAACCGCCCGCGGTGGTATGAACATGTTAAACGAAGCTTTGGTTAGTGTTACACCGGCCGTTCTAACAGAAGAGAAACTACACCGGTTCTCACTATAAATAGTGCGAGTCACCAGAGTCACGGGAGAGAGAAAAAGGACAGACTTGTAACTGTCTAGCCAAGTGCCAGTCAGTTTCCTTACCTTTGTACCTTTTATGTTAATACACTTGTTATCTTAACCCAACCTCGACTTGACTTCTTCTTTTTACTGTTGGACTACTTCACAACAGTTAGATACATACATCTCATTTGTATGAGGAAAGTTTCGTGAGCTTCTTTCTATCTTAACCTGCTGTTTACTTTCACTTATCACTCGGGGTCGAGTTTGCAACAGCGTTAATGTCTGTAGTGCCATGTTACATGTGAGTGAATGCTGGACTTCCACTTGCTCGGTCTTTCTGAGGATGCAAAGAAATGACGTGGTTATGAGTCGGTGGGTTTCTGGTGTGTCTCTTGATGACAGTTAATTCTGACTCTCTTCTATGAAAGTGCCCAGACTGGAGTCAGCCCTATATTGCAACCGCCTACGATGGTGTGGACATGTTGAGCAAAGATCTTGTTGAATAAACGGGTGTACACACATGCCAAGTGAGGGTAAGCGAGGAAAATGCAAACCGAGAAAGACTTGGAATCACTCACTCAAAAATAACCTCAAGCAATGGCGCATCGAAACCAACGTAAATGATAGATCGTAGAATTTGGTATATTCGGACTACTGTTCTCATCTTGAGTGTTTTTATCACAACGTTTCGGCCGATGTAACCTCCGACCTTCTTTAGGTGTACTTTGTTGAACTCGGGAATCTGGACGGAATTTCGAACGTTGTGATAAAAACACCCAAGATGAGAACAGTAGTCCGAATATACCAAATTCTATGAATTATCAACCTTCATCTAAAAAATTCCGAAACGTAGATGATAGAGTTTCATGAAGAAAATCACTTTGTGCCGCAATCTACATCTGATGTGGAAGAGGCACATTAAAAGAAGAAGAAGAAGAAGAACGACAAAAACAACAACAACAAGAAAAAGAAAAACAAGAAGAACAAGAACAAGAAATATTATTTGAGGTGAATAATTATTTTTATTAAAAAAAATCAGTTTTTATAAAAAAAAATTACCGTAAATGCAATTAATTATTAAAACAAGTTTCTGGAGCATGTCCCGAATTGTAATTAGTTTAAAAAAATAATATTGATCGATTTCATGGTTTCATGGATTGCATGGACAGTATTGGGTGCTTTCAGGTGAGATATTTAAAAGATTCTGAATTTTCATGAAAATAATTTAACCGTTTTTTTTTTTGCATCGTGTTTCATCAAGATATCCATGGGGTAGGGGTGGAAGCATAAATAAATCAACTTCAGAATGTTGAGGTCGGAAGCTGTGCACAGATATACAGGGTGGTCCGAAAGTCTTGTTACCTCTACCAAAAAATCAACAACAAATAATACAGCAATACAAAACACATGTCCTGGATTCAGTTTATTCACTTTAAAAACACATCTGTATGAACACGGTGATATTTGTGGCACAAAATGATGATATTTTCTAAAGCTTTGTGATTGTTTCTTTATTGTTGTTACTTTTTTGTAGGGCTAACAAGACATTCGGACTATCCTGTGCTTTTTGGGAGAGGTAAGAGGATATTTGGATCACCCTGTACTTTTTGGTAGGGATAAGACTTTTGGACCATCCTATAGTTTTTGGTAAAAGTAATAAAAAATTTTAACCACATTATTTTTGGGTAGCGATAACAAGACTTTTCGACTACCCTGTATTTTTTCGTAGGGATAACAATAGTTTTGAATCATCATGTACTTTATGGTAGGGATAACAAAAATGTTGGACCCCCCTGTATTCTTGAGAAGCTATAACAAGACTTTTGGACCATCCTGTATTTTTTTGTAGAGGTAACAATACCTTTGAACCACTCTGTACGGGGTAACAAAACTTTTGGACCACCCTGTATTTTGGAGTAGGGGGCAACAAGACTTTTGAACCATCTTGAATTTTTTGTATCAGTAACAATACTTTTGGACCATGTGTACTTTTTGATAGAGGTAACAAGACTTTTGGACCATCCTGTATTTTTTCGTAGAGGTAACAATACCTTTGAATCACCTTGTATAGGTTAACAAAACCTATGGATCACCCTGTATTTTGGAGTAGGGGCAACAAGACTTTTGGACCACCCTGAATTTTTTCGTAAGGGTAACAATACTGTTTGGCCATCCTGTACTTTTTGATAGGGATAACAAGACTTTTGAACCACCCTGTAATTTATGGTAGACGTAGAAAAACATTTAGACCATTCTGTGTTTTTGGGTAGAAGTAACAAGACAGTTGAAGCATCCTATAGTTTATGCTAGGCGTAGCAAAACTTTTGGACCACCCTGTATTTTTGGATAGGGGTTACAAGACTTTTGGACCACCTTGTACTTTTCGGTATAGGTAACAAACCTGTACTTTATGGTAGGGATAACAAAACTTTTGGACCACCCTGTATTCTATGGTACGGGTAACAAGACTTTTGGACCACCCTGTATTTTTTCATAGGAGTAACAATACTTTTGAATCACCCTATGGGAGTGTAACAAAACTTTTCGACCACCCTCTATTTTTGGGTAGAGGTAACAAGACTTTTGGACCACACTGTATTTTTTCATAGGGGTAAAAAAAACTTTTGAATCACCCTGTACGGGGTAACACAACTTTTAGACCACTCTGTATTTTTTGGTAGGAGCAACAAGAAGTTTGTCCACCATGAATTTTTTTCGTAATAGTAACAATACTTTTGGACCATCCTGTATTTTTTCATAAGGGTAACAATACTTTTGGGTGATTACCCTGTATGGGGTAACAAAACTTTTGGACTACCCTGTATTTTGAGGTAGGGGAAACAAGATTTTTGGACGACCCTGAATGTTTTTTGTAGGAGTAACAATACTTTTGGACTATCTTGTATGGTTTGGCAAGGATAACAAGACTTTTGAACAACCCTGTAATTTATGGTAGGCGTAGCAAAACATTTGGACCCCCTGTATTTTGGGGGGAGGGGTTACAAGACTTTTGGACGACCCTGTACTATTTGGAATAGGCAACAAACCTCTTTGCAAACAAAATAAATAAAAAATATGAAAACAAAAATTGTTAGTCTTTTTGCTTACTTTTTGAATAATCTGAATGTTTTGCTTATCTGGCAACTAGCCAATATATTTAGAAGCCGTATTCTTCACCATAAAAGTCCAACATCTTTGCATGTGCGTAATTCAAGTCCGCCTCCAACTCTCACTGATTATTTTACTCTTTCTTCTTTCTTTTTCTCTCTCTTCAACGTTTTGTCTAACTGGTCCGCACTAAATATTTATTTCTATTGTACCAAATTTTAATTTCTTTCTTTTTCTCTCTCTTCAATGTTTTGTCTAACTGGTCCGCACTGAATATTTATTTCTATTGTACCAACTTTTAATTTCTTTATTTTTCTCTCTCTTCAACATTTTGTCTAACTGGTCCGCACTAAATATTTATTTCTATTGTACCAAATTTTAATTTCTTTCTTTTTCTCTCTCTTCAACGTTTTGTCTAACTGGTCCACACTAAATATTTATTTCTATTGTACCAAATTTTAATTTCTTTATTTTTCTCTCTCTTCAACGTTTTGTCTAACTGGTCCACACTAAATATTTATTTCTATTGTACCAAATTTTAATTTCTTTATTTTTCTCTCTCTTCAACATTTTGTCTAACTGGTCTGCACTGAATATTTATTTCTATTGTACCAAATTTTAATTTCTTTCTTTTTCTCTCTCTTCAACATTTTGTCTAACTGGTCCGCACTGAATATTTATTTCTATTGTACCAAATTTTAATTTCTTTATTTTTATCAGATAGAGGGAGGTGACGGCGGCTAAGTCTTTAATGACACGAATTGTCGACTTTTCGTTCAGGATATTGGCAACCTTTATGTAGTTCCTCTCATAAGTACCCGATTTCTTTCTAGAAAGAATTCTGACTAGAAAGATGTCAGGGAAACCAACGTCAACAATAGAATCATCCGATTCATACGAAGTGAATGAATTGAATTGAATAGAAATAATTATATTATTTGTTAAAAATTAAATAAAATAATGTATTTTTACCATTTTACAATTATTTGTTATTTTTTAAATTGATATTTACTTTAGAGAAGTAATGTCTTTTGGAAGTATAAAAGTGACAGTATTTTTTTCTATGAGGGAATAATATCTCCTACTCCCTCTTTATATCAATACAAAAAAATTCAATGTAGATCCGGATTAAATATTTATCAATCGAAATTTATCCAATATATATTTTTGTTAATATAAAACATAGTCAGATGTATATCAGGTCTTTATAATGAAACAGAAATGTTAATCTATACTCGATTTAAAAGTGTCTACAGATCCATATTCCCGCTGGCTTTACTTTATATATAAGATTAGATTGGGATAGTGTTCAGGAGAGCTGGAGAAACGTAAAAGAGTTTTTGGAATTCATAAGTAATTTGAAATCTTTAGAATATTAAAATAAATCAGGAAATTATCAGATTTAAATGAAATTTTCAGTAATTCATCTTCATCATCATCATCATCATGGTTTCCTTCCATCTTGTTTTATCCCTGGCTAGGCGTGGCCAAGTAGGACCCAGTTGGCTGTCGAGGTCGTCTTTCCACTGGATTTATGGCCTTCCTCTAGGCCTTTTCCATTGCCTTGGTGTCCACTTGTTGTCTCAAAAGGTGACCTGCCCATCTGTTTTTGCCGTTCGTATGATGGTGGTGATGTCATTTACTCCAGTTTGCTGTCTGATCCAGGTGTTTCTTTTTCTTTCACGTAAACTGATGCCGAGCATAATTGTTATGGTGCCGTATCTGTACAAAGTACAAATGGACTTGTCTATCCATAATAAAATGCGAGAAGCATTCCAACTCACAGTCTTCTTCCACCCCAGTTCTATACTGGCAGTCCAGAATACCACTTCTTGTATATATTCTTTTTTTTTCAATAATATATCTTTGTTCCTGTAACCCCGTGTTTCCGTGTCTTTATTTCGGTCCCTAACAGGGTCACAACAATAATGCATTCCATTTTGCACTGTGCCACTCTTACTTTATCTATCGCTTTATTACTTTATTATTATTTAAGTGCTCATGTTCATAACAGGCATAATGTATTCACTCAGTCATAATGCTTCCCTAATAGTCACCAAAATCAACAAGGGATTTATTGAACACTTTCTGTTTAATGTTCATAGTGGACTTTCTACTCTTCATGAGTTTGTCTACTTTGGAAAAGGCTGTCCATCCAAGCGTAATTTGATGTTTGATTTCAGGCATGATACCATTAATAAATATACTTTACATTGATTTAATTCTTTTTATTATAAACCTCTGGGAAAATAATTTGGGGATGAGTTACACCGACTCCTTTACTTTTATATAGTAAGTCTACATAACAATATTGACTGAATTGGCGATTTTGTTGCTATTATCTTAAAAGTAGTTCCTTTACTTTTATATAGTAAGTCTACATAACAATATTGACTGAATTGGCGATTTTGTTGCTATTATCTTAAAAGTAGTTCCTTTACTTTTATATAGTAAGTCTACATAACAATATTGACTGAATTGGCGATTTTGTTGCTATTATCTTAAAAGTAGTTCCTTTACTTTTATATAGTAAGTCTACATAACAATATTGACTGAATTGGCGATTTTGTTGCTATTATCTTAAAAGTAGTTCCTTTACTTTTATATAGTAAGTCTACATAACAATATTGACTGAATTGGCGATTTTGTTGCTATTATCTTAAAAGTAGTTCCTTTACTTTTATATAGTAAGTCTACATAACAATATTGACTGAATTGGCGATTTTGTTGCTATTATCTTAAAAGTAGTTCCTTTACTTTTATATAGTAAGTCTACATAACAATATTGACTGAATTGGCGATTTTGTTGCTATTATCTTAAAAGTAGTTCCTTTACTTTTATATAGTAAGTCTACATAACAATATTGACTGAATTGGCGATTTTGTTGCTATTATCTTAAAAGTAGTTCCTTTACTTTTATATAGTAAGTCTACATAACAATATTGACTGAATTGGCGATTTTGTTGCTATTATCTTAAAAGTAGTTCCTTTACTTTTATATAGTAAGTCTACATAACAATATTGACTGAATTGGCGATTTTGTTGCTATTATCTTAAAAGTAGTTCCTTTACTTTTATATAGTAAGTCTACATAACAATATTGACTGAATTGGCGATTTTGTTGCTATTATCTTAAAAGTAGTTCCTTTACTTTTATATAGTAAGTCTACATAACAATATTGACTGAATTGGCGATTTTGTTGCTATTATCTTAAAAGTAGTTCCTTTACTTTTATATAGTAAGTCTACATAACAATATTGACTGAATTGGCGATTTTGTTGCTATTATCTTAAAAGTAGTTCCTTTACTTTTATATAGTAAGTCTACATAACAATATTGACTGAATTGGCGATTTTGTTGCTATTATCTTAAAAGTAGTTCCTTTACTTTTATATAGTAAGTCTACATAACAATATTGACTGAATTGGCGATTTTGTTGCTATTATCTTAAAAGTAGTTCCTTTACTTTTATATAGTAAGTCTACATAACAATATTGACTGAATTGGCGATTTTGTTGCTATTATCTTAAAAGTAGTTCCTTTACTTTTATATAGTAAGTCTACATAACAATATTGACTGAATTGGCGATTTTGTTGCTATTATCTTAAAAGTAGTTCCTTTACTTTTATATAGTAAGTCTACATAACAATATTGACTGAATTGGCGATTTTGTTGCTATTATCTTAAAAGTAGTTCCTGTACGGAGAGCTGACAAAGTTGAAGAGTGATAAGTAAAGTAACATCGACGCTCTCGGCCTTTTGGCTAAGACCAAAGTGTAGTATCTGTTCCGATGGATACTGCACGCCTGTCCTGTGCAGTTCTAGGAGGTCCACCCTCCCAGGCTTCGCCTCCCCTCTTTGGGGAGGAGTAAGTTTATTGCTTACTGTCTGAGGCGCCCCTACCGGGGAATGCCGACGGGGCTGCCCAGGCAATTTTTAAATGGCCAGAGTGCTCACCTCTCAAGCGATGGCTTTTAACCCCACTTGCTCGACCCGATCTTGGGTCACATCTTACTTGTGGGAGTAAGATAAAACTGGCCTTGTGCCTAACTCCGTGAGGAGTAAATAAACATCGACTGAGCCATTTCACCGACTAGAGAAAACAACAAAGCCACCATCCGCCCATGCATGGAGTATTGTTGCCACATCTGGGCTGGTGCATCATCTACTACTCTCTCCCTCCTTGACAAGGTCCAAAAAAGAGTCGCCAACCTAATAGGTCCCTCACTGTAAACCAAGCTCCAGTCCCTGTCCCATCGCCACAATGTAGCATCCTTGTGCTTGTTTTACAAATATTTCAATGGATTATGCTCCGATGAATTGGCTACTCTGGTACCCCCTCGACGTAAATTCACTAGACCAACTCGACAATCGACTAAATCCCATCGATTCACTGTGGAGATTTCCAGATGCCGGAGATCTTTCTACTCAAATAGCTTCTTTCCTCGTGCTGCTGGCCTCTGAAACTCCATCCCTGCCCCCTGTTTCCCCGACAGTACTGACATGCAGAAATTTAAAATTAATGTAAACAGACATCTCGCTGCGCAGATCCCAATTTAGGTTACCCCCCTCTAACCTTCCCTTTTCTTTCTTCTCAGTAGCCCCTTACGCCTACAGTGGCGGCCTGCCTTGTTTGGGGTGAACTACATTAAAAAAACAAAAAAAAACAAAAACAAATATGAAGCTAACAAAAATTTGCTACAATATTTGTGTTTACAATATCTTTGATAAGAAAGTGTAAAATTCAACCATTTCATTTTTCTACCTTTTATTTCTCTTTGCGCTTAATAGAGCAAAGAGAAATAGCGCAAAGAGAAACAAAAATATTTGTAAACACTTAATTAGTATTTATGCGTGTACCGCATCTTTGTTTAAATTTGTCCAAAACTCTATTTGGTACTTTAAGGAAATCAGAGCCATTTTTAAAAATATAATTTTGAATATTAAAAAAATGATATAATTATTGTTAAATTGGAGTTTCATAAGTTAACTCATTTCTCTTGCATCGCTAATTTTCTTTACCTACAATAACTTTTGTTTTTACTTGTTATTCTTTCTTTTAGAAGGCGCAATTACTGACTGAAGGATGTGGTAGTTGTCACTCGCGATAAATTGCATCTGATTCTGATTTATTTTTATTTTTAATTTACTTTTTTAACAGAATTTATAAATATTCAAACAACTTTGTCAACATAGTAATTAAGTAATTTGAGAAATAAAAATAAAAAAACAATTTTTAAAAAAATACTATTTTAAATTATTCATTTTTATCTCTATCTATATAAAGAAGTGATTGGAATAGAAGCTGTTAGATCAGCGAATTGGTAAATACCATTAGACCAATGAGTCAAACGAGCTAGAACAAAGGAAGCAGGGAATAGATCAGACAATTCTATAGTATTTATAGGAAAACTAAGACTGACAACATCACGTCTGGGAGAGAGAGGGTGCAGAGAAGAAGAAAGGGTGGGGGACCAATCAAATTATAGATACGTTTCTGCATATTATCAAGAACCCTTAAATAAGACAGAGATTGACCAGCCCAAATATAACAACAGTACTTCATGCATGGTCTGATAGTAGATTTGTAGAATTGTCTTGTTTTAAAGAAAAGAAAAGAGAGAGTTTATTTTACATAAAAAATCATTTTAAAGTTGCATATGATTTCCTAGGCAGTATTTAAATGAAGAAAATAAAACGTCAGTTAACAAAATAAAATAAATGGCAAGGACATACAAGTTGTCCTTTAGGAGTTTGCTTTTCAAAACAGTTACGAACAAAAAACTTTTTAACAAACAATAAATTATAATATGAGAACAGTAAGTACTTCCACATATTTCAGCAAATAATAAAAGATAACAGACAGTACTTACAATATTTTTTCTACAATCTTTCGAAACTTTAAAGTAATCAAGCTGATAATACATTATGCATAATGCAATCAATTCAACGGTCTCGAAGTACACCAATCTGAAGATGTTACCTCAGATGAACTTTGACAAACTGTCAAGCATAACCTTCAATCTGTGATGTCTGAGATGCTCGGAATCACCAAGCGAAAATGTAGAACCATATGCCTACCTCTCGACAATCGCCGCCAACGCAATGTTGTGTGTGCCATGGTTTTCTTCTCGTCTTCATCGTTGTTCTAGCCGTGTCATCTTCTTGGCGATAGCCGAGGGCACAGTACCGGTTTACAAGTTTACAAAATAAAAGCAACAGAAACTCACAAGAAAAAACACAAACTCAAATACATTATGTATAGATCAGTCGTGCTCTGAGAGTGTAGGTGACACCATCATGGACTGTCGAGCCCCCCCTCCTTTTGTTACTCAAGTCATCAGCTCATCTCTTCATCTGCTAAGGCACTGCCCGATCTAATCTCATCTGATGGTCTCCTCTATGAGACACCAACTGTTGCAAAACTAAAAACTCGTTAATTATCGTAAACTGTCAATCACAGAAAAACTAAACCATTGTGAAACTAAACTGTCGCAAACAACTCTGGCTCATAAATATATTAAGCCATATCGGAAATCCTATGTCCGGTCTTTTGTCTTCTCGAACACTCTCTAGCTGACTATTCACCCTATCTCCGATTTCCTTTGTGTGTGTTGATGAGTCATTTTCATATCATTGTCCGAGATCTCTGCTTGGGGGGAGGGCAATCCATTGTGTGACTTGGTGAATCATTTCCTCGGCTCTGGAGAGAGGGACAGGCCATAGTATCACAAAAAAACAAAGATTGGATCTCGGGCCAAACAATTGAAATTGCTGAAAAATCAAAACAAGCCCCATGCAACAAATCTGATGACTTCAGACAAGTACTACGTAAAGAAACGTGGCAGAAGACATGAAATGTGCCTCAGCTGTTGGCGACTCCTGTAAACTCTACAGCCTCCTCCGTTTGAGTACAAAGACAGGTTGAGATGGTAACCAAACCATCTTGAACCAGAATGACAAGCCAATCACCAATCTCAATGAATGTCTCATCCACTGGAGAGATCACTTCACCAATCTATTAAACCACGATGAATAGCCTCCATCAACTGATACTACGAACACTGTAGATTCAGTTTCTTATGACTGTCAAATGACGTCTCCCACACTTGAAGAGGTTATTGCTGTTATCAAAAGTATAAAAAATAAAGCTGTACGCAAAAATAAATTCTTTGCTGAGATCCTGAAACACAGTGCAAACTTACTAGGGCCTGCTATCCATCACGTTATCACCCCGGATTTGGGACTCAAATTCTCCGCCAAAACTGAAGCAACGCAACACTGGTACCATTCTTTAAGAAAGGTGATAAGTGCTGCTGCAGCAACTATAATGGTATTAGTCTGATCGACGTGTCTGCTAAAATATTCGCCTCTATTCTTTGGAGATGATTCAAATCAGAACACAACTTCAAAACGAGGCGCCCTATCGAAGGTTATACAAGCAGATTGGATTTGGCCTAAACTTCTCAGCCTCAGCTGCTTGACACGATCCTGCATATGGATGTGCGGTGAGGTTTTAGAACCCTTCGAAATACGGTCAGGCATTTCGCAAGGATGTGTTCTTTTTGCAAACACTTGTCAATTATGCCATTGACTGGATCACCTGGAATGTCTTAAGGGAGTTTTCTGGTGTCACTTTGCTGTCGAAGACTTAGACTACGGTCGTGTATGTAAGAAACGCTTAACCGAAAAACCGGTTGGTTCATGTAAATCTCACCGACACGAAGCGTATCCCAGTCGCATACACACACACACACCAATTGGTGAGTATGTCATCATTAATCAGGAAACATCTTGTTATCCTACCATTTACAGTTATTGAGGCTTTCTACTTCTTTCTTTTTCGGTTTCCTGTTTAGTGTTTAATGTTCGCTTTTTAACTAAACAAATGAATGGACGAATCAAAGTGACGCGGACAATCAATCAAAATCGACTCGAAAGAAAGAGAAGGGAAGAAACACACTTCCGGTCAAACAGGAATAAAAACAACCTCCGAAATCAATAAAGAACTGAGTGTTTTTTTTTTTCACTTGCGTCCAAACTTATGAGAGGCTTTGTTATTAAATCGTCAAACGGTTGGTTGGTCTGTCAAGCTTAAATTTGAAATATAATTTGTTTGCTATGTCACGTTTAAGTTTTAATTAGCATTTTTTATTCGTCCACGCATTTCTACTAGCGTTTTTATCCGTTCATAAGTCGGTCTATCAGTCAAGGTTAAGTTTGAAAGAACGTTTTCATCGCTAAACGCGCAATAGAATGGACGCATATTAAGAATACTCTTTGAAAATTTTGTTGATGTTGAGTCTGCTATTGGATCACAGATGAAAATAAATGCCTGAAAGACAAAAATACTCGCTGCCGGCTTTGCCCCAACAGATAAAACACCCATCGTAGTCAATAGTAATGTTCTTGAAGGGGTTTAAGGTTTCAAATACCTTGGTGCCATCATCAGAACCATGAGTCAAGAGCTGACATCAAAGCGCGAATTGACCTTGTAAATTATGTCTTCTACCGACTTAATTCACAGTTCTGATCAATATCTTAGATAAGGCGCAGCACCAAATTAAGGATCTACAAGCGCTAGGGTGAACGATCCTCTTTTGTGGAAGCTAGTCCTGGCCAATGAGAATGAAATACATGAAACGGTTGGAAACTTTCGATCACAACTGCTCGCATCGCATCCTCTGTATCTGATAGAAACACTTTGTCTTTTTCCACTGCAAAATTAACTCCCTCTGGCAAATCATTCTCATGATGTAACACAAGGATAGGTGGCCCTTTCTGCAGAACTGGATTCACCCATATTAAAAGTCGACCTTGTGCCTAAGTAACGAGAGACATTTATTTTATTCACATTAACAACAGTGCATCGTCAACCAATTTGCTATTGACGGCTGTTTATAATATCGTGGGTTGTTGAGTGCTCTAGAGGTCAAGAGTCAAAACATCTGTGGCTGACGCCAAACTTTGAAAGGTCAGAAATCAAACCGTTTTGGCTGATGCCGATGAATCTGATACAATACGAGTAACTCTAGTTCTTTCTTTCTCTCTTTCTCTATCTTTCTTTTGTTTTGTGTTCTTGTTCGTCTTCTTATTTATGCTGAACGTTCTTCCTCTCTCTCTCCTGTTTACTACCATGTGGAAGAGACAGCAGTTGCCGAAAACCCATCACACAGGGTAGACGTCTCAAATCGATGAAATCAGTTATCTTTTTCTAAATGCATAAAAAAAAAGTTATATTTTTTTATATATAAAAAAAAAGTTATATTTTTTTATATATAAAAAAAAAGTTATATTTTTTTATATATAAAAAAAAGTTATATTTTTTTATATATAAAAAAAAAGTTATATTTTTTTATATATAAAAAAAAGTTATATTTTTTTATATATAAAAAAAAGTTATATTTTTTTATATATAAAAAAAAAGTTATATTTTTTTATATATAAAAAAAAAGTTATATTTTTTTATATATAAAAAAAAAGTTATATTTTTTTATATATAAAAAAAAAGTTATATTTTTTTATATATAAAAAAAAGTTATATTTTTTTATATATAAAAAAAAGTTATATTTTTTATATATAAAAAAAAGTTATATTTTTTTATATATAAAAAAAAAGTTATATTTTTTTTATATATAAAAAAAAAAGTTATATTTTTTTATATATAAAAAAAAAGTTATATTTTTTTTATATATAAAATGCTTTGTGCACTTTTTTCCAAAATGATCAATTTTCAGTGATAATGTTCCAGATAAGCCAAGATAATTAATGACACCATCTGTACAACGACCTGCTATTGCCCATCAGACAGCCCAGACCATTGCATTTGAGGATCTTAGACAGCGTGGGTTCAGACATTAGAAACAATGGCTAACTGCTGTTCAAACAGCGAATGTGACTATCGTACCCCTACAGCTGGTGTAGCCATGCCAGGACAATAAGATTTCTTTCATTTACGTCCCCACAGCACATACACACCAATATACACTCTACGGGCCATGATAGTGTTACAATGGTGTCTTAGACAAAAATACGACCCAGAGGAGACTTCCACAGCACAGCCACATAAGAAGAAAACACAGAAACAAGCCTGGAAATCATCCAAATCATCGACCTGGAACGATCTCCACAGGCATTAACTGAAGAAAAAAGACACTAAGGTAGGTGACAATTTCCTCTGCTTCTTTTAGTCTTGTTAAAATTGTTGGTTAAAATTGTTGGTTAAAATTGTTGGTTAAAATAATTTGCAAATTTGTTGTTGTTGTTAAGGCTGTTCTAACCGTCTGCTACTTAAAAATAAAATCTAGACAAAATGATTAACACCAACTCACCAACTCAATCCCATTAAATCTTTGCAGGGAAACCGTCCGATTAAAGGCCATGGTTTTCAGCTCTGGCAAAGAAAGAGTGGATCTATAAGCTAACAGATCTGGTGCTAGTAAACCTTATGTACGATTTTTCGGACGGTATGGCATCGAAGTTGATCGTAGAATATCTTGAGGATAATCCGATTGTCACAAGTAAAGACCTGCTCGATCAAATGGTCGCACAGTACGGTGAATAAACTAATTCTGCCGATGCCGCCAGGGCTTTAATTAAAATAAAGCAGGATCGAGATGAGATACTCACGGACTTAGCAAACAGGATGAACCGACTTACTAGGTTAGTATATAAGGACGCTGAGTTAAGAGCTGTGCAAATGCAATTAGCTTAATTTTTTTTAATAAATGCACTGATTAACCCTTTATTAAAGAGGATGTGGCCAGATCAAATCCTGCAACTTTATCGGAGGCCTTGTCCTCAGCAAGACAAAACGAAAGGCTCTATGAGCAACTCAGAGGTGATCACAGGAAAGAAATAATAGTTTAAAAAACGGTGTAAACTGGCAGTAGGGACCAAGGGGCCCATACTAGATTAAGGCTACCCAAAACCGAATCATACAGCGGGAAATTGTCGGAGAAGGGTAATGGTTGTTACAGCTGTAGCAAATTGACAAAAACGGTAGAAAGTAAGTTTTGTTGGTACACTTCGGTAAAGTCAACGGACTTTACCGAAGTGTACCAACAAAACTTACTCTCAACCGCAGCGAGGGCATCTTAGCGATAATAGACAATGTTCCCGATAAGCCCAGGTAATTAATTCTCTGAGGAGAATTAAAGACCCTATCTGTACAACAACCCGGTATTACCCATCGGACAGCCCAGACCATTGCATTTGAGGATCTTAGACATTAGAAACAATGGCCAACCGTTGTTTAGAACAGTGGATGTGACACTAGTACTTCTGGAGCAGGTGGAGCCGTGCCAGAACGATAAGATTACTTCCATTTACATCCTTACGGTACACACACCAAGATACACTCTACAGGCCATGATAATGTTACAATTAGACGTCTATGTAAATGTTAGATGCATTTATTGTTAATACAGCATGCTTGGTTAGTATAGGTAACAGAGAACAAACACGCGTGTATGGTTCTATTGGGTCGCCATCTTCAGAAGTGGTTTCCCTATCTTTATTTGCCGGAGAGTTACCTCTGAGAGGAATCTAAGGGGAGGTAACTATGTCATACTGTGACAGTCTATGCTGACTGAGTAATGCCCTTCGCCGTCATCTGGGAGAGTTCATTTATGAAACAATTGCTCCAGCTCCCCTAGAAAGTTAGAAAAAGTGATGTGGTGGACAAAAAAAGCTTGGCTGATGACGGTTAAAGCTGACTTAGGATCCAACCTAGGCCTCCGTGTCTACGGAGTTTACTGTTGAAACAGAAAATAGTTAAAGATCATCCAATTATTGACTTCAAATTGTTAGGCTTGGTCAGCCTTTGTAAGGGATACTGTGATGAGGATGGATGGGCCGGCTCAACCCACCCTGGGTGAATGCTGTCTCAAGTGCAAGTAAGTACAACAGACTTACACAGAACAGTTCGATATTTAGTCTCTTTAAAGAAAAAGGTTGAAGAAAAGTTTTCTTGTAACGCTAGCACTGCATTGAAAAACTCGTCAAAAGGGATAAATTCTATTTCGTCCTTGACAACTTCAGAGGGATGCCTTAATTCCAAGTGGTTAGAAATGTAATCAAATATATGGGAAAATCATAAACTACCGACATTTCTATGTCAAATTATTTCATGTCCAGAGACGAATTAATTTTGCAAATCAATTTCCTATGCGGCTAACAAAACCTCTGTGCTGAATCTCACAGGGTTTTTGTCTTGAAGACGGAATCAGTTCTTAGAGAATTACACATGCCGATCTCTCGTCTCATGAGCTGGAAGCAAATATGTCCACTCTCAGGGCTCGCTGAATTCAAAAAAGTAGGATTTGGTGGAGGAATCTCTGACGTCAGTCCTATGGAGCTGGCATCAATGATTATTTCTTTTAGACATAATTTACCACAAAAATAAAAAATATAAAACAAGGGAATAACAAAAAAATCAATAATACAAAAAAATACACAATATGCACAAATTATGGGGTTACATAATTGTTAGAAATTAATTCCAACCAGGAACGCCACTTTGCAGCAATCTGTAATTTGGTTGGACCCACCCTTTCTTCTTCTCTGCACCCGCTCTCTCTCACAAATGATGTTGCTAGTCTCAGTCTCTTCTATAAGTACTGTTATGGCATGTGTTCTTCAGAATTGTCTGATTTATTCTCTGCTTCCTTTGTTCCAGCTCATTTGACTCGTTGGTCTAGTGGTCTTCATTAATTCACTGTTAAATAACTCGTTGTAATACTTCTTCCTATTCCAGTAGCTTCTTTCCAAGAACTACAGGCTCGCGAAACTCTCTTCCTGCTGACCGTTTTCCTGCTATCTATAGCGTTGGTCTTTTCAAGACTAAGGTAAATAGGCATCTCTATTTTTGCGTTAATCATCTTTCATTCTTTTTAGCTTCTTACATCAAGTGGCTTCATGCCTTGTCCTAAGCGATTTCCATAAAAATGAAAAATAAAAAGTTGTGCTTTCTTTTGTCCCCTTTTGAATGCTGTCTTCATCCAGACAAGTGAAACTTTCCCTTTTGTTAAATTAACCTCTACTTGAATCAAATACATTCAGGCAGCTGCCCAGTTCAGACGTTAAAGGGACCTTTTTTCACAATAAGTTGGTCTTTTAATTAAGCTGCAATCACACTTAGTTTTGTAAAGATATTTCTTGCATCATAATTTCAATACATATATCATCGTTTATCATGTCTTCTTCTCTACACTTTATTTCAGCATCTTTTCAATGTGTAGAAAAACAGCAATCAAATCATTTCTTTGCCACCAAATCATTTCACTTTCACGTCAGCAATTACCACAATACCACATTTATATTTCTGAATTTTTTAGATAAGGATTAATGATTTGCATAATTTTGGTTATTCGGCCTACATTTCACATCTTCAGTGTTATCATCACAACGTGGCGCAGTGGATATAGTACTAAGTCAAATTCAGTTCCAAGTGATAGTCATCTGAAGGTTGAAGGTTCAATCCCCTGTGCGAGCGATAAGAAGAATTGCGAATTACTGAAGACCTCTCCCAGTCATGGCTGACGGAACGAGAGCATGCTACCCCCATGGATTAAATAAAGGGTTCCGTTCAAAATTGCATCCAGATTCCCGAGTTCAACAGAAATATTCCCGAGTTCGAAGAGATACACCTGAAGAAGGTCGGAGATTACAGCAGCCGAAACGTTGTGATGATAACACTCAAGATGAGAAATGTAGTCCGAATAACCAAAATTATGCAAATACCACATTTATACTACACTTTGATCTTAACAAAAAAGGTCAAAATGGTACATGCCATCCTATTGGATCCGTGCTCAGTTAAGCTTTTAACTAAGTTGAGTTATGTCCCCCTTTTATTTATTTTTATTTTTTATTTTTATTTGCCCCAAACAAGGCATATTACCACTGATGCATAACGGGCTACTGTGATTTGGCCTTTTGGCTAAGATCAAAGTGTAGTATCTGTTCCGATGGATACTGCACCCCATAGACTGGTATTGTCTTGGCCTTCGGGGCTTGATTTCCGCCGGTCTGTGGGTCTGTCCTGTGCAGTTCTAGGAGGTCCACTCTCCCAGGCTTCGCCTCCCCTCTTTGGGGAGGATTAAGTTTATTGCTTACTGCCTGAGGCGCCCCTACCGGGGAATGCCGACGGGGCTGCCCAGGCAATTTTTTAAACCCCACTTTCCCGACCCGACCTTGGGTCACATCTTACTTGTGGGAGTAAGATAAAAACTGGCCTTGTGCCTAACTCCTGGAGAGGAGTAAATCAATACTGTGATAGGCGTCAGCAAGACATGGACGGCGGCACCGCGGGGGCAGGGGGGGGGGTGCTCAAGCACCTCAGTTTACGGTCATCAATAATTAAGTTGATATGCATGTGTTTAACCGCCCCCCCCCACTTTTTAGGAGAACCTCCCCCCCCCCACTTTTATAACTGTCCCGCCGGCCCTGCAAGATGTTTGTGGATTCCCATTTCCAAGACTATTTGGCTCATGACCTCCCCACTTGAATTGATATTGAGAGAACACCATCTGTCCATGAGCCCTACCCCTATTTTCTAGCATCCCATAGTCTTAGATACCCACTCCCATTCAGAGAACGATCTGCTTGTTTTCAGATCTAAACAAACAGGAAAACCGTGGGCGTTCAACAGTTAGAAAAAGTTGGGGGGGGGGGCTTTACTGACCCCCTCCCCCCATTTGGTTTTTCGTTCTTTTTTTAGTATTCTCCCCATCATCATCATCATCATCATCATTGAACATTGGGATATTTGAAGTAAGATAGAGATAGTCTATCAGGCACGTGTACGCATTGTGATGATGTATGGAAGTGACACCTGACCAGTGAGGGTTCAAGACATGCGTTGCATGGAGAGACATGATATGAGAATGATACTGTGAATTTGTAAAGTTAGTCTTAAAGACTGGCTTAGTTCTGATGACCTCAGAGGAAGATTAAATCTGGACGGTACAGGGAGATGTGTGCAGGACAGGAGACTTAGATGGTATGGCCACCTTCAAAGAGTGAATGAGAGTTCTTGGGTTAGTAGATGTAGAACAGTTGAGGTAACAGATTCAGTTCGCAGGAGAAAGCCAACGAAAATATGGGAGGTAGTGATAAAAGTGGACTTGAGAGAAAGAGGGATTAATAAAAATCTTGTTAAAGATAGTTTGGAAGTCAATTTCTTAAAGCCGTCCAACGCATACCAGTATGTAAAATGAACGTTAGACCGAATATGATGATGATGATAATTTTATTGAGTAAATGTGGTATTGTGGCGATTGGTCGAAGTGTATATGATGGACGGAAGGTTATGGTTGAAAGCATTATAATTATGTGCACAAACGGGTCGTAATTGTGTCTAGTTACAATTAGGATAGACACGCGATGGCCACAGACCCTCTACCCACTCTCCTTTTACTTTAGGGTGTAATGCTTAATTTGTAATGAAAATCGTTTTATTGCTAATAAATAATCCAAAATGTAGCCTCTGTTCTGTCTTCAGCTGGTTTAAATTTTTAATTTTTATTTTGGTCTCATCCAGAGTGGTCCTTCTTTTGGAGGAGCTGGATCCCCCCCCCCCCTTTATTAAACCTACACACTCAGCTCTCGTGGGGAGAGGGGCAGTAAATAAGGACTTAGTTTTTGGGGCGTCTGGATGGTCCAGAGAAAACCGTGGAAACCTTGACAGAACGGCCACTTAACTTTAGTATTTCATTAGCAAAAAAAAAAAAAAAAAGTCAGAAAAGAAAGAACATAAGTGTGAACTCGAGCTGCACCTAAAAATATGACAAACTTTTTCGTTTTACTTTACGGCTGCTGGAAAAGGAGGCTTGATTTTAAAAGCAGGATACATAAAGCCCCAAAAAGTCTGGTGGTAGGAGGAAGACAAGCTGACGTCATGTCAACTTAAAATATAAAAATTCCCTGCGAGCCATGAGGAGGTCCTGTTCATCTTAAAGTTCCTATCTTGTCCACGACGACACGAAGAAGGAACAAGTATGAAGCTCTTCTTTCGCGTAGTTTTAGCTTTACTTGTATTCTTTTCGATTTTAATATTGAAATCAGTCGCGAGCTCACCAACGCTGCAACTAGTCAACATAGTAAGTAAAGTTTATTTATTCCTTTTTTTCTACGATCTACGATCTTTCTTTCTCGGTTGAAGAGGGTTTTTTTTTAAGAAACGAATGAATCAAACTCTAGTTTGGCTTATAAACTGTTAATTCTAACCATACATTACTTCCCAATTTGAATTGTCATTTTAAAGGCTCCAAAACCACATTCAAATTTCACACAGACACGTCGAACTTATTTGTTTCCATTATCATATAATAGTCGTCGGCTAATTCCTATTTTAGTCACTCAAATTACTTATATTGAAATGCGTTTCGATATTACTCTTAAACAATTTATTTATTTACTTTTACTTAAACTATGTTAGTAAATTATATATAAACAAAAATATAAAATAACATTAAAAATACTAAATTATAACGCGTTTCATCGTACACGTGAAATGTCGAAATGAAAACTCATCAAGAAAAAAAAGTAATCGCTATCAAGTCGAGAACGAGGCTAAGGGCACATAACTCACGTTCATAATTTTCTAGTTAAGGACAAAGAACCATTTTTTTGTTGAAAAAATGAGTAGGTACAAAATTAAAGAAAAACATTATTTTTTCCTTTGTTTTTTTTTGGGGGGGGGGGGGGGTCAAATAAAAAATGGTAATGTTTTACTCTTTTAGGCACTTCTGCAGATTAGGAACGGGCCGATATTTATTTGTTTTTCTTTTAGAACAGCTCAAACAGTGTAAGTACGTAATATGAATTTTTAAAATAAGAAGTAATGCAAGTTCAATTAATTAATAGAACATTTATCGACGAAATAAAATAAAAATACGGTTTAAAAAATTAATTTGGTGCTTCTTGCTTAAAAGTCCGAAAAAAAGATTTCTTTGTCTTTTAATGTTTAAGAGGTAAATAAGGGGCAGTAACTCTTAATTGTAATTTTGAGCCAGACTTTATCGTTAATTTCTATCAAGCCTGATATTCTCTTCAACTGGAATCATGGATTTGAAATTGTTCCAGTTTGAAGACGTACTATATTTTACTTCAGAAAAAGCAAAACAGATAGATTTTTTGCAAGCGCATGGACTTATTTCTGGAGAAGAGACCTGTAATTGTGGGCATAACATGCGACTTGTGCCATCACGAACAAAATAAATGCGTAAATTTTCAATAAAATCTTAAATTTTCCATTTATGTATACTTTGTTGTTCATTTATTACTAATTAATTTTCAAAATCTTAAATTTTCCATTTACGTATACTTTGTTGTTCATTTATTACTAATTAATTGAATGTGGCAGTAAATTACGTTACATGTAATAACAGCAGTTGATAAGAGTTACTGCCCCTTATTTACCTCTTAAACATTAAAAGACAAAGAAATCTTTTTTTCGGACTTTTAAGCAAGAAGCACCATTAATTTTTCTCTTGTTTCTTTTTTTAAAACGGGATACAATTCAGAAATTTGTTCAAAAAGACTCTGAAGATAGGTAGTGGGGAAAAGAGAGTTGTTGGCCCCTTACACTATTGGAACTCTTCTAAAATGAAAACAAATAAATTTCGGTCCGCCCCTAGTCTGCAGAAGTGCCCTCTTTTCTTTTTCTTAGAAAAATGGTTATCTGTCTTTAACTAGAAAATTATAAACTCATATGCCCTTAATCTCGTTCTCGACTTGTTCATAAAGATGGCGATTACTAGCGAGTTTTCATTTCGGCGTTCCACGTGTACGATGAAACTTGTGTTTTTACTGTTGTTGTTGTTGTTGTTGTTATTATTATTATTTATTATTATTATTATTATAATTATTATTATTATTATAATAATAATAATAATAATAATAATAATTTTTTTTTTTTTTAATTTTTTTTTACTAAAACACCGTTTAAATGAAAATAAGTTGTTTGGAAGTAATTCCACTCTAAATAACTTACGTGACTGAAATAAGAATTAACTCTAGGTTTACCTATCAGGCGTTAAAACTATTTTTTGTTAAGGCAATGTTGTTTTAATATCTATGGGAGCTAACCCCTTCAATATAACCAAATATTAATTAAACAAAACAAACTATAATAAATAAATATATAATTAAGATAATGTTGTTTTAATATCTATTTATAAAATTATTAGATATAAAAAGCCTCTAAAATTTACAATATTTTAATATATGAGGATTTGCTAAGAATTTTAAAGCCGGCTTAGATGACTTTCTTTTCGATAGTTTAAAGGCGTCCAAATTCCTTTCAAATTTCGATGGGTAACGAAATAATTCATTCTGACCCAAACTAACTTTGACCCCCGTCGTTAGGGTTAGGGTTAGCGTTAAAGTTAAGGTCAAAGTTAGCTCGGGTCCTAATCTGAAAAAGTACCCATTTTTTTACAAAAAAAATTGTTACTCGTTCTATCTCGGTTATGTGGCCAAGAATTGTGTGAACGTTAATTTATGTAGTAAAGTGAATCCCCACTTTAACAGTTTGGTTTCAGGTTCCAGTAATAATTTAATGACCAAACGATACGGTAATAATTTAAGTTAACTTTCAAAATTCGATTTTACAAAATTATAATAATTTTGTCTAAATACCCCCCCCCCCTCTAAAAAAAAAATTCGGCGTAATTTAAAAAAAAAAACTGAAATAAAAATGAAAGTTAAACGACTCCCGGGCAACTCCGGGTAGATAGGCTAATCCAATCTTCTAATATTCTTTCTCCTTCTTCTTTATTTTTCTTCTTTTAATACATCTATTATATAAAATAAAGTCGGGCGTATTTTCACTGTTCGACCCGAATAGCAATGCATGTGACAAATCGCTATTTTATTCTGACTAGCCAATTTTTCGTTTTTATCCTTTCACCATTCAAACAAAAATAAACGGTGCAAGTTTAGAATTAGGAATTCATGGAAAAAGAAAAAATAAGAAAAAAAAAGAAAAAATAAGAAAAAAAAAGAAAAAATAAGAAAAAATAAGAAAAAATAAGAAAAAATAAGAAAAAATAAGAAAAAATAAGAAAAAATAAGAAAAAATAAGAAGTATCTGTATGATATACGTACCCGTGACGGAATGCATATATCGGGTATCTTTCAGAATGATCAGTACGCTGAAAACGCTCAAAAAAACAAATATACAACAAATAAAAGTAACTGTCGTCGATAAAAGTTAATTTAAAACTGACCTGTGATATTTGTTTGTATTTTTAAACCGTTCCAACTGCTATTTAGTAGAAATCAATAGTTTTATCACGCGAACTTGCAAAAAAAAAAAAAATGGCGCTTGCTCGTAAGACGCCATATTGTCTAAAAAAAACGAGTAAAAAATGAACAAGAAATTTTTTTTACATCTAATAAAAACCCATTTATAGTACGTAAAAATACAAACAAATATCATAGGTAAGTAGACAAATATCTCTTCTCGACGTAGGTTAAACTCACTTGTTGCATATTTATTTTTATAACCCCGTTCTCGTTAGTTTTTTGGACCCCGTCCGCGACTGTACTGATCATTCTGGAAGATACCCCATATATCATATACCAAAAATCACGTAAATTGATCAAGTATTTTTTATTTTATAAAAGAAAATCAAATTTTATTGGTAAACGAGTATCGTTGATATATCGCCGCCATATTGGACATAGTCAAGGGAGGTAAGTCCAACGTTTGCGATCTAGAGAAATAGTCTGGAATTTTATCGATAAAATTTGATTTTCTTTTGTAAAAAAAAAAAACTACTTGATCAATTTACGTGGTTTTTGGTATATGATATATGCGTTCCGTCACAGGTACGTACATCATAAAGATATTTCTTTATTTTTTTTTATTCATGACGTCCCAATTCTAAACTTGCACCAAAAAAACTATTTGTTTTCTTAAGTTTCTGTAAAACGTTACTTTATCCGACTAGGAACATTTTTCAGATGGATGCCATATTTGTCATTCGCAACAACTTATTAATATGGCCGCCACATCTTTAATCAGCAGCAAATTCGGTGCTTATATAGATGAGGGCACATATGAAAAACCCATTTCCAAATGAACTTGTTTATACTTACCAAAAATTAA
The DNA here is from genome assembly GCA_963556195.1 of Sepiola atlantica. Lineage (NCBI taxonomy): Eukaryota > Metazoa > Mollusca > Cephalopoda > Sepiida > Sepiolidae > Sepiola > Sepiola atlantica. Next base: position 34,904,367 of record OY744542.1, read on the forward strand.
TAAAAATTATGGGTAGAATTTTCACTAAAAATAAAAATCAGTTTTGTCGTATTTTGCTGACCGTCATTCATTTATTATTTGTTTATATGACAGACTAAGTTATGTCCCTCTGATTTACATTTTCACTCTAATCAATGGCTGATCCGTAAAATACGATAAAACTGATTTTTATTTTTAATGAAAATTCTACTCAATAACTTTTGCTAATTTTTGGTGTAGATTCCTATTTTTGCCTGATACATAAGTATATCAAAGAGTTTTCCGGTTAATTTATTTTCACCGTTTTCATATGTATAAGCACCGCAAATTCAGCTACTAATATTAAATCTATGCACTACTACATTCGTTCATTGTTTTATGTTTAATAGCATTTACATATTATTTATTACATTTTTTTTTTTTCATAAATTATTCACATGGACGGCAGCACCGGGGGGGGGGGGCAATCCCCCCACCCACTTTTTGACTTGCCCCCCCCCCCCCCCACTTTACGGTCATCAATAATGAAGTTATATATGCATGTGTTTAACCGCCCCCCCCACTTTTTAGGAGAGCCCCCCCCCCCCCAACTTTTATAACTGTGCCGCCGGTCCTGATTCAGAATTCTCCATATGGACGTCATTTTACATATACGAAAAGTGTCATCCTAACAGCGTGTTTTGTATACTTTTTTTTTTTCTAACTTTAGTTCACCCAAAACAAGGGAGCACATTGCCACTGAGACGTAAGGGGCTACTGTGAATTAGGGGCCAGATTCATAGGGGAATCCTATGTGGGGAGTTGTGCAGCAAGATGTTTGTTCACATTACATTTAAATTTCTGCATGTTGGTACACTTAGAAAAACAGGGAGCAGGTAAGGAATTTCAAAGTCTAGCAGTTTGAGGAAATAAGCTAGTAGAGTAGGAAGCCCTCCAGCATTTGGAGACCTCCACAGTGAATGGATGGGATTTAGCTAATTGTCGGGTTGGTTGGGTGTGTTTACATCAAGGGGACACCAGAGCAGCAAGTTCGTCGAAGCACATTCAATTGTAGTACTTGTAAAATAATTCCAGGGATGCATCATTGCGGCAATGAGACAGGGACTGGAGCTTGATGGACAGTATGGTACCTATTAGATTAGAGACTCTTTTTGGGACCTTGTCTAAAAGGGAGAGACTAGTGTTTGGTGCACCAGCCCAAATGTGACAACAATACTCCATGCATGGGCTGATGGTGGCTGTAGATATAGGATACTGGCAAGTGTTAGAAGTTTTTTTAGTACGGTAGAGGAAGCCCACTTTCCTTGCAGCAGCCGTGGCAGTATCTTCTATGTATTTGTTCCAATTTATGTTACCAGTCAATGTTAGGCCGAGGAGTTTGAATGTTAAGATTCTCAGGTAATGTGCTATTATCCATGGCAATCGGTGGTTCAAAAGATTTCTTGTAGTTGTTAAAGGAAAAGACCTTTGTCTTGGTAGCATTAAATGTTACCATCTATTTATGACCCCATTCCACTAAAGATTCAGCAATTGCTTCGAATATGTGTGCGTTCGTTTTGCCCTCATATCAAGAATAGAGCATAGTGTCAGCAGCAAATATACCCATCTCGGACACAATTGCATCAGGGAGGTCGTTTATGAAAATCAGAGATAATAAAAGCCCAATACGTTTACACTGCCACTGAGACGTAAAGGGCGACTGTGAATTAAGGGCCAGATTTATAATACATAAATAATATAAATCTTAAGATTGTAAAACTACTTACATTTTTAGTGTACCTATTTAATCTAATTTCATACATTTTAATTGCAGCTCTATCGTCATGGTGATAGATCTCCCAGTACAACATTCCCCACCGACGAACACAAGGAAGATAGTTGGCCCCAGGGGTGGGGCTGGCTTTCAAAGGTAAGCAAATATTTCAATCTTTAAAAAGCGTTTAAAATGCAGCAACTTTGCCGCAGAAAAAAAAAAAAATAATGCAGGAAACCTGTCTGAACTTTTTGAAACAATAGAACCTTTTTATTTAAAATTTTCTTTTTTGTCTACTTTAATTCACCCCAAACAAGGGGGCACAATGCGACTGAGACGTAAGGGACTACTGTGAATTAAGGGCCAGATCTATAGGGGAATACTCAGTGGGGAGTTATGCAGCGAGATACTTGTTCACAGTTAATTGCGAGGATTACTATTCAAAAAAAAAAGTTTAATTCTATGAAAATGGGTTTACACTCAATCAAGACACCGCTTACACTCTGACGTCAACGGGACCTTTAAAGCTCAATTTTACCAGATAAATATGAAAATAATAATGGACCTGTTGCCATGGTTAACAAAATAATGCGGCTCACAATCACTGGACGTTTTCTCTCACTTCTCTTCTTTCTGCTTCTTTCTTCGCCTCAAGTCAGCAGATTTCAGACATTAAACGACTTTAGTTAATTGTTTTCGACCAATAAAAATACATATAATTTATGGGTTTACCTGTTTCTTATTGAGGCGGATTTGCAGAGACAGACCCTTTTATGGTGAGGATAAAGAAAGTCGGGGTGATTTCCATTGCTGCTCGGTCCAGGTCCAGGCTAATCACGTCTGCCAGATTCTCGCACAAGAGAAAATAGAAATTGTCCTCTAAGATAAATGTTAAAAGTTGAATTGGGAGCAACAGCTTTTGAAGAAAAGGAACAACAGCCACATACATTGATTAGACTGGACTCTCCATGCTTATCTACAAAGAACGGCTTCATAGACTAAATGTGTTCTCATTAGGGCAGCGGATAATGCAAGGAGACTTGATTCTGGCATACAACATCATCAATGGGAATTTAAATCTACCTTTCGAGGAGTTTTTAACCCCACCGCCAAGTTACAATCTACATAACTCTTTGCCAGAAGACAGAGTTGTTTTGGTCGCCTCTGCATAATTAAGAAATTACTTTTCTCTTTTTTGTTTGGTGTTAAAATATTTTGGGGGGTTTTAGTGGGTTTTTGTGAGTGAGCGTAAGTGAGATTTTTTTTTGTTTGTAGTTGAGAAAAAGGATTTATTTCTGTTTAAAAAGACTACTTTTTTTCTTTTTTTTTTAGTAGAATTATTTTTTTAGGGGGGGGGGGGTCGTGAAATATATATATATATATATATATATTTCTTTGGTGTTAAAACATTTTTTTTGTTTTAGTGGGTTTTTGTGAGTGAGCATGAACATTTTTTTTCTTTGTAGTAGAGAAGGATTTTATTGTGTTTAAAAGGATTTCTATTTTACTCTGTTTTGGCTCCATGGAAAAGTTTAAAGTGGCCTTGGACAGACATCTAGACTGTATGTGGATGTAAATATCTGCTACCCATGGCTTGTTGCACTTTGCTAATTTTTGCCAAATAAATTTTATTTTTTATTTTTTTATGTTGTTTTTTTGACGATGATTACCATATTCAATATGCAGGTTTAAATATGGCAATCGAGGTTGTGACAATGACTACCATATCAAAGTTTAACGTGGCCTTTGACAAACATTCAGACTGTATGTCGATGTAAATATCTGCTACCCATCTCTTTCCATGGCTTGTTGCACTTTGCTAAGTTTTGGTCAATAAAGTTGATTTTTATCTGATTTGGACAATTTTACTTTAGCAAGTAATAAAGAATGATGTACAAAGAGCAAATATATGAGGGTTTGTGAATCTGTGCGTCCGTGGAACTTATCTTATGTGAAGACGTGTTCTAGTAACAGGTTCACATGTTCCGGGCCCCTAACAGTTGCTAGCTCAATCGGTGGTTGGAAAGGTTTCTTATAATTGTTAAAAGAAAAGGAGCTTTGTCTTAGAAACATTAAATTTTACCATCCATTTATGACCCCATTTACTACAGACTGCAGGTCATTATCTACAGATTCAGTCATTGCCTTGGATATGCATGCATTCATTTTGCTCACATGTCACAAATAGATCATGTTGTCATCAGCAAATATATCCATCTTGGAGACAAATGAATCATGGAAGTCGTTTATGAAAATCAGGAATAACAAAGGCCCAAGGATCAAACCCTTGGGCACACCCACATTAATAAATGTATGGCTATCAAAGACTACCTGGGTCTTTCTTTTGTCTAAGAAGGATCTGATTATATTCAATATTCGTCCAGTAATACCATACAAATTAATTTTCATAAGCCAGACCTTGTAAAAAGCTTTGGATATATTCAACACCTCGTAAATGCTTTCAGTTGTAAGAGGAAGTCTTTGCTAGCGACAACCATCTAAGGCTTGTATCGCAATGCAGTCAAACATAGTAGTGAAAATGGAATAAGGGGCAGTAGCCCTAAGCGTTTGGGTTTATATGGGTCAGCTCACGTGACTCCTAAGAGAGCAGTGATTGGGTATACATTTTGGCCAATTCACAGGAGCCTTAAAGTGGCCATAACCACACTGACCAATCTATGAGCGTCTTAAGTTTTCTGTGTGTGTGTCTGTGCTGCTAGTTAAAAGTCAGAAACTACACAAGACACACCCACAAAGCTGATATATTCTTTTTGGCATTACCTTGGACACAATATAAGCACATTTTTTTTTAAATATGCATTCTTTTGGGGGATCATCAGGAACAAATACGTCGGGGGGGGGGGGTCAACAGGAACAAGAGGAGAGGGCAACATTTAAAGCGATTTTTTTTTTTTTTTTTTTTTTTTTTTTTTTTTTTGATTTTCTTATTTTTTAATTTTTTTTAGAGAAAGCGAGAGAAGGGTGTGATAGATAGAGGGACTAATGGATAGATAGCAGGGGAAGCGAAGAGGGTAGAGAGTGCTAAAGAGAGAGAAAAAGAAGCTTTAAAAGAAACCGTTACACACACTTTGTAACTCTTGTATTTTGTTGTCCATGACTCCGGGCAACACGGGTAACCAAGCTATTAAGAAGGCCAGTCACTATAATAAATTCTAACATTTCTAAAATAATGAATAAAAATTGTAAATAATGTCGAAGTGAAAGTTGAAAAAAGAAAAAACAAACGTGCGCACACAAAAAAAAATCAAAAGTCCGACTCACGAATTGTATTAACAATTCTCCAAAACACGACGAGGACAACTCTAAAAATAATCCGACTTCTCGTCAATCAGGTAACCCGACACGAAACGCCAATTCAATTTCTTTCTCCTTTTCTTGCTTAACACTCAACGCATCGTAATGTTATTGTGACACCCCGATGAGGAAAGTTTATTCTTTTTTTATTTCAACAAGAAATCGCTCGTGAAAAATAATGGTCATTTGCATAAGTGGACTCTTGTCCTCGCACAGAAATAACATGATTCTTTCTTGTAATCGGAACACTCTGGGTTCAATCCTCGATGAACGACACACGGCATGACCGTCACTCTTTTACCTTGTGGACTCGCATAATGGCTGCTACAAATAATGTTTTTATTCTGACATAAAATAGCCGAATAAGTGTTGACGTGTTATAAAAAACGTTTTTTGTAAGGAAGAAAAAAACACAACACGGTGCATTTAAAAATATTATTAACGGCTTTTGATTATGATAAAAGTGAAGAAGGCCAAAGAGTAAAACTGCCGAAATGTGAAAATGACCACAACTAAAATGAGGCGGAACATATAAATAATCATTCATTATAAGTTGTTTATTTAATTTATTTGAATTTTATTTTAAATGTTTAAAAATAATTTTCTTTTTATTTCTTTTATAAGTGCTTAAAATAAATTTTTATTTATATTTTGAGTGCTTAAAAAGAAATTTATCTTTATATTTTTAGTGTTTAAAAATAAATTTTTATTTATATTTTGAGTGTTTAAAAATGAATTTTCATTTTGAGTGTTTAAAAATGAATTTTTATTTTTATTTTGAGTGTTTAAAAATGAATTTTTATTTTTATTTTGAGTGTTTAAAAATGAATTTTTATTTTTATTTTGAGTGTTTAAAAATGAATTTTTATTTTTATTTTGAGTGTTTAAAAATAAATTTATATTTTTATTTTGAGTGTTTAAAAATAAATTTATATTTTTATTTTGAGTGTTTAAAAATAAATTTATATTTTTATTTTGAGTGTTTAAAAATAAATTTTTATTTTTATTTTGAGTGCTAAAAAATAAATTTATATTTTTATTTGGAGTGGTGTTTAAAAATAAATTTATATTTTTATTTGGAGTGGTGTTTAAAAATAAATTTATATTTTTATTTGGAGTGGTGTTTAAAAATAATTTTTTATTTTTATTTTATGTTAAGTGTTTACAATTACTTTTTTATTTATTTTGATTTTTAATCTTAAGTGTTTAAAATTATTTTCTTAATTTAAAAAAATTTTTATTTCAACTTTTAAAAATTATTTTTTTTAATTAAAATTGTTTTTGCTTTCATATTTAGACAGGAATCGAACAACATTTTAATCTTGGGAAATTTTTACGCCAACGTTACAATGGATTCCTTAATGAGACTTACCTTCGAAATGAGGTGAGTACAAAAAAAAAATTTAATATTTTCATTTTAGTTTTCAATATACACGAATGGAGCCCGTGGAAATTCTAACACCGGGACCTTCAGGACCATCATGAATTGACTTGGCTTTACAAGCGCCTCTCCATCACCATGGAAATGCTTTGTAGTTAGCTCTCACTCAGCCTACCAAACCAGCAGAACATCAAATGAAACTTCCTGATACTTGCATATTGGTTTCGCAAAACGACATTTTATTAGTTAACTATTATTTGTTGTTATATTCCTGAAATGTTATTGACGTTGGACATTTTCTCCTTTTATATTAGTTATTTTCATTTGTAATATATTTCAATTTCTTTTGTAAGTGTTAAAAACGTGAATGAACTGATTCTGTATTCTATAACATAATAATTCCATAATTCTACGGTTAAACTCCATAAAAAATGCCTCGCTGAATCTTGGTTGCCTGATAGCTAGAAAATTGCCTCTGAGGTACCGATGCTCAAGAATTCTAGTGAAAGAACTGACCAGCAAAATTATCACCCCATCAGTCTCTTTCCGCTCTTTGCTAAAATCTTTGAATCATTAATAAACCTAGCGATAATCTACTACTTCGTAAATGCTAAATTTCTTTCTGAACAACAATATGGATTTAGGCAAGCCTGTTCTACTGAAAAAAAAAAGTTTGAATTATCTCCCCTTTCAACTGACTCTTCTAAACTAGAGATGAAATTTCATCTGCCCCTCCCCCATAATACAGAAGCACCAGACCTTTTTCATGTTCATTACTGTGAATAATGATGATGATGATTTGTTTTGAGTCACCATTAGTAGTGCTAATTCCCTCCTCCCCCTTTATTATCTATAATGGCACGTACCAAAAAAGGAACAAAACAACAAAATTATTCATTTACCACTTTCCATTTTATTGTTGCAAAAACTTTGATATTTTTTAATGTTCATTCCTATGTGAGTTCCAAAGTCTGTGGGCATGTATTTTGGGCAGGTTTTTATTCTCCTTTTTAAATGTTGTTTGAGGTAGACAGGAACAGAAAGAAAACCCGAATTTCAACGGAGAGTTGTCATTAGAGGATTCAATTCTTCTTTTTTTGTTTTCCTTTCCAGATAAAAGTGGAGAGCTCTTCAACTGATCGCTGCTTGATGAGTGCCCAGGCCAATCTCGCAGGATTGTACCCTCCACCAGAAGAACAATTGTGGAATAAAAATATTCGATGGATACCAATCCCGGTGCTAACAAGATCCAAAACTGAAGACAATGTGAGTTATTATTATCTTGTCTCCCCATGATGGAAACTTTGTTGAATATCACCTCTTTTTTTGTTTTTTTATCTTAGTAATTTATTGTATACGGTATAACGTTAAAAAAATTCTAACATATAATGAAGCGAAAAGAAGTTTTGATGTAAATCTATCTATCTTCCTATCTATCTATCTTCCTATCTATCTATCTTCCTATCTATCTATCTTCCTATCTATCTATCTTCCTATCTATCTATCTTCCTATCTATCTATCTTCCTATCTATCTATCTTCCTATCTATCTATCTTCCTATCTATCTATCTTCCTATCTATCTATCTATCTTCCTATCTATCTATCTATCTATCTTCCTATCTATCTATCTATCTTCCTATCTATCTATCTATCTTCCTATCTATCTATCTATCTTCCTATCTATCTATCTATCTATCTTCCTATCTATCTTTCTATCTTCCTATCTATCTATCTATCTTTCTATCTTCCTATCTATCTATCTTTATATCTAATATAATAATATGCCAAGGCATTTCATGTTTGTACGTATGTTATCACCTTTCACACAGAGTGGTGTGTCTGGTGTTATGATATGCCAACTCACTTGGGGATGCTTTGGCTAGTGATGGAGCTGAGGGATATTCGCTCTATATGAAAAGGTTAAATAATCACTCAAACTCAGTATTACGAAAACAAACTGATCCCTTTTTATTGATTTCCTAAAGTTTCTTTATTGATCTGTGGTGGAGCTACAAGATGCTCATTTACCCTAACCCTCAAACTTGGTATTGTTGTAACAATATTTAATCATGGATGTGTAAAAATAAAGCAAAAATCGAAAATTTTCACGTAACGGTAAAATTAAGACGAGGGTGAAAAATTCCATTAGAAGTTAAAAACTAAAGTTAGGGCTATGTGTCATGATAAGCTGAGAATATCTTCCTCTTTTTTTTCTAGACTGCAAAAGAGAGCGGTTGTGCTTTGGGATAGCGGCTTCCATTCCCCTATGAGGATGGGTTGGGGTTTTTAGTTATATATACTGCATACTGGAGAAGAATTTTTTTTTTGAATACTGAGTTTTCATGGTGTATCAGATGCTAGTGTAATTGTAAGAATTAGGAGTTGATGGAGTAAGTTCAGGAAACTTCTGCCATTACTAACCAGCATAGCATTACCACTGTTGATCAAAGAAAGAGTCTATCAGGCATGTGTACGCAGTGTGATGATGTATGAAAGTAAAACCTGGTTAGTGAAGGTTGAGGACATACGTTACATGGAGAGTAATGATATGAGAATGATACAATGGATGTGTAATGTGAATCTTAAAGACAGGCTTAGATCTGATGACTTCAGAGGAAGATTAAATCTGGACAGTATAGGGAGATGTATGCAGAAGAGTAGACTATGGTCACATTGAAAGAATAGATGAGTGTTCTTGGGTTAGTAGATGTAGAATAGTTGAGATAGCAGGGTCAGTTGGCAGGGTAAGGCCAAGGAAAACATGGGAGGAAGTGATAAAGGTGGACTTGAGAGAAAGAGGGATAAATAAAGACCTGGTCAGAGATAGGTTAGTTTGGAAGTCAATTTCTAAAAGCCGTCTATGGATGCCAGAATGTAAAATGGACGCTAAACCGATGATGGTAGTTGTGATGAAAGCATTGTTACAACTGTTGCTATTAATCAACACACATCATGACGGAATAACAACAACGAAAAGAAGAGGAGAGAGAACAAGCTGCTGCTATAGGTTATCTACGCAACAAGACCCAAACTGTTTGAGGCGACATCTGGATAATCTGCTGGGAATGAAGAATTGGTCCCCTTAACAGGGATGTGAGTTCTCTGCTTTATAGTGGGATTCCGCTTTTTTTAAATAAGAAAAGGCTAAATCGCTTTTAAATAAGAAAAGGCTAAATCGCTTTTAAATAAGAAAAGGCTAAATCGCTTTTAAATAAGAAAAGGCTAAATCGCTTTTAAATAAGAAAAGGCTAAATCGCTTTTAAATAAGAAAAGGCTAAATCGCTTTTAAATAAGAAAAGGCTAAATCGCTTTTAAATAAGAAAAGGCTAAATCGCTTTTAAATAAGAAAAGGCTAAATCGCTTTTAAATAAGAAAAGGCTAAATCGCTTTTAAATAAGAAAAGGCTAAATCGCTTTTAAATAAGAAAAGGCTAAATCGCTTTTAAATAAGAAAAGGCTAAATCGCTTTTAAATAAGAAAAGGCTAAATCGCTTTTAAATAAGAAAAGGCTAAATCGCTTTTAAATAAGAAAAGGCTAAATCGCTTTTAAATAAGAAAAGGCCAATCGCTTATTATTTTCTCCATTTGGTTCGATTTTATTTCTCTCTCTCGTTTTATCTTGCTTTTTTTCCTGTTTTTTTCTCTCTACCTCTTCTCGCCATGTTTTATCTTCCCTTGTTTCACCTCCCTTTCCCCTCTCTCTCTGAAAATGTAAATTCTACCATACTTCAAACGATTCATGGGTAGGGAAGGTAGAAGACTTTTGTTTCATCAATGAATGTCTTCCTGTCTCCTTTAAAACATATCAGTCGATACTTTCAGTATTAAAAAAAAATGTATTGTAGATTAACACCCTTCACTACAACCACCCCATAAAAAATGAAATTCTACTTTTTTTCGGGGGGAGGGGGGGGGGGGGGGCAGAACTACCCCCCCCCCCCCCCCCCCAGATTGAGAAATTTATCTCGATTTTAGATTTTTTTGCTATTGCACACTTACATCCCTGCCATAGTGCTACATTATAAACTTTGAAAGAAGAAACCAAAAAAGTGGGAGAAATATACCCGTTCTGTTTTTGCAACTTGAGAAAATGTGGGCAGCCATAATTGTTTTCTTCTTATTACTTGAACTGTTTTCTTTCTGCACTGTACAATCTCATCTTTGCACCATCTGAAAGTTCAATCTCGTGCTGTTTTCTTTTTTGCTGCGCTCAACGTTTGCACTTGTCCTAATTTAGTACTCCTCTTCGTACACAAGTTATATACATCTTCTTCTTTCGTGCGAATCAGATGATTCTTGGTGTTGGCATTAGTTTCCCTGATGTTTTTCTAGTTAGAAATCTTTCTGGGAAGACATCAGGTACTTACAGGAAGGACCACAAGAAGGTTGCCAACATCCCTAAGTTACGGTGGTACTGTGGAACCGACTGGATTCGAACTTGGAACACCCAGGTCTTCAGTCCGTGTCGATATCCACTTAACCACCGTCACCTCCCAGTTATATACATGATGGATACTTAAGTTTGTTGTAGCAGAATTTAAAAAAAAAAACTTTATTGATTTTTTGATTTTTTTTTTTTTTTTTCAGATGCTTAGTTTTTCAAGAATTTGTCCCAAATACTCCACACTGTATGCACAGAACTTGAAAAACTATGAACAAAAACCAGAAGAAATTAAAAACAAGGTAAGTGAATACAATTATTTTTCTTTTTAACCAAATTATTATTGTTCTAAATAGGATTTTGAAAGTTAAGTTTAATTACAGCATCATTTTGGTCAATGAATTATTAATTTAACTAAATTGTTATAAAACTATGACTAATTGTTGTTACGGTAAAGTTGTCATAGTATACTATGGCGAAACTACTATGACAGATTTTTGACATAAAAAATGTATAAAAAGATGGAATAAATGTTTTAACTGATTTGGGGAAGAACAAAATCTGTGTTATTCAGAGGCTTTTTTTTTTTTTTTGGCATAACGAAAATGACAGTAGGAACAAATACCCCAGCCCCAAAATCTATCATAAGGGATCCTCAACTGGTATAACAGATTAAAATTGTTTAATCATCATCATAATCATCATCATTATCCAATTTATTTTTAACAGGCCTTTGATTAGTCCTCTATAAGAGGATGGGGCCTGTCTGTCAGTATTGAATGAAGTCTTCCTCTCCTGGCTTGGCGGTCGCGAGGATCAAAGTTTGCAATCCCCAGGGCTGCACGGTCGCGTTTACACAGCTCATCCCAAGAGAGCTTTGATCTTCCAGTCTGCAGACTTGATACGATGGACATGTCTCTGACACCGGAGATCCAGTTGGAATTTAGCTCGACATGACCAAGCCATCTCATCCTGCCCAGCTTAAGGACATCAGATATTTCTTTTATACTAAGCTTAGAAAGAAGAGGCTCGAGGTGAGCGTCATCTTTTAGCTTGACATGGCATATCAATCTAACAATGGCTCTTTCGTTTCACTGCAGTCTTTTGAGAGTGCTTGCCGATGCAGCCCGTGTCTCAGAGCACAAAAGCATGACACCCCTCACACAGCTAGTGTGCATCTGTCCTCTAGTCGTGACGTCCAGTTTAAACAGATTTATAATATTATGTTTTGGAATTTTTGAGATGAGGATTCATACTTTGGATTATTTGGATTATTCGGATTACTGTTCTCATCTTGGATGTTATTCTCACAATGTTTCGCCCGATGTAACCTCCGACATTCTTCAGGTGGGTCTCATCAGATTCTGGAACCGTTGTCCACAAAGACCCGTGGAGCAACAAATAAAAGTACTAAGTCATAATCAGTTCTAAGTGACAGTCTTCTGGAGGTTGAAGGTTCAATCCTCAGTACCATTAATTTCTGTGTGATGGAATGGATATATATATATATATATATATATTTAGTTTGGTAGAAAGAAATCCAACAGAGTGCTCAATTATTTAATAATAAAAGCATATTTATTTATTTATTAATAATGTTACAGAAGATCAGGTCAAAGCAACATGATACCATTGGTTTCAAGCCAGGTTCAGTCCACAACTTGGGTTTGCTTATAATAATAAACAACAAGTTGTCACTGGTTATCTTCAGTCATGTTTGATTTCTCTTCCCTATCTTCCCCTGGAGTAAGCTTCGTTTGAACTCCAGGCTTGATTTGACCTGATCTTCTGTGCAGTGTAACACCATTCATAAATAAATATACATATATTAATATACATATATTAATTAAGCTCAAATATATTGATAAAATGAACTTAAAACCAATATGTTTTCAAAAGTGTTCAATACAAAGTAGAGCTTTATAAATATATTAAATTATATAAACATTAGAACAGCTTATGTGGATTAACTTGCGTTTCCATGTTAGTACATCACTACAGAAATCGGACAAAATAACATCCATCAGTAAAACATACTTTTTTCCAAGGCCGTAGCTATCGGGGTAGCGGGGAAAAAACTTTCTAAGCGTGTCATTTATTATAGGACAGAGAATATCATTTTTCGATCATGATTATCTTGTTAAAAAAAATATCAATGAAAAGTATTCATGGTAAGAATAAACTGGTTTACAACATTCAAGAATTTGTGATGTACTTAAAGTACACAAAACCAATGTTCTGCTTGACCTATTTATCTATGATTGGCTCAGCAAGACATGAACTGACCAAAATGGCTGTTGTGAATTTTTGATCCTGTTCTAAAACTATACCCAGAAAACTATATAATTGATTTGTTGTCTTTCACCAATTTATCAAAGATTCTGATATTCTAATTCAATTCAATAAATTTGGTAAAAAATAAAACAAGGATGTTTCAGTTGCCAAGTAAGGAAAGGGTGGGAGAAATTTACACAGAAGAGGATACAGTAGCCCAGCACCTGCCCAAAATCACCTTTAATTGATGCGTTGTTGGCACATTTTTTACCTCTCTTGAGAGACTATTCCAAGGTACATGGGTCCTGATTGAGAAGGTGCTCCTCTTCCAGTTCAATCAAAATCGGCGGTAAAATAATTTCTTGTAGTGTCTGCATAGACCAATTTCTGGTGCAGGAATGAATAATAGGTCCCGAGGTATATTGTAATTACCATTGAGGAAAATGAGATCACCGTGTAATCGTCGACGCTCAAGGGAGAAAAGGTTAAGTTTCTTGAGTCGGCTTTCATAGCGCAGATCCCATAGACCCTGCACCATTCGAGTAGCTAGTCTTTGAACTCTCTCCAGATGCTGGATATCACGTATTAGATATGGAGTAGAGGTTTGGATCCCATACTCTAACAGAGGTCTGACGAGGGAGACATAAAGTGGGAGAAATATTTCAGAAGTGAGTTTGCAGAAAGAACGTCGAATGAGAAATAGAGTGTTTCTTTGCTTTGTTTGCAGTCTGAATGCAATGTTTAGATGGGTTGAAGGATGAGTCGTCCAGAAGGCTAAGATCTTTTGTCTCGTTCACCTCCTTGAGCAGAGCTGTGTCACCGGCAAGAGTAAGAGCCGAGTCAAAAGAAGATCCCACTGCAATATGGCAGCATTTATCGACATTAACGTATAAGTCCCATTCAATGGACCATTTCCATGCACGTTGAAGGCAAGACTTGAGATTGCCAATTTCGTTTCTACGAGCTACTAATTTGATGTCATCTGCAAAAAGGAGCACGTTTCCACCAATCACTTCTGGATTCATTTCATATAGCGCTAGTTTTTGTTACCAATTTCTTTGCCAATGTCTCTTGGAATGACCCGATGTGCTTACACTTTATACTAAGGATTTGTTGACCCTAATCCTAACCCTAACCCTAATCCTAACCCTAACCTCCTTTCTCAGGATTTGTTGAATTGATGGAATTGGAAACTAAATCAGTAGATTTCTGTTTCAATCATGAATTCTTTCCTCGGACCGCTTGCCTTTGGAATTCCCTACCTGCCCACTGTTTCCCCGACCGTACCAACATGTACAAATTTAAATGCAATGTGAACAAACATCAGTAAAATTATCGTTTCCCAACCAAAATCACGAGCAATAAATCATCTGCAGTTTTCTGATTTTTTTCCGACCTCACAAATGAGTAAGTAAACTCAAATAAATTGTTTTGGACTAATTTCCCAACTGCATTTCCTTTAAAATAATTTAAGGTAAATTTTAAATTAGTCCAAAACAATTTATTTGGGTTTACTTACTCATTTGTGAGTTCGGAAAACTGCAGACGATTTATTGTCCGCCATTTTAGTTGGGAAACAACAATTTTACCCAAACATCTTGCTGCCCAACTCCCTACCCAGGTTTCCTCTATCACAGTAGCCCCTTATGCATCAATGGCAATGTTTTGTTTGAAGTAAATAAATATAAGAATTAAAAACATGAAATGTCCCGCCAACTATATGGAGTTGCAATGGGCAGTCTTTTAACAACAGTTATGACCAATATCTTTGATTTCAATAAAAAACAACATTTGTCTCTAATAGATAAACCCATTGTCCATTTTTTATATTGATAACACATTTAACATTTTGCAAACATAACCAGAATTCAACCAATTTTACCAAAAACGATGGTGCTACCAGATCAGGCTGTCTGAAGATACCGGCTTCCTGACCAAAAATGCACCGAACATTAATGTTATTGTTTTTTTGCTTTCCCTTTGCAAAACACAATCATGTTCTGCAAAGCCAAAAACAAAAACAGCAATTTTCCTCCACAAAACAACCAAACGAAACACCATGAATAAATATTTGAACATATAAAGAACTTGAAGCATAAAGACTTTTACTAAAATGACCAGATTCAGCATTAAATAATCCGAAAAGGGTTGATATGCCGTAAAACAAAACAACCAAACCAAACACCATGAATGAATATTTGAATATATAAAGAACTTGAAGCATAAAGACTTTTACTAAAATGACCAGATTCGGCATTAAATAACCCGAAAAGGGTTGATATGCCGTAAAGCAAAACAACCAACCAAACCAAACAAAAACGAATTCTTTACGCCCATCTCTAATGACAGCTATCTCTAAAGTCTTCCTAAATTGGGACCTTGCCACCAGATTCAATTTCATGTCATACCCAGAACAGGTTCTATTTAACGATACGACCCTTGACGGGTACTACATGAAGTCCCCTTGAATTAATTGTGTATTTTAGGCAGGTATATCAAACAATGTTTTTAACTCTTATTCTATATCATTCCTCTATTCCGGGCAACACCATGTATCCCTGCTAGTTTGTATAGATATGCATTTTTTTCTTACTTCTGATTCCTTTAATGGCTGATCGTTTTTTGTATAATGGTTAAATCTTTGTCCTCTTTTGCAGGAATTTTATGACTTTATCTACAAAATGACCAAATTGAAACCTGAAGGGCTGCGCAAGATCTGGACTGTTGCTGATGTTCTCTTTTGTGAAGTAAGTCTCAAGGTTATGGTGTTTTATTTACTCCTCCCCAGGAGTTAGGCACAAGGCCAGTTTTATCTTACTCCCACAAGTAAGATGTGACCCAAGATCGGGTCGAGAAAGTGGGGTTTGAAAAGCCAGCGCTCGAGAGGTGAGCACTCTGGCCATTTAAAAATTGCCTGGGCAGCCCCGTCGGCATTCCCCGGTAGGGCGCCTCAGACAGTAAGCAATAAACTTACTCCTCCCCAAAGAGGGGAGGCAAAGCCTGGGAGGGTGGACCTCCTAGAACTGCACAGGACAGGCGTGCAGTATCCATCGGAACAGATACTACACTTTGATCTTAGCCAAAAGGCCTAAGGGGGGTGATGGTGTTCTTCCAAGCATTGCATTGAACAATTTGTTGCAATGCAATCATTGAACACAGTACTATCTTATTTATTGCCGGGAGAGGGGGGGTAATAGTTGTTTCGACGGTCGGAGTTTAAATGTTGGTGTGTGTCATGTGGCAGCGTGTTATGAAATAATGAAGAAAATCACACTGGAAACATTGATATTGGCTTTCAAAAATTCTTCTATTTTGTTATTCAATATCAATGTTTCCGGTGTGATTTCCTTCATTTGCGACACACATAGGCATTGACAATATATCTCAGTCAAGAAAAATTAAAAAGAAAAAGAAAAAAGAACTAAATGTCTATATACTTTTGATAAGGACGTTTTACATTGAAAGATCTCATTTATTTAAAATAAATACATATATTTCATTAAAAAAAAGCAAAAAAAAGCACATTGATTGGCTTTCAAAAATTCTTCTGAATTTGTTTTAAATGTTTGACTATATGATTCTTTCCTTGCAGAAAGCGCACAATTACACTTTGCCGAATTGGGTCAATGAAACCGTCTTTGAAAGACTTCAGAAAATAAGAGCTTATAGTTTTGCTCTGATGTTTGGAACCAAAGAAATGGCTAAACTTAAAGGAGGTGAGAGATGCTTGCAGTTTTGTTTTTTTAAATCGCTACTATTAAATCCAGTGATGACCCTTAACAACAGAAAGTGGGGAGGGGATGCCATTTAAAAGTGTTAATTGTACATACTTTGTTTATAATTCTTTACCGGAACATATGTTCGGGTTAAGTACAGAATAGTTAACAGTCAAGAACTTGTAAACTACAAATAATTTATAGCAAACGCAGTAATATTAAATTCTCTGCCGACCCGTATACTTTTAACGTGTCTTTTATTTTCTTTGCTTTTTTTGTCATGTTAAGTTTGAAATAGCATTTTTGTCCGTCTGTTACGCTTAAGTTTGAAATAGTATTTTTGTCTGTCTGTTACACTTAAATTTGAAATAGTATTTTTGTCCGTCTGTTATGCTTAAGTTGGAAATAGCATTTTTGTCCGTCTGTTACGCTTAAGTTTGAAATAGCATTTTTGTCCGTCTGTTACGCTTAAGTTTGAAATAGTATTTTTGTCCGTCTGTTACGCTTAAGTTTGAAATAGCATTTTTGTCTGTCTGTTACGCTTAAGTTTGAAATAGTATTTTTGTATGTCTGTTACACTTAAGTTTGAAATAGCATTTTTGTCTGTCTGTTATGCTTAAGTTTGAAATAGTATTTTTGTCGGTCTATCATGCTTAAGTTTGAAATAGCATTTTTGTCTGACTGTTACGCTTAGTTTGAAATAGTATTTTTGTCTGTCTGTTACGCTTAAGTTTGAAATAGCATTTTTGTCTGTCTGTTACGCTTAAGTTTGAAATAGTATTTTTGTCTGTCTGTTACGCTTAAGTTTGAAATAGCATTTTTGTCTGTTTGTTACGCTTAAGTTTGAAATAGCATTTTTGTCTGTTTGTTACGCTTAAGTTTGAAATAGCATTTTTGTCTGTCTGTTACGCTTAAGTTTGAAATAGTATTTTTGTCTGTCTGTTACGCTTAAGTTTGAAATAGCATTTTTGTCTGTTTGTTACGCTTAAGTTTGAAATAGCATTTTTGTCTGTTTGTTACGCTTAAGTTTGAAATAGCATTTTTGTCTGTCTGTTACGCTTAAGTTTGAAATAGTATTTTTGTCTGTCTGTTACGCTTAAGTTTGAAATAGCATTTTTGTCTGTCTGTTATGCTTAAGTTTGAAATAGCATTTTTGTCTGTCTGTTACGCTTAAGTTTGAAATAGCATTTTTGTCTGTTTGTTACGCTTAAGTTTGAAATAGCATTTTTGTCTGTTTGTTACGCTTAAGTTTGAAATAGCATTTTTGTCGGTCTATCATCGCTAAATGCGCAGATTGAATGGATTCATCTTAAAAATGGATTTGTTTTTGTTTCATATATATTTTTAATTTTTAGTTCACTTCATCCTTTCGGCTGCAGTCACTCCTTATTAATATTACAACTTCTTTTTCTTTTTTTCTTTTTTGCTATCTCATTTCTGGCTGGCCACAAGCATCTTAACTTCATCCTGTTCAGACGACTTACTGAAAATGATAAACACACACACATATATATATATATATATATATATCCATCCTTACCCGTAACCTATTGTTTGTAACAAGTTTGTTTGTCTCAAAAGGAGCATGTCATAAGTGCCTTCTCCTTCCCATTCACGAGAAGTCAGTACTTCAACTGGAAATTGGATTAGGCATTTTATCAAAAGATTAGTGAAACCTAAACATCCTTCCTGACATTTCTTTAGGCTCTACTAAATTAAAGAAAATACACTGGAAGCAATTTTCTATAGAGAAATACACTAGAAGCTATTTTGTATAGAAAGAAATATGCTGAAAGCAATTTTTTATAGAAAAATACACTGGAAGCAATTTCCCATAGAAAAATACACTAGAAGCGATTTCTTATAGAAATAAAGTACATTGGAGGCAATTGAATTGGATTGGGTATTTTCTCAATAGATTCGTGAAACCTAAACATCCTTCTCAACATTTCTTTAGGCTCTACTAAATTAATTAATAAAATACACCAAGAGTTATTTCTTAAAGAAAGAAGATACACTGGAAGCCATTTTATAGAAAGAAGATACACTGGAAGCAATTTCTTATAGAAAAAATACACTGGAAAAAATTTCCTTGAGAAAATACACTAGAAGCAATTTTTTTATAGAAAGAAGATACACTAGAAGCAATTTCCTATAAAAACTACACTAGAAGCAATTTCTTAACAAAAATATGCTGGAAGCAATTTCCTATAGGAAAAATACACTGGAGGCAATTGTCCTTAGGAAAAGAAAAAAGTTAGTGTTGTATAGCTCTTGATGGGGTTTATGGATAGTGTCTGTCTGTCTGTCTGTCTTTCTCTCTCTCTCTCTCTCTCTCTCTCTCATGTGGGTGAGAGTGACACTGTTGTATTTTTTCTCCCAGACAGGTAGCTTGAAGAAGAATACAACCACATTTTTTACTCAAGATATATTTTACTAGCAGGCATTTCTGGTGTTGCACGGAAATGAGTGAGAACCTGTGTACATTTGCTCCTAGCCCCAAACCTCATATTACCGTTTTTATTCATGATATTTATTTTTTATACTTAAAAATTTTTTAGGTATGAATAAAATAAAGCATCTTTGCTGTTTATGGATATCTGGCACTTATAATGACCTCCCCCCCCCCACACACGATATTATTGTAGAAAAAAACTAATGCAAAATTGATACCACCATTTGATTCTTCTAACCCCTAATCATTTGATTCTTCATAAAATTTTACTCAAAATTGTGCTTGATCTTGGTATATGGTGTTGTTTTTAATTTAATTCCTGGGTATTACTATCCTAAAAGGCAGCAAGAAGACTTTAAACACTCCTATCTAGTAGAAGCTAACAACTGAAATCTTACTTCAAATCCCATCTATATCACATGTTTAAACCATCCAATCTACTATCTACTCTCATATCAGGCAACAGGTAAACATGGGGTAATAACATTTGGTAAATAATATCTACACTTAATTTCAAAATCATATTACTGCTAAGTGATATGTAATAAAAGATTATATGAAATAATTATTACAAAAGACCTTTTTTTTCTATAGTTTAATCTTTGGTGTATGTATTGTTTGAATCTTGGTGCATTTCGAGAATAAGTCATTTTTAAAAACAAAATTTTTTATATATGTTAATCTTTTACTTATAACATGATAATACAAGAACATAAGTCAGTCGTGAGAGACTGCGTACCTTCACCTGACAACGTAAGGATGGGTCAAAGTCTTATCTGGACCTTACTTCTCCATATTGTGTGCAGTATTCCCGAACTTATACCCTGGAAACGTTGATAACTTGTAAACTTTTTATTCGATCAAGCTGAAATTTTATATGGTGGTTACTGTTAGCAAACAGCAGCAGATCTATGCATCAATTTTGAAAAAATCAAAAGTTGAAATTCCGGCAAAATTTCGACCGTGGCTAAACTTTTCACGGTTAAGGTCATATAAGATGCAAGACTTCATATACGCCAAGTAGCGAGTCTCTATTTAGCTAAGAACACCCAAGAAATTGGTTAGTCTGTTTGAAAAAAAAATGGCTTCTTAAAAACGAGGGTTCCATGCTAAGATTGTGAGCTACTTGAGATTCTACTGAAGTTATGTCCATTCCAGATAAGACACCCTGGTCAATCATTTTTTATGTCTATAGATTAACAGCTGATAAATCTTGAGTGGTCTCGTAGTGTGGTCCAATTGGACTGGAAAGTTTTAAACAAAGAAAGAAAAAAACGTATCAATCAGTATAGAAAGAAGAAAGGAAAAGAAAGAAAGCGTCTCATTATGGAAATAGAGTGAAGAATATCTTTCCGGGTTCATTTAAAATGATTAGAAGGAGGCTGTCTTGCTATTTGCCTTCTGCTTTCCCTTAAACACTTGGAGTCGTTTCATCCAGCAGTCTTTTGCTAACTTTTGTGTGACAGGATGGATATATATGTATTTATATACAAATAAGTACACATTGGGCTTTATTATAAAGTAAAAGAGATTTTTATTTAATTTTCTTATTTAAATTTAATTTTTTGTTGTCTTTATTTATTCGAAAGGTCCATTGCTGAAACAAATGATATCAAATATGGATTCGAAAAAGCTGGGGACACTAAACACTCGTTTGTTTATGTATTCTGGAGTGAGTATACATATTTTGTCATTGAAAAAAAAAATTTTTTCTTTTAATTGAAGAAAAAGTTGGCTTAAAATACATTTAAAATAAACTAGTGAATGTAAGATTTCTCTTGATTATCAAATATATCTTTCTAATTTTTATTTTATAATTTAAGAGAGAAAGTTATTAAATTATCTGTGTGCTAATTTTCAAAGTTAAAGAGGATAAAATGAATTTGTTCTTTAAAAAGGGCTCTGATTGGTAGAAAAATCAAATGTACGAATTCAAATATGGAAGAATTTGTAAAGCATTGAATTGTTCAATCACTGACATGGAACTTAAGGCTTTTTTGGCTAGGATCTGTTTTGATACTACACTTCATCTTTTCTGTCTGCGGTCAGTGAAGGATAAATCCTTTTAGACTGAGGCAAATTTTATTTTTGTCCTAATCCAGAATGCCCTTTTGGGGGAGCTGGATTTTCTCCACATTAAAAACCGACCTTGTGTCTAACACTGCCCTTGTGAGGAAGCAAGTAAATAGGGACAGGGAATGCGAGGTGAAGTTATACCATCATGAGACATTACTTTTATCTTAGCAATTGATATGCATGCAATGTCAGTTGTGGCCACATCTCATCCCGTATGAGAGGAACCATAGTATCAGAGCAATGAATTGCGTGTTTGCTCAAGTGAGCAACATTGCCACGTTGTCTCTGCACTATAATATCTGAAAGCCTCTAAACTTGACACAGTATTATGAAAGGCATCTCTTTCCATTCCATTGAAGACTACCATAGCGGTGGTCAGCGGTGACAACTTGTCCAGAGTTTCTGCTGTCAACACCGCATGTATAAACAGGCTATCTTACTCTACATGCACAACTGGTGAGATGTTGTTGGCTCAGTACAAATAAAGACTCTGATCGGTATAAAAGTAATAATGAGAACTCTGATTGGTTCAAAAATAGAAATGAGGATTCTGATTGGTCCAAAAATAAAAATGAAGACTCTGATTGGTCCAAAAGTAAAAATGAGAACTCTGATTGGTCTAAAAATAAAAATGAGGACTCTGATTAGTCTAAAAGTAAAAATGAGGACTCTGATTAGTCTAAAAGTAAAAATGAGGACTCTGATTGGTCCAAAAATGAAAATGAAGATTCTGATTGGTCCGAAAAAGAAAATAAGGATTTTGATTGGTCCAAAAATAAAAATGAGGATTCTGATTGGTCCAAAAATAAAAATTAGGATTTTGATGAGTCCAAAAATAAAAATGTGCAAATTAAAATTTTCATGACTGAAAGCCTTTATTTTTCAAAAAAAAATTACATTTATTTATTTATTTTTATTTTTTTCCCACACTTTCTATTCTAGCATGATACGACTCTGGCTGCCTTAATGCATAGTCTGAAAATCTTTAACTATGTCAGTCCTCCATATACGGCCTGTTTTATCATGGAACTTCATCGAAAAACTGACGGAGAATACTTTGTTCGTTTATTGTATAAAAATTCGACAACCGATCTGTATAACTATATGGAGGAACCACATCTTTTGACAATTCCAGGTAAGTAAATGGCTAAAAAGCTGTGGAATAATTACACGGTATAGTAGCTTTACACTGTGGCATATCATGCATTGACAGTGCCTAGACAAGGTGATTCATCTCATTCAAGGCATATTATCATTAAAACGTAACAAGCTACTGTGATTAGGGGCCAGACTTAAAGAAGGCATCCTAAGATGTTTATTCACATTACATTTAAATTTCTGCATGTTGGTACAGTCAGGGAAACAGGGAGCAAGGAGGGAATCCCAAAACAACCAGGATCTTTCTTTTAGCTAAGAAGGACTTGATTATATTAAATATTCATCCAGTAATATCGTACAAATTAATTTTCCTGAGAAGACCTTCATGCCAGACCTCGTCAAAGGCCTCGGATATATCAAGCACTACTGCCCTAGATTCACCTGCCTTATCCAGTGTATGGTATATGCATTCAGAGATGACCATTGGGATATCCGTAGTAGAACAGAATTGCCTAAATCTATACTGTTGGTCAGAAAGGAGTTTAGCATTTTCGAGATGGTGGACTGTCGCTAGATTGATTAATGATTCACTCATAAATCCACACATTTTCGCTCCAGTTTCGGATGAAATAACTGACTCTCAATCCTTGGTACCCTAGCAGAAAGACCAGCTAAATCTCTGTGCTCTTGAACAGTCAGCACTTAATGGAAAAAGTGAACCATGTTTTCTGCAATGCAAGATATACGTAAAACAAATTCCTGTGTGAAAGGACATCTGATAATTTTGAGCTACCTCTCGTCATTGAGGGTTGACTCTCTCTATTTATCATCATATCTCCCTTGTCCAGGGGTCAAACATTTTTAGATATTATTCAAGCTTATTTATGTTTATGTCTGTCTCCTCGGAACAGACATAATGACTAGTGACTGAGATATCCAGACGGTTATGGAGTTGATGCAAAAGGTGGCACTCTGTACATGGTTGAACCACCTGAGGCACTGAGTGAGTAAGGCATCCATAATCCAACCAATACCCTTCTACAATAACTTCGACATCACGCCTGGTTGTGGCACAAGGTCGGATTTACATGGAAAGTCTAGCTCCCTTAAAAACAGAGCACTCTGGACAGCAAACAAAAATAGCTGTGATTAAATCAGTCAACATTCTTCGATGAGGATGCCTTGTACAATCGGCCATGAACCACCCTGTCCCAAAGGATGTAATGCCTGAGAGGATAGCCTCCTGAGCCTGAACAGGCACATAATGACTTTTAGCCTCGCCCGAAGACTGAACCATCCAGCCCAAAAGCTAGAAGAAGGTGAAGTCTATTTGAGAAATCTCGACAGTCTTTAATAATGGTAGACGCCATCTTTAAAAAAAAAAAGGGGAGATGTCTCTTGTTGCTGTTTGAAACACTTCCATTAAGTTTAACAGTTGGAAACAAATTTTTGATAATGATGGAATTTATATTAATGATTAAGTTCTAATAAATATAAAATTTATATATATATCTATATATATATATATATATATATATATATATATATATATGTAAATCTAAGGTCGTAATCCGAGGCAGGAGCAATGCGATATAGGTACCGGAAGGTGGAACAGATGAACAAAACTAAATGAGAAGAGAAAATATGAATGGAATCTCAAATCAATATTATTATATTATATATTAATATTTCACGGTTTAAATACCAGAACAGTAAATAGAAAAAAGTTTACTGTCAAGCAATTTAAAAGGTCTGGAAAAGGAGTAAACTTTAAACTTTAATTTTCGAGAGTGGAACCTCTCATTATCAAAAGAAACAGATCAAAAAATATGACTGAGTGGTCGAAAAGGCGAGATGGACACAACTGTTGACGAAATGCCGCAGAGAATAGGTGGCAGATTCGCAGAAAATGAGTTTAGATAAGCTAATTGGATATCAATATTTATTGTTCTTATCATAATTTTTTTTTAAAATTTATTGTATAATTATTCAGCTTTAAGCTTGTCATCTTATTAATATTTATTTATTTATATACTTTATTATTTATTATTTTTTTTATTTTTTTAAATTTTTTTATTTTAATTCAATTTTAATTTTAAATTTGATAAATTTTTGACGAAAGTCGTTAAGATGTTACTAGAAAATGAACGGTCAAGGGGAAGGGGAGGCAACTGTTGAAATCAAAAATATATATATATATATATATATATATATATATATTTTTTTTTTTTTTCTTATATAAAATTTGGGTATAACTTACAGGATATTCTGATCTTTGTGGGTTTTTTTTTTGTGAGATGACTTATTTTATTTACCTCTATAGGAGGTTAGACACAAGGTCAGGTGGTAAGTTGAAAAGCCAACGCACTCTCGCTTACAAAAACATGCCTGAGCAGTCCCGTCAGCATTCTCCGGTAGGATCGATTAGCGATAAACTAACCCCTTCTCAAAGAAAAGGTAAATCCTGGGAGGATGGACATCCTGACACCAAACAGGGACCATACCTCAGCCCGACAGCAACAAAGTCACTGTTGGACTGATTGTTGAGGACGTATCCCTGACTAGTACAAACAGAAATGAGTTGGTCAACTTATTCGGATGTGAGATGAGTTATTCAAGTGCTATTATTCCTGCCAGCTATCTTTTCTGTCGTGTTCGGCTTTTTAGTTTATTTTTTATATTTTTTTCTTTTCTTCATAGGCTGTACCGCAAATTGTCCATACACAAAATTCTTAGAATTGACCCGAAACAGCATTCCTTTGGACTGGGCCAAAGAGTGCCATCTGATAGAAGATGAACCAAAAAATGGTAAGTTTCTTCTTTTGGCTACCCGGCATTGCCTCGTATTTAATGAGGAACCTTATGTTCTTTTGCACTATATTACCTTCTTTTTATACTTGGACTATGTTGTATTATTGATTTAAATAACAGTGAGCTATTTTGATGGTAATCTAGAAGTGATAAATGAAAATATATTTCACATTTATTCATTTATATATATATATATTTACCAACTGGGCAGACCCCATATCTTTTTCCATGCACATTCTCACTCTCCATTACTTAAAATTTTTTACAATTTTTGAATTTTGGCTTTTCCACTGCCTACTTATCCATCTATGTAATTCCTCTGATGATATCATTTTAATCTTTGAAAAGCCATGGCTTAAGGAAAGAATAATAAACATGTTTTTACCGAATACACCTTGCATTGAACAATCGAAGTTGAACTAAATTTGTCATTCGTACATGTTTATCCCTCTTCTTTCATCTATCTTTATATATATATATATAGTAATCCAGGTAGAGTAAAAATCCACAGGGTAGAAATCCAAAGGGAATCAAACCGGGCTTACAAGAGAGTGCTCAATAAAAATATATATATATATATATATATATATATATATATATTACACAGGGATTGGACAAAATAATGCAAACACCTTGAAATGTTAAATAAATCCAGCCTTGTGAAGCTCTCGGCAAACCGTTTTTGTTGAAACGGGATTATCCAGATGATTGTTAAGCTCTGCTGTAATTTTGGGTGCCGTGGTTTTGTGCTCTTTCTTCACAATCCTTACAGGGACTCTACGATCTGTTTCAGACAGCTTCGACTTTATTCCAGAATTTTGTTTAGAGGAGGATATTTTCCCTTCTTTTTCATAAGCTGTCATCACTTTTGAGACAGTTCCTCTCAATACGGCCACCATCTCAGCCACTTCCGTTACAATAGCACCTTCCATATGGGCACTACCAATCTGCCCTTTTTGGAAATCTGATAATTCTGTCATTTAGATTTTTCTTACTAATATATGCAGTATCTGAAATAAAAAAATAAATTTAACCAATCAATTCAGGACAACAATAAACATAAATAATAAAAATGAAACCAACATTTTGGGGTTTTTTTTCTAAGTTTTATAGGCGTTTTAAAATTGATGCAAAATTCACAAGGTGTTTCCGTTATTTTGTCCAACCCCTGTATATACTATCATCATTAGGGTTTTTGATTACTCCTACAGAAGGAACCTCTCTCTGGTTTCCTTCCACTTTGTCTTATCCCTGGCTAGGCGTGGTTATGTAGGATCCGGTTGGCTGTTGAGGTTGTATCTCCACCAGGTATTTTCCATTGCCTCGAGGTCCTTTCTGTCGCTCTATATGTCCACCTGTTGTCTGTATATCTCGAAAGGTGACCTGCCCATATATGTTTAGTCGTTCGTATAGTTTATGATGGTGGTGATGGTCAGTTACTTCAGTTTGTTGTCTGATGCAGATGTCTATTTTTCTTTCACGTAGACTGATGCCGAGTACAATGCATTCCATTTTGCCTTGCGCCATTCTTAGCTTTATATATATATATATGTGTGTGTGTGAAAAAATGACAAATGGAAAACAGGTTAAAGTGCAGGAGAAAAACAAAAACAAGAGATTTGACCGGTTTCGTTCGTGTTGGCGAACGTCTTCAGAAAAAGTGAAGATTTGGAAATAATTTTATTTTGAAAGGCACACACATCGCCTTTTACCCCCTTCCCCCACCGCCTCCCCCATACTAGCTACGTAGGTGTGAAAGTGAAAAAGAAAAAGAAAATAAATAAAAATATAAAAAGTAGAATAAGAAATAAAGAAGAATGTGTCACCCACTTGTCATATGTCAATGTCACTAAAAGTCTTCTCATATGGTCCAATCGGATCATCTTTTCCTTCTCCCATGTGTGTGCCTTTCCGTTTGTCATTTTTCACACATTTTGTCTACCACAGCATTTCATTTTCATGACTTATCATGTACCTTACCCCATATATATATATATATATATATATATATATATATATGAAAAAGGAAAAACCAAGAGATATTTTTTATATATTCATCAACGTTTCGTCTTTATTGTAAGACTTCCTCAGGATGATAATTTTAAGAAAAATGTCATGCAAGTACATCAAAATATTGGGTTGACATGATGGGTTGATAAGGAAAAGTAGTAGCCGTGGCTACTAAGAGCGCTGAACGAAGGTCAAGGCTGCGAGAAGTCAGTAGTGGCAAAGAATGAAATGAATATGGAAAGCTTTGAGTGGGTACCATTAAGGCAGCAGTGAAAAAGGGGAGGGGTGAGAGTGTTAGTAAATTTGCCTTAGGGTGGGAGAGAGGAAGGGGGGGGGCTGAGGTTTTAGTCATGGTGAGGTGTGGCATGGATTTTGAGGGGCTGGGGAAAGAGGAAGGAAGGGGGAACTCTGTGTGTTTGGTATGTAGGTGGTATCATAATTTTAGAAAAAGATTTGAAGAAATGAAGATAACTTGAAAATGGTGAGTAAGAGTATGAAAGAAGTAATCGAAAAGGTGAGATAGGTGGGGGGGAGAGAAGAGAGATTTTGTTATGGTCAGGTGTGAAATTTTTGGAGGGTAGGAGTATTGACCAGTTGGCTATGTCAGGAATGTGTGAATATGAGTGAGTTTGAAAGAATGTGTTGATATATATATATACATAATAAACTTGCTCGTTGTCAAATATGTAGAACATAAATTTCTTTATTTTATATTAATATTTTTTGCAAAAAAAGGAAAATATTTTACATAAAAGTTTATTTTTATTTTGCTCAGAGCAATCTTTTTAATTTGTCATAAACGTTCATTTCATAGTTATATTATGAAATTTACCAAATTTATATTGCCTAATAAAAAGACACTTTTTAAAAAAATTCAAAACCTTGGAACATGTTTTTTTTCTTTTTCAGATAAAATGTCCTCCAATACACGCACTTCCGAATATTTAAATGTGGACAATGGTCACTGCACGAGACAAGCAACAGAACCAATACCAGCGCCAACTTGTTCTTGTAATTGTTGACACAGATTTACTGAAAGATTCAACAAAGTTCTACCGTTTTTATTGAAAACTTGTATTTCTTAATACACATTTCTTTTTTTTTTTCTATTTTTTTTGGGGGGGGGGGGGGTTTACTTAAAAAATTGATTTTAACTTAGAATGTGTCTTATGGCCAAATTTAATTTATTTTTAAATTAAGTTGAAGATTCTTATCAAGTTGGGTTACCATCTACATGTCTTGAACTGTTATCTTTATCTTTGTTGTTATTATATTCACGACGCTTTGACCATTTTACTCGCCAGCCTTCTTCAGGTGTCTTTTGTCGTAGTTAATATCTTTCTGGGAATTTCGAACTGATCTTTTTATTTAATCAACAGAAAACGTTTCAGTCATTGTACGTTCTGGCCTTCTTCTGGTCTGAGAATCTTGAACTGATCTTTTTATTCAATCAACAAAAAACGTTTCAGTCATTGTACGTTCTGGCCTTCTTATTCTCTGAGAATCTTGAACTGATCTTTTTATTCAATCAACAAAAAACGTTTCAGTCATTGTACGTTCTGGCCTTCTCATTCTCTGAGAATCTTGAACTGATCTTTTTATTCAATCAACAAAAAACGTTTCAGTCATTGTACGTTCTGGCCTTCTTATTCTCTGAGAATCTTGAACTGATCTTTTTATTCAATCAACAAAAAACGTTTCAGTCATTGTACGTTCTGGCCTTCTTATTCTCTGAGAATCTTGAACTGATCTTTTTATTCAATCAACAAAAAACGTTTCAGTCATTGTACGTTCTGGCCTTCTTATTCTCTGAGAATCTTGAACTGATCTTTTTATTCAATCAACAAAAAACGTTTCAGTCATTGTACGTTCTGGCCTTCTTATTCTCTGAGAATCTTGAACTGATCTTTTTATTCAATCAACAAAAAACGTTTCAGTCATTGTACGTTCTGGCCTTCTTATTCTCTGAGAATCTTGAACTGATCTTTTTATTCAATCAACAAAAAACGTTTCAGTCATTGTACGTTCTGGCCTTCTTATTCTCTGAGAATCTTGAACTGATCTTTTTATTCAATCAACAAAAAACGTTTCAGTCATTGTACGTTCTGGCCTTCTTATTCTCTGAGAATCTTGAACTGATCTTTTTATTCAATCAACAAAAAACGTTTCAGTCATTGTACGTTCTGGCCTTCTTATTCTCTGAGAATCTTGAACTGATCTTTTTATTCAATCAACAAAAAACGTTTCAGTCATTGTACGTTCTGGCCTTCTTATTCTCTGAGAATCTTGAACTGATCTTTTTATTCAATCAACAAAAAACGTTTCAGTCATTGTACGTTCTGGCCTTCTTATTCTCTGAGAATCTTGAACTGATCTTTTTATTCAATCAACAAAAAACGTTTCAGTCATTGTACGTTCTGGCCTTCTTATTCTCTGAGAATCTTGAACTGATCTTTTTATTTAATCAACAGCTCTCATGCAGTGTTCCCAGAAGGTTTCCAACGCTGACAGAATGCACCTGAAGAAAGGGAGTTTACAATAGTGGAACCATTGTGTACATGATCGCAACAATAACCAAGATTCAGATAATGATCGAAGAAATCATGTAAATAAAAATATCTCTTGTCAAAATTGGTGCTACATTTTACGGCATATCACATCCCTTTTTCGGAAATTCATTCATAGCATTTTTATTTTTATTAGTAAAGTGGATTTTGTGGTCGAAAAAAAAAAATATTTTGGAATAATAATTCAAGTATTACGGTTTTACTTATTATTGAAAAATCTGTAAAACTTTATCTTTTATAAGAAATACACATATTTCTTTGCCTTAAAAATTGATTTTAAAATGGGGACAAAATGTTTCCTGAAAATGGACAAAAAAATGGCAATTTTTTGCTAATATTTAAAAAAATATTTTCAAAATCAACCAAAAGGCATGTTGTGTACATTATTCAAATAATGATCAGAAGAAATGAACCGCATATAGTTTACTTCTTTTCTTTTTAAGCAAGACTTATTTCGTGAACTGAAGACAAACAAAAATATGATTTACTTTTTTCCTTTTTTTTTTTTTGTTTTATTTTGATCAATTAGGATTTAAGTACCCCCAAAATATTTTAAAGACGAAAGGAATGCATTCGGGTTTACACCGGCTTCTTCTGGTTGACATTCACACACTGTAAACAGTTATTTTATTATGCATTCCACCTTCGTGGGGAGGCAAGTAAATACGGACGCACTCTTTTTTCTTAAAATATATGTTTCCTTTTATTAAAGATCAACATTTTGACAAAACTATTGTTTACAGTGTGTGAAGGTCAACCGGAAGAAGCCGGTGTAGACCCGAATGCATTCGTTTTGTCTTTACATTTTTCTGGGGTCCTTAAAACCTAATTGATCCGGTTTTTTTAAAGATTTATTTTGTGAACTAAAAATAAACAAAAATATTTTGGATCAATATTTTAATTATTATACTTCTTCAGCAGAGCATTACCACTGTCAAGCGAATAAAAGAGTGTGATGGCGTATGGAAGTGAAACCTGGCCAGTGAGGGTTGAGGACATGCGTTGCATCGAGAGAAATAATATGAGAATGGTACAATGGATGTGTAATATGAGTCTTAAAGATGGGCTCAGACCAGATTAACTCAGAGGAAGATTAAATCTGGACAGTATAGGGAGATGTGTGCAGAACAGGGGACCTCTTTGGTTTGGTTACATTGAAACAACGAATGAGTGCTTAGGTTAGTAGATGTAGAATAGTTGAGGTAACAGGGTCAGTTGGCAGAGGAAGGTCAATGTAAACATGGGAAGAAGTGATAAGGATGGATTTGAGAGAAAGAGGGATAAATAAAGACCTGCTCAGAGATAGGTTCATTTGGAAGTCAATTTCTAAAAGCCATCCAACACATGCCAGCATGTAAAATGAACATTAAACCAAATATGATGATGATTCATTTGTTTCATCTGGTTTTGGCATGTAGAGTGCTGCGAGCGTCCCGGACTCCGGGATGGGCAACACCGGGTAACATCTCATATTTGCAGTCCGCTCTAAAAGGTTGACATCAGTCAGGTTGCATGCAGGCATATCACTTCTTATAAACTCGAGCCAGGTCTTCCTCGGTCTATTGCACTTCCTAGTGCCCGAGATATCCAGACACGTTTGGAAGTTGATGCAAGAGGTTGCACACTGTACATGGCCGAACCACCTGAGACGACGAGTACGTTAGGCATTTGTAATCTCACCAATACCATACACTTAAAGAAATATTTTACCAAACTATATTTTTATAAGAGTGGAAAAAAAAAATACTTAAAAAAAAATAAAAAATAAAAAATTTAAAAAAATAGTATCCTGCATAATTGCATACAAAAAAAAATATTGAACAAAGATGAGATACGATAATATTAGTCGTGCTTTATTAACTCCGATACTGACATCATTCCATGTGAAAATCGTTTTTAATTGAAGACAAAGTTATTCTATTTCTTGTATTGTTCTACACACATTTTTTTTTTCGGTTATTTTAAACGAATTCTCAAAAAATTTTAAACTGATTATGGACAAATTTCATAAATCCTTGTTTCTACGTTGTTTCTTTGTTCGTCATTTTTTAAGTTGAAAATGTGGAATGTGTCCCTGCTTCTTTATCCGATGCATCTTAGTCGAATTGAAGTTATTATTTTCTTAACCTCCATATCCAATTCGGTAATTGTAAAAAAAATATTGCACCATTTTTAACCTAGTCCGGACGATATTTTCCACTGCTAAATTCAGTTCTTTCAGATGAGGTAGAATTATCATTTTTTTATTTTTTTTTTTTATTTATAATTTTTTTTTATTTTATTTATAATTTTTTTTTTCTTTAATTATGTTTTTTTTTCTTTTATTTATATATTTTTTTTTTTTCATTTATTAATTTAACTTTTTTGTAAGAAATTATTAGTTCTGTATTTCTGACATCATTTTGTGTTTTTTTATACTGGGTGATCCACCCCCACCCCACCCAAGAAAAAATGGCACTCATGGAATCGTCAATAAAATTCACAATCCTTTCTGAAATTCAACCCTATTTGGTACAAATAAACATCACTCTATGCCTGACTTGTCCACCAAGTTTCAGTCATGAACATCCAACAGTCTTTGTTTTTTATGCTGTTCAATGATACACCGAGACACTTTGATGATCGTCTGTGATTCTGAATGGGCTTCACACTCACCGGACCATAACTCCACAGATAAACATATGGAATGTGCGTTATCTCAAAGGAAATGTCTATCAAATCAATCCCTAATGTTAAAATTTCACAAAAATCAGATTTATCTGAATTTTCACAAAGGGCTTCCACCCCCTTTTTGCCATCTTTGCATGAAACTAAATTGAACCCACCCTTACACATAGCAGCTGTGTTCCAAAATTCATCATGATCGGGTAATTAGTTTAGGAGTGAATCCTAAATATACAATTGTATAAATATATACACATACCTAACTTTATATGAATAAAAATGTACAATATCAAACTGATTCCCCTCTCTCTAAAATTAAAAAAAAAAAGCTTTAAAATCTTAAATTTTTAAAACAATTCTTTTCTTGTCTTTTTTGCAATTTAAATTGTGGATGTAATTGTTTTTAAAAAAATGACCAATTTATATGTATGTGATTTATTTTCTTTAAAAAAGAAAATTTTTAAACAAATCAAAAAAATTGATGCTACTCTCTATTTAAAATATCTTAACTCCCCCAGAATTGTATTTCATCCTTACCCTGCTCCCTCCCAATTCATAAAAGACTAACAAATCCAAATGTTTATAACTTTATATTTTCTATTAAATTTATTTATTTTTAAACTTCCTTTATTTTAATAATTCATCTTTAACAAGATTTATTTTTTAATTTTAAAAAATTACAAAAAGTTGTATAAAAAAAAAAAAAAAAAAAATGTGCAGTCTGTATAGAAACTATTTTTACATTGTGTAAATATTGAAAAAGACTTTTTTTTTTAACTTTGAAAAAATAAAGTAAAAGAAAAAATGATTTTGGTTTTGGTTTATTTATCTATTTTGCTTTTTGCTTTGTATTTTTTTTATGTAAGTCGCTTATGACAAGGCATTAAGCCATGTCGAACCTCTAACATCTCAGGAAGAGACTGGACTACAGCTATGGACCAGACGGTTAGAGAATTCCTCCCTCCTACTGACATGGGAATTCCCCTCCTCCTCCCCCCCCCCCCGGTTTAGAGGCACCCTGGCTCCAGTGGAAAACACTCAACTGCCTGGGAATGGGGTTGATCAAAAGTTGCTATGGGGCAACAAAACTTGCCAAATCATCTGTGAATGTGGAGGTGTGGACCATACGATGTAACACTGCCCAACCGGTGCATTTTGAAAGATCTTGCTGACTACACTAATAATGCAAAGGACTGCGTAGAAAAGCTGTTGTATGGAGCTAAAAAGAACGAAAGATGATTAATGCAAAGAGAGGAGATGCCTATTGACCTTAGTCTTGAAAAGACTAAGGTCAATAGGTAATAGGAGAAGAGTCAGCAGGAAGAGAGCTCTGCAAATCTGCAGTTCTTGTAAATGAGCTACTGGAATAGGAAGATGTATTATAACGAGGTACCTGAACAATGAATTGATGAAGACCAACTAAAAACTTTTCAGAGTCATATTTTGTAGATGTATACCATACATCTGTAAACATACAACACAATGCTGCATGTTTAGTGCAGGTGCAGAAATGCATGCTACAAACGGCAGACCTGCAATGGGAAACATGTTTAGCTAAAAGAGGAGACCACCTAAAAAAAAATTGGTTAGCCTTTTTGAAAAATTAATAGTTTCTTAAAAACGAGAGATTCATGCTGAGATTTCGAGCTACTTGAGATTCTACAGAAGTTATGTCCAGTCTAGATAATAGACACTCTGGCCAGTCATTTTTTTATG
>OY744542.1:34943562-35006062 GCA_963556195.1 Sepiola atlantica
CTATTCTTCTCAAGGTTTTGTTCATCACCAACTGATAATCTTATTAACCCTTATCTTCGAGTGGCTTTTGGCCTTGATAAGCGGTGGTACATTAGTAAAAAAAATTTTTTTATTTTTTTTTACTAATGATTAATACTACAACCAATGCACAGACACATCATTGCACACACATATTGTCACTGGGAAGAAGTTGAATGCCAACTGGGGAGAAGTTGAATGAATGCTTACTGAGGAGAATTTTAATGCATACTGAGAAGAATTTGAATGCCTACTGGGAAGAAGTTGAATGTCTACTGGGAAGAATTTGAATGCTTACTGGGAAGAAGTTGAATGCTTACTAGAGAGAATTTGAATGTCCTCGAGTGTCTAAGGTCTCTCTGTACAGGGGTTTGTTGTCAGGACAACCTGGCATGAGGATACTTCCTCCTACAAGTAAACCCTGACCAAATATTCAAAATAACATAGTATTCGAAGCACAAATAAGATCCCATTGTTATGGCTACACACTGGCTCATACAAGAAATGGTGCACTTTTTTCAAGTTATGTTGCCTCTAGTAACAGCACTAAGCTGAATACTCTACCAGACAATATGAATTCTTGTCCTGGAATCCGGTAAGACCAAGCGACCACAATAAAGATATACTATAACATAGTTAACTGGTCAATTGGGAAAAGAAAGAGTAATGTTCTTCACTTTTTAATGTTTGAGAGATAAAGGAGAACTTTAATGGAACACTCAAATATAGAGATCAAGGAGTCCCTTGATTTCTGAGAACGTACACAAAAATGAAATTTAAAAATAGAAACCGTTGAATCTTATATGTTTTCGTCTTCTTTTCTATTAAACATTGTCGTGTATTCATCAAATGAGTACTTACTCACTTCCCCCCAAGAGAAAATTCAACGCAAGATAGGTTTAAAGTTGGAGGTGTCCTGCTCTGAGTAGATAACAAAAATGACTTCAGCTTTCACCTTACATAGAACAACGCAAACATCCAGTATTGACTCTGAAGCCTTTTCGTTTTGGTTCTGTAGGAAATAGAAGTTTCCTAGGGACCAGAGTTATCTCGCCGCCACCACCACCACCACCACCACCACCACCACCACTATCATCATCATCATCATCATCATCATCATCATCACCATCATCATCATCATCAGTTTAACGTTCGTTTTTACATACTGGCATGCATTAGATGGCTTCAAGAAATTGACTTCCAAACTAACGTATTTCGAGCCAAGTATTTATTTATCCCTCTTTCCCTCATGTTCATTTTTATCACTTCCTCCCATGTTCTCCTTGGCTTTCCCCCTGTGAACTGAACCTGCTATCTCAACTATTCTACATCTATTAACTCAAAAACTTTCATCCATTCTTTCAACATTGTCATACGGTCATACCATCAAAGTCTACTCTTTTACACACATCTCTCTATACTGTACAGATTTAATCTTCCTCTGAGGTCATCAGAACTAAGCTTGTCTTTAAGACTCAGATTACACATCCATCGTATTATTCTCATATCAGTTCTCTCTATGTGACGCATGTTCTCAACTCACACTGACCAGGTTTCACTTTCATACAACATCAAACTGCATATACATGACTGATATATTCTTCCCTTGGTCAAAAGTGATAAAGCTCTGCTGGTTAGTAATTGCAGAAGTTCCCTGAACTTACACCATCTATTCCTAACTCTTGCAATCACACTAGCACCTGCTCCACCCTGTGCTCCAATGGTATCACCAAGGTAACAAAACTTCTTGACAACTTCAATGGAGAAATTATTTTATAGGCTAGAGTTATTTTCCTAGAATCCCTTGATAACAACAGGTAGATCTCCAAATCTAGTTGCTAACATGAGATCTCGTGGCAACTCTTGTACCAACGCCTGGTCAAGAATTAAGACCAGAACTCCTTTGCTGCTTAGACGTGCTACTGTCAACATCGTCTTTAGGTTGCTTCCCCGAACAGAATAGACGCCATGAGGAAATGTAAGTAAATACATTTTTTACTATCTTATAAATAACTTTGTGCATTCTATTGTGATTAGAAACAATGTATTTAATTGTGTGCTTAATCTATGTATATATATCTAATTTACTGTCTTTATAGTTTGCTGTAGAAAAACTATTAATAAACAAAATGTCTTCGTCCCCCACCACAGCTTTTCACTATCTTTTATTTTCTGACACATGTGTTACTGCCAAAGTAATACATGACCTTTCTTAGAAACACTCCACGTGGTCAGAAAATTAATTTAAATTCTCTACCTACATGTTTCTAATCTTGATGAATTAAAATATCAAATATTCTTATTTTTCAGTGCAATGAGGAAACTATGGTCCGGAGTAGTGTCTTCCCTCCAGATGGGTCTGGTTTTCTTTTCCACAAATGATTGTTTTGTTTTGTGTTTCTCTAAAATAACACCAAAATGCAAAAAGCGCCTTACTTTTTATCATTTAAATAGTTAAGTTTAGGGTGTGAGTAGTCCAATTTGAGGTGTGGCTAGTTCAATTTGGGATGTGGGTAGTTCAATTTGAGGCATCGGTAGTCCAATTTGGGACGTGGGTAGTTCAATTTGAGGCATGGGTAGTCAATTTGAGGCCTGGGTAGTTCAATTTGAGGTATGGGTAGTCCAATTTGGGGCATGGGTAGTTCAATTTGAGGCATGGGTAGTCCAATTTGGGGTATGGGTAGTCCAATTTGGGACGTGGGTAGTTCAATTTGGGATGTGGGTAGTTCAATTTGAGGCATCGGTAGTCCAATTTGGGACGTGGGTAGTTCAATTTGAGGCATGGGTAGTCCAATTTGGGGCATGGGTAGTCCAATTTGGGGCATGGGTAGTTCAATTTGAGGCATGGGTAGTCCAATTTGGGGTATGGGTAGTCCAATTTGGGACGTGGGTAGTTCAATTTGGGATGTGGGTAGTTCAATTTGAGGCATCGGTAGTCCAATTTGGGACGTGGGTAGTTCAATTTGAGGCATGGGTAGTTCAATTTGAGGCATGGGTAGTCCAATTTGGGGCATGGGTAGTCCAATTTGGGGTATGGGTAGTCCAATTTGAGGCATGGGTAGTTCAATTTGAGGCATGGGTAGTCCAATTTGAGGCATGGGTAGTTCAATTTGAGGCATGGGTAGTCCAATTTGGGGCATGGGTAGTCCAATTTGGGGTATGGGTAGTCCAATTTGAGGCATGAGTAGTCCAATTTGAGGCATAGGTAGTCCAATTTGAGGCATGGGTAGTCCAATTTGGGGCATGGGTAGTTCAATTTGAGGCATGGGTAGTTCAATTTGAGGCATGGGTAGTTCAATTTGAGGCATGGGTAGTCCAATTTGAGGCATGGGTAGTCCAATTCGATGAGTGGGTAGTCCAATAATAATAAACTCTCAGAATTTGGGCGCATTTCAATAACAAACAAATAATTTTTTTATTTGAATTAAAAAATTTCATTATTACATGATAACTTTACTGGTTTGAGACGTTCTTTGTTTTCTGTAATAGACTGGTTGAAACGCGTGTTACGAATTAAGTAACATTTAAAATGAGACAAAAACTACTTGCTTGTTATTGAAATGTGCTGAGTATATTTACCTCCCCTCCAGGGGTTAGACACAAGGTCAGGTATGGTTTTGAAAAGCCGGCACATTAGTATAAGCACACTCTGGCCTACAAAAAATAACTGAGCAGCCTCTTCGGCATTCCCTAGTAAGAGCGCCTTAGGCAATAAGCAATAAAGTAACCCCTTTTTAGAGAGAAGGTAAAGCCTGGGAGGGTGGACCTCCTAGGACTGAACAGAACCATACCTCAGCCTGACAGCAACAAAGCCACTATCTGAAATTCTAAGAATCTATGATTAACGAAGTGTTGTATATTGGAGAGAGAGCTTTGAACCATTCAAGGACAACCTTAGCAAGTGTTTCTTTATGAAGGTCAAGGGGTCAAGTTTGGCTAGCGGAAGTAGAAATCGCATAAGTCGTGACGTCATCGAACAAGTTTTAAAAAAATTTTTGAAGTGAGAAATCGACTGGAAGCAGGTCAAACAACGTTTAAAATCATTATTTAAAATACTTAGTTCAAGTAAACTGAGGTTGTCTCTCTCTTTCCCCCACCAGCATGGTGGCATGACAACGAATAAGATCGAATCAATAAAGGTACAATTTGGCGATTAGATTCGTCTGTGTTAATTAATTAAAATTAATAGCTTCGCTTCAGCCAACAAGAGGTTATTCAAAAACGGCAGTGGCAGTGAATGTTGTATTTACGTATCGACTCTTGATTGGACAACATCTCCAATCAGCAGTTTCTTTCAGCCAATCAGAGAATTCCAACACGTACCATAAAAACACAAACTTACAGCTTTTTTCTCTTTTTCCTCTGTTGTTCCAGAGACAACAGATGTGCATACGACATAATCTAGCCTTGGGGTATGGGGCAGGGCCAACGGCC
Organism: Sepiola atlantica; assembly: GCA_963556195.1. NCBI lineage: Eukaryota > Metazoa > Mollusca > Cephalopoda > Sepiida > Sepiolidae > Sepiola > Sepiola atlantica. The sequence goes on from OY744542.1 coordinate 34,948,015, forward strand.
TCAACAGATAAACGAAATCCTTTCACAGACTACTAAACACAACACCCAGTGAAACACACACACTCTCACTAACAAAACAAAGGCGCACTAATATATGCACATACATCTTCATGCCGGTTTAATTTCCATCTAAACACACACGGCGCCAGCCGAAACAAACATGTGTACTCAATTTCCCATCACGTGAAAAACAACTCTTTCCCTCAGGAACTCTTTCCTTGGACACTTTGAACTCTCATTCTTCACAAACTTTATATTTCATTGTCTTAATAAGTTGTTGAATAAAATCAATGAATTTTGTATGGATTGACTTTGTCATTTTTGTCATTTGATAATGTCCTATCCTCTTCATGCCTAAAGTGTAAATATTATTCTAGTTCCTCCAGAGGGTTATTGAGGGTTTATTTAAGCACAATAATTAATATTCTAAAATGCATTACATCCGGTATTTCATTGACCCTTTACTCGAAATTTAGTGCTATTCTAACCAATACATGCAACAAATCTTTTTTTTTTCTTGCAATTTTAGTGAATGCATGTGATTCGTGAATCGACCCTCAGTCTGATCAGTATTAGGTCAATCTGAGTCTCCACTCTTGTATACCACTAATTTTTCGAGGGTTTTCTTGAAAAGAGTATTGCAGTCTGTCAGATCATGGTTGAGACATAGTTATTACACCTAATGCTTCATCGGTTTTTGTGCTGAACCTGTGGTGACATATGTCTTCAAACTTGTTATTTGAGCCGATGAATGCGCAAAGTGTCTGCGTGTTAACGTCTTGGCTGTCATGCCCTCCAGCAGACTCACGAATTCTGCTTTCTCAGCTTGCTGACGACGGGGTTTGCAAGGCATAAACTGAAACGTCTAGTTTGCTTTCCCCTATAATGAGGGGGACTAACAATTCAATCTCCATATCTTGTAACTTAGTAATATATTTTTTGGTTTCACTGCCCTATCCTAGATTTAATTGTAATTTTTATGCTTCTAACATTTTGAGTGAAAAATTTGTTTTCTTTGAATTTTAGTGAATGCAGCTGATAACAAACAAAGAGATCCAAAGATGAACACCATCAAAATTGACATTGACCCGTAAGTAATTGTTCTTTCTTCTCATTGGCCAAATGGATACATCAAGGACTATGGAATGTGTTTTGCCAAATTCAAATCCTCTCTCCGATCTAATCTAATACAATTGGTAAGATATGAACCCATATTTGAACTTACCCCAGCTATTATAACACGTTCAGGGGAAGGGCCTACGTTCAAGTCGCGGACTGGGTTATCAACAGTTAAATCTTCAAAAAGATATCGTACAGGTAGTTTGGTAGTTTTGTTTTATGGCATATCAACCCTTTTTGGGTTATTTAATGCCGAATCTGGTCTTGTTTTCTTCTCTTTTTTGTTTCTTTCCCCTTTTAATATCTGTTTTTATTTAACCCATAGTTGGGACCCTAACAGGTACTACCACTCTGGGTCAGGGTGGACCTGGGAGCAATGGTAATTAAGAGGAGGCTCCACATTCCCCAAAGTCCGTAAGCCGGATCTCACCATCGGATGTAGTTTAAGGTCATATCCAGGACCGGGAGTAGGGTAGGAAAAATAAAAATAAAAAAGGGGAGGGAGAAAGGGAGAGGGGCTGTTGTTTTTGTTTTTGTTTTTGTAGAACATAATGAAGTTTTACAAACAAAAAAAAAAAAACAAAAAAAAAAAACGTCAATGTAGGTGAATTTCGTCTCAGGGAGCCACAGGGCAGCCTGATCTGGTATCACCAGGATATCGTACACCTGGAGCATGTTTCTTGGTTGGCAACCAGGAAGGTGACAGAATTCTCCATGCTTACCTACAAAGACTGGCTTCAAAGACTAAATCTGTCCTGACTTGAGCAGCGAAGGATGCAAGGAGGCCTAATGTAAACACACATAGTGCCAGCCGAAACCAACATGTGTACTCAAGGTGCTTGTTGACAATTCCTCCGCTATGAAAAATAAAATATTAAGAAACAATTGTACTATATACATACACCAAAAATCTCGTAAATTTATCAAGTAGTTTCTTTTTGTTACAAACGAAAATTCAATTTTATTGGTAAACGACTAGCGTCGATCTATGGACGCCATGTTGGAAAACTAAGGGAGATAACTCCAAAAATTCAAAGTTTTGCCAACTCCAGCCTACGATTTTCTATTAATGATGTTCTTTTGTAAACCAAAAAAAAAAAAAAATATTTGATCAATTTACGAGATTTTTGGTGTACAATATTTTCTTTCCGTTATGGGTACGTATATCATACAAATGTTTCTTAACTTTTTATTTTCATAGCGAAGGAATTGTCAACAAGCACCGTACTCAATTTCTCCTTACACCAAAAACAACTCTTTCCCCCAGGAACTCTTTCCTCGGACACTTTGAACTCTCATTCTTCAAGAACTTTATCTTTCATTGTCTTAACAAGTTGTTGAATGAAATTAATTAATTTTGAATAGATAGACTTTCTCATTCTTTCTTTTGATATTCATTTCCTCCTACAACGTCATCGTCTTTTCTGTTGAAAAAAAAAATCAGAGGTGACCAAGAGTGAAGCTAGCCGAAGAGCGAGGTTGCGAAAAAAATAAAAACTTCCTTCACGACCCTCTCCTTAGGTCTAATAACTACTATAGCATGGTGACAAATTGACGACTGACGCTCTCCAGTAGTGAGGAAGGTTTTTATAACAATTGGACGCCATCCCCTACTGATATAAATTCTCTGTGATAGATGTTTGAAGAACATCCTCAGTCGCCAGCAGCCACACTCTGGTAAGTCACTGCTACTCCTATTTTCCACACTTCAGAGTTCAGCCTCAAGAGATCTGTAGCAGATCAATAGATCGATGAGACGAACGGGCATTGAAGGAAAGTGCTAGCCTGTTTAGTTACCCCTTTTCTTTCTAGGTTCGTTCGGCTTACTCTCTCCTCTTCTTTCCTCTTCTTTATTTTTCTTTTTATTTCTTTCTTTCTTCTGGAAGAGGGGATCACCTAGCGGGCAGTTGCTCGTTAAGATAAGTTATAACAGATGTGGCCAAAGTGTGAACTCTCAAGAAAGTGTTCACACATGTTTTGAACAAGTGGGTGCGAAATAAACTTTTTATAAAACCAGGGAATTATCGGAAAGAAATCTTAGCGACAACGGATAGCTCGCCTCGCTATCAATGAAGAACAGCAACAACAATAAAGCACCCGATTTGAAGTGCGAACCCCAGCATTCACTTTTAAGCACGCCTGCTGTAGTCCCCACAATAACATGCTTAACCAAGAAAACACACACACGCACAAACTTTAAAGACAACCCCATAGATCCTCAACCCCACAACAGCAAGACAGATCCACTAGACGATTGATCACCTTGATTTTTTAGCATGCCAAAAATTGGACTATTTAAACAAACAAAAAATGATAATAAATTACCTTTTTTTTTTCATAATGGTGTGATTTTTTATAAGTGCAACAAAATTAGTTGTTGTTTTTTGGCATTTATTTATTTATTTACAGAAGAAACATATGTTGTATTAGCAGCAGTTTTACAAGGAAAAAAAATGACAGGAATTAAAAAAAAAAAAAAATGGCGGATAAACACAGCCATCAGAAAATCTTTCACACAACTTAAGCTGAACAGAAATAAAATTCTGTTTACAGAGAAAAAAATTTTTTTTTTTTTTCAACACGTTCGCATCGCTTGCATTAGCCATGCAAGCGCTGTTGTTTCTGGGCTGTGAAATGTGCAACATAATAAACAAGTGTCGCTCTTAACGAAACATGGACTTTGCTGCAATGGAATAAAAATAGGAACCAGTTGGTGACAGGCCATGAGATAAGGGTCTCTTTACAGCTTCTCTTAACTTTTCATCTTTAAAAAACAATTTTAACAAATGTTTCAAATGATTCGCATGTCAAACTTTTCTTTTTTAATCATTAAAAACAAAACTGTAAAATAATAAAGATGAGATTCTTTTCTTTAAGGTAAAAAAGTGGGTAAATTCTTAATGGCTGGTTGGAAATTATTTACAGGGAAATGGGTTTCGATAGGGTTTCATTGCTCCCAAACGACTCATTTTTACTTAAAACCATGTTTTAGTAAAAGAAAATAACATTTAACATTAAAAATAGTAATTTGGGAGTTTGGAGGAGCGTGTAGTCACCCCTTAGTTGCATTTACTCCCAGGTCCACTCTGACCCGGAGTAGTGGTAGTATATGTCAGGATCTCATCTATGAGTTAAATAAAATCTGCTTGCTACAGACTATTTATCGACAAAATATACGCTACAAAATAATGTAATCTACAAAACATTCATATATAAAATAGAATCTATTAAATATTTGAAACTATTAAAAATTTGAAGCATAAAAACTTTGTCCTAAACTTGTCCTAAATAACTGGATTCGGCATTAAATAAGCCGAAAAGGAGATGATATGCCATAAAACAAAACAATTAAACTTTCATTTAGGATGTTGGCAACCTTCCCATTGTCTATATCTTATGAGTATCTGATTGTTAGCAAAACGAAATCATACAACTTACTAATTCATATTCATTGCTATTTTGTTGGTAGTTAAATAGAATAACTGTTAGTTAGAATAACTGTTAGTTAGAATAACTGTTAGTTAGAATAACTGTTAAATAGAATAACTGTTAAATAGAATAATTGTTAGATAGAATAACTGTTAAGTAGAATAACTGTTAGATAGAATAGCTGTTAGAAGGATAACTGTTAGAATAACTGTTAAATAGAATAACTGTTAGAAAAACTGTTAGATCGAGTAGTTGTTAGAATAACTGTTAAATAGAATAACTGTTAGAAAACCTGTTAAATAGAATAGCTGTTAGAAAAACTGTTAAATAGAATAACTGTTAAATAGAATAACTGTTAGATAGAATAGTTGTTAGAAAAACTGTTAGATAGAAAAACTGTTAAAAACTGTTTTTAAAAACTGTTTTTAAAAACTGTTAATAGAATAACTGTTACTACATAACTTTTTGTCTTCTTCTTCTTGAGTAATTCATCAATTGATGATGAAACATTTTTTTCTTGAGGCTGATTGTATTATGCAACACGCCAAACCTGCAGATAGACCATTGTACTCAATGAACTTGATCAATTATGCCTTCCCATTATCAAATATATATGATCATCTGCAAAGCCTTGCTGGTCTCAGAACCAAATCATCAGTTTGTCGATGAGTGCAATTGGAACTACTGTTACCCATGAAACAGCAGGATTTTTAATCAAAGTTTACTCCTCTAGATCCACCGTGTTCTGTCTATGCTCAAGCATATTCACAGGCTAACCTTGAGAAGGATGTGGCTCCTCCCCACACACAGATGAGTATTTACTATTGAGAGGCTATAGTTTGCTGATCACTGTGATTTGTAGCGAGTCTGAATGTACCCTCATTTACTTGCCTCCCCACGAGGGCAGAGTAAGACACAAGGTCGGGTTATAATATGAGGAAATCCAGCCCCCCCCCCCCCTAAAAGGGGCACTCTGGATCACTCCTTCACCGATCGAGGAGCGAACGGGGGAACTAATGTAGATTTGTAGATTTATATTTCGCTTGTAACATCCCGATTAAAACAGAGAGAAAATTCTGTAAATTTTCCCAAATCGTGATTTGAAACCTAGCCGCCACGTGTAAATCCAGTATCTTAAAAATGATACTATTTGAGTTCAATATGAAATTGACGAAAATTAATCTATTTAAAACATTAATTCTTAAAAGTTTACTTAACATTAGAAATAATATTGTTATCTATCACTTTAAATTTTTAAATTAGTTTAAATTGCATTAAAAAATTATTGAAAATGATAAAGACTTATTTTGAAAATACTATTAAATAACAACAACAATTGTATTATTTGGGTTATTCTCACAATGTTTTTGTCGAACTCGGGAATTTTTATGCTGAACTCGGGAATCTGTACGGAATTTTTAACTGAACCCTTTATTTAATTCACGAGGGTGAGGGGTGGGGTAGATTGTTCTCGTTCCGTCAGTCATAACAGGGTATAAGTTTTAAGTAATTCTTAATAATATTCTTAGTATCGCCTGTACTGAGGATCGAACGTTCAACCTCCAGAAGATTGTCACTTAGAACTGATTATACTTAGCACTTTTATCCGTTGCGCCACGGGATCATGTGGAGATGGCATCGGCCGAAACGTTGTAGGAATAACATCCAAGATGAGAAAGGTAGTACAAATAATGACAAGATTTGTTTCGATATTCATAAACTACTAAGACATTCTTTTTCGTTGACCCTCATCATCAGATAAATGATTATGTCAAATAATCAGTTAGAACCGAAAAGGAAATAGATAAAGTCAAAATCTGTTATTAGGATGGAGGCCAGTGACGAAGAAGAAGAAGAAGAAGAAGAAGAAGAAGAAGAAGAAGAAGAAGAAGAAGAAGAAGAAGAAGAAGAAGAAGAAGAAAAAAAACAAGAAGAAGAAGAAGAAGAAGAAGAAGAAGAAGAAAACCAAGGAGAAGAAGAAGAAGAAGAACAACAACAACAAGGAGAAGAAAAACAAGGAGAAGAAGAAGAAAAACAAGGAGAAGAAGAAGAAGAAGAAGAAGAAGAAGAAGAAGAAGAAGGAGAAGAAGAAGAAGAAAAACAATGAGAAGAAGAAGAAGAAAAACAAGAAGAAGAAGAAGAAAAACAAGAAGAAGAAGAAGAAAAACAAGAAGAAGAAGAAGAAGAAGAAGAAGAAAAACAAGGAGAAGAAGAAGAAGAAAAACAAGAAGAAGAAAAACAAGGAGAAGAAAAAGAAGAAAAACAAGAAGAAGAAAAACAAGAAGAAGAAGAAGAAGAAGAAAAAAAACAAGAAGAAGAAAAACAAGGAGAAGAAGAAGAAGAAGAAGAACAACAACAAGGGGAAGAAAAACAAGGAGAAGAAGAAGAAAAACAAGGAGAAGAAGAAGAAGAAGAAGAAGAAGAAGAAGAAGGAGAAGAAGAACAAGAACAAGAACAAGAACAAGAAGAAGAAGAAAAACAAGGAGAAGAAGAAGAAGAAGAAGAAGAAGAAAAACAATGAGAAGAAGAACAAGAAAAACAAGAAGAAGAAGAAGAAGAAAAACAAGGAGAAGAAGAAGAAGAAGAAGAAGAAAAACAAGGAGAAGAAAAAGAAGAAAAACAAGAAGAAGAAGAAGAAAAACAAGAAGAAGAAAAACAAGGAGAAGAAGAAGAAGAAAAACAAGAAGAAGAAGAAGAAGAAGAAGAAGAAAAACAAGGAGAAGAAAAAGAAGAAGGAGGAGAAGAAAAAGAAACCCCCAAAAATGAGCAAAGTTAACATGCAAAAGCAATGTTGCCGATAAAAAAAACAAAAATGTTATAATTAGTATTTCTCTCTCTTCTTCCACTGTACGGAGATGTATTTACCTACCTCCCACCGTGGGGAGATCTATTTACCTACCTTCCAACCGTGGGGAGATCTATTTACCTACCTTCCACCACGGGGAGATGTGACACAAGAACGAAAGGTGGGGATTGAAAAGCCAGCGCACACAAGAGGCGTGTGCACTCTGGCCCACAAAAAAATGCCCCAGCAGCCCCGTGGGTATTCCCCAGTATGGGCGCCTCAGGCGATTAGCAATAAACTAACCCTTTCTCAAAGAACGAGAAAGTAAAGCCTGGAAGGGTGGACCTTCTAGAACTGCACAGACCATACATCAGTCAGACAGTAGCAAGGTTACTAACTCAAAAATGACTCAGACTCTGTCGGACTGATTGTCGAGGATGTATCCTAAACTGGTACGAACAACACTGACTCAGGTTGACCCCGTGGACGTGCAAAGAGACGCTGCTGATAAAAAAACGTTATTTATTAGGCCCCTTTCAACATCTCTTACTTTAAATCAATAATCTCATATCAACTTTAATAAAAAAAAAAAAATTTAATTATTTTTTATATATACATATATACACAATTACCTACAATCTCACATGATATATATAATCATGAAAGAAAGAAAAAAGACAGAAGAAAGAAACAGTGGGAAAAGAAGAAAGGAAAAAATATTAAGTTATGTAAATAGTGTTGGAATGTTAAAAGTCTTTAAACATCTTCAAAGAAAAAAAAGACAAAGATTAAAGATTGTTAAAATGATTTGTATTAAAAAAAAATGTTCATCTATTTACACACTTTAAGAATTTGGAAAAAAAAAAAAAGAAAGAATTATTGATTGTATGGGGACATTAGGAATTAATGAATCTCCAACCAATATAATTATGGTGGTTCAATGATACGACAAAAATTCATGATTTTCTTTGTTTTAGAGGCACAACTAAACAATAACATTTGCCTTTAAACTTTAATTCGAACCAATAATTATCTTCTATTTGCTAGTTTAAAGGCTCTGAAATCCAGTTTCGATAAGATATACAAAATCATCCATTTTAGCTATCACTGAACCTCTGTGACCCGTTGGGTCTGTATTTATTATATATCTTATTAAATATGTAATTTCTCAACTTTGACATGAGTTGATAATCATGTTTTTACAAGGATTACAAAGGAAAAAGGATTTCACTAAGTCAGAATGCATTATGATGTCATAGTAGACCCGCTCTTTCCCCCCTTCCCCCTATTTCTGTTCTCTCATTTAATTATTTGCATCATTCCATTTCTCTCAACTCTTTTCTTATCATTCGCCCTTTTTTTATGTTATTCGCTCTTCCTCCCACCATTTAAAATGTGCATGTACAGATGAAGTGTGCACGGTGACAAGATAAACATAGCATCATCAAAATTCAAGTAGTATATCTTCTCTATATCTTCCTTATATATAAAAGTCAATGTTTGTTTATGTGTTATAGAAATCGAGATAAATAGTTCGAACATTTAAAAAAGTTTCAATAAAGGTTAAATTTTTCAAAAAAATCTAAAGACACCATTGAAATTTTCCTTCGATTCCATCTGGTGTCACTAGGGTCAATTATCGGTTAGGTCTATGAAATAACTGAAATATATTAGAACGTGAAGAAACAAAATTCGTTTTTTTTAAAGAGATTTTCTTTGTTTCATAAAACAAAAATATAATTAAACAAAGAATATCTCACTTGATAATGTATTTTAAAAAAAAGTTTAAACATTTAAATAATTATTTTTATTTGTATTTTTAAGATTTAAAATAAACAAATTCGCTTTGATTCGTTAAGTCCATTTGCCGTTTTACAACTGTCTGTAGGCAACGTAGTTTCTTTTTTTAGTAACAACACTGCGTTAACAGTTATTTTTATTACGTGACCTCATATTACAAATGTTATTTTTAACTTTTCTTTCGAGGCAAAAATTGTAAACATGACTATATTTGAAATTATTTTTTTTCTAAAAAACCTCCGACCAGTAATATCTCTAAACACGGGTGTAATGACAAACGAGATCAGTCGTAACTTAAGAAAGCTTTATTCGGCATAAACTGTCAGTACAATATTAGTGCTGATATTTACATTGTTAAAACGAACAGAAGAGTTCTCCAAAGGGGAGATAATTTAGAATAGGGAAATTATTCGTAATTGTTCATATATATAAATTAACTCAAAAATGGTTGATATATCTTTACATCATGAGCTTCAGAATTAAAAAATGATTTTGAATCTCTAAAAGAAGTAATATTTGGCTTGAATTAAAGTTTGAAGGCAAAAGATAAGTATTATGGTTCATTTGTGCTAAAAAAAACCCAAAGATAAACAGTATTTCTTTTGACTACGCGCCCTCGTAAATTATTGGATCATTATGGTCATATGTAAAAGTCATGTAAGATTTGTCCGTTTCCTTTTCTGAGAGATCCCTTTTTCACATTGCCCACACCGATATTCCATAACAGTCCTCTCATCACAGATAAAACTATGACAAGCCCTTTTCCCACATATCTATATTGACATGATAGCAAGATTGCAGTATTAAGTGGAATCACTAAACTAGAGTAAATATATCACATATAAAGTTGTGGCACTTGTGTATGAAAAAGCGATGGTGAAATATGGCAGTCACAAAGAAAATAACAGCAAAACCTTATGAAGTACTTACTTGGCATTGAAAAATATAAGCGTACACCAAAAATTACGGAAAATGAGCGATTAGAATTTTAATAAAAAATAAAAGTAATTTATGTATATGATTAAGCATTTTCTGATGGAGTGACGCCATTTTTGGTCTTCATCTTAGAAGATTTCCACGAATAGGGAAGACAATCTCTCTTGAATGAGTATTAATGGCGAAGTTCGAGAACTACGCATATTATTATTTTTTCTTAAATAAAAATGAAAATAGAGGTGGGACGTAATGGGTGAAAATTTCAGATTCATGCGAGTAGTATTTTTTGTGTTCATTTATACATAAATAACACTAAACAATCAAACATTTTGAAAATTTTGCAAAATTCAGAAGGTGCAGGCCAAAAATAGCCGTTAGGGCTCCACAGGACTCAAAATCCATCATTTTTCGGTGAAAAAGTGGTTTCATGCGACATTGCAGGTCCTAAAACATCTTCAAAAGCTATGAATGGATATAGATGGTTAAATCTGATATAGTACTGTAATTTAGGACCATTTTCAGGCTGTGAAAGGGTTTTCATGAATGTAAAATAGCCAAAAACTAGTGGCCTGCACCTTCTGAATTTTGCAAAATTTTCAAAATGTTTGATTGTTTAGTGTTATTTATGTATAAATGAACACAAAAAAATACTACTCGCATGAATCTGAAATTTTCACCCATTATGTCCCATCCCTAAATAATTGCTCATTTTCCGTAATTTTCGGTATACACTAATATTTTTCAATAACAAGTAAGTACTTCATAAAGTTTTGCTGCCATTTTATTTTTAACTGTCATATTTCACAGGTGCATTTTTATACACAAGTGCAAAAGTTGTTGCTGTTTTTGTGTCTGTCAATACTTTCCATGCGTCTCTGATCACACGTCATTCAGACATTTTATAAGTTCATATCTTTTTCGTGTTCCATATTCAACGAACTTGCATCACATATTTTTATGTGATCAAATGAAGCAGTAAGGAAAGATATCAGACCAGGTTTTCTTAAACCAGCTTATACATACTCCAAGGGGGTTACATGAGATACATTCAGGGAATATTATGCAATCTATTTTAATGCAATCGTATATTTATGCAACCAAATGGAAACATTAGACCAGAGGTTCTCAAATTCACGTAAACCAACGCCCAGGGGTGCCTCAAATAAATCCAAGGGATATGCAATCTATATTATTGCAATCACATAGTTATGCAACCAAAATAAAAAAAAATAAGGGAAGATTAGGTCAGAGTTCTCAAAGTAGGGTACACATACACCAAGGGTACATGAAAGAAATTCTGGAGATATGCAACCAAAAAAAAAACAATAAAGAAAGTCATTGAACCAAGGATTTTCAAACCGGGGTACACAAAACCCAGGGACACATTAGAAAAAAACAGAGGTTCTCAAACTGGGTTAAACATATCTGCAAAGGTACATATGAGAAGGTATGGGGATGTACAGGCAGCATTTATGCAATCGTATATTTATGTAATAAAAATAAAAATTAATAATAAAAAATTAAAGTAAAAATTTGAAAAAAAAAAAAAAATTTTAAATAAAAAAAATAAAATAAAATAAAAATAGAAAATAAAAATAAAAAAATAAAAAAAAATAAAAAAGAGAGATTGGACCACGGATTCTCAAACTAGACTGAATATACCCCAAAAGGTACATGAAATAAATTCAGGGGATATGCAATAACATATTTATACAAATAAGAGAAGATTGCTTCTCTTATTTGTATAAATATGTTATTGCATATCCCCTGAAGTTATTAGAGTAAGTAGAGTAAACAGAAAAAAAACAGGGATATATGAGAAAATTTTAGGGAGTCTCGAATCGGGGTACACGTGCCTGCAGGAGTACATATGAGAATTTACAGGAACGTACAGTCAGCATTTATGCAATCACATATTTATGAAATTAAAAAAATATGAAGAAAAAGTTTGGACAATAGGTCCTCAAACTAGGGCACATGTACCCCACGTACTCCCAAGGGTAGATAAAAAAAATTCTGGGAATATACAATCACTATTTATGCAATCACATTTTATGCAAACCAAAAAAAAAAAAAAAAAAAGAAAGAAATAAGACCAAGGTTACTTAATTAAGGGCACATATACAATTAGAGATATGTGATAAAAGAATCGGGAGACATATGATCAAGTCTCAATTTACTTGCCTCCCCACAAAAGGAGAGTTAGATACAATGGGCACTCTGGATTGGGGCCCAAAAAGATTTCCTCAATCTAGAAAGATTTCTCATTCATTAGCTGATCGCAGAATCGATGAAGTGTAGTATCAGAACAGAGACTACACTTTGCTCTTATGATTAAGTCTCTTATGCTCTTTCAGTGCTTTTTGTGAACTTTCAGTCCATCTCTCTTAGCCCCAAAGAAACAACTTGATTTCTGTATTCTCTCCTTGTCTGTGACCCTTCCCCATACCTTGTCTATATGCAAGTATCTTTCATGCAAGACTGTCATCATCATAATCATTATAATCATCGTCATCATCATCATCGTCATCATTATCAGTTTAACGTTCGTTTTACATGCTGGAATGCATTAGACGGCTTTTAGAAATTGACTTCCAAACTAACCTATCTCTGGCCAGGTCTTTATTTATCTCTCTTTCTCTCAGGTCAATTCTTATCACTTCCTCCCATGTTTTCCTTGGTTTTCCCCTATGAACTGAACCTGTTATCTCAACTGTTCTACATCTACTAACCCAAGAACTCTCGTCCATTCTTTCAATATGGCCATACCATCGAACTCTCCTGTTCTGCACACATCTCCTTATACCGTCCAGATTTAATCTTCCTCTGAGGTCATCAGATCTAAGACTAAGACTCACATTACACATACATCGTATCATTAGAGTTAAACAGAAAATATCTTAAATTTTAAAATAAATTTTAAATTATTCTTGAATATCTATCTTCAAAATAAGACAGGAAAAACATGAAAATTAAAATTAAAATTAAACAGAAAAACGAGATCAAGTGAGATCAAAGAATTAATTCTTCTCAGGGAAAATCAGCAAGTTAGTTGAATAACTTAAGCTCAAACACCGAAATAGGCTCTTTAAAAATGTTTTTGGCGTGTTTCTCTGAAAAGTTTTATTCTGGAATATATATATATTAAAATGTTAAATTAAAAAATATTTTCGTTTAATTCTTAAAATAAGACATTGGAACAGACTATCTGAGGAGGCAGTGAATGCAGAATCAATCAACAGTTTCAAGAACCATGTGGATAAATATTTGAAGATGGTGGCTCAAACAAAGACAGTACTAGTCTTCCTGACCTTCAATCCACTTTGATCCTTAGTAAGGAAAAAAGGGCTGGAATCAGGTAAATTCAGATAAATGTCTAAGCATATAAAGATTAGTTAAAATGACGATAGACGCGTGTATTAAGAGTTATTATCAAAGGGAGATAACTCTTTGATGTTTTAAATATTTTTAACCATTAAACAGTCATTTTTAATCGCTAAAAATAGCTAAATAATGGAGCGGGCTGAGTCGGTGGGTGGTTGGGGTGGCGTCGGTTTCTTTGCTGTATCAATGAGGTTTATACCACCCTAGAATTAAAAGTGGAATTATTACGTAAGATCTACTATCCTTCCCATTAATTGGACCTAACTGGCTTATTTTATTTTATTATGTTATAATAGTATTGTCTTTTGGGCCTTTCGTTGTGGAGTCCAGTTGAGGCTGCTGATACAGTTAACTTGGTGTTTCATAGTTACTTACACACTATTTAAAGTGAAGGTGGTTCGAATGGGAAAGGTGGAATTATTATGTAAGACCATCCCTCCTTCTCCAATAATTGGACCTTTGGGTTCTTATGGTTAATAACTGACTTTTTTTTTATTATGTCGTATTGTCTTTTGAGCCTTTTGTTGTGGAGTCCATCTGAGGCTGCTTATACAGTTAACTTTATAGTTCATAGTTACTTACACACTGTTTTTATTTAAGTCGACTAAAGCAGCTTCAGCTGCGGCTTTTCTATCGGACACTTCTCGGCTGCTTTTACAGATCAGACAAAGTAATTTGGGTGTCATTTCTAACTTACAGCCTCCTTTTGATTGGTTAAGTTACGTGGCAGCGTTGAGCCACAACATTGTCGATAATCTACTGCGTATCGCCACAGTGTTACCAGATCTCAGGTTTGAGTTGGGATCACGCAAACATGCACTGTTTCCGCAAGTCAGTAACAGAACAAACTCTTATTTCATGGCCCCTAAGGTCCAACAAGATTATAATGAAACGGTTCTTAGAATTGATTTACCATATGAGGTGGGGGGGGGGATGAAGGGGGTATACAGGTGGAGCACGTTTGAGAATCCCTGGATTAGACCAATATCACATCAGAGGTTAACAAAAAGGGTTGTGAGAATAATAATAATAATAATAATAATAATAATAATAATAATAATAATAATAATAATAGCAACAACAACAACAATAAGGATAACAAAAAATAGAAAATAGAAAAACCAACAAAAGATTTATCGTCTTATTCACATTTGTGTTGCCATTCTTATCTTGATTTTGATAGCACAACGTTTCGGCGTTCATACAATCTGGCCTTCTTCACGTATGTTAAGATTTTAATTTTCAAGGAACTATTCTTTCTTCAATTCAAAGTAGATTCTTTTTACATAGGGATATCTATATAGTATCTATATAATACATGTTAGAATATGATGCCAGCGTATGCTTTGAACATCAAAATGTACGTGAAAATGGCTCTTTTTATTCTTATTCTTCTTTTTTCTTTTGCATTAGTCCCGAGCTACGGCAGGGTCCGCAATAATGGATTTTTGTCTCCACTTTCCACGATCACAGACTTGGTCCGTGTGAAGGCCGGTTTTACAGAGATCTTTGTGCAGGGCGTCTGCCCATCTCATCATTGGCCTTCCTCTTGGTCGCTTCTCGGCGACTTCTAATTTAAAACCGAGTTTCGTTAGTGTCATTGTTGGTTCTCAGCACATGTCCAAATCATCTGAGCTGCTATTAACTCATCTTGCCCTCATGAAAATTGCTAACGGACAAAATAAAATAACAAGATAGAAATATGCAACTTACACTTTCTGTTTCGAAACTGGTAGATTATGAAGCACAAAAAAATTATTACTTATTTCATGTCTTATGTCTTTTTTATCTAAAAAAAAAATTGAATTGAATTTTTTTAGATTTTCAATTCAATTCAATAAATTTGGCAAAAAATAAAGCAAGCATGATCAGTTCCCATGTAGAGAAAAGGGTGGGAGAAATTTACACAGAAAAGAATACAGTAGCCCAGCACCCATCCAAATTTACTACAGCTCTTGGAAATCCATTCCAAGGTCCAGGGATCCGGATTTTAAAAAAAGCGTTCCTCTTCCGGTGCAATCAAAATTGGCGGTAAAACAGTTTCTGATGATGCCCGTGAGAAAAAGATTTATGTGGAAATATTAAAATAATAATTATTTTTTTCTGCTTCATAATCCAGATACTGTGAATTACATTTTTCTGTATTTTATTTTACTAACATGACCTGTGGAAATTCCATGGTGGTTTATCTGCAGTCCCTATTTACTTCCCCCCCCCCCCCCACGAGTGCAGAGCTATCCACAAGGTCGGTTTTTAAATATGGGGCAAAATCCAACTCTCAAAAAGAGGCACTCTGGACTGGGACAAAAAAAATAGCATTTATTTATTTAATTAAATTTTTTTTTTTAAATATTGCGACATATTTTGTGTTTATTGATCTAAAAAAATTTTAATTAATTTTTTTAGATCGACTTATGTGAAAATATTAAAATAATAATTATTTTTTTATGTTTCATAATCCAGATATTGTAAATTACATTTTTCTGTATTTTATGTTACAAGCATGACCTGTGTAAACTCCACGCTGGCTTGGATGTTTCTTTGCCACGAGACTTAAACAATGACGGGTCATGAAAAGTACAGTTGGGGATTGTGCAATCATTGCTCCACTATAATAAATAATTTAATAAACTTGGACAAGGTAATCATCGGCATTTTAATAAAATGTTTTAATTTAACTTTATCGTCCTAACTTGAAATACATATGTGTTGACAATCTACAATCTAAATTTGATCTCCTTATATTTCCATCCCCTTCTTTTTTGATGATTTTAACTTATGTATGTTGTTCTTCCGTTTCTCCTCCCCCCCCTCTCTGCCTATGCTATTTCTTTGTTGACTGGTGAATATTTCTTTTTCTGTCATTTATATATATATATATATATATATATATATATATATATATATATTTTTGACGATTTAAATTATTTCGAAATAATTTTCCAAAATAAAAAATATACACGAAGATCTTTAAGTTGTTTACAGCTGTTTCCATGCAATGTTTATTTTAAGTTATACAATGAAACAAAAAATGTTTTCAAAGCATCGAATCTCATAAGAACAGAATTTTCATAAGTATAAAAAAAACAAGAACAATATCCCAAAAAGTTCAATTTCCACCATATATATATATATATATATATATATATATATATATATATATATATATATATATATATATATATATATATATATATATAATAAAGAAGAGCCTGTTTATTTCACATATATTGTCATCGATATCAGACGGCCTACAAACTCAATATTTTATTCTGATTCTGCAGTTTCCTTTGTTTAAACGTGGCCCATGTTAACAGCAAAACATTATTTCTATTGAATTTCTGTCAAATAAAATTATATCCCGCTCGAAATTAGTTTACAATGGTGACATTTTTCAATAATGACCGACAAACCGAAATAGAAGCAGCAGCAGCAGCGTATTGCACTTATTAAACTTTAGTTTTATCATATAACCAACCTGCTGTATACAGCTCATATGCTAGCGGATCAGACTGAACATCTTAAGGTCCCATTTTCATTCTCGGTTTTCGCAATCTGCTTTTATGCATTTATTTTTCTCTTGTTTGGAAAATCCATCACTTAATATTACTACTACATTCTTTAATCCCGTACAACGTCGTGTAAGAGCAGCCAGTAATATAATAATAATATAATGTTTTTTTTTGTATGACTTGTCTCAATTTGAACCAGAATAGTTTGCATACATGTACTGTCCAACCCAGGGATTGAACTCGTTACTAAACTAGAGTAAATATATCACATATCGAGTTTTGTTGTTTAATTTTACTTGTTTCTCTGAACAAATGCTAAATCCACCAATCCATGTCGTTTATTCACAAGAGCGTGTCTCTTGAAGGCTGGAGAGTATGTTGGCTGAAACATTGTGACCACAACTGACCAAGAAAAGGACAACAGTTTAAATGTATATAAGGCAAATTTTAAGTTCTCATCACATCTCAGAAATTCAAATAAAGCTAAAAGAAAAATATATTTTAGAATAAAAACTTGCTTTTTATAATATATAATAAATATATAATTATTACCCCTAAAACATATATATATATATATATATATATATATATATATATATATATATATATATATAAGTAAATTTCGCGTACAACAAAATCGTAGGATAAATTTCAGAGGAAACATTTTTTTAATCAATGAAACGGCCGAGTGGAGAAAAAAAAGAAAAGAAAATTGCTAAAATTTTCCGTAAGGCCTTATCGTCTGACCCTCTAAGAGGAAACGTCAGAATGATAAATTAAAAACTAAGAGAATCGAATGAGATATGAGGGGAAAAAATTGTTTCAGTTGGAGAAAACGTTTTCTCCAACTGAAACAATTTTCTGACGTTTCCTCTTAGAGGGTCAGACGATAAGGCCTTAAGGAAAATTTTAGCAATTTTCTTCTTTTTTTTTTCTACCTGCCTGTTTCATTGATTAAAAAAATGTTTCCTCTGAAATATATATATATATATATATATATATATATATATATATATATATATATATATATAACATCTTTAAAAAACAAAAGCAAGAACACAAAAAAAATCCATCATTTCTTTACCTTGACATAAAAAAATTTGCACGTATTCTGTGACATATTAAATTCACTCCATTAAACATATTAGATTCACTCCATTAAACATATTAGATTCACTCCATTAAACAAGGGGAATAATTTCAGCCGTTATTTCTAAATCAACATTTATTTATCTGGTTTCCAGATATCTGGAATTACCAGAAGACAAATTCTTTTTCTTTTTTTTTTTTTTTTTAAATTATCTCTTGTGTAAAAAATAGCTTCTTTTTTCACATTTTTTATAAAGATGAATCATACTCTACTGTAAAAGTGTGTTAATTCATATTGTATCTAACTATGATGGAGCTTTCGTGTCTGTCTGTCTATAACCAAAACTTCCTCACAATTCTCAAAGATACTATGCCATATTGTTCTTTGATTGGTCAAACTATGGCATTGTGATGCCTGTCTGTGACCGAAACTATGTCACCATTCTCATTCATGAAATCATAAACAAACTCTTGTATGCTAAATTCAAAAATTGTCCCTTCTAAGTTTTATATTATGCGTCATTTATATTTTATCGTCTCTTAAAAAGCTATTATGATGCCCAAACCAAACTGTCTGTCATTTGAATAAATGTTTGTATCATTTTTCTTAATTTTCTTTTTCCTGTTAAAACTAAAGTTGTCTCTTGAAAAAGCTGAAATGTGTGACACGCCACACATCAGTTTAACCCGACACTGTAGTAAATACGTAGCATTCAATATCTGAAGAATTCAAACACGGATGTTGATTTATGAAAATATTAATCTGTATGTAATAAGAAACAGGAACAGCAGTAGACTTGGGAAAGCGTTATTCAGCAAACAGTGTCGATACATTATTAGTTCCGTATTTATAACATTAGTAGAAACAGAAGAGTTCTCCAAAGGGGAGATAATCAAATTAAGAGAAGCTACTCTCAATTACTGATTACACTATTTATTGAATACACTTTCGTCAATTACTTTTCATTGTTTTATATTTTAAGCATATATTTGACTTTTATTAAGAAATCCAGAAAATCCCAAAAATCTGGCTCAAGCTTGACAAATAAACTGTTTGATTCTTATATTAATGACTTTCTAATATATTTGTAATAAGTTACCTCCCCTGTTGAGATTATCTCCCTTAAGTAAGAAATATCCAGTCTATAGACTGGATATTTCTTACTTAAGGGAGAGAAACATAACTATAATTAGTTATGTTTCTACAAAACTAGTCTCAGCAGAATAAAGTTTCATGAGCTACACGATGCTATCATGTTTTTATTACAATATTAAAATTAAAACAAGTGATTTATTTTAAACATTTTTAATTTTCCTGTCATGTTTTCTATCATAAAAAGGTACAGTAAAAGTTACATCATCCCAATATTAAACAGTAAAAATTGCTTGAAATGATGAAACATAGCAAAAGGGTCTTTATTTAAAGGGAGATAACTATGATGTTTTTAATCTTTCGATAAACTAAACGGCCATTTTAAAATGCTAAAAAATGGCTAGGCTTATAATAAATGCCAAATAATAAAAAATATATTCTTGAAATAAATAAAACATATATGTCTCTTATTTATTTATTTATTTTAAATTGTAGCAATTTAATTATTTTTAAAACAATAAATATTGCCTGTCTTCTTACTGTAAAAATAATTTTTGAACAATGCATTTTTAAATGGGTAAAATTGAAATGGACGTCTACTTAAAACCTCTTTCTTATTATAATTTGTTCTCCTCCTTTTTCCTAACAAATGGCGACATTCTCTTCTCATCTTACAAATTTATTGAAATCAGCGCTTTTATTATTATCTGATTATTAGTGATTAAACTAAAACTTTCTTTAATATACTTATTAAAAAAAATAATGGTTATATTGTCAACTGATTAGCATGAATTGTTTATAAGACATTGTCTAGTTTGATTAACACTTTTTGAATCTAAATTACAAAGCTTACCTATTAAAAAAAATGTTTGAATAATTTGAAGAACCTGATCAAGTTTCCCCTGTCTCCCACCAAATATTTCACACCTTTCACGCAATCACACCATTAAGTAATTAATAAAGAAAAAAATATTTACTCGAATTCACTCTTTCAAGCCATATTGCTCTTTAAGTCCTTCTCATAAACTATTTAGGGGAGTACTGATTTACTCCTCTCCAGGAGTTAGGCACAAGGCCAGTTTTTATCTTACTCCCACAAGTAAGATGTGACCCAAGGTCGGGTCGGGAAAGTGGGGTTTAAAAATTGCCTGGGCAGCCCCGTCGGCATTCCCCGGTAGGGGCGCCTCAGGCAGTAAGCAATGAACTTACTCCTCCCCAAAGAGGGGAGGCGAAGCCTGGGGGGGTGGACCTCCTAGAACTGCACAGGACAGACCCATAGACCGGCGTAAATCAAGCCCCGAAGGCCAAGACAATACCAGTCTATGGGGTGCAGTATCCATCGGAACAGATACTACACTTTGATCTTAGCCAAAAGGCCAAGAAATATTTAGGGGAGTAGCCCGGATGTTTATTTTAGGATGACTTATACCAAGCCTGAACAACTCGAAAATGACAAGGGTTATATAATCCTGTAAATTTATCATAATTATTAATATGTTAGGCCTTTTAAAATTATAGGCAATGTATAAAATAATGTGTGTGAAATTATCACTTGATATTTATTTACTCCTCTGCAGGAGTTAGGCACAAGGCCAGTTTTATCTTACTCTCACAAGTAAGATGTGACCACAGCTTGGGTCGAGTAAGTGGGGTTAAAAGCCAGCGCTCGAGAGGTGAGCACTCTGGCCATTTAAAAATTGCCTGGGCAGCCCCGTCGGCATTCCCCGGTAGGGGCGCCTCAGGCAGTAAGCAATAAACTTACTCCTCCCCAAAGAGGGGAGGCGAAGCCTGGGAGGGTGGACCTCCTAGAACTGCACAGGACAAACCCAAAGACAGGTGGAATCAAGCCCCGAAGGACAAGACGACATCACTTACATAGGTAAGTTATATTTGAAAACTCATAGGAAGTATTGCAGATCCCTTGAGGTGTACTGAACTCTTGTGAGCAGCATGTGGCCCATGGAGCATATGTTGTGCAGGCTTGGTTTAGATTATGAAGAGCAGAATTTAATTAAATTTGACATTAGTTTAGGTAAATAAAGTCATGGAAGAGAAGCTATTTTGAAATAAAGCTAGGAAATAATAAGAATAAATAAGAATTAAGAACGTTTTCAAATCTATTTCCTAAACATTTGATGCTAAAAGTAAGGGAAACATATTTGCGATATGTAGCTTAGGAATATTTTATATAAGAAAGAAGTAAGTAAATATAAGAAACATAAATATAAAATAATAAATAGTGAACATTTATCAAATATTTTTATCCATTTTTAATAAAACGAAAAGGATAAATGTTTTCTCTTCAGAGTAAACAATACGTCAAATACGTACAATGATGTGTATGTTGTTCGGTCAGCTAAAAGGGAACGCTAAAAATGTCGGAACATTTGTTTCTAATGTTATTTTTACGTACTTTTAATTTTGAATAATCAGCTTTGAAAAGTGTTCAGGAATTTCTGACATCAATAAGGACATTGGATCGAAGGTGCTGATTCTAAATCTGCCAATTAGTCCGATAGTGGCTTTGTTGCTGTCGGGCTGAGGTATGGTCCTCTTCAGTCCTAGAAGATTCACCTTCCCAGGCTTTACCTTTTTTCTGAAAAGGGGTTAGTTTATTGCTAATCACCTGAGGCGCCCCTACCGGGAAATGCCGACGAGGCTGCTCAGGCATTTTTTGTAGGCCAGAGTGCACTCCACCTAGTGGGCTGGCTTTTCAAAACCCACCTGACCTTGTGTCTAACCTGCTGTAGAAGAGGTAAATAAACATACACACACACACAACTTTGCTTTATATATATATATATATATATAGGTATATGGAAGAGACAACCGGACATATTCAGGGGATAGGTTGAAGTGAAAACTGACGAGAAGCTAATAGTTAGTGACAAATAGTACAGGATATCTTCTGTCCTTTTTCTTGCAAAGTACGTAAATTTTTTTTTCTCTTGAAAATTACGTGAATTTCTTTCCCTTCTTTTCTCTTGCGAACTAAGTAAATTAGCGGACTGCTACAAATCAAATCTAAGAAAGCGTCCGTGAATTTTCTTTATCGTTTCGTCTTTTTGCCGGAACCGAAGGAGGAAACCAACATCTTTTCGATACCCACAATATCTCCCCCATTAACAACGCTGGAGTTGGAAATCATCACCGCGCTCCAAACGAGATCCCCGTAATAATATCAACAAACCGAGCCGTCATAGCACAATTTCCATATGTAACACTTAGTTTTCCTTCATGTTTGAGTGCCTTTCTGGCAAACCCTAAGTCACAACCGTACAGTATATGAGAAAACATTTAAACTAATCTATTTGTTGGGATGATAAATAATAGTTTATCAGGGGTTTGTCAGGACAACCTGACATGAGGATACTTCCCCCTACAAGTAAACCCTGACTAAATATTCAAAATAACATAGTATTCAAAGCCCAAAAAGATCCCCTTGTTATGGCTACCGCACATTGGCTTATATGAGGAATGTTGCCCCTTATCAAAGTGATGTTACCTCAAGTAAAAGCATTCATGTATCTCATATAGAGATCAAGTGTTAGCCTCAGGAAGGGACCCTTTGATTTCTGAGAACTTATACTGAAGTAAAATGGTTTATTACATCTAATATCCTAAGAGCTCATTGTAACTAATAGTTTGGGAATCTAGAAGTGTTTATAATGATTATGTGTAGTAGTATGTTTATTTTTATATAAGGAATGTTGCACCTTATCAAAGTGATGCTGCCTCTAGTAACAGCACTAAGCTGGATACTCCACCAGACTAGATGAATTCTTGTCCTGAAATCCGGCAAAACCAAGAGACCACAAGAAAGATATACTATAACATAGTTAACTGGTCAATTGGGGAGAGGAAAATCAATGTTCCTCACTTCTTTACTAATTCAATGGTTGAGAGGTAAAGGAGAACTTTAATGGAACATTCGGATAACTATGTATTTCATATAGAGATCAAGTGTTAGTCTCAGGAAGGGGCCCCTTGATTTCTGAGAACTTACACTGAAGTAAAATGGAGAAAAAAAGTACTAAGTAATCCAACACTATCTGCTGCATAGTCAAGTTATCTGACGACTAAACCAGTTTACCCACCAAGTTTGACTGGTGAGGTGGTGACTAGTCACCCAGAAAGATTAAAAACAAGACCTGACAAAAAGCGGATGAACCTACTTGTAAGATTATTTAGTACCTAACATATCGACATGCTTAGGAGTGCATGATGGTCCTTCAATGAATTGAAATTTTTGGGCAGCCTCCTTCATCTGTTGAAGAACACTGGTTGCCTTGGGATTCCCTTTTACTTATGGATTTTGCTCTTTTGCGGTGAAAAAAAGTGCTGCTGGGAGATGTACACTTTCAGCAGCAAGATAAAAGACAAAACCTGACAAAAACCGGATGAAATCACTTTAGTACCTAACATATCAACATGCTTAGCAGTGCATGATGGTCTTCAATTCATTGAAGGTTTCATAAGGCAGCACTGATTGCCTTGGTTTTCTTCTTTGCTAATGGATTTTGCTTTCTTACGTTGAAGAAATGCTGTTGGTATATGCACACCCTCAACAGCAAGATATAACACAGGACTTAATAAAAAGCAGGTGACCCCCACCTGTACGGTCAATGTACATAAAATAGTGGTTTATGATAGGCAGTCTTTGAATGAACTGGAATTTTGAGGCATCTGTGGAAGATCACTGATTGCCTTTTCCTCTGCTGGTGGATTTTGCTCTCTTTCTTTGAATAAGTGCTGCTGGGATATGCACACACTCCAAGCAATAGGATAAAAAAACAAAGACATGACATACACCGGGTGAACCCATTTGTAATGTCAACGACCATTTAGTACATAACATATCAACATGCTGAGCAGTGCATGATGGTCCTTCAATAATGGTACTATTAGGGGTGGGACGTAATGGGTGAAAATTTCAGATTCATGCGAGTAGTATTTTTTTGTGTTCATTTATACATAAATAACACTAAACAATCAAACATTTTGAAAATTTTGCAAAATTCAGAAGGTGCAGGCCAAAAATAGCCGTTAGGGTTCCACGGGACTCAAAATCCATCATTTTTGGGTGAAAAGTGGTTTCATGCGACATTGCAGGTCCTAAAACATCCTCAAAAGCTATGAATGGATATAGATGGTTAAATCTGATATAGTACTTTAATTTAGGACCATTTTCAGGCTGTGAAAGGGTTTTCATGAATGTAAAATAGCCAAAAACTAGTGGCCTGCACCTTCTGAATTTTGCAAAATTTTCAAAATGTTTGATTGTTTAGTGCTATTTATGTATAAATGAACACAAAAAAATACTACTCGCATGAATCTGAAATTTTCACCCATTATGTCCTAGTACTATGGAAGAGCACTGGTTTCCTTTCTGCTTTGCTAATGGATTTTGCATACTTGCAGTCAAGAAACGCTACTAGGATATGTGCACCCTCAGCAACACTCTAAATAATCTTGTTGCTTGGGTATTTGCCTCTGCAATGATGGAATCGGTAATTGGAATTTGGACTGTACAGACAGATGAGGACTTATTTGGGAGTGGAGGTACGGCTGTCATCCTCGGACACGACAGACACTAAAGAAGAAGAAGAAGCTAAGAAAAGTCTGTAAATCATAAGCAAATAGACAAGCGGTCTACATGATTGCATGTATAAATACAATGGGGAAGGTGAAAAAAAAAACAACACCTCAGCTGCCAAGACCTACTTATCATTTATCAAGGGAGATAATTCCATAATTCGTATATTTTAATGAATCATTTTTTTTTATTTGATTATCATTTTGATAAAATAAAGTTTATATTGTAAAAAAAAAATACAATGGAATTTTTTTTTTTTTTTTTTTAATCGAGAGAGATCTAAGCACCGTCATTCACACATTGACCACATGAACATGATATTTTGACATTATAAAAATGTCAGTCCGTTATAGTTTTTATATCGGTTTTTAAGTTGTAATCAATATGTGTCAGGATCCTTTTAAACGTTTTAATTCCATATCTTAGTTTCGTTAAAAGTACTTATCATGGCTATTTTCTCCTTGTGTAACGATACATGTTTATGCAACATGAACATATTTTTTTTTCTTTTTCAAAGTCAAAACTTTACATAGAATAAAAGATAACTAGAATAAAAAGTCAATAGAAAAAAAGATCTATGAAAGAAAAGCCCGATTTTACTTAGGTAAAAATAATCTATGAAAGTAAAGCCCAATTTTACTTAGGTGAAAAAGATCTATGAAAAAAAAAGCCCAATTTTACTTCGGTAAAAATAATTTATGAAAGTAAAGCCCAATTTTACTTAGGTGAAAAAGATCTATGAAAAAAAAAGCCCAATTTTACTTAGGTAAAAATATTCTATGAAAGAAAAGCCCAATTTTACTTCAGTGAAAAAGATCTATGAAAGAAAAGCCCGATTTTACTTAGGTAAAAATGATTTATGAAAGTAAAGCCGAATTTTACTTAGGTAAAAAGATCTATGAAAGAAAAGTCGGCTTTTACTTAGGTAAAATTGGGCTTTTCTTTAGTAAAAAAAAGTCTATGAAAGAAAAGTCTAACTTTACCTAGGTAAAAAAAATTTAATTAGGTAAACGAGTCTATGGAAGACTAATTTTATCTGAGTAAAAAAGTTTCAGTTTACCGAGGAAAATGGTTAAAATATATATATAAAATAAGACGTTTTACATATAAAAATTTATAGAAGAAAAAATTGATAAAAAGGTAACAAGGCTGATTTTACCTAGGTAAAAAGATTTAAAAAAGAGAAAACCTAATTTTATCTAGGTAAAAATGTCTATAATAGATAGAAAGGTCTAATTTCATCTAGATAAAAAATATATAGAAGTTTTATTTTACCTAGATAAAAACGTCTATCAAACAAGTCTAATTTTACCTGCGTAAAAAAGTCTATAGAAGAAAAGTCTAATTTTACCTGGGTAAATAAAAGTCTATAAGAAAATAGTAACATTTTTCCTTGATAAAATTATATAGAAGAAGAATATCTTTTATGGTAAATCAACCATTTTGGGTTATTTTATGGCAAAACATAATATCACCTATTGCAAACAATTCCTTGTATATGATAAATTCAACACAAGTTGCTATTGTACTTATGGCTGGGGTGAAACTATGGGTTCATACCTTTCTGGCGATATGAGTGAATATTGTAAAAAGAATTTTTTTTAATTTCTAACAGCATTTCTTTTTAATTTTTTTTTTAATTCTTACAATTATTTGTGAGTTTTGTTAAACATAACCAGTATATATCATCGGCCATTTCTTTGATAAAGACCTATTAAAATTTCTTCAACGATAATTATAATTACGTTAAATACTGTAAATACTTCAAACAACACATAACATATTATTAGTAATGGTTCAGGGATTTTTCTGACCACTGGAAATTTATAGTTTTTGAAAGGTCATCCTAATGTTAGCCGCATAGAAAATATCACAAAACTATTACATATAATTATTATTATCACTGTGGAAATGAGAATGGCAATGATTATTAAAGGTAAAACCTCAATTTTATGTTGATTTTCCTCCAAAAAGAGTTAATCTTATGATCTGGAGAATATGGTAAATATAAATTGTATCCTTATTCGAATGGAAATGAATTATTTGGATGATTGTTAATGAAATATTGTAAGTAGAAAGTTATTTTCTTTTTGATAATTTGTAGCCTAATTTATTTTTTAGAGCAAATGCACAAAACAATGACATATAATTAGTATGTCATTATGGAAATGACGAGTGATTCTATTAAAGCATTATTAAAAGAAGGAAGTTATATTTTCATTTTTTAGTATTTTCTGCATAATTATTTTTTTTAAATCACCAAAAATTACATAAAATTTGTCTTACTATTAAAATTTGAATAAATTCTGTCATTGAATAATGAAGTTATTCTATTTCCAGTTTTTTAAACTCTAATTATTTAAAAAAAAAAAAAACCCAAATTACATAAACTTTGTCTTGTTTTTGAAATGTGAATAAATTGTCATTGAATAATGAAGTTATTCTATTTCCAGTTTTTTTTTTAACTCTAATTATTCTTTGAAAAAAAAAATCCTCCAAATTACATAAACTTTGTCTTACTTTTGAAATGTGAATAAATTGTCATTGAATAATGAAGTTATTCTATTTCCAGTTTTTTAAACTCTAATTATTTTTTTTAAAATCCCCCAAATTACATAAACTTTGTCTTGTTTTTGAAATGTGAATAAATTGTCATTGAATAATGAAGTTATTCTACTTCCAGTTTTTTTTAACTCTAATTATTCTTTGAAAAAAAAATCCCCCAAATTACATAAACTTTGTCCTACTTTTGAAATGTGAATAAATTGTCATTGAATAATGAAGTTATTCTATTTCCAGTTTTTTAAACTCTATTTTTTTTTCTTTTTATGAAAAAAAAAATAACAAAAAAGATTACATATATATATTGTTTATTAGTCCTTTCAGTTCTGATTTTTTAATAAATATTCTAGATAACAACAAAATAAATAAATATAAATAAATGTACAAGAAAACTGAAAGGTTCTTAGATTTGGATTGTCTTTGAGAAATTGATAGGAAATGTTTACCGAAGAAATGAGGAACTTAAAAAAAAAATTAAAAAAACAATTACTAGTCGAGGAAAATCTCAGAGAAAATAAAATGGCTGTTGTCCTAAATTTCGAATTGGTCGTCCTGAAAAAGCCGCCAGTTGAGAGAATAGTTGCAGGTTCATTCTAAGAGAAAGGAAGAGAGAGAGTTGAAAAAGAATGTAGAGTTGCAACCATATTATAATGATGTCATTGAAGTCAGTAACTATTGGACTTAAAAGGTTGTATGTTGTCTCTTCTGGCTGGGAACTGGTTTCAATTGCGAAGGCTAGTCATTCAAGATAGATATCTTCAGTGGGATGGGTGAATGCCATGTATTCTCTGTAGAACCTCTTAAAAGCAAGTCTGAAAGCAACAAAAAAAATAAACAAAACAATAAATAAAAAAATAAAAATTTAATAATAATTTAACAGAAATAAATATTAATAAGATAAAAGCATATTATGTTAATAGTATTTGATGTCATCCATTACTACATTCCTGTTATCTGTCTGTCTGCGAGCCTTATGTTTTCAAAGAGGGGCAGCCATCTTGAATTCTTCACTCCGCTTGACGGTTCCACTTTCGTATTCCTTTTTTGAGAAGGGGAATCAGCTAAATCCCATCCATTCACTGTGAAGTTCTCCAGATGCCGGAGAGCCTTCTACTCCAATAGCTTCTTTCCTCGTGCTGCCAGATCATGGAACTCTCTACCTGCTCCCTTTTTCCCCGACTGTACCGAAATTTTAAACTAATGTAAACAGACATCTCGCTGCACAGCTCCCAACTTAGGATGACCCCCAAAACCTACACACTAATTCTTAGTAGCCCCTTACGTCTACAGCGGCGACCTGCCTTGTTTGGGGGGAACTTTGTTAAGAAAAAAACAAACTACCATTCTCTTTTAGAAAAAAAAACATTTTAAAGTTGAACAAGACAATATACACAGATGTGAAAGATATAAATAGATACCCCACAAAAATAATTTATACATGTTTAATGTTTCTGCTTCCTTTGCTGACGGCCAGCACTCGGAGCAATACAAAGCAGTAATAAAAGTTTGAAGCATCGACATTTCATACTAATTGATATTTTTTGTGTTTCAGATATTAATATATCTATCATATATCACCGGTCAAAGAAGCATCAGAATGTTCAGAGTTTCAGAGGAGCAATATTATTAGTTAATACTAAGTTGGATTTTATCAGTGTCAAATTTGATGAAAACTACGGGATTCCACTTTCCACGGTTAACTGAGTGATTGTCCAATTCATCAGCGAGGGAAATAATCAATATTATCTTGCTTAGGTCTATCAGGACTATCTGACAGCAGTGTTCATCATGGCTATTTATTTATTTCATGTCTGTATTAGTGTTAGGACGATGAATTGGAATCAGGAATCGGAAAAATCGAAACATTTTGGAGTATTGGAATCGGTGTCGGAATTGAGAACATTTGAGACTAAATTCCGATTTCAAAAACGATTCTTTTAATTTAATTTATTTTTTGTTAAAAAGTTCATTTTCTATTGATAAAATAATAAATATTTATTGATTTTAAACTACCAATAAAACTAAAATTTATAGATCATAGTATGCCTGAGCAGCCCTGTCGGCATTCCCCAGTAGGGGCGCCTCAGGCGATTAGCAATAAACTAACCCCTTCTTAAAACGTGAGAAAGGTAAAGCCTGGGAGGGTGGACCTCCTAGAACTGCACAGAACTATACCTTAGCTGAACAGAGCTTGGCCAGAAGATGTCACGCTCCATGGATCGTTGAGGGCGTATCCTCGACTGGTACGAAAATTTGTCACAATATGAGTACTGGAAACATGATTTTACATGGTGAATTCCTCTTTCGAAGCTGGCCATTAGAAGAGCCTCATGGCCAACTCATTACTAATGTGGTCCTGGTAAGGATGTTCCAGCACTGCTCTCAGGGCCCCCTTACTTGTCTATCTCCCCTTCATACTTAAAATATATGTTGTTGGAACAAATTATGTAGTCCTTTCTTCACAATAACACATTTTAAAATAAAATGCAACCTGCATGTGTGTTAATCTAGCCTAAAATGGAGTACTGTTGTCACATTTGGGCTGGTGAATCTCTGTCCCATTTGAGAGTTCTTGATAAGGTTCAGAAACGTATCTGTAATTTGGTTGGCCGTACCCTTTCTTCTTCTCTGCACCCTCTCTCTCTTTTTCCTTCTTACGGACGTTGTTTTGCTAGTCTCAGTCTTTTCTACAAATACTATTATTGCATGTGTTCTTCAGAATTGTTTGATTTATTTCCTGCTTCTTTTGTTCCAGCTTGTTTTACTCATTGGTCTAGTGGTCTTCACCAATTTGCTGATTTGATACCTCATTGTAATACAACTTCCTATTCCAGAAGCTTCTTCCCAAGAACTGCAGGCTTGTGGAACTCTCTTCCAGCTGACTGTTTTCCTCTTACCTATAGCCTTGATCTTTTCAAGACTAAGGTCAACAGGCATCTCCTGTCTTTGTGATAATCATTTTTTGTTCTTGTTAGCTCCTTACATCAAGTAGCTTCATGCCTTGTCTGGAGCGACTTCCATGAAATAATAATAATAATGATGAGAAGAAGAAGAAGAAGAAGAAGAAGAAGAAGAAAATAATAGCTGCAATCTTAAGGAAAGTCCTCGAATGCAGAAACCAACCCGCATAAGCTACGAAGGACAACCAGTCACATTGAATTTACAACAGAAAGAAAACAAAACCACATGAAGAAAACCACATCACAAACCAAGGAACAGAAACTGCAAGAAACATCACATCATAAGCCCCCTCCCCCCACAATAAATTACACCGGCCTCAGTTGACACCACACAAAAATGAACCAATGAACAGAAATTGCAAGAAATAACATCATAAGCCCCCCCCCCAAAAAAAAACAAATGACACCGGCCTAAGCTGACACCAGATAAAATTTTTTTAAAGGGTTAAGGAGGATGAGAAGACTGAGGAGGGGCAGCACAAACCAGACCGCCACTGGCAGAGTGCGGAGAGTGCTGGGACCTTGGGGAGGTTTATTGCCACACAAATCCCAGAGAAGACCAATGGTTCTTACGGTGACCATGTTAGGCCAAAAGCTTTGATATACTGAAACTTATTTTGAAATAAAGAAAAACTTTAAAACAGTTTCAGTAAGTTAAAAAATATACAGATCAGTTAAAAATTATATTTTAATGCGTTTGAAATGACAGTTATTAGTTGTATTTTTTTTTAATTTTTGATTTCTCAGTTGTTAAAAAATACAACATTGAAGCTAAAAATCAAGAAAATGGTGGCGGCCATCTTGGACTCATTTTCTGGATAAGCCTTTGAGTCTACGAAACAAATTCTGAAATTAAAAAAAAAATACTTACAAAAAGTTTAAGAACTGAAAAACTATTTTTTTTGCGTTTGGTAAAAGTTATTTGTTGTATATTTGTCCCAACCCCTTTTTTTTGCGCTGTTAACTATACTACACTTTTGCAAATGAAAAATATTTATATAAAAAATTATTAAAAAAGGTAAATAAATAATAAGTTTAAACAAAACTAATAAAACACTTCTATTCATATTTACCTTTGTCTCAATTTGTTTTCAGTCTTGCTTCTATCTGATACATTTCCGCATTGTAAATGTGTCTCCTATAAATTGTCTATATATATATATATATATATATATATATATATATATTACACACAATGCTTCAAGCAAACTACATCAACCTTTTATCTTTCTCATATTTTTAATGAGGCAAGTGATTAGAATATTTGTCACATTTGGTATCTCACAACCACTCCTCCCTTACTATCCAACAAATAGACTTACCCCAAAGTTTCTGAAATAACACGTGTTGAATGGTCACCAAGAAACACGTGACAGGCAAATCTGTATTCTCTGGGATGCTTTGTAATGAAGGCAAAATAGCTGAAATTAAAAATGTAAAAAGAAACGAGTTTATTACGTTATATCACATTTTATTTATAGTAACTTACAAATATATGCACCCTCCAGGCACAAATAAAAATAAATGGGTGCTTCTTTGCAATAACCCAAGCATTAAAAAATGTTGATCGTCCACCATCTTTAGTTGTCCACCATATGTGTAAATAGAATTCAATACAATTTCACGGTTCAACTCTTTTATTGTTTCTCTGGCCAAACAAAACATTTCATGAACCATGGTATTAATCTACCATTTAGCTGTACCCACCCCCAGACCAAGGGGTCGTTCTTTACGAGCACTTGTTAGACGGCTGTTTTGTTGGAAGTCTAACTGGGAAAACTACTTACTTCTTGCACAGTCACACCAGATCCCCACCCAGGGCCGGTGGTAAGGAGGGGTCTCCTAAAAAGTGTGGGGGGGAGGCCGGTTAAACACATGCATATCAACTTAATTATTGATGACCGTAAAGTGGGGGGGGGGGGGGCAAGTCAAAAAGTGAGGGGGCTTGAGCCCGACCAGCCTTCTTCTCCCCCCCCCCGGTGCCGCCGTCCATGCCACCCCTATTTTTATCTTCACTATTTTATGTACTAACGAGTAACCGCTTATCAAGGCCCATAGGCCATTTGAGGATAAGGGTTAATGAGTTTGTCAGGGAGACAGTGAAACAACAACGTGAAGATTGGTAACAATGGTTGAGACTGGCCAGAAATTAGATTATCTAAGAGGACGGCTCAACAAGAATTTTTGATAACATTGGACTTGAAAATGATCCCGTTATAATCAACTGGGAATGTTCAGAGTTTCAGAGGAGCAATATTATTAGTTAATACTAAAGTGGATTTTATCATTGTCAAATTTGATGAAAACTACAGTATTCCACTTTCCACGGTTAACTGAGTGATTGTCCAATTCATCGCTATCCCCATGGTATTGTGTTCTACAGACAGATAGTTCTTAGAAATAAACTTTGCTCGTGGAAGTTCCGTTTAATTTTAGGTACATAGATGGAGAAAAAAAAATTATTTACAGTGGTTGTAGCTAGACGAGTTTTTGTTGTGAATGTTTTACAGGGGAGAGGGCCATAGATTGGAGCTCAGTCGAGCACCTACCATGAAAATAATGATAGAGTAGAGAAGGAGTAGCAACCTTTCTTCTTTGAGAAAGAGGCTCTACGGAAGAGAAGAAAATAGGACTTTCCCACCACCACTAGATTTCGAAGTCAGTTTTGTACTCTGTCAAGGCAAGAAAACGGCACCTCCCCAGATGTGGCAACAGTATTCCATCTTCGGATGTATTTGATTCAAATATATTAGAGTGAGAAAGACCTGCTGAAAAGACAAATGGTAGAGCTCTCTTGTTGCAGGAGTTGTAAAACAATATTACTTGACAGCAATATGTTGTTTCTTTTAATAAGTTAAGTGTCGATATTGGCCAAATGTTTATGCTTATTCGGTATTATTGACAGCGTTTGACCCCTAAGGTTAGGAAGCGATCTGATTGGTTAATGTAATCATGTGACATCAAAAAGATTTAAAGTTGGGTTTTTCAGTTGCCAAAAAGACTTTAGTAGGAAAACATGTGAAGTTCGGATAGATAGTGATATTAGAGTTAGGGTTAGACTTTAGTAAGAAAACATGTGAAGTTCGGATAGATAGTGATGTTAGGGTTAGGGTTAGACTTTAGTAGGAAAACATGTGAAGTTCGGATAGATAGTGGTGTTAGGGTTAGACTTTAGTTGGAAAACATGTGAAGTTTGGATAGATAGTGATGTTAGGGTTAGGGTTAGATATTAGTAGGAAAACATGTGAAGTTCAGATAGATAGTGATATTAGAGTTAGGGTTAGACTTTAGTAGGAAAACATGTGAAGTTCGGATAGATAGTGATGTTAGGGTTAGACTTTAGTAGGAAAACATGTGAAGTTCGAATAGATAGTGATGTTAGGGTTAGGGTTAGACTTTAGTAGGAAAACATGTGAAGTTCGGATAGATAGTGGTGTTAGGGTAAGACTTTAGTAGGAAAACATGTGAAGTTTGGATAGATAGTGATGTTAGGGTTAGGGTTAGATATTAGTAGGAAAACATGTGAAGTTCAGATAGATAGTGATATTAGAGTTAGGGTTAGACTTTAGTAGGAAAACATGTGAAGTTCGGATAGATAGTGATGTTAGGGTTAGACTTTAGTAGGAAAACATGTGAAGTTCGAATAGATAGTGATGTTAGGGTTGGGGTTAGACTTTAGTAGGAAAACATGTGAAGTTCGGATAGATAGTGGTGTTAGGGTTAGACTTTAGTAGGAAAACATGTGAAGTTTGGATAGATAGTGATGTTAGGGTTAGGGTTAGATATTAGTAGGAAAACATGTGAAGTTCAGATAGATAGTGATATTAGAGTTAGGGTTAGACTTTAGTAGGAAAACATGTGAAGTTCGGATAGATAGTGATGTTAGGGTTAGACTTTAGTAGGAAAACATGTGAAGTTCGAATAGATAGTGATGTTAGGGTTGGGGTTAGACTTTAGTAGGAAAACATGTGAAGTTCGGATAGATAGTGGTGTTAGGGTTAGACTTTAGTAGGAAAACATGTGAAGTTCGGATAGATAGTGATATTAGGGTTAGGGTTAGACTTTAGTAGGAAAACATGTGAAGTTCGGATAGATAGTGATGTTAGGGTTAGACTTTAGTAGGAAAACATGTGAAGTTCGAATAGATAGTGATGTTAGGGTTGGGGTTAGACTTTAGTAGGAAAACATGTGAAGTTCGGATAGATAGTGGTGTTAGGGTTGGGGTTAGACTTTAGTAGGAAAACATGTGAAGTTCGGATAGATAGTGATATTAGGGTTAGGGTTAGACTTTAGTAGGAAAACATGTGAAGTTCGGATAGATAGTGATGTTAGGGTTAGGGTTAGACTTTAGTAGTGAAAACATGTGAATTTCGGATAGATAGTGGTGTTAGGGTTAGACTTTAGTAGGAAAACATGTGAAGTTCGGATAGATAGTAATGTTAGGGTAGGACTTTAGTAGAGAAAACATGTGAATTTCGGATAGATAGTGATGTTAGGGTTAGACTTTAGTAGAGAAAACATGTGAATTTCGGATAGATAGTGATGTTAGGGTTAGACTTTAGTAGGAAAACATGTGAATTTCGGATAGATAGTGGTGTTAGGGTTAGACTTTAGTTGGAAAACATGTGAAGTTTGGATAGATAGTGGTGTTAGGGTAAGACTTTAGTAGGAAAACATGTAAAGTTCGAATAGATAGTGATGTTAGGGTTGGGGTTAGACTTTAGTAGGAAAACATGTGAAGTTCGGATAGATAGTGGTGTTAGGGTAAGACTTTAGTAGGAAAACATGTAAAGTTCGAATAGATAGTGATGTTAGGGTTGGGGTTAGACTTTAGTTGGAAAACATGTGAATTTCGGATAGATAGTGGTGTTAGGGTAAGACTTTAGTAGGAAAACATGTAAAGTTCGAATAGATAGTGATGTTAGGGTTGGGGTTAGACTTTAGTAGGAAAACATGTGAAGTTCGGATAGATAGTGGTGTTCGGGTTAGACTTTAATAGGAAAACATGTGAATTTCGGATAGATAGTGGTGTTAGGGTTTGACTTTAATAAGAAAACATGTGAATTTCGGATAGATAGTGGTGTTAGGGTTAGGGTTAGACTTTAGTAGGAAAACATGTGAAGTTCGGATAGATAGTGGTGTTAGGGTAAGACTTTAGTAGGAAAACATGTGAAGTTCGGATAGATAGTGGTGTTCGGGTTAGACTTTAATAGGAAAACATGTGAATTTCGGATAGATAGTGGTGTTAGGGTTTGACTTTAATAAGAAAACATGTGAATTTCGGATAGATAGTGGTGTTAGGGTTAGGGTTAGACTTTAGTAGGAAAACATGTGAAATTCGGATAGATAGTGATGTTCGGGTTAGGGTTAGACTTTAGTAGGAAAACGTGAAATTCGGATAGATAGTGATGTTAGGGTTAGACTTTAGTAGGAAAACATGTGAATTTCGGATAGATAGTGGTGTTAGGGTTTGACTTTAATAAGAAAACATCTTAATTTCGGATAGATAGTGATGTTAGGGGTAGGGTTAGACTTTAGTAGGAAAACATGTGAAGTTCGGATAGATAGTGGTGTTAGGGTTAGACTTTAATAGGAAAACATGTGAATTTCGGATAGATAGTTGTGTTAGGGTTTGACTTTAATAAGAAAACATCTTAATTTCGGATAGATAGTGATGTTAGGGTTAGGGTTAGACTTTAGTAGGAAAACACGTGAATTTTGGATAGATAGTGGTGTTAGGGTCATGGTTAGACTTTAGTAGGAAAACATGTGAATTTCGGATAGATAGTGGTGTTAGGGTCAGGGTTAGACTTTAGTAGGAAAACACGTGAAGTTTGGATAGTTAGTGGTGTTAGGGTCAGGGTTAGACTTTAAGGAAAACATGTGAAGTTCGGATAGATAGTGGTGTTTAACCCCCAATGGTATCGAGGGAAAATTCGACTTAGTTTGTATGGTAAAGAATCTCACTTGAACCTGAGTGGTTCAAAGATTCGCTATTTCTTTTCTCATGAAAAATAAGTAACTTTTCTTGCCCCTTTTATACAGAAATATGTTGTTAAATTAGGGGTAAGAAGTTACTGTGGTAGATTAGAAATTGATGTGTGAGACGAATGGGCACAGGAAAGTTATTAGCTGCTATAAGCTACCTCTTTTCTTTCTTTTTTTCGTTTGGCTTACTCTTTCCTTTCTTTCATTTTTGCTTCTTTCTCTCTTCTGGAAGAGGGAGTCACTAAAAAAGTCAGTTGCTCTAAACGGCAGTGGGACGTCGGATATTTACATAGAGATGTGATTCGAACGAACGTCAAAAAGCGAATGGCTTGAATATCAACCCTCTTTCTCCCCCCCCCCCCGGTTCGTTTGGACACACTCCCCTCTTCACTTCTAAAAGCAAGTTAGTTTTCACAGGAACGTGCAAACTTTTTATTCTTCAACCAATGAAAATGGTTCCCCAGCTTGTTTTAAAGCCAAAATCTAGTAACCTTATGTCAAATTAACAAAACTTATAAAAACAGCAAACTGGTCAACAAAATCAGAGTTCGACTCTCAAAAACTACCGCCTGTATATATCTTTTATCCATTTCCTTCCATTGCCATATTTCTGAACCCTTAAATACTTTTTAATTTTTAATTTGTCATGTGACCTGTTTTTTTTTTTGCAGAAGAAGATGTCTGCAAGGTCTTATGAACTGTTTATCCAATCTGCTTATTGGAAATTTGAATTTTATTGATTTTCGTTTTTTTTCTTCTATATCTCGCATTTTCACCAGTTTGCTCAACAGTTTTAAGATAACCCAGCTTTGCAATTCCAAAGTCTGTGTCACATAACTTTTTACCATTTAATAACCACGAATATTAAATATGATTTAATCTGCAGATTTTACTCACCTTTCATTTCTGGGATGATAGCCACAATATGAAATATTTTTTAGAGCAAAAAAGTTTGAGCAATTGCTATCAGTTTCATGCTGAAAAAAAATCAAGGAAACTGTCTTAATATAATTTAAATAAAAATGATTATGACAAACAACATATGAACTACACACACACATATATATATACACACACATATATATATATATATATATATATATATATATATATATATATATATATATATATATATATAATTATTTTGTAAATAAATATTTAAATATTATTTACATACATATACGTTTCATCCTTGCAGAATCATCAGTGTAGAAATAACCATTCACGGCAGTTGCACAATTCGAATCTCGGAACAAGAGTCATATTTAACTACAATTCCAAGAGCACGCGCGCACGCGTGCATGTGTGCATGTGTGTGTGTCTATTATTTATAATACTATACAATTATATATATTGTACAGTATTATAAATAATATATATATATTATGCTCTTAGTAACGTATTTGAGCACTCTGTCATTACGTATATATATATATATATATATATATATATATATATATATATATATATATATATATATATATATATATATATATATTTATGTTATTGTAGGAAATAAATGCCAAAAATAAGTCACTTATAGATAGCTGCAACTCATCGTTTTGTTTATTAAATCCCTTCGGTTTGATTGCCCTTTTTTAGAAGCATGATAGATAGATATTGTTAAATATATAGTTTTATTCTTTTTTTATTATCCCATTGCAGGATTGGAAATTTTCGCCAACTCCTGCTGGCTTTTTCAACTAAATATAAAATTATGGACATTAGTAGAGAAATGCTGTTATTTTAAAAACATGTGCAAGAATGACATTGCATTGTTTAAAAATTGGTTTAATTATTGAATAGTTATTATTAATATTTAATAAATTATTATTTATTCAATAAATTAATTATTGAATAGTTATTATTAATATTTAATAAATTATTATTTATTCAATAAATTAATTATTGAATAGTTAATATTAATATTTTATGAATTATTATTTATTCAATAAATTAATTATTGAATAGTTATTATTAATATTTAATAAATTATTATTTATTCAATAAATTAATTATTGAATAGTTAATATTAATATTTAATAAATTATTATTTATTCAATAAATTAATTATTGAATAGTTAATATTAATATTTAATAAATTATTATTTATTCAATAAATTAATTATTGAATAGTTAATATTAATATTTAATAAATTATTATTTATTCAATAAATTAATTATTGAATAGTTAATATTAATATTTTATGAATAAAAAATAGAATAAATGTTATATCATTTTAGGGGAATAATATAATTGGATAGATCGGCGCCAATGTCAATATGAGATCTAATGGTATAATAACTAGCAGTATACTGAATTGATAAAAAAAATATATATTATAATATTGTAATATAATTTAAAATTAGATAAGGGATAAAGAACAAAAATTTGCATATCACATTATCTTAAATTAGAAGTGAATACTATTACGACCTTGACAGAGGGGTTTATTAACATAGGAAGTTAAACCCGAAAATTTTTTAAATAAATAAACAATCGTAGTAAATGGAAAATGATACGTAAAAGTTCCTATTTTCCTTATAAGATAAAAAGATTGTGAATTTAGTATATATGAAATAAAATTAGTATTAAATAAAAAAATTGCATAAATAATATTAAAAATTAAAAATTAAAAAAATTAATAATATCAATGATATTAAAAATTAAAAAATATAATATTATTAAAAATTAAAATTAAAAAAATAATATAATATTATTAAGAATTTAAAATTAAAAAAGCATGACTAAAAACCTGAAGAAAAAAAGGAAATAACTGGGTGAAACAATAAAAGATGGTCAGTGAAAATATAGGTTTTAACTCGGGAATATTTTGGATTAATAATTATAGCTGATGAAGAATGATTAGAAATACAAATAAGTAAAAGGATAGGATACATATATGTTACCACATGTCTATAACGGGATCATAATTCTATGTGAAAGTATATATATATATATATATATATATATATATATATATATATATATATATATATATATATATATATATATATATATATATATATATATATATATACAGGGTGGGCAAAATAAAGGGTCATATTTTTAAAAATTCATAACTTTTTTATTTATTGATTTAAAAAAAAATTTTTTTTAGAATAAGTAAAGGACCCCTTCCGAAGCAAGCATGAGCCGTATTAGCCCTAAGGAACGTACCCTCATTTAGAAAACATTATTTTTGCTTAAAAAACTCAAAACAGTGTAAAAAACAATACTTTAGTTTTTGTAAGTTTTAAGAAGTGTTTTTCGGCTAAAATTTGTTTTGTTTATTTCAAAAAATCTCGGAAGGGTCAGTCTACACACACATAAAGTTTGGTGAGTTTAACTTTTATTTTGTGGAAGTTATTCAAATTCAAGTTATTCAAATTTAAAGATAGGACCCTTATTTTGGCCCACCCTGTATATATATAATGTTGACAATGAGTACTGATTGTAATTTAGGCTCTGATTTCCTAGTTTTTTATGTTTTTTGGCGATTTTGCTTTGTTTTGTACAATTAGCACTGAAGATAGCCACACCAAGAAATAAATACACAGGAGCATTTTACAAATATATTGGTGTATGCCGAAACAATTGCATGCTGAATAAAAAATAAGCTTCATAGAAATGGTATAAATTACATCAAAAAAATATTGAATATAGCATAGCTCTGTCCTTACACTATTGAGCTATTATAATTACTTTATGTTATAAAATTCATATTTTAATATATATAAAAAATTCTAAATATAAATTAAAAAAATACACACATATATGTGTGTGTGTGTGTGTGTGTGTGAAAGACAGAAAGGAAAAAAAATTAAACACAGGAAGAAATAAAAATTAAACGATAGATTTCACCTGTTTCGTTCAGATCAACAAACGTCTTCAGAAAAAGTGAAGATTTGAAATTTATTGAATGGCAAAACATAGGAAAAAAGACGCACAACAGAATGTTTTTGGCACATTCATAACTATTTGAAATAATATTCACACACGCGAAAAAAAAAACATTAATTGGAAAAAAGGAAAGAGAAAAAGAAAAAAAGGAAAACAGACAATGGAAACATGGATAAATAGCAGAAAAATTAATAAGTATTCAACCGGGGTCAGAGTTAGTTAATAATGCAGTGGCGGGGTATATTGCATTGTTTGAGTGCGATCTTTGCCAGATGTTTGGTTAGGGAGTAAGAGCCACGCTTAAGGTTTACGTTAAATGGTAATGAGAGGAAGATGAGAGCACTTTCAGTGCACTTGTAGCGTGAGAGAGAGGATTCAGTCTTGAGGAGGGGCAGTTTGTAAGGTCGAAATTGTGGGTAAAAGTGTTCCTGTATATGACGAGTGCGTTAGTGGGATTGTTGTGTTTAAGGTTTTGTTTATGTTCATGAGTATGGAATTTGATATTTCTGGCCGTCTCGCCGATATAAAACATCCGACATGAGGCACATTTTATTTTATAGATGCCGGTTAAGGAAGAGGTGTCTTTAGAGGAGGGGGGTAGTAAATCCTTAATTGTTTCAGAAGTTGAGGTCACTATTTTTAGGTCAATGTTGAATTGTTGTTGTAATGAGGTAAAGATTAGGTTTATATGGGAGAACTACATACGATTTATTTTATTATACCCCTCCACTGCATTATTTTGATATTAAAAAAGGTGCATGGTTTTAATAATAAAATGAAATGTGCAAAAGGCTAGAAGGTACAGTGTTTATGTATAATAATACAGAAACACCGTACATTCTAGCCTTTTGCACATTTCATCTCTAATTTAGAAGAGTGACTTGAAAGGGGAGATAATTCAAATTGTTTTTTTTTTGTTGTACCATAACCCAGAAGGAAAATCCAAAGAATTAGTATGAAAATACATTTTTAAAAAGGCTTCTTATGCACTTAATGGACCGAACAGAAATAATAACGTTATAATTTAGAAAGCCATTCTTAACATGGGAATGTGGGGGTTTATTAACTATTCTGTTTATAAAATTTTTAGGTGAAAGTTCATAATAGTTAATCACCCTCACCTCCCCATGTTAAGAATGGCTTTCTAAGTTATAACGTTATTATTTCAGACCGGTCTGCATAAGTACCCTTTTAAAAATTTATTTTCTTATTAATTCTCTGTATTTTCCTTATGGGTTATGGTTACAACAAAAAAATAGTTTGAATTATCTCCCCTTTCAAGTGACTCTTCTAAAATGAAAATGAAAATTTCAACTGGCTCAATAATACAGAAGCACCGAAGGTACATATACCAGAATGTTAAGAGCAATGCTAGGTGTTACTTAGAGGGACAGGATAATAAACAACAATCTATATAGAGAACTGAGTAAAATAACATCAGTGCTCAAAGCAAAGATTTATTGGGAATATATGTAGAAGGATGAATCAAGAGTTGCTATGCAACTACTGATGTGTGGAAGAAAAAGAGAAAGAAGAAGACCAGCAATTACATATATGAACCAATTAAGTAACGACACCGGTTTGTCACCGAAAGAACTAAAAAACGGGATGGAAGATCATGAAATTTAGAAGATTCTAATCAATGATGTCCGCGCAAGCTCGAGATAAATAACTGTTTATTTTTAACTAGCAAGGCTACCCGGCGTTGCCCGGGGCAAAAATGTAACATATTTCTATTAAAACTTCTATCTCTCTCTTCCCCGGTGTCCCTCCTCTCTCTCCTCAACCCATCTTTTTTATCTGCCAAGCCTATTCCTCTCTCTGGATACACACTTTTTTTATAGATTACTTGAGTCAGCATAAGGGAAATAGCTCCTTGAAATATTCAGTTACTTCCCTTTATTTAGTACATGAAAATGACTGGAAAACCGACACTCTCCTGACGAAATCGGCCTCGGTTTAG
Organism: Sepiola atlantica; assembly: GCA_963556195.1. Lineage (NCBI taxonomy): Eukaryota > Metazoa > Mollusca > Cephalopoda > Sepiida > Sepiolidae > Sepiola > Sepiola atlantica. The sequence continues at coordinate 34,990,135 of OY744542.1, forward strand.
GGTCAAAGAATGAATATCTTTTTCTAAATTTTAGATATTATTTATTCCAAGCAATGCTGATCAACTAAATTTTAAATATTATTCATTCTGATCAATGCTGATCAACTAAATTTTAAAAATTATTCATTCTGGGCAATGCTGATCAACTAAATTTTAAAAATTATTCATTCTGGGCAATGCTGATCAACTAAATTTGAGATATTATTCATTCTGGACAATACTGATCAACTAAATTTTAGATATTATTCATTCTGGCAATGCTGATCAACTAAATTTTAGATATTATGCATTCTGGGCAATGCTGATCAACTAAATTTTAAATATTATTCATTCTGGGCAATGTTGATCAACTAAATTTTAAATATTATTCATTCTGGGCAATGCTGATCAACTACTGGACATACACACACACACATACATAGAAATGTTTACCATTTATATAATAGATAATGACATCATAATTCTTTGAATGTACTTACCACAGTTTTACTCTTATCAATCATTCTAATTCCATAGTCACTGACTTCCAGACAACATAAAGGAGGTGGCGTCGATGAAAGGGTTGATCGTCGAGTCAGCGCAATCTGAAGCAAAACAGAAAAAAAAGCATTTTGTTTTATTTTGCTTTGTTTTAAATAATAATATTTAAATGTTTCAAATAATAATATTTATATAATATAATAAACTTTGATTTGTGGTAATATTTGAAGATGATTGATTTTAGTCCTTAATATTATTAATTAGGATCAATTATAATAATATGCGTCACATACAGGATGGCGCATAAACATCTCAATCGGTAGATTAGCCTCTTTTATTTTCTATTTCCTCCATCAATCATCATCATCAACTATCAAAAATATGCAACAAGCGGTCGCATATTTTTGCTAGTATATCACTAACCTCCTCCCACCCTCCGCAAAAAAAGAAGGTAATCCATGGGAAGATGGTATCATGGTCGCAGAACAGATACTACACTATACCCCCTCTCAAAAAATAAAAATAAAAGATGATGTTTGTGCGTATGACATTATGATGAACGAACATATACTACACTACCCCAAGGGAGGAGGTAATGCCTGAGAGGATAGTATCATGACAACAGAACAGATACTACAGTGACCCCGTCTGCAAAGGAGGAGGCAATGGCTCGGAAGCTGCTATCATGATGAACGAACATATACTACATTACCCTAAAGGAGGAGGTAATGCCTGAAAGGATAGTATCATAATGACACAACAGATACTACACTGACCCCGTCTGCAAAGGAGGAGGCAATGCCTCGGAGGATGGTATCATGATGAACGAACATATACTACACTACCCTAAAGGAGGAGGTAATGCCTGAAAGGATAGTATCATGACGACACAACAGATACTACACTGACCCCGTCTGCAAAGGAGGAGGCAATGCCTCGGAGGATGGTATCATGATGAACGAACATATACTACATTACCCCCAAAGAAGGAATTAATGCTTGGGAGGATGGTCTCATTATAACAGAACAGATACTACACTACCTCCTTCAGAGGGGGAAGTAATGCCTGGGTGGATAATCTCATGACAACATAACAGATGCTACACTAACTCCCTTAATTGAGCATTAAAAGAGAGTACAATAGTACAATAGAAATACTAGTATAGTTTCGGATTCAGACAGACAGATATGAAAACTCCATTAGTAATAGATGTCGCTATCAATGATCATGGCGTGTTGATGGAAACGTCTCCTGGGCCTTTTGTTATATACACCCTCTTACCGATGGGTGTATAAAGTCGTTTATGCGTGCAATTCAAGTTGATATTTCTTTCTTATCTCCTAATATTCTATTCTAGATTCATATCCAATATAGACCTTATCGATTCGATATGTATCACTTTAACTTTAATATTATTATCACTAATAAGATTATTGTTACTATTATCATTATTAGTTTCATTATAATTATTATTACTATCATCTTATTATGGAGGGTAGAAGGATTATTATTAATATTAATATAATTATTATTATCATTGTTAATATGATTGTTATTTCTATTATTTACAATTATTATTACTGTTCTTATTGATGTAATCACTGTAAGCATTTATATAATTACCATTGTAACAACTACTTCTATTTATCTTCCTCCCACAAGGTAAGATGTGACACAAGGTCGGGAAAGTGGTAAAAAAAAACAGCGCTCGAGAATTTGAGCAATCTGGCTATTTAAAAATTGCCTGGGCAGCCCTGTCGGCATTCCCCGGTAGGCGCGCCTCAGGCAATTAGCAATAAACTAACCCCCTCTCAAAGGGTGAGAAGGCAAAGCCTGGGAGGGCGCACCTCCTAGAACTGCACAGGACGGACAACCGATAGACCGGCGTAAATCCAGACCCGAAGGCCCGGACAATACCGGTCTATAGGGTGGGGTATTGGTATAATTATTTTTACCTTTACTAAGATAAATATTATTATTATTATTATTATTATTAGTAGTAGTAGTAGTAGTAGTAGTAGTGGTAGTGGTAGTAGTAGTAATACTTATATTAACAAATGGTAAAACTAACATAATATATGTTTCATGCGTCCTCTTTTATAAGTTTTATGTGATTTAAAAAATGTTTTTTTAATGTTTGTGAATTATGTAAAAGATGTTGATGCTTTCACTCTAAATTTCTGTTGGTGTCCTAAGTATATGGCGCCGAGGAAGAGACATATTGTGAATCATATATATATATATATAAAAATTAAGAAAAGTAAATATGATTCTTAATAGTCTCTGAAACGATCGTACGCCAGACCATTGTTGACTTTGAATTTTTGGAACTGTAATAAATAATGTTATAAACTTATTTATTTATTTATTTATTTATCGATATTCATTATATATATATATATATATATATATATATATATATATATATATATATATATATATATATATATATACATATATATATATATATATGTGTGTGTGTGTGTGTGTGTGTGTGTGTGTGTGTGTGTGTGAAAGACAGAAAGGAAAAACAACTAAATACAGAAAGAAAGAAAAATCAAACGAGAGATTTTACCGGTTTCGTTCAGATCAAAAAACGTCTTCAGAAAAAGTGAAGATTTGAAATTTATTGAAAAAAAACGACAAAACAGAAAAAAAAACGGGTTACTGTTATGTAAATCAATAATACAACATAATATTTTGAAATAATGTATATATAGTAGAGTTGAAAGACCTAAAAGCACCTCTTTGAATGTCTAATTTGCATAACTATTTTTTAAACAGTCTATAATAAATTAATGTTTGGTGCTATTCATTTGTAATTTTATGGTCCTTTTATATATATATATATATATATATATATATATATATATATATATATATATATCGAAACAGTTTTTCATGGTAAACAACTGATGATCCCTTAAAATAGTGTTAGAAACAAACTAATATAATAACTGTAAAAAATAAATTGACTTACATGAGTGATTTTCCACTGAAAGACTTGGGACTATAAGTTTTTTTGTTTTTTGTTTTTTTTTAATATAGTTTTAATGGTTGAGAAACTTCCGAGACTATATATATATATATATATATATATATATATATATATATATATATATATATATATATAGGATCAAATATAAACCAAAGTAAAAACTTTTAGTAGATGGAACCTATTGTGAAGAGGATTAGCTCAATATACGAGATAGAGCAATTGTAGAGATAGAAGAAAAAAGAGTGATAAATATGCGACGATTGTCCAAATTTATTTCAAATTTCAATTGTCAATGCAAGGTGTATTCAGTAATAAACTAGTGTTTATTATTCTTTCCTTAAGCCAAGGCTTTTCAAAGATCGAAATCTTATCATCAGAGGAGAAATACAGATGGATAAGTTGGCTTTCGAAAAAACCAAAGTTCATATATTTGAAAAATATGAAAATTATTATTAAAGGAATTTTTGTTAAAAAAACGCAGTGAATGAAAAGAAAAATTCCGTGAAAAATATATGCAGATTGTCCGGGAAATTTACCGCCCGGACAATCTGCATATATTTTTCACGGAATTTTTCTTTTCATTCACTGCGTTTTTTTAACAAAAATTCCTTTAATAATAATTTTCATATTTTTCAAATATATGAACTTTGGTTTTTTCGAAAGCCAACTTATCCATCTGTATTTCTCCTCTGATGATAAGATTTCGATCTTTGAAAAGCCTTGGCTTAAGGAAAGAATAATAAACACTAGTTTATTACTGAATACACCTTGCATTGAACAACTGAAATTTGAAATAAATTTGGACAATCGTCGCATATTTATCACTCTTTTTTCATTCTATTTCTCTCTCTCTCTCTCTCTTTCTTTCTCTCTCTCTCTCTCTCTCTCTCTCTCTCTATATATATATATATATATATATATATATATATATATATATAATGCAATAGTTTCGTCGATATTAACAGCAATTAATTAAAGCGATTTAATAATAAAAAAAAGGATAAATTACGAAAACCTTTCTTAAAATATGTTCATTGATCATCAAGGGGTAATTTCAATGAAATTAATATATATTAGCTAGCTAAGATATACCGACGAGGCATAAGAGTTCATAGAGAGAGGAGGGGAGATGACGGCTCTCACTCTCTCTCTCTCTCTCTCTCACATATACACACACACACATTCCCGCTTTTTCTCTTTTCTCTCTCTCACTACATTCCCCCCTCGTTCTTTCTCATTCTCTCGCCTTTTCCACTTTCTCTCTCTCTGGCGACCCCAATTTTTTGTTTTTTTAAATTATTGTTTTTAAAAGAGATCCACCCTCTACATGCACCATTGCTCAGACGAATTGATTTCTTCTTTCATTTCTTGGCGGTTTTATTTAAAAGATAAATGAATTTGTATCAAAATTACCAAAATGTTAATGTTTATCTATTTATATGAATAAATGTTAATGTTTATCTATTTATATGAATAGATGCAAAAGCTTTTTGGTCTCGTGTTTACAAGAAATTTATGAACGAAATGTTTATTGTTTAAAATTTGGTTTAAAGTAGCGAACTTTGCGAAGCGATAGCGAGCTTGCAAAGCCAGCTCGTATTAATATAAATATGACATTGATATAGTTTAAGAGTCTTACCTTATTGATAGCCTGACATATGACCTCTGTTCCTTTGTGGCAATTCACTTCTAATGAACCAAGAAACTTTACTTGGAATTTCTTGACATTATCATCATCTGAAAAATTGAAAACATACAAAATATTATCAGATATTCATTGTTTTTCTGGTGCAAATAATGTAAAAGATACCTGTTCCTTGATGCGTTCATTCTAATGTAGCATCTACTACAACTACTACGGAAATATACATGTATACACAGAGCGACAGTGACAAAAGAAGTTACGGGAGTAAGAAAGGAGTACATCAGAATCAGCATATGTATTCTGCCGAAGCGACGGTGACTAGTGTTGTATTACCCGTTCTTTCGGGGTATCCGGTAAGATCCAACAAGAATGACAAAGAACAGAACGTATATGGAAAAACTTTGGTTTTCTTTATTTCCCATCACCGGATGGTTTACGCCGGCTACGCACACACATATAAAAAAAAATCTTTTGACATACTTTAGTCTCATGAAAGTCTTTTTCTTGCTGAGGTCACAGACTTGGTTTCCGCTAGAAACTCGTTCATATATACATCCGATTGGAAAGCAATTTGCTCTGCATTGTCTATCCAAGCGTGAACAAGCAATTGTTCCACAAGCACTTCCAATTGTCTGTTTGATGAAATACAAGTCAGGGGATTCCTTCACTGTACCAACTTGCTTATCAGCCGCATTTTTAGTCAACGGACATGAAAGCCTAACAGCAAGACAGGGTTGGGTACGATAGCCAATAAAGCTTCATCGGTGCCATAAGCATCGGTAAACTCCCATTCTTCCAGTACTTCGATACTCCGATCACTAAGCGCTCCGGCTCTTTGCGTTTCTGAAACCGCCGCCTTTAAAGTCTCACTTGTACTGCAGAACCTACTCCTTTCTAACAGTTATCAAGTCGATTTCTTTCTTTCTCGACGTCCCACCTACAATGGACTCGTCCACGATTCATTTTTGCCACTCTTCATTATCTTACACTGGTTTATGAAGACCATATGACCCTGATCATACTTATCTACTTGGTTCTGTTTTCTATGTGATCTTGCCAATCACTAGTGTTGAGAACAGAACTTGAATTTAAATCCAGGTTAGTTATTTTACACAATATTCCCAACAAAACTTTGTACACAATATCGATAATAAAATAAATAGATAAAACACTCATTCCATGTCATAAACGCATTACACATTCTGAATTCTAACCGCCATGGTTCGTTCGAAAAAAGAACAAAAACATTCTTTTCACATCAAAATCGCACCACATTTGTGAATTCTAACGACTGCGTAACTTGAAAAAAATCAACAAAAACATTCCATGTTACAAACGCATTACACATTTTGAATTTTAACCGCCATGGTTCGTTCGAAAAAAAGAACAAAAACATTCTTTTCACATCAAAATCGCACCACATTTTTTAATTCAAATGACTATGTGTCGTTTAAAAGAAAGAAAAAAAAATTCCATGTCATATACGCATTACACATTCTAAATTCTAACGCTATGGTTCGTTAGAAAAAAGAACAAAAACATTCTCTTCACATCACATACACACCAAATATTTTTTAAATGTTGTACTTGTATTTTATTTCTTCAAATCAATCAAGTCTTGAAATAAAGACGAAACGTTGATGAATACATAAATAATTTTGGTTTTTCCTACATCCTTTTTGGTTTTTCCTTTTTCATTTCCCATTATGTCGGATTACCTTCATCCTTCCTTTCTCATATATATATACATATATATATATATATATATATATATATATATATATATATATATATATATTGATTTTAATAATAATGGCGAGGTAGCCATAAATACCAAGGACGGATAGGCCTATAATACTAAAGCGAGAAATAAATTATTTCTTCCTTCCTTTAGTAAAGCGGTTAAAATATTAAAAAAATTAGAATGGAGGAGAAAAAAAAATGGTGGTGAAATCGAGACGTCTTTCGAGTCGACACATTTTCAAGATCTCACGTCGACTAAAATAGAATGTTTGAAAAGCGAATTAAAATCATGGATTATCGAATGAGTGGAAGAAAAAAAAAAAAAAATTATGTACCCATCAGTTCCAAACTGTGGGTATATTCTTTCTGCTTGCACAGAGACGGTTTACGTAGGTTGATGGTGACCGCTTCGAGAATCTTAAGGTGATTCTTCGAGCAAGCCCTGTGCAAGACAGTAAATGCCTCATCCGTATATCCCTCAGTGCATAAATGGCACTCCAATAAATGGTCGCCGATGGCCGACTCATGAGCTTGTAACCGCTCAGATGTCGGCCACTGTCTGTGCCTACGTATCGAGAGGGGGATGTGCTGGGAAACTCTGACCTCTAATCGCTGAATGGTACGCCCCACGTAGTCAGCCTCACACTGGCCACGAAAATGGTAAACAACTAAATTGTATTGAATGGTGGGGATACCATCCTTGCGAAAAGAGGGGAAAGCACTGCGGGTCCCAAACACCGTTCTCATATTAGTCGCAAAAAAGCAACGAGACACGGCTGAAACAATTTTATGCGAAAGTTCCTGACTAGCGGTGCCAATCCATTGTAATTTCACATAAACAGGGCACTTTTGGGGGCCGAAATATTTTTCTCTATTAAATGTGGCAATTTTGTCCTTTATGCATCTTTCAATGGTGTCTAATGGATACCTATTAGAAGATAGGATTTCAGTTATTTTGCCAAGTTCTGCATCTAATTTGGAATTAGAGCAGATCACCAACGCTCGATGCACCAGGGTTTTTATCAGATTTATTTTTCTGATTTTAGGGGAGAATGAGTCCCAGCTTATATATTGGCCTGAGAATGTGGGCTTTCTATATACACTGGTTACAAAGCATTCATTAGTTCTTTCAACCAACACGTCCAAGAATGGCAACAAGTTATTATTCTCTCCCTCCATTGTACACCCAAGTGCCGGGTGAAGTAAATTTAGCTGCCGAAGAAAATCATTTGCGTCTGTGTGGGATTTGAAGTGGCAAAAATGTCATCCACATAGCGAAAATAACAAAGAGGCTTCGGCAATCGTTGGAACAAAAGTTGTTCCTGAAACCCGACAAAAATGTTAGCAAACACCAATATATATATATATATATATATATATATATATATATATATATATATATATATATATATGAAAGCAAATTTTTAAGATTTCCAAGTTCGACAAGATGCACTTGACACGTTGTGAGAATAATATCCAAGATGAGAATCGTAGTCCAAATAATCCAAATAGTGGCTAAGTGGTTAACAACGTGGATGAGAACCGGGGTGTGCCGGGTTCGAATCCAGTTCGTTCCACAGAAACACTTTCATCAAAACTCACACCTGACCTTGTGTCTAACCTCCTGGAAAGGAGGTAAATAAAATACACATTATCCATCCTTATTTAAAAAATTCCAGGAGAATAACAATATTATTAACTCATCAGAAAACAATATCACCAACATTTATTTTTATAATGCAGGTTATACAAAATGCATTTGTACGGTTTGAACATATATATTTTGTGTGTGTTGGTTATCTGTCGTGCTGGCTATACACAGCTAAAAATATAGTAGTTTTAACATACAAATATACTCATCAATACGTTCAGCAAGAGACAATATCAATACAACCGACGAGAACATATTGGTTAATGCATTCAATAATCTATTTATAGCTTTTTATTTGGCATAATGCCAGTCTAACTCACATCTGATCGAAAAAAAACAACAAAAAAAAAAACATTCATCTTGATATTATATTGAACTTGGATGCTAGCACTTTGCTAGGTAAGGGGTTGTGGAAGGGATATTTTGCTTCAAATTTAAATTTCAGTATTTCAAATGTGGACTCATGCATACTTGGCCTTTTGGCTAAGATCAAAGTGTACTGTTCCGATGGATACTACACGCCTGTTCTGTGCAGTTCTAGGAGGTCCACCCTCCCAGGCTTCGCCTCCCCTCTTTGGGGAGGAGTAAGTTTATTGCTTACTGTCTGAGGCGCCCCTACCGGGGAATGCCGACGGGGCTGCCCAGGCAATTTTTAAATGGCCAGAGTGCTCACCTCTCGAGCGCTGGCTTTTAACCCCACTTGCTCGACCCGATCTTGGGTCACATCTTACTTGTGGGAGTAAGATAAAACTGGCCTTGTGCCTAACTCCGCGAGGAGTAAATAAATTTCAAATGTGGACTCATGCATACTTGGCCTTTTGGCTAAGATCAAAGTGTAGTATCTGTTCCGATGGATACTGCACCCTATAGACCGGTATTGTCTTGGCCTGCACGAGGTCCACCCTCCCAGGCTTTGCCTCCCCTCTTTGGGAGAAGTAAGTTTATTGCTTACTGTCTGAGGCGCCCCTACCAGGGAATGCTGACGGGGCTGCTCAGGCAATTTTTAAATGGCCAGTGTGCTTACCTCTCGAGCGCTGGTTTATCAAATCCCACTTTCCTGACCTTGTGTCACATCTTACCTTGTGGGAGGTAGATAAATAAAATTTCAAATTCAATTTGTTGTCTCACAGCCTTTCGGTGTGTCTAAACCAGCAAGTACTTTCAGCTGAGGTCAAAACCCGACTATTTTGATGGCAGGTCTGGAGGTTATCAGCAATAAGAGAGATGTAACGATGCCTTACTTTTTTCTCCATGGCTTAATAGTGTCTCTTGAGCCCGCAACCCCACCGTACGAGGACCAATATGACACAATGTCGGTTTAATGTTGGTGACACCCAGCTCCCAAAAAAAAGGAACACTCTGGATGAGAAACTAATAAAAATTTCCCAATCAAGGACTTCTCCTCCTCCTCCTCCTCTGATGATGATGATGATGAAAGAACAAAAACTACACTTTGATCCTGCCCCTAATGCCAGGTTGTAACCGAGTTTTGTCTAATGGCATAATAGCCAATGCTGATATCTATCAGAATGTCATGAAAAATTGTGAAACTCTGGATAGAAAGTATACGAATAACAGAATAGACTGTATGTCTTCAAACAAGACCTCTCACCACCTCATAAAACTAAGAACTCAAGCATGGATGTGTGACAATCTCTCAAACACATGCCTTCCTAGCTCACCAGACTTTAATCCACTGGACTAATACACATAGGTTATAGTTTAGAGATCATATTTATTTACCTGTACTTGGTCTGCTGTAGTGTGTTATCTGAAATAAAAAGGGCCAATATTCGCAGGATGCCGACCAGGTCTTCCATGTCGGCTATCAAAGAAGCCCCTGCCGATCATGATGCTCAGATCTTTCTTCTAAACTCCACGGCTTTAATATTTGTTTCGTGTCATTTTTTCATGGTTGCATGTGGCAACACCAGACCCAGGATTATTTTACCTGTGATCCTCTCACAAGGATAGTGTTTATCTATCCCGTATGTAGAAATAACAGTGCACTATCACACACACTGTATGTGTTAGATGTTTACAATAACAAATGTTGATCTGTATTTGTTTCAATAGCCTATAACTTGGAAACTAAGTATTTCCAGACGTAGATACAAATATAGAACATAATCCCAAAGTTATGCCATTGATTTTCTAAACACCCTGTACATTAGCACGGCTTGTGGAAATTCCATGGTTAATTAAAGAAAATAGGTTTCATTTCATCTAGATATTACCTAGCTGTTGCCTCTGATAGCATGGCAAGCTACCCCTCTCTACATCCGGGGTAAGTTGTATAGTAGCTGTGTAAGGAGCTTCATGATATATGGCAGTGAATTGTGGGCCCTCATCCAGCCTCTCTGGCCAGGCTGCAGCTCAATGACAGATCCATAATCAGATGATCTGCAATGTGAAATCTGACCAAACCCAACACATTAGGTCGGAGGATTTGCTGAAGCACTACATTTTCCCAGCAGAAGACAACTCGGTTATGCTGGTACAGTCATAAGGAGCACTCATCCTCCTGGATAAATCGTTGCAGAAGCATCGATGTCTTAAATCGCAGGAAGGTTGTCTGACCAAGGAAAACGTTGAAGCAAGTAATTAGACAGGACCGCACAAAGTAGAAATCTGGAGACAGTTGATCCTCTGAACCGTGAGAACTGGAGAATGAGCTTGCATAATATCAGAAAAAGTCTGTCCCTTGAACAAGGGAAAAGTGACATGAAATGATTAGAAGAAGATTACATATGTTTATTATTTTAAATTTTTATTAAATATAACAAAATAATGCTTTCCCACTTACGTAAATAACTGTCTCCCCTTATCCGTTTGTATGCAATCTTCTCGCCACATGTATACGTACTTCTCAACCTCCTCTTTCTCCTTTTTTCTGTCCGCATGTATGTAATGTCTGTATGCAGACAGATGGGTGAGATGTTCCTGATAGATGCTGAATGTGACAATTTTCGATTTACATACATATGAAGACGGTAACACGTTTCCCATTATGAACACAACTTTAACATTTTGCTGCTTCTGACCTAAACTCAATCTATATAACACTAATATTTATGATTGAAGATAAAATAAAAAATGTTCTGCTTGTACAGTGACTGTACACACAGCTTTCAGATTATGAGACTTTTATGTTTATTACACCCGTATCCCTAGTCCCAGAACTTTTCGTCCTATTCGCCATATGCAAACAATCAAGCAAGATTATCAGAGTTTTAGTATTATAGTAGACCCCACCCTAAAAGGTCATAGTAAATGATCCTTGACCTTTCGTTTGTTTTTGTTTAGTTTGTTTTATCAAACATCTATGGGTAATTTAATGCTGAATTTGTCAAAGGGAATCCTATAGGAAGGATAATTATTTTATATTCTTAGAAAACATTATTAGATGACCCTTGACCCTTTGGTTTGGTTTGATTTACGGCATATCAATCATCTATATGTTATTTAATGCCGAATAAAGTGGTCAAATGGAATCCTATAGGTAGGATAATTATTTTATGTTCTTAGAAAACATTGCACCTATAAAGAAATTTTACAGTTGGAACATTACTTTTAGAAAACATTACTTTTAGAAAGCATTACTCTTAGAAAATATTACTCTTCGGCATTGGTACTCTTCTTTGTTCCCAACACCATTGACCCTCAGCTACCGCCTTCTAGTATCTATTTGGGAGGAAAATAAAAAGAAGTAAGGTTTTGATTTTTAGAAGAATCAGACTGAATAATACGGTTGGGGATGAAGTTATAGATACTAGGGCATGACGTAACCAGCCGATTAATTGGATCAGGCCTCTCCAACCTCCCGTCTAGCGGAAGTAAGGGCCGAAGTGGATTGTTGCAAGTCACCAGGCCACAAAGATTGAAGAAATCTAGAATTGGATTTTTCAACCGACTCCCCAACACGCATAAACATAAAAGCACAAATACACTCTCTTTTTCTCTTTTTACAAATCTGAAAAAGATATTTACCATCTTCCTCTAAAAATTGTAAGTCAGTTGCATACATAGATGGGAAGATTCCTTTATTGCCCGTTCGTAAATTTACACCTGAAAAATAAAAAATAATAGTCATTAAGTTTAATTACAAACAAAAATCGTATTATAAACATTTATTGTTTGATGTACGTGGATTGAGGAATGTGTGAAGATAAACAAGTTTCAGAATTACAGTCACCGATTGAGAAAGAATTGGAGAAAAACAGGAGAGTTAGACTTTAGATCGAAGTGAGCGGACGTTCCACCTTTTTCTCCCTTCAGCTGGGGCTGGGGAGCTGACTGCACTTGTAAAGCTGAGTTTACCAAGAGACTGTTGGCATTTCACCACAATAAAATGTCATCTATGAAAACTCTTTCTTGTTTAGACTCTTCATTTTTGCTGAAGGAGAAGCCGTCTCCAAACAGCGTGTAGCAGCATTAATACAAACGGCAACAACAACAACAGCAGTAACGACGACAAGCTGCTATGTTTTGAGTAGCAGGGTGCTTTCTAAGCGGGGCTCTGATTGGCACAAACATTTTACTTCGTTTTTGGTTTTCTCAATCAGAAACAATTTCCCGTACGAGCAGAGACAGGTCCCAGAGCTTACCACATTCTTCCTCTTTCCAGCCACGAGATGGCACAGATATCTGACTCATCCATGGCGCTTCTTTCAACCCTCAAACTTCTCTCTTAGGACGTATCCCTCCCCCCTGTGTTCGACAAGAAGACCCAAGGATCCAACATGGCTACAGCTGCATGCATGTGGACTTCTATCGTAACACATACACACATACTTACAAACACATGAACTCAGCCTGCCTTAAACAACAAATGTGAAATGGGTTCTGGCCAACGTAGAATCGGAAATATACGATAAAACTGATTTATTTGTATAATTGTGGTTATTCGGACTACTGTACTCATCTTAAGTGTTATTCTCACAAGTCGGAGGTTACATCGGCCGGAATGTTGTGATGATAGCACTCAAGATGAGAACAGTAGTCCGAATAATCAAAATTTTACAAACTATCAATCCTCATCTAAAAAATTCAGAAACAAAACTGATTTATATTTTTAATTAAAATTCTACTCGATAATTTTTCGTAATTTTTGGTGTACATATCTACTTTTGCCTGATACGTAAGTATATCAAAGAGTTTTCCTGTTGATTTATTTTTAACAGCCATATTTCACTTGTGCATGTCTTTCAGCAAGCAGCATTTATTCAAGTTTAAAAGAAATAGATTTCTTTAAATTTTTTAAGCCGATTACAGCAGTGAACTTAGGTAAAATAGAACAGACACTAAAATGCGATGCACATATGTTTTGAAATAGGCCGCCAGTCACTGTTCTCCATTGCATGATTAGAAGACTTCCAATATATAACACCATAGTCATAATACTATCATTGGTTATGATTCAAACATTTGTAATTTATCAGATTGTTAAATCATTTAACTTTATTTTATAATTTGTGACCCGAATGTCCACTGGATATTCTTCCTATTTTTTTATACTAATGGATCACCGCTTATGAAGGCCCGGGGCCACTCGAGGATAAGGGTTAAAGAAATGGTCAATTGGACATTGAGTGCTACCCTGCGAAGATTGGAAACGACCATGGAATAGGCAGAAGATTTCTTAAGCGGAATTGATTATCCAAGAGGACGGCTCAACAAGTATTTGTTTACATTAGCCTTGAAGACAACCATGTTATAGTCGGCTGGAAAGCAGCTTCATGGTATTTTATTCCGCAGACGGGACGTTCTAGGAAAGAAACTTTGTTCATGGAAGTTGCACTTGGTCTTTGGTACGGATAGAGAGAAAGGAAAGTCCTCTGTTGTTGTTGTAGCCAGGCAGGTTCTTGCTGTGGATGTTTTACAGGGAGGGGGCAAGGGATTGGAACTCAGTCGAGCACTTACCATGAACATATCGAATACAGTAGAGAGAGGCTAGCAAAGGGGCTGTAAAAAAAGAGAACAGATCATCCCCCACTAGATGTTTGGTGGAGAATTTCGAAATAAAAAGTAAAAACTTCTAGTATTGTAATAAAATTATTCTAAAGACATTAGAAATCTTTCGCTTATAGATTTAGGTATTCTATGATCTCGTCATTCGTGTTACAATAAACATAAATAATTAAATAGCAAATTACTGAAGACGAACATAGCAAAAGTCTGTATGTGACAAACAAAGAACAAATTACATTATTAACAAGAACATAAGTCAGTCGTAAATTGCATACCTCTGCCTGACAACGTAAGGATGGGTCAAAGTTTTATCATGCCTTACTTATCGATATTTTATGAAGTATTCCCGAAGTTATGCCATGAAAACGTTGATAACTTAAAAACTATTTAAATTTTGCATGCTGTTATCAAAGGGCATCAGATTCATACATTAAATTTGGAAAAAAACTGTCAAATGGTGGATTTTGCCCTCCCAGTAGGGAGGGCAAAATCCACCATTTGACAGTTTTTCACACCATAGTCATAAGATCAAGGAGGCAGAAAAACGAAGCAAATACATGGAACTTGCCAGAGAATCTAAAGGAATATGAAACGAAAAAAATCACTAAGATACCAATAATTGTAGGAACGCTCCCGGAAAAAACCTGGAAAAAAAGATTAGGAGAACCTGGAATAAAAAAGGGAAGATTGAGACCATACAACAAACGGCAATGATGAAATCAGCCGAAATCTTAAAAAAAATCCTTAAATGCTGAAACCAACCAACATAACCAACGAACACTAACCTGCTATAGATAATTTAATTAGAAAAATAACAAAACATGTTAAAAGAACATCACACCAGCATTAATGGAAGTGAAAACTGCTAGAAATCGAATAAACTCCTCCCCACTACCAACACACGTCCACACACAAATTCACAGACATGCACACATGCATATGGTGACACCAGCCTCGACTAGTATCCCACAAAACTGTTGTGAAGGGTCAAGGTGGATGAAAAGACGATCACTGATAATGACTCGGGTGAAAACTCTTAGTGAGTAAAAAATAATTATTATTAAGATTATCAAAAGAGGTGAAGGATTTGGAAAATCTGAGGAAAATCTTAGGAGACTTGTCGTCATTCAGACTCCAGGGCAACACTGTTAGTTATTGTCAGTGAGTAATTACTGATAACAATTTGTGTGAAAACTCCTTGTGAGTAAAAAAAAAAAAATTTTTTTTAAATAATAATAATAATAATAATAATAATAATAATAATAATAATAATAATAATAATAATAATAATAATAATAATAATAATAATAATAATAATAATAATAATAATAATAATGATGATGATGATGATGATGATGATGATGATGATGATGATGATGATGATGATGATGATGATGATGATGATGATGATGATGATGATGATGATGATGATGATGATGA
>OY744542.1:35011062-35016062 GCA_963556195.1 Sepiola atlantica
AAGGTTGTGTCCATATTATGTCTCCCAAAAACTCTTTAAAATACCCCAAAGAAACTAAAATTTTGAGAATATTTATTAATTGATGTCTAATACCTATTGTTAAAATTTCACAAAAATCGGAGGTATATGAATTTTCATTTACCCCCTTTGCATAAAACTAAATTAAACTAAATATAGCCCATATTACCACCCTTTAGAGGTTGTGTTCCAAAATTTATAATGATCGGTTAATTAGTTTAGAAGTTAATTATGTACACACAAAAATGTGAAATTATACACATACACCTTACTTTATATAGATTTAGATATGGTAGTTCTGTTCGGCAGAAAGAAATACAATAGAGTGCTCGATTATTCTATAAGAGCTTAATATTTATCTACTTACCACGAGATCTAAATTTCTGTAAAATCTTAAATATAAATATATATACTAGCAAGACATGTGCATCGGCATAACCCGCAAAAAATTTAAGAACCTAAGAAACTCCTGCTCCCACCCCTGGACTTCATATAAGTATTGTTAATCTAACGTATAACTATCTATAAGTATTAGTTATTGTGTTCTTTAATTATTAAATTATTAACATTTAAATGTTCATATTATTTCATAACTGAGAAAGAGCATTCGCATAGGCATGTACATAAATAGAGGGGATGGAATGTTTGTGTTTGTAAATTCTTTTAGGGGGGAGGAGCTTAAATAATAGTGTCGATACACAAACATTGTAAGGAAGATACTATTTAATAGGATGACATGTATTTGTAAATAAAGTCTTCTTTTTCTTATGCGTTAATCCTGAGCTACGGTGGGGGTCTGCAATAATGGACTTTTGTCTCCACTTAACACGATCACATGATTGGTGCGGATGAAGGTCGGTTTTACAGAGAGCTTTGTGCAGGGTGTCTGCCCATCTTATCATCGGCCTATCCCTTAGTCGTTTTCCAGCGACTTCTAGTGCAAAGGCAAGTTTTGCGACGGTGCCGCTGTTGGCTTTCAGCACATGTCAAAACCATCTGAGTCACCATACCTCTCATCTTGCCCTCAATCAGTGCAATGCCGTAGCGCTTTTGGATATCCTCGCTGTAAACGTGGTCGAACAGTGTAATTCCTGACATCCAGTGGAACAGTTTGCTTTCCATAACGGTGAACTTTCGCTCAGCCTTCCTCATTGTCGGTAAGCACTCAGAGCTGTATAAAGTGAAGGGTCTCACAACAGTCTGGTAGATCTTTGACTTTAGACGGTCACTGATCTTGCTGTCACAAAGGACGCCGGTGATGGTGCACCACTTGAGCCACATATATATGACTGACATTAAATTGATAAGTTCATAAAGAAACAATGTTAATATGAAGTAAATCATTCTTTTGTGTCTATTTTGGATAAGAAATTCACAATTTCACAAATTGAACACAAGTAAAATTAGGATTAACTAAAAAATAAAGGAGGTGGCAGTTACCGAACATTCTTTGAAATTTCCTTTTTTTCACTGATGGAATATGTTTCATGAAAAAAATATCTAGGAAAATTGTCCGTAGATTGAGTGTGTCCCCTTTTTCCTGGATCCACCTCTGGGTTATCATTTTTTCATATAAACATTTTTTTATACCAAAACACATCTACACAGATGAGTTTTTTAAGTCCTAATATGGATAAGTATTTTCATTTTCTCTTTTTTGACATGTGGAGTTTTGTAGACGCTCGGGCAGCGTCTCTCGGTATATATTTTATCGTACAAGCAAATGCATGAAAAAAAATGAAGGCGATATGTTCGAAATACCATTTATTTAATACAAACCCAGAAGGCTTACTCTCAGTTGGATTGTGTGCGTAAAAACGCATACATAGGTTGAAGAAAGTCTTAAACGAGTGTGTGCAGGTGTATGTAAAGAAATTGAGAGAATGTGTCTCACATACCTTGGATTTTGTCGGTGCGTTATGCGCACATGTGTCAGGCAAGGCAAGGAAAAGAAAAAGAGAGAGAATCTCTTTGTGTTTTAGCTTTTATAATCCCTGATCTTAGCGCCCCCTGGCTTGACGAAAAGGGAGATAATTAGGTTTGAGCGCCCTCAAACCTAATTAGGTGTATCTGAGTGCGTGGAAAAGGTAGGTAATACTACAGACAACTAGGTTCTAGTCCAGATTAGGACCCAAGCTAAAATCGACTTGCCATCGGTAGTTTCCGAATTTTTACGTAGACGGCCGGAAGAAGCTGAATGAAAAGTCGGTTGCCTGTGTCCAAAAAATCTAAAACGAACTGGTCAAAAATTTTTTCGCACATAAAATTTTTTTGAAGAAAAATATCACTGAACAAGTGTTAAAACGGTGGGTACTTATGCAGAGTAAGACCCAAGCTAACCCTAACCGACGCCAAGTCGATTTTACTTGGGTCCTAATCTGCATAAGTACCAAACGGTGTTAGGGTTAGGGTTTGTTAAAATTCATTATCGCTTTGATCAATTTTTGTTTCCAATTAGTGAATTTCGCGATTCAATTAATTCAAATGTTAACTTGTCGTCTTCTTATTTTCTCGCATTTTGATTGGATAAGCGCTTCAGGATTTACCGTCTGCCTACATAAATATCCGGAAACTACAGACGCCAAGTCGATTTTAGCTTGGGTCCTAATCTGGACCAGTATCTCTGGTGTATGTAGGCGTGTCTGAGTGTGTGGAAAAGGTAGGTAATACTACAGACAGCTAAAACAGATCTACAATGACATACTTTCACACCACAAGTTATCATTTTTAATTCTTACATTATCAAGCTAATTTTTTTAAGGTAGTATTGTTTTAATCTGTATTTATAAAATTATAGGATGTAAATAGCTTTTAAAACTTTCAATCTTTTAATACATGAGGATTTGCTAAAAATTTCAAAGCTAGTTTAAATGACTTTAAATTTTCTTTCAAATTTCGAAGGTCATAAAGTAATTCGTTTTTTTTTTTTCAACTAATTTTTCAACTATTTTTTCAACCAGTTTAAACCTTAAATGCTTTTTGTTTCAAATATGACACATTTTAACAAAATACCTATTTAATATAATATTCAACGAACATGTGTTACATCTGTAACGAGCCTGTTGGCAAGTGTGAGTAGGTATTAATATAATGTTGCATCGGCACACCCTCTAATTAGGTAATCAGTATCTTGGATGCCATCGGCGAGTGTCATCGGTGTCTCATCTACCTAATTCAAGAGCCTAAACTTTTAAATCTGGTCATTATAATGGTAAGTAAAAATTATTTTATAGTTCTCTTATGTATTATGATTATTTAGATGCATATATTGTAGTGTTTTGTTATACATGTAAAAGTTTATGCCATTTGTCGCACATTTGCAACATCATTTATTTTTGTTCAATAAATTTTTTTTTCCCCAAAATCATTGGTACTGATATCGATCCTGAACCAGCTTTCGTAATGTTCGACTCGGAATCGTTCGGCTGTCGTACGCAAACGCCCGAGTGTTGACGAGCCGAAGCAGCGAGCAGCCAATAACTTTGTTACAAAGTGAAAATAAGTGCTTTCGAAGACGGATTTTTTGTCAGGAAGTTTTTTTTAAGAAAATAAACCCAAAATGAATTACGAACAGTTTTGCACTGCAGTATCATCGCGAGCAAGTAAAAATAAATAATAAAATTTTAAAAATATGTCGTTATAAAAGTAATTTTGGTACGTTTTTTGTTTTTTTTAAATACAGTATTCATTTTATAACAGTAACCTCGCTATGTTTTTTTCCTGTTGTTTCTTTCAAAAAAATTCATGAAAATATGTTTAATTTTCTTTGTTGTTTCTTTAAAAAATTCCTTACCCTAACCCCTAACCCTAACCCTAAACCCCAACCGTAACCCTAACAAAAAAAAACCCAAAAAACAAGCAAAACATTATTATCATAGGACGCAGCACCGTATTAAAAATGTCATCTGGTACAAATCGGCTCGTCAACTCTCGGGCGTTTGCGTAGAACAACCGAACGCTTCCGAGTCGAACGTCACGAAAACTGGTTCAGGATTGATAAGAGCACCAAATCATTTATACTACTTTATATTACCCCTATGAAACGTGTTTCACTTTTTTTCAAACCAATATAAAAATAAAGCATTCAAGGGTTAACCAAAGATTAAAATGGCCGCCTTGTTTCCAAAATGCATTCTGGTTCATTTAATTTCATAATCCAATTATTTTTTTTTAAATAGGATTTTTAAAATTTCATTTTATTTTATGCTATTGCATTTCTGATTTCAATAAATATTCGATTCATAGTAAATTAAAAAAAATAATAATTCAATGTGTAAAAGTTACATTGACACGAGAAAAAAACATGTGAAGTTGTCTGATACTGTTATCAATATAAAGATATTAAAAAAATAATATGTAATGAAATATTACAGATTATAATATGCACTGATGTATAGAAGTTGTAGTAGTAGTAGTAGTAGTAGTAGCCAGGGCTGCTGCAAAGAAGGTGGGCTCCCTCTACCGTGCCAGTAAACTTCTCACACCTGACATTATCCTATATCTCTACAAAGCAAGCATCCGCCCATGCATGGAGTATTGTTGCCACATCTGGGCTGGGGCATCATCCACTAGTCTCTCTCTCTCTTAGACAAGGTCCAAAAAAGAGTTGTAAACTTGATAGGTCCTTCACTATCCACCAAGCTCCAGCCCCTGTCCCACCGCCGCAATGTTGCTTCCTTGTGCCTGTTTTACAACTACTTCAATGGATTGTGCTCTGATGAGCTTGCTGCTCTGGTACCCCCACGACGTAAATTCACTAGACCAACTCGACAATCTGCCAAATCCCATCCATTCACTTTGGAGGTCTCCAGATGCCGAAGAGCTTTCTACTCCAAAAGCTTCTTTCCTCGTGCTGCTGGACTCTGGAACTCCCTTTCCTGCTCCCTGTTTTCCTGCCGGTACTGACATGCAGAAGTTTAAAACTAATGTAAACAGACATCTCTCTGCGCAGCTCCCAATTTAGGTTGACCCTTACCCCCCCC
>OY744542.1:35021062-35031062 GCA_963556195.1 Sepiola atlantica
AAACGACATGAAAAAAATCATCGGTATCCTTTTTTCAATACCAAACAATAACTAGATCAAACACACACTCACTCACTCACTATCCAGGTTTATCGTCTATGTTCACTTTGACAAGCGGTTTGACGCTGGTTGGCTGTCCTTATGTTAAGTCTCAAGTGGTCACAATTGTGGGGATTGACTGTGTCCATTTGTCACTGTTTACAGTCTTGCCTGATGGTATCTTTCCATGTCTTCCTCTGGGCGCCCAGCTTTCTTTTTGCTGTCCAGCCTTAGGTTTCTGCATGTGCTGATATACCCCTTGCTTTTTAAAGATTAAATAATTTCAGACAGAAATGACCACAGTCATATGTCCATGTTTTGGCGTGTAATAACCTTTCTCTTCGAAGTGTCTTGTTTTAATGTGGGGAAAATCCAGCTCCCAAAATATGGGCTTCTGGATTGGGACAAAAATTAAAATTGTCTCAGTCTAGAAGGATTTCTTATTCACTGACCGAGGACAGAAAAGATAAATTGTAGTATCAGAACAGATACTACACTTTGAAGTTTTAATGGAATTTCTAGTCAATAATATTTTATTGCTAACAAATTGTTAAAAAAAATGGTGTCGACACGTAGACATAAAATTTCAATTTTATATACGTTCAAAATTCAATTATAATTTTTTTTTCAGGACAAACAAAACGTTTTATGTTATACAGACTTTTTATTGTGTAAAAATATTTCAAACTTTAGGGATACAAGCAAGTATTTTTTTTTATTATTTAATATTTTCCTATCAAGACAGGTTTGTCATCCATCTTGAATTTTAGTCTAAACGATATTTTTTTTAAAGTTTTACCTTAAAATCACTATCAAAATTCCACCTTGAAAATGACATGAACAAAACCATCAGTGTCCTTTCTTAAATACCAAACAATTACTTGATCAAAGATGAAATAATTTAATAGAGAAATTACCATCGTCATATGTCTACATGTAGTGTGTAACCGTTCCCTTCAAAGGGTCTTGTTTATTTTCTTAGTACCAACCATTGTGACGTCAGCAGAAAAACGAGACTCAGTGAAATGGTCTTCTTACTTTACGCCGGCCACGACAAAAACCCCTTAAAACTTCAAATATGTATATCTGATTTCAATGAAATTTAAATCATTTGTTTAAGACACTAATTCATAGAGTTTTCCAACATTGCAGCTTCTTCTGACTATGTTAGGAGGCGAAACGGGAGGAGGAGGCAGTTAAAACAAAAGAGTAATATTGTGTTATGAGCATAGTGAAAAAGTACATAAAAGTGATCATCATTCAATCCCGAGCAACGCCTGGTCTTCCTGCTCCTTCATTATAAACTTAAAAGTTAAAAAGATGGTCATGATGGCAGAGCTCCCAATAGCCTTCATACAACACCACTGCCTGACACCACCTGCTATTTAAATCTCTGACTTTTTCAAACAAACCCTTTTCTCTAACATGTGACGAAGCTTAAACAATCAGAACTTCGTTATGTAACAACAGGACTGACTACAACGGTTAATCGATCTGAATCATTTCTCTCTTTATCAAATACACTGTACTCAGTTTATTATGATAGTGCAATGTTTTCAGCTGAATATTGTTATTAAAAGCAGTTAATCACGTAATTCTGGTGCTACCAAATCAGGCTGTCTGAAGATACTGGCTTCCTGACCAAAAATGCACCAAACATTGATGTTATTGTTTTTTTTTCTTTCCCTTTGCAAAACTCAATCATGTTCTGCAAAGCCAAAAACAATAATTTTCTCCTACAAAACAACCAAACCAAACACCATGAATAAATATTTGAAGATATAAAGAAGTTGAAGCATAAAAACTTTTACCAAAATGACTGGATTCGGCATTAAATAACCCGAAAAGGGTTGATATGCCGTAAAACAAAACAAACAACCACAATAATCATGCAATGAACAAGAACTGATATTCTTGAGACGCGGTCATTCAATCTGTTCAGTGATAAAACTGTTATTTCAAACTTGACAAACTGACTAATCAGCATGCAGAGGCTTTTATGCAAGGATGTATCTAAAAATGCTACTGTGACAGATAAAAGAAAAATGATATTTCAAACTTAAGCATAATAGACTGACGAAAACGTTATTTCTAACTTAAGCATAACAAATGTATAACAAACTGCATGCTGGATAAATTAGGCAGTAGCGCTAGATATCTCCAAGACCTTTGACAAGGTCTGGCATAAAGGTCTTCTCAGGAAAATCAACTCCTACAGTATTGCTGGACTAATATTTAATATAATCAGATCTTTCTTAGCTAAAACAAAGATTCCAGTAGTTCTCGATGACCGTACATCCAAACAACACCATATCAATGAGTGTGTGCCTCAGGGGTTTATACTTGGACCTATATGACGCCTGATCTACATAAACAACCCCCTGATAAAAATAGGATAGATGTATTTGCTGATAACACAACTCTATTCCTGGTAGGAGGGAAAATCGAATGCCTATACATGCCTATACATGCAAGGCAATGTCTGAAGCCTTGGAAAATAACTTTAAGTCTGTAGTATTTATTTACTCCTCTCCAGGAGTTAGGCACAAGGCCAGTTTTATCTTATTCCCACAAGTAAGATGTGACCCATGGTCGGGTCGGAAAGTGGGGTTTGAAAAGCCAGCACCCGAGAGGTAAGCACTCTGACCATTAAAAATTGCCTGGGCAGCCCCGTCGGCATTCCCCGGTAGGGGCACCTCAGGCAGTAAGCAATAAACTTACTCCTCCCCAAAGAGGGAAGGCGAAGCCTCGGAGGGTGGACCTCCTAGAACTGCACAGGACAGACCCATAGACCGGCGTAAATCAAGCCCCGAAGGCCAAGACAATACTAGTCTATGATGCAGTATCCATCGGAACAGATACTACACTTTGATCTTAGCCAAAAGGCCAAGTCTGTAGTAGAATGGGGCCAAAAATGAATGGTTACATTTTATGCTACCAAGACAAAGCTCCTTTCCTTTAACAATCGTAAGAAACATTTCCAACCACCGATTGTCATGGCTGATATCACCCTTCCTGAAAGTCCAACATTTAAACTACTCGGCTTGACATTCTCAGGCAACATGAATTGGAATAAATACATAGAAGATACTGCCAAAGCTACTGCAAAGATGATGGGCTCCCTTTACCATGCTAGAAAACCTCTCACACTTGCCAGCATCCTATATCTCTATAAAGCCATCATTCGCCTGTGCATGAAGTATTGTTGTAACATCTGGGCTGGTGCACCAACCACTAGCCTCTCCCTCTTGAACAGGATGCAAAAAAGAACTTTTAACCTAATAATAGGTCCTGCACTGTCTGCCAAGCTCCAGCCTCTGTCGCATCGCTGCAGTTTTGCATCCATGTGCTTGTTTTAAAGCAAACACTCTAACCATTATGCCAAATGGGCCGGCCAAAACACGTAAACAATGTAAATAACTCTTCATATCTGACTATTCAAATATGATCAGTTTAAGTTTCCAAATGTAATCAATTTTTTAGAAAGGACATTTTGTCCTCTTGAGGTTCTGTTGCTTATCGTGCGTGGCAACCAATAGTTTCAGGTCCAGATTTCTTGTGTCTTGAAATATGATTTGGGGAAGGTATCAACACAATACCACTGTCAGTACCTGCTGTTACTTTGCAGTTTGGGGAGTTTTCCTTCTCCTAGATTGGTTGCACAGTCTATCCTACATAGGACAGATGGATTCATATATTTCCCAAGGATATTAGAGAAAGCGACTTTGCAGCCAATTCCAAACTTATGTCACCTGTTATCAGTGGAATGCAGATGTGTGTGGAAGGAGGACGGGTCGGTGACCCCAGGCATCCAAATTGAGGGGAGAGATATCCAATCATATTCAAACTGTCTCCCTTTGTCATATTTCTTAGTACTAGGACTTATACTTGAGTCTTTGGGACATACAATCAAGGAGTTGACCCTGGGCATCACCAGATCTCTGCATGTCACTGCCTGGTATTCGCAGGGGTATTAGTGAAGGTGATGCAGTAGCTTCAATAAAACACGTACACCGCACACACACAGCCCATGTTGGTAACCACGCACAACTATCACTTTCATTCATTTGATCATTTTCCAAAATCTGATGGAAAACAAATTTCTGAAGGTGTCGAGTTTCACGAATTAGATTACATTAAGTCAATTACGAGTCTGTGCACTCATCTAAAATTGTGGTCGATCACGATTGCTAATTCACCAGAGGTTTTGATGCCAACAAAAGGGAAGAAACGTGCACATACATCGTGTGTGTGTGTGTGTGTGTGTGTGTGTGTGTGTGTGTGTGTGTGTGTGCATATCGAATATATAAAATTAAGTGGCCCGGATTTGCTACTTCAGACTCAAATGTCATTACATATAAGAAAGTGATATTTGATTCTGCCTAGCTTTCTTCTTTCGTTGAATGTTGGTGCACGTTATTAGGAACAATAAATTTTAATTATAGTTCATTTCTTTGACGAAACAACTTATCTTGCTCAGAATATTTTTCGAAAATATTTCATTTCAGCAGCAAATATAGATTAAATATGGAAGCCACTTATGCTATCAGCAGCAAATTTCCATATTAATGGGTTGGAAGAAATAACATGAACAGAAGGTAATTAATAAAAATATATATATTAACAGAAAGTACAGAAGTAATGGGTTGACAGAGAGGCTGCTTCCTCATTTCGCTTCTCACTTCTGGTGATTGGTCATAACGACTCTACTTTATTCATAGTCAGGAAGAGTCCATTCAGTGACGGAATAGGGTAGATCAACATAACAGCAATACTAATGCATTTCCTTCTTTCATTGCTGATTCATAACTGTTTAAAAATTAACTGTCGTGCTCACAAATAGGCAATATATTTTTAACTTTTAAATTTCTATGTCCATTCAGGAGGTGGTAGACTCCTTTTACTAGCTAGGAGATATGCTGAGTGCCGGAGGTGACTGCGAACTAAATTCGACGATCAGCATCAAGACAGCTTGGGGAAAGTTCAGAGAACTTCTCCCAATCCTAATATCCGAACCATCCCAATTATTACCAGGAGTAAAGTCTATGATAGCTGCATAAGAAGTGTGATGTCGTATGGCAGTCAGCATTGGGCCCTCACTTGCTTGACTCCAGAGAAATGACAGGCAATGATTAGGTGGATATACAATGTAAAGCCGAACCAGATCCAGAACATTAGGTCAGACACTCTACTTGAGAAATTAGCTATTCCAAAACTTGATGTCCTAATACGGGCATGTTGGTTCGGGCATGTTGAAAGAAGCAAGGGGTATATCAGCACATGCAGAGATCTAAGGCTGGACAGCAAAAAGAAAGCTGGGCGCCGAAGGAAGACACGGAAATAAACCATCAGGCAAGACCGTAAACGTTATTAGATTGATTAGATTTGTAACATTGTCTATGGATTTCTTATATTTACAGTTGTAATTACTAGCAAATCCACAAGCATTAAAAACTTTAAACGATACCATAATACTTAGATTTAACATTCAAAATACTATTTTTTTTAAAAAACATACTAATTTGGTTGCCTTTTATTTTCACTTGAAACAAAGTTTTCAAGCAATGACATAATGAAAGTATTCTTAGCAAATGATTAAAATTTCTGTGCTGAGGGAATTAAAAGAGTTTCTTTTTTGATGAGAAAAACATCTTTTAAAGAATTCAGATGATATTGAAGAAATAAGGCCCCCAAAATGTTCTTGTGTGAAATATAAGTCAATTCCATGATAAATGCCAGTATACTGAAATCATATGCCCTTAATAGGGTTAAGATGAAAATTCATATACACTAAATGTATAAAAGCAAGGAAATTCCCAAATTTTTACACTTTTATTGTCATTAAGGGTATGCGAGCACAACAGGGCTATGTATTTTACTGGTAGGAATTTTTCTTCAGCGCACCTCACACACTTCATCCACTCATGCATAGATATTTATACTGTAGTGATGTGATAATGAAATGGTTTGGTTGATATGTAGTCATACCCTTAATGACAATAAAAGTGTAAAAATTTGGGAATTTCCTTGCTTTTGTACATTTAGTGTATATGAATTTTCATCTTAAGCCTATTAAGGGCATATGATTTCAGTATACTGGCATTTATCATGGAATGTCACTATTTTTGTAAAGGCTATGCCTCAAGACAATGGTAATTTTTAAGTTTTTTTTGCATTTTCTGGAAAACTAAGGTATATGGTAAACTGAAATTAAAATGCCATCAACTAGACCCTAGAACCTCTATCTCTGCCAAAAATCAGCTGAATCCATCAAATAGTTGATGAGATACAGGGTGGCACACACGTACATATGTACACACGGATAACATAAAATCATGCCTGACCTTTCTGGATCTCTGGGTTGCCTTGACTAATGATGCTGAAATTCTACACACTTATAGAACCTATCAAATGGAAATTTTGTGCAAAGTTTTAACTAATTTGGTTTATTGGTTTTTGAGTTATAATTGATCAAAGAAATGAGATTTCCAGCATAGGCCGTTTTTGAAGTCTATTAAGGGATAGAGCGCTCTCGCGCCTCCCTTGATTACAAAATTTATCTTATTTATTGAATGACCCTTGAATATAATTACTTTTTCATATTTTTGTTATCTTATATAGATATTTTTGTTGACATTTCTTTAACTTCATTTTTTAAATTAAAAACATGGCAATTTTTATTTATGTCTGAATTAAAATAAGAAAATCTTGTCAGATTTTTTCAGGAAAGAAGAAATCAAAGAATTAAATAAATACTCTCATCCATTTTTTTTTCATTTTCTTTTCTGCATGCAAATTTTTCTTTCCACTTCTAGTGTGCCCATGTCATCATAAATGACGATATAATTTTTTCATTGCTTACCACTAACTTACCTAAAACTTTTATAATTGAAGTCCCAGAGTCGGGGATCTTTATACGATCATTTACATAGCAGCTCCCCTCCCGTAACCATAATTCCTCTCTGCTCCCTTCAATCTATGTCACTAGATCACATGCCTTTTATAAGAAACTAGCTGGACTCGGCGCCCGGCGTAGCCCGGGAGAAAAATAAAAGAATGAATTAAAATTTGTCAACATCCCACATAATGCAAATAGGTCACGTCGGACAATATTTACCCACGAAAAGGATTACTTCTGAGTTGAACAAAAATAGAAATTGCCACAGTGTAGAAGGATATCTTCTTCACTGACCGATTATGGAAAAAGTTACTTGCTTCGGGTTGGACTGTTAGCTATTCTCTTGTCCGTTATTGAAAGCAACTCCTTGTAGAATGCGGAAATGTTTATTCATGTTGGTGGATTTTCAACACAGTAAGAACTTATGCTATGTCTAACACTGCTCTCGTGGGTAGTCAAATGTGACTGAAAGTGGATCATGTGTAACGAATGTACATTTTAGTTTGGGAACGTAAGATAAATATATATTGTGTAATAATTTAGAAAAAAAATGAAACCAATTTTGATCTGAATTGCGCTAGTTAAGGTGTTAATTTCGTATGGAGCTAGAAATGCAAAACAAACCTGAGGTGTTGGTCAGTAAATACTGTTTGAAGCAAGTTTCAGTGTAAAAAGAACAAAACTATGATTATGTATAATGTAAAATATCTATTATTAAAATGCTGAGAGAATGCAAATAAGTCACATTATCAGTAGCAGTTTTAGCGATGCTAGTCTGTGTTCCTTTTAACTGTCGTGAGTTAAATAAAGGAACGTTATTCGTCATAATAAAAATATACCTAAACAAATCGACGAATGCTAATTTAAATCGTATGTGAGCAAAAAGAAATGTACGTATGTTTGTAATGTTTATTGGCTGCAAAAATGTAAACACGTTTTTTCAGAAATTGTTGCAAATAGAGAGAGAGGGGGGGTAGAGTGAGGAAGAGAGAGAATGGACAGTTATAATAGGGAAATATAAAGAAGAAAAGAAAATGTATCACGTAAAATGCCCCCCACCCCCACAAATAAAAAAAGAAGAATTCCTAACGGGAAAAAAAACCCACAAATGTTGGATTAATGTTAGGTTTGGTATGGATGGTAAAAAGTGAAACAATGAATGTGTGTTGTCTGTTAGTTAAATTAGTGTGAGGTTCGTAGAGAAACTGATATTATGTGCTTCCGTGGAATTGGTATCAACAATTGAATGTTGTCAAAATAAACACTGCAGTTCGTTTTATGCTGTAAGTATTTGGAAAAAGATCTTTAAGCCTTAAAGGTGTTATGTATAAAATTGTCTAAGTGTTTTAGTAAAAAATGGAATTATACTTGAAGCAAACGAAGATTGCTAAGGGAAATGTCTAGAGTCGATTCGCTGAAGAGATTGTAGCCGCCATTTTGAATCACGGAACAGTAATTATGTTTGTAAAATATATTACGTTAAAACCGGAATGAGAATAAGTCTATACATAATAGTTAGAAATAACGTAATCCAGTATTCTTGAAAATCAGGGGAATGTGAGGAGCGTCTATTAAATTTGTGTGGAATGTATTGTATTATGTATTAAATTAAAGCCAGATGAATAGTAAATAATAAGGATTACGTTTTTATAAAGTATTTGTTGTTTATTAGTTCCCGGTGTAGATGGGGGGAGTGTTAGTAGTAAAATATTAGAGGGAAAAGTTTTGCTACCACCTTTATGGAGTATGTTTTGGGGGAGAGTCTACGATGGTGGGCCAAATGTAATATTTAGTGTTAGATGGATAAAATAATCATAAATTTATTAAAACACGCTCGAGTGAATAAGCTTAATATAGTGGTCAGTTTAGTAGCCTGTGATGCATGTTGTTATTTTCTTACTCTTGCCGAAGGTACAGGGGAAAAAACGTCTTAACTTTATATAGAAGATTTCCACATTTTCCATTATTTTGTAAGTGAGACTTTACCATTTTGTAATGATCCCTTTGTTATTCTCACTTGAAATCATCTGTTACCGCTTCTTAAGTGTAACTTAAGAGATAATAGAAAATCTCAAAGTTACACACAACTATTTATAAATTACAGCCGATACTCGACGCTAATTGTTATAAAGTGATTTACATATATTGGATTGTTGTTCTCATATTGGTTCTTGTCATGTTGACGACGTTTCGGTTGTTGCACTCTTTGGCCTTCTTCAGGTTCCTTTTGTCGTAGGAGGTAATCTCCTAAGAATTTCAAACTTTTAATCCATTTGGGGTAGACTGCTTTATTCTAGAATTTATTCTAGAATATCTTGGAATGAGATCAGTCTACCGGAATGAATATAATAAAGGATTCAGCTCAAAATCCCGAAAGGTTACAAACTATTACAAAAGGTCAGACATGAGAAATTGTGAAAAGTGATTTCTTTCATTGGAAATTTTGAGTTTTATTCTTAATACAAATTTATTCATTATAATTGGAATGTTTTCTTTTTTACAAACACTCAAAATAAATATTTTTAACAAAGCCCCTCTACCCATGTTAAAAATGACTTTTCTTGTTATATTGTTGGCATCTTTTCAACATTCCCTGTTTTATTTTTATTATTATTTTGTTTTTCTATTTAAGGCATTTATAGATGTTTGTCTTAGCAGCATTTATTTAAATCTATATGTTATATTCTATGCCTATACCCCTATAGTCACTGCAGGTTTAGTCCAAATATTAATCTATTTAAATTTCACAGAAGTCCTGATTAAAAAAATAATTTCTTTAAAAAAAATTAATTTAAAAAACAACTCCAAAGTTGTCATTGTTTTAAGTTAAACACATTTTTTTTTTAATCGGTACTTATCCAGATTAGGACCCAAGTTAAAATCGACTTGGTGTCGGTTAGGGTTAGCGTTATCTTGGGTCCTAATCTGGATAAGTATCAAAAGAATTATTACATATTAACAACTAAATACTCATAGTTTTGGTTGGCGCCACCCAAGAATTGCAGAATTTTATTTTTAAAATCAAAAGTATATTTTCTTCCCTTGAAAAACTTATATGCATGA
>OY744542.1:35036062-35083562 GCA_963556195.1 Sepiola atlantica
AATAACCATGAACACCAAGTGATAGACTGTATAGACACTCTGAAAAAATTGCACCCTTCTTCATTTCTGCATATAAAGCTTCACCGTAAAATAAAAAGTCAAAACACTAGTTATTAACTGATTATTTAAACATAAGAAGTCATCCTCTCTCGACTTCGTATCGGCCCCAAAAAACGCTACGCATTAATTCCTGCTTGAGCAGAAGGAGCCACCATGGTGTGCGACTTGTCAAGTTCCATACACAGTGAAACACTTTATGTTAGAATGTGTTGATTTTGCTCCAATGCAACAAAAATACTACAAGTTTGTACTATGAAGGAACTATTTAAAGACATCAGAGTAGAAATCATGATGTCCTTTTCTGAAAATGGTGGGTTTATACCCCAAAACCTAACATCTATAAGTTCAATAAACCAAACTTTCCTAGGAAAAAATTAATCAATTGCAGACTGTTTACTCAAGAAATTTACACATATAAAAGAAATTTATCCAAATCTGTTAAACATTTAAAAACACTATAAACCTCAAGCATGAAATCCTTTCACCAATATAAATGGATTCGGCATTAAATAACCAAAAGGGTTGATATGCCGTAAAAGAAAAAAAAACATTCTTTTCAGATGACGATCCATGAAAGAAATTTCTCAGACACGTATAAACATTAAAAAACTGTTGCTCTTATATAATGCATGTTTTAATTTTTGGTCCCCCGATTTATAAAATCAGAGGACTTATGTTTTGAGGCATGTCCGTCCGTCCGTTCGTCCGGATTTTTCTCCGCAACCATCCATTGAATTTCTCTGAAATTTTGCATGAAGTTGTAACTTTGGTCAGGTTAGAAAGTGACATTCTCCGATTTTGAAAGAAAAATCTGGTTAGCTCCCCACGGGGTCAAAAGCCCCCAAAATTGCAAAAATTACCCTTTTCTCCCATAACGTTTGATCCATCCATTCAATTTTTCTGAAACTTGGCCAAAATGTAGAGGCAATTGTTCTGGATATAAAATGAGCATCCTTGACCTCAAAAAAATTATGGTTCGCGCCCCCAGGGGGTCAAAGGGGGGTCAAAAATGCTCCAAATTGCACAAATTTATTGCATTTTACACTCGCCACATCGAGTCACATACAGAGGGGGGGGGGGCATGC
This sequence comes from Sepiola atlantica, assembly GCA_963556195.1. Taxonomy (NCBI): domain Eukaryota; kingdom Metazoa; phylum Mollusca; class Cephalopoda; order Sepiida; family Sepiolidae; genus Sepiola; species Sepiola atlantica. Next base: position 35,037,208 of record OY744542.1, read on the forward strand.
ACGCGCGGCTTGTTTATTTTAGTTCAGTTAGTTTGAAGAGATCAAGACCCTTTTTGGGGTTAACACTTGATTTCCCTATGGGTTACATTTATGTCCGTGGGCTCTTTTAAGGATAGATGTTGTCCCTTTTAGGACTGCTATCTGTACTTCCCTACAGTTTGGTCTCCCAGGGATTGTATTATTTACCTCCTCTTCAGGAGGTTAGGCACAAGGCCATTTTTATCTTACTCCCACAAGGTAAGATGTGACCCAAGGTCGAGTCGGGAATGTAGAGCTTGAAAAGCCAGCGCCCGAGAAGGTGAGCACTCTGGCCATTAAAAATTGCCTGGGCAAACCTGTCGGCATTCCTCGGTAGGGGCGCCTCAGGCAGTAAGCAATAAACTTACTCCTCCCCAAAGAGAGGAGGCAAAGCCTTAGATTTCTTTTTCATTAGACCAATTGCCTCTACCACAACCGATATGATGTTTATTTTTTTAGGGACCATGTTATTTTTAAATCATTCTTGAGGTCCTGATATTTGGCTATCTTTATGCATTCAGCTCTATTGAGGCCATGATTATTCGGGATGGTTACATCAATGATGGGAGCAGTCATTTCAGGTTTGTTCCAGATGACAATGTTTTGTAGCTATAAATGCTTATCTAAATATTTACTGTTGTAACAATAACAGTATTACCACTGCTACTACCTACATACCTATCTATGTAAGACTGTAAACTGGTGCTGAATATTGAACTAATAAATTATATGATATTATTCTCTATTCTTCTGAAACAGACAAACCAAGCTGCTCAACTTGTGCCTAGGTTGCAAATTTAAATATAAAAAATTATATTTAAATAGGAGAGTTCATTTTGTTTTTCTTTTTAAACATCTTTTTAAGAATGTAATAATAAATGAGGCTAAAAGCCTTTAAAAGCATGTTTAGATGTGATATTTATTAATAAAAATAAAATCAGAACAGTCACCTCATATTTAAAAAGTGAGTGAATCTTTAATAACAAGACCGCGTCTATTTTCCATTCTTACAGACTGCTACCAACATACGGAACTGTTACAATCTCATACTCTGACGAAGCTAGGTATCTGGCAAAATAATTAGTCAAAAGATCAAAGTAAAAATTTAAAAATAGACCTGTTCTGATTTTATTTTTATTAATAAATATTGCATCTAAACATGCTTTTAAAGGCTTTTAGCCTCATTTATTATTTTTAAAATCATATTTAAATTTGCCACCTCGGCACTAGGAGTTGAGTAGCTTGGTTTGTCTGTTTTATAGCGTATCAAGCCTTTTATGGTTATTTAAGGGCGAAACTCATAACTTGTTGTAAACGATTCATTAAACACAAGTTGTTATTTTATTTACATTCTTTGGTGACAAGATAGGCTCATCCATACAAGTGAAATCTCCAACTGCCATCAACGTAAATGCATAGCTCTTTGTGTAAACAAATGAAGCATCCCAGCAATTAACAGTTTTTATGAAAACATTGAGATTTCGCTTACTCACAGCAGGTGACTGATAGCCAAGTGGTTAGGAACGCAGACTGTTGACTAGACGATAGAGTTTTGACCCCGATCTAAAGCACTTGCTTGACTAGCCACACTGAAGAGCTGTAATACAGCGAAACAGTCTGTTCGTCAGCCAATGACACACACACACACAAACACACACACACACACACACACACACATATATATATATATATATATATATATATATATATAAATGAAACAATAAAGATAACAAATTTATCTTTATCTTAAATCCTATCATGAAAAGAGTATGCTCGATATAATAGAGCATTAATATAAGAATAAAAAGATAATGAAAATAAAAATTTGATAAATTACAATATTTATTAATTCATCAGATATTCAAACAAAGAATATAAAAAGTCTTTCCTTAATCCATGGACTTTCAAAGATAAACTCTTTTCATCAGAGGAGAAAAATCAGTAAAATAATGTAGTACTGGTAGCATATATCTAAAAATATAAAAGTTGTAAACAAAAGACATCTTCAACGAAAGCTTGGTAGAAGATAAAATGCGTCCATGTAATTATCCAGAGGATCAAGCAGAGATAAGTTGAGCATTGAGTTATAATCCAGTCGAGTCCAGATAGCAAAATCCGAAATCCAAGGTATGAAGGGATACATTAGAATGAAGTCCCCAAAAAAAACATCAGTTGATAAAAAATAAGCTGATAAAAAAAGTGAAGCTCACCAAAAAATATCCAAAGAATTCGTAGGAGATCAATATATAAATAAAGTCATTGCCAACTATATAGCTTCCTTGGCAAGCAAGAGTTCCAGAATTGAAGTTGGTAGTCCAAGGGAAAAATTAAAATGGTATGAATTTTTATTTTCATCATCATCTTATATATATATATATATATATATATATATATATATATATATATATATATATATATATCAAGACAAATGAAACGGACCGTAAAAAATATATCTCACAGAAATGTTATGTTTTTTGGAAATGTGAAAAAATAAAAATAATAAAATAAAAACATGGTTATTGGAATATAGTATGAACCTGACTTATATATATATATATATATATATATATATATATATATATATATATATATATATATATATATATATATATATATATAGTTTAAAGAAGCTTTGAGTCATTTTAAACAAAAGAAAAAAAAAGAAGTAAAATGCAGTTTAAATTCCCAGAGAAACTAACTAAATCCAAGATATTGCAGACTTAACATTCGTTGGAAAATTCATAAATAAATAAATAAATAAATAAATAAATAAAATAAAAAAGGGGGGATTCAAGTATCTAACAGTGAAACAAAAACAGGAGATCTTAACTTAAGTGTCTAATATAAACACGGGGATCATCAGCTGTTTACTATGTAACTGTTTCGGAGATTTAAAAACAGGACAGTTATAATATTCATGGCTTTCCAATGGTACTGATTAAACTACCATTTCCCCAATAATCAAGTGTCGAAATAATTCAGCTTAAAATTTCACTAATATATACATAAATAAATAATAATAATAAAATAATAATATTAATAATATATTAACCTTAAGACTACCGTGTGATATGGTAATTTGCATATCAAATAACATTAATAATAATAATAATAATAATAATAATAATAATAATAATAATAATAATAATAATAATAATAATAATAATAATAATAATAATAATACTATCTAAACACTACAACCCAATAACTATTCTGTGATATGGTAGCTAGCAATAAAATTATATAGGAATTAAAGTTGCATAAAAAAAAAAAAAAATAAATAAAAAATAAAAAATAAAGCTTAAGTACCTTATGTACCAGAAAGGTAAGTAGATAAAAGGAAGGAAACCTAGTCATACAGATCTAAATACCCAATATATAGTCTAAAGAAGCTTTGAGTCATTTTAAACAAAAGAAGAAAAAACAAGTAAAATGCAGTTTAAATTCCCAGAGAAACTAACTAAATCCAAGATATTGTAGACTTAACATTCGTTGGAAAATTCATATATATATATGGAAAAAGTGTTAAATTATTTTAACAAATAAAGCAAATATTGAAAAGATCGACATTTGGTATCACAGTATAAAATGTATTTGAACAATGAACTAATAACAGATCGCTAGTTTCTTCCTCAATATTGTTTAGTGATTTTTTTTGTGTGTGATTCAAAAGAAAATGAAAATATACTGTCCTGAATTTTCAGATTATGAGATTTTTGTGTTTAATGAATCCTACTCCCCGTATTCTACTCCTCCCACTACTTATCGTCCCATTTGCCCTTCATTATCACCTGTTACATCATCTTCAGTAGTGATCGGCCAGACGTATAAATGCAGACACACATTTCTAGGAGTTAGGCACAAGGCCAGTTTTTATCTTACTCCCACAAGTAAGATGTGACCCAAGGTTGGGTCGGGAAAGTGGGGTTTAAAAATTGCTTGGGCAGCCCCGTCGGCATTCCCCGGTAGGAGCGCCTCAGGCAGTAAGCAATAAACTTACTCCTCCCCAAAGAGGGGAGGCGAAGCCTGGGAGGGTGGACCTCCTAGAAGTGCACAGGACAGACCTATTGACCGGCGTAAATCAAGCCCCGAAGGCCAAGACAATACCAGTCTATGGGGTGCAGGGAAGAAAGAATAGTTCATAATATAGAATGTTTGTACACCGGTCACAGTGTCAGGACGAGTCCATGTGTGTATGTAAGTATGTATGTGTGTTATATTAATTCCACGTGTATGAGACAGTAGCCATTTTGGATCCTTGTCTTCTTGTCGAAGCCGAACCCAGAGAGGGGTGGCGTGTGTTTGGCAGTGCCAAAGAAGGAAAGAGAGAGAGAGAGGTATCTTGTGCCTATAAAGAAAAAGAAAGAGAGCAGCATATTGCGCTCAAGTGTTTATATAGTTATCTTAGCACTCCAAGATTCGTCTAAGAGAAGGCCACTGCTTGGTCAAGCCAAGAAGGAAGTAGATTACTTGAACCAATCAGCGGGCAGCTAAGAAGTCATTGATATTGAAACAATATGACGGCTGTGTGCCGGTTTGTAGCTTAACAAATTAAACATCAATGTGTGAGTAATTACAACTCCTAAAGTAAAGTAAACAAGATAATAATTGATTATGTGACTCAAGATATTTTCATAAGAAAGATCACATTGCAGGTCATCACAACCCTCCCTCTCATTAGCCTTCCTCATCCCTTCTTTGTCTTACTTGGACCATAAAATCTATACCCCTATTCGCTTTGTGCTAGAATCACATTGCAGATCATCACAATTCTCTCCTTAGACAACATATTTCAACTCCTTTTCCTCTCCAATCCTCTCTTCCCCCCCCCCCCTCCAACCTCCTTGGACCACGCAATATCTATTTTATTCACTTTAGGCCAAAATCACATTGCAAATCATGAAGATGCACTCCGTAACCATCCTTATATTGCTCTACTTCCTTCGCTCTCCTATTCTCTATTACCTCCCTTTTCTCTCTCCCTTGGGCCATACATTATGTACTCTCTATTCTATTTGTGTCAGAATCACATTACAGGTCTCTCCTTAGCCTTCTTTACGTCTGCTACTCATTTCCCTCTCCCACAGTTTCTTACCTTTCTTCAGATCATTGTCCTCACCAAAGTTAAGATGCATATCTCTACTGCATTTCAGCCGATGCGTTCTCCAGCCTTCTTTGAGTGTATTTGCAGTGTTGTTTTTCATGAATGTAAATATGATTGTCGTTGGTGGTGATTTGCATTAATTGTTGTTTTTTTACATACTTAAACCCCAATGAAGTGATGATGTTAACATTTATTTTTGAATGACTGAAGACACAAACATAGCGCGATATAATCACTTGCACAGAATTGGTCATGAACATTCTTATCCATTATCAGATCTTTTGTGCATTTTTTATTCAATCAACGATTCCTTATGGAATTGATCACTATACTACATAGACAGATAACAATGATGATGACTAGGTAAACAAGTAATGATGATGATGACTACGTAGACAGGTAATGATGATGATGACTGGGTAGACAGGTAATGATGATGATGACTAGGTAGATAAGTAATAATGATGATGACTATGTAGACAGGTAATGATGATGATAACTAGATAGACAGGTAATGATAATGATGACTAGATAGACAGGTAATGATAATGATGACTAGATAGACAAGCAACAATGATAATGACTAGGTAGACATGTAATAATGATGATGACTAGGTAGACAGGTAAGGATGATGACTAGATAGATAATGGTGATGATTACTAGATAGATGATGATGATGATGATGATGATGATGATGATGATGATGATGATGATGATGATGATGATGATGATGACGACGACTAGGTAGGCAGGTAATAATGATGATGATGACTAGGTAGACATGTAACAATGATAATGACTAGGTAGACAGGTAATGATGATGACTCGATAATGGTGATTATGACTAGGTAGACAGGTAATGATGATGATGACTAGGTAGACAGGTAATTTGGGAACAAACTAACATCTGTATAACCGTTTTTACTTAAGTTATCACCTTCCACGCTGATTGAAAAAAATGAGATCGTCCAATGAGCAAAAAGTGATTGATAAATATCTGATGTGGTTGAGGGTAAAAAATGAATTGTTCCCAAATCAAATAAAACACTGTAAATAGAATTCTTTCGTGCCATCAACTTAACCAGTTTTTTAAAAAAAGCTACTCTTTAACTTCTTTTACTTTATATTCCGTATTTCAATATGATCTATGCTGCTTGTTTGTGTATGTACCAAAATCTCATAAACTGCTGATTTTAACGTTCATTATTTTTGAATGACTGAAGACGCATGCATAGCATGATATAATCACTCATACGAAGTAGAAAATATAAATATCAACATTGAGGACAATCTTACAAAGAAAAACAAGGTAGATAATCAGATTCGATACTACCTAATCCCCCTCTTAAATTTTTTTTTTGGGGGGGGGGGGATCTGCTTGAAGAGTAGGGGTTTCAGCAGTCTCCTTAATTTGCACATGTGTGTCAATCCTGTCTAAAACTCAAGATCTCTAAAAAAAAATAGAAACTTTTAAAAAATTGCTATGATGTTAATTTTGTTTTAAAAACTTGTATTCCTTATGAAACATAATTTATTGAATAAATGCTGAAAATTTTATTAAAATTAAATAATTTTCTGATTTTTGGTTATTAAAATAAATTAAAATGTTGATTTATTTACAAAGAGAAGTATTCTAGTAAGGGGCCGGTATCACAGATTGAAAGTGGGGACATGGGTTCCAACGTAGCAAGGTTAGTGACATGTGTGTAAAAATAATGTTGAAAACGGTAGTTTTCCACACAAGGCTAGAGTAAGCATAAAGTTAAAGTAGTGGAAAATTCCATTAGAAGTTAACAAACGAGAGTTACGATTAAGTCACAGGATATGACGTCATGAGAGGAAGTACGTGACAGAGAAGCGAGATCAATTCTGCTTCCTATTGGGTTTGTGACATCAAAGTGAGCAGACGTCTTTTTCGAGGTCCACCATCTCTACGGAGGTGGGGCGAAAAATGACATCTCATCTAGATGTATGTTGCTGTAAATTGCTGGGGAAATAATTAAAAATAAACCCCAGAAGCAAATGATGGCTTATTTGTTGTTTTTAAATTCCTCCCAGCTACCAGAAGGAAACAAAAAAAAGAAGCTGAAAGACGAAATATCCACAGAGCAATTTGCGACATGTCAACAGAACAGGACTCTATAATAGAACACCGACCAGAGATGTTTGTTATAGTCTGGGATTGAACAACATCTCAGCTATGCTACACCAAACACCATATTTGATTATCAAGTTTCATTTCTTAAAGAGGACCAACAACAGGAGTGTCCTTGGTCAGCCTAACAATATGCACTTCACACCATTCAATAAGTTTTGATAAGGGGATTACACTTAATCAAACTGATGAATGATATATAGCACTTTTATAATTTGTTTTACAACCCACCCACCCTCCATCCAATACAAGCAACACAAACAAATGTTTACAACTTTAACAATAATCTTCTCAATTAAAGCTTAGCAATTGTCATCGTAAAACTCAGCTTTTTGTTTTCTGAGTACATTTGCGACACATCATTATCATAACACTTCATTATCATAACACTTCATTATCATAACACTTCTCAATTAAAGAATTTTAACAAAATAATATCACGTAATCTAGCATAGTTTTCATTGTTGCATCCAAATATTTAGTTTAAGTCTTCACATTTGAAGATGCTGAAATCAGCATTTTAAATTGAAATGTTAATTTTTATCGATTAGTCATCACCATTTTCCGTGATTAAAAATCAATTGGCTTTGACGTAAGAATTCGTTTATTACTGTCTTAAGTCAATAAACAGTAGTCAATAGTAATAACCGTTGAGATATGAATTATGATAACAGTTATCTTATATAAACAGGGATTTTTTCCGTCATTCATAATTTTTTAAATGTAATAAATACATTGCGAAATAATGGAGAATACTGCATTTAGCTAATGTAATATTCCAATCAAATCTAATCTAGATATGAATAAATGTGAATCTTTCCTAAGTATATATACATCAACACCTCTAAGCTTAATTCCATCAAACAAAACCCGCTTTTGCACATTTGCATATTTATTTTCGTTTTAAGTTTCTAATAAATTAAGATTCTGTAATATACATTTATAATTGGCATTGACAAATTTTATTATCTATTGATAATATTTTCTTCGATAGTAATATTATTATAATTATTGATACAATTAATTAAAGAGATTTTATTTTTTTTTAAAAAACGACAGCTTTTTAAAAACATTTCAAAACTTTCAGTTTCAAGGGAGATAATTACATGAAAACTTCCGTCGCTGATGTTTAGAGAACAAATACTACGCTTTGATCTTAGCCAAAAAGCCAAGGAGCAATAAAAAAAATATTCTTTTGTGACTAGACATTTTTATATGAATGAAAAAGAAAACTCGATTTAATCGAAATTTATAAGTGTTGTCATAAGACCGTCCTCCCCAGAATTACCTCCTTCGTTTTTAAGGATGGGGAGAGTCCTCCCATGTATTACATCCTCCTTTATATTAAAAAATTTTAACAAAACTTTTCAAATCACTAAATAGCTAAAATTAAAAATTGAATCGACGAAATAGGCGTTTCCGTTCGCCGTTCAATTGTACTATAGTGATTATTTGAATATCTCGCTTATTTCGTTTGATTTTCGCACACATTTTGGATGAAATTTATTAATTAGTCTTAAATTGTATTTTTTTATCCCGAAATAAAATTCTAATTTATTTTTTAAAGACTTGAAAATCGAACTTTAATACAATGTCTTAATCGCTGGCTGCCATGTTGTAATTTCCTTTTGCAGTTGACATCTATAAAAAGGAAATACGTTTGACTTAATTTTATTTATTAAATAAATTGTGGTGTCTGCATTTATTTTCACATCTATAAAAAGGAAATAGGTTTTACTTTATTTTATTTATAAAAATATTGTGGGGTCTGCGTTCGCACTTGACATCCATAAATAAGGTACTTTACTTATATTTTATTCCTTTTACACCGGCTAAAATAATATCACGTGATCTAGCATTTTTCAGGGCAGGAATTTGTTATTTTTGTCACGATTATATAATACTCCGAGCCTAGCAAAAATATGTGACCAGAGGGAGCATATATTTGCTAGTTATTAAAAAGGTGCTTGCAAATCAAAAAATAACCTTTACAGATTCTGAAAGCTCAATAATCTATACTTCAATACCATATTAGATATTTGTCTGGTTTACAAAGAGTAGCCTCTTAGTGGAGTGAGGTCTATCATATATTGCGGACGGGGGAGGGGATGTGCATTAATCTCTAGCTCTGTTCCTGTGCATAATAAAAAATCTATTAAAAATTATAGAATTTGCAATTAATCACTATACTAGGTAGACAAGTAATGGTTTATTTGTTGTTTTAAAATTCCTCCCATTTTTACAGCTACCAGAAGAAAAGAAGAAAAGAAGCTGAGAGACGAAATATCCACAGAGCAATTTGCGATAAGTCAACAGAACAGGACTCTAGATTGAACACCGACCAGAGATGTTTATTGTAGTCTGGGATTGAAAATAGTGCAAAATTATAACATTTGCTTGCTAAATTACTATCAGGCCTACTTGGTGTTTCTCTTGTGTTCCTATTTACTTGCCTCCCCACAAGGGCATAGTTAGACACAAGGTCGGTTTTTAATGTGGGGAAAATCCAGCTCCTAAAAAGGGGAACTCTGGATTAGAACAAAAATAAAATCGCTTCAGTATAGGAGGATTGTAGAACCGATACTACACTTTGCTCCTAACCAAAAGATTAAGGAAGCAGCTCCTGTGTTATATAACAAACAACACCAGTAATGTACAAATTCATGATTAAAACAAAATCAACACATTGGTTTGTTTACAAATAATAATCCCCTATCCCCTAGTTCTCTTGTATCATAGATGGGGGGGGGGGATAAGCCCCAAGCGTCGGCATTGAGATGAAAGAAAATGTTAAAATAAAACAATGACTACATGTAAAGACTTTCTATAAATACAACAGCAAAGAACTTTCTTTTCTTTCCTCTCTCTTTCTCTCTCTCTCTCTCTCTCTCTCTCTCTCTCTGTACCAAAAACCAAACGGAACTTCCATGAACAAAGTTTCTTTCCTAGAACATTACATCCGTGGAACAAGATACGACGAGTCTGCTTCCCAACTGACTACAACATGTTTGTCTCCAAGTCTAATGTAAACAAATACTTGTCACGCTGTCGTCTTGGAAAATCAATTCCTCTTAAGTAATCTTCTGCTCACTCCACCCACTGTTTCCAATCCTCTTGTAACAGCAATCATTTTAACCCTTATCCTCGAGTGCCCCCCCCCCCCCCGAGCCTTGATAAGTGGTGACCCATCAGTCCCCCCCCCCCAAAAAAAAATACAATAAATAATATTTTGTTACAGTTTTTAATAAATAGTTCTTTTGTAATTTTTTTTTTGTTTGTTGAGCCATGAAGTAAAGGGTAAAGCAAAAACAATTTAAGCCAAATTCATTTTTTTTACTAATGAGACACTACTTATCAAGGCCAAAAGCCACTCGAGGATAAGGGTGAATGGAATGGAATGATTGTCAGCTGAAAATTGATCAATGCAATGAACTGTTTGATTTGTTATGGGACGGTTCATGACAACTACTTGTTCATATTGGATTTAAAGACGACTATGTTGTAGTCTACAGGGAAGAAGTTCTGCAATAATGTGTTCTATTTTTATATTTATAGTTTACTGATACAAACTATTTATAATTAAATTGCAGGGTATTTCTGCAGTTTACGGACCGTGCTATTTTTTAGATAGAATTTTCAATTTCAAGTTAAAATCAATTTTTACAGTATCTTTTGTTTATCAAATTGTTAGGTGAAAGCACAGAATAGTTAACAAAGCACCCCTGCCATCCCCATGTTAAGAATGGCTTTCTAAATAATAACGTTATTATTTCAGCACGGTCGGTAAACTGCAGAAGTACCAGTTACAGTTCTGCACTAAATTTTGTTTGTTGTTGTTTTTGTATTTTAACCACCAAATTTTCAAATTATAAAAGAATACTTTTTTTTTTAATTACTTGTTCAACTTTTAGCAAGGAGGGAAGCTCAGGATTAACATTAATAGTCCCCTTAGTTGATTTTCATGGAAGTGGTAACAGGCATAGAGTGTGGGCTCGCCGTGCAAGGTTCTAGTTCTGTCAGGGCATCACTTTCACTAATACCACTGGAAAAGGTATGAATCAATGTCTCCTCCCTCCAGCTATGGATTAAATAGTAAAGTAGATGAGACACTCAGGCTTTGGTTGTGCAACTAATCTAGGAGAAGGAAAACTCTGAAATAACACCAGTCTTTCTCTGTTTATCCCGGCATTATTTCCAGGCGTCCTAGACTTCTTGCCACTGGAGACGTTCGGTTGGAGATTGTGCAACTCTTGCTTCGCTATCGATTCCATGTGCAGGCATTCTGACTGGAGGTATCCATTGTCTTTCCAGACTAAAAGGAGGTCTCCCTCTAAAAATTGAATATTTATTGTTCACTTGATAATGCAAATGATTTAATTATTCAACCTGATATCTTAATAGGCTTTGTTTAATAAGAGGGGTTTAAAGTTTTAATTATTTTTATGGTGCTGGTGCAGATTAGGACCCACGCTAAAATCGACTTGGCATTGTTAGGGTCAGATTTAGCTTGGGTCCTAATCTGTAACATTTTTATTAACATTTTTTTTTTTAACTTTAGTTCACCCCAAACAAGGCAAATTGCCACTGTAGACATAAGGGGCTATTGAAAATTAGGTGGGGTCATTCTAAATTGGGAGCTGCGCAGAGAGATGATTTTTTACATTAGTTTTAAATTTCTGCATGTCGATACAGTCGGGGAAACAGGGAACAGGGAAGGAGTTCCAAAGGCCGGCAGCTCAAAGAAATAAGCTATTGGAGTAAAAGGCTCTCCGGTATCTGGGGGCCTCCACAGTGAATGGATGGAATTTATCTGATTGTCATGTTGGTCGAATGTATGTACGTCAAGGGGTCACCAGAGCAGCAAGTTCATTGGAGCACATTCCATTGAAGTACTTGTAAAACAAGCACAAGGATGCAACATTGCGGCGATGGGACTTTTCTTTCAAGAAAATCATTCAAATATATGTCCTGGGTACGACATTAAACTATATCAAATGGTGGATCCCCAATTTGGGAACTTTTGGGGAGTGCAGAATGGCCCTTAGTTACTTTTACTTCCAGACCCACTCTGTGCCTGTCAGGACTCTATTCATGGGTCAATAAATCGAATATGTTCTGTATATGATGGATCAGATACTATACACCTACATTTATATCATGAATACCTAGTTAAAAGTAAACATTATGAATAAATATTTAAAGATATTAAGAACTTGAAGCATAAAATCTGTTAGTAAAATGACTGGATTTGGTATTAAATAACTAGAAAAGGGTTGATATGCCGTAAAACGAAACAACGAAACAAAACAAAACCTTATGCATAAATATTTGAAGATATTAAGAAGTTGAAGCATAAAAACTTTCACCGAAATGACTAAATTGTTAAACAAAGCAAACAAACATTCAATTATCAGCCTTTAGCCGCAATCTAAAATCCTTACTTATGTACAAGTAAACTAAAATTGCTCCGTACATAAATACAAATATTTACCAATCAAAGTGTAGTATCTGTTCCGAATGATACTGCACCCCATAGACCGGTATTGTCTTGGCCTTCGGGGCTTGATTTACGCCGGTCTATGGGACTGTCCTGTGCAGTTCTAGAAGGTCCACCCTCCCAGGCTTCGCCTCCCCTCTTTAGGGAGGAGTAAGTTTATTGATTACTGCCTGAGGCGCCCCTACCGGGGAATGCTGACGGGGCTGCCCAGGCAATTTTTGTAGGCCAGAGTGCTCAAATTCTTGGGCGATGGCTTTTCAAATCCCACTTTCCCGACCTTGTGTCACATCTTACCTTGTGGGAGGAAGATAAATAAAATATTTACATTTGCGATAAATCCATTGTAATAAATCACATAAGAAAGTTGAGACAGCAATTCCCAGGCAAGCAATAATCATCCAAGCCTTTGTAGGTCCAGTGCAGTCACTGTTATCGCTAGTAGTACTATTATTACAACACGTGCAACTAATGCAGCTACTATGGCAACAACTGCAGCTGCTATGACCACATCTGACATAATAGTATGCATATGATGTAAGTAAAAGACATCAAATGATATTGCAATGACTCATTCCGGGAGTTCTCCGAGTAAAGAATGTTAGCAATTTCGTTAACATATAATTGAATGAACTGCCCATATGGTACGCTTTAGATATTAAAAGCATATGGACTTAACAAAGAATAATGAAATGTTAATAAAATGACTGTTTATAATGATGTAAATTAATTAATTAATTAATGTTAATTATAACAAGAACAGATATCTCTTCAGGTGGGACCATTCAATTTTGGTTTGAACGATGGAAATACTAGGTCAAAGTTAAGCTTGACCAACCGACAGACAGACAAAACCTTTTCATGGAGACGTGAACACGCATTTAAGCAAAACAGACCAAATAAAATACTGTTTTAATCATGGCAGACCAACGGATGGACAGAGACTTTCTTGTACAAAGATGTATAAATGCATTTAAAAATGATATTTCAAACTTAAGCATGACAGACTAAAGAAAATGCGATTTACAATTTAAAGAATGACAGACCAAATAAAATGCTATTTTTAACATAAACATGACAGACGCAGTATCTGTTCATCTTTTCTGTCCTCGGTCAGTGAAGGAGAAATCCTTATAGACTGGGGCAATTTTTATTTTTATCCCATGTGATTCCAAAATTAAACATGACAGCCTAAAGAAAATGCTATTTCAATCTTAAGCATGACAGACCAAATCAAATGTGATACTAAACATGACAGACCAAAAAAAATGCAATTTCAAATATAAGCATGACAGACCAAAGACAATGCGATTTCAATCTAAAGCATGACAGACCATAAAAAAGTCTATTTTAATCTTAAGCATGACAGGCCAAAGAAAATTCGATTTCAATCTTAAGTATGACAGACCAACAAAAATGCTATTTAAAACTTAAGCATGACAGACCAAAGAAAATATTATTTCAATCTTAACCATGATAGACCAAAAAAAATGACATTTCAAACTTAAGCTTGACAGACCAAAGAAAATGCTATTTCAATCTTAAGTATGACAGATTAAGGAAAATGCTATTTCAATCTTAAGCATGACAGACAAAAACATACGATTTCAAACATTAGCATGAGAGATAAACTGACCAACAGCGCCTCTTATAGAGATTTTGGTACTTGTATAGAGAACGACCCGCGTTTCCGTGATTTTGCGTCGTCAACGTTCGGGCAGGTCTCGGAAGTGCCCGTGAGTTGACCAGACGAAGACTGCTAGCCGATAAATTCAAGAAAAGTTGCAAATAGAAAAAGTTAGACAAAGAAAAATCAAAGTAAAATACATATATAAAAATAAAGAACGAACAAACCATAGCTAAAGAACTGTTATTAATTAGATATTTTTTTTTGTCAAAAGGAACCATTGTTAAGCAAATGTGTTAAATAAAAAAAAAATTTTTTGTGCAACGAAAAAGTTTCAAAAAATGATTTTTTTTATATATATAACAAACAACGAAACAATTGTTTTTAACCAATTTCTTTTTTGTTTTACATTTTTTTTTCAATGTTTTTTTTCTTTTTAACATTTTCATGGTTAGGGTTTAGGGTTAAAGTTAGGGTTTCACTAACAGTGACCGTTGCTGACAGAACTCAATGAGTCCTTCGGGAGATTCAACGTGCTGACACAGATCGTAGAAATTCATTTCTTTTTTAACGCGCTGCAGATCGTAGAAATTAATTTCTTCCAAAAGTTATCGTCTGCTTGCTGCAACCTGATTGGTTAATAGTTTCATCAACTCTCGGGCGCTTCCGAGAACGTTGACGACGCGAAGTCACGGAAACGCGGGTCGTTCTCTATAAGAGTACCAAGATTTTTAGCAGCAGTGACAACTCTAGCATGACAGACCACTGTACCGATAGACAGACAGAGCCTCTTATAGAGATGTTTGCATGCATCTTAAAAACAAATAAGTCGTTTATAAAAGCAAAAATAACTTTAATACTTTTTTAGTATTTGATCTTTTTTTCTTATTTTTGATAATAAATATTTATATTAAATATGCAAACAATAACATGCTCCCCCCCCCCCCGGTTACAGTTTTTGCTATTATATATGACGAACGAACATATACTACACCCCCCCCCCGCAAAGGAGGAGGTAATGCCTGACAAGATATCATGATGAAGGAACATATACTACCTCTAAAAGGAGGAGATCATTCCTGTAGAGATTGGCTCATAACAACAGAACAGATACTACACTACCCCACCCCATCTTAAAAAAAAACGAGAAGGTAATACCTAGGAGGATGGTAGCATGACCACAGAACAGATACTACACTACCCCACTCAAAAAAGTAGGAGGTAATGCCTAGGAGGATGGTATCATGACCACAGAACAGATACTACCCTATCCCACCCCACCCTAAAAAAACGAAGAGGTAATGCCTAGGAGGATGGTGTCATGACCACAGAACAGATCATTACCCCCTCCCCCCCCCCCTAAAAAAAAAATACGAAAAGATAATTCCTAGACGGATGGTAGCATGACCATAGAACAGATACTACACTACCCCACTCAAAAAAGTAGGAGGTAATGCCTAGGAGGATGGTATTATGACCACAGAACAGATACTACATTATCCCCCCCCCCCAATAAGAAAGGAGGGGGTAATACCTGGAAGGATGGTATCATGACAACAGAACAGATAATACACTAAGTTGAGTAAAATAGTTTCGGCTTCAGACAGATATATATACTAAATCCCCATTCGTAATAGACATTAGCGGTTGAAAATATCTGCTGCTAATAAATAAATAAAAGTATATATCCTCACTCAAGAAATGATGACTAAATAAAACAGAATGAATCACGTACCTATAACGGAAAAACGTCTTCAATAAAGTATCCCAGGCTTAACACCATGCTTTAACATATAATTTGGTAGTATGAGTACAATTAGAAATTACAAATAATAAATATATATATATCAATAATAAACTACACCCGTATGACGTTACATAGATACTGCCAAGTTCAATACTCACAATGAAATCGCTGTGACTGGCTCAATCTAAACTGAGTAATTAAGTAATTAGCACAATTGTCTTTATCAAAGGGACTAAATGAGTCAATGTTGTTTGATTCAAGGTTATGTCAGCAGAAAAACGGCAACTGCTTCGGGTGATTAACAGATTAAATATATTACTACAGACATGCTTAGAACTTGACCTAATAATAACCCGAACACGTGAGCTTACATTGTAGAATATCCGCACAATATAAATATTATTTTACTCACGAAAGCTTTATTTTGATCTTGCCTTAAGTGGTCTATCTTTTAAATCGGTTGCCAAAATTGACATTGTTTTCTTTCTCCGACTATTACACTAATTCCTTTTTTTATTTTTTACATTCGGTAATACAAGTGTTGTATTCGTCCTGGGCGGGCATCCAGCTTCCACTGAAAGAGTAAATTTCTAGGGAATATAAAATTCACATGCGGCCCTCTAGCCATATGTATATCCCGGTCAGGGGAGATGACATACTGCACCTAGTATTGTCAAATGGTCACCCATCTAATACTGACCAGACTCAAGGTCGCTTAACTTTGGTGATTTAACAATTACTGGTGTGGCAACATGATTATCTTGTGACATGATTACAGGCAAGAAATATCTTATTAGTCAAAACTCATTAGAATCTGTAAAAAAAGTGAAAAGTAATGATATATAAACATAACAAACAAAGTAAACTCGCTTCATATTTTTGTCAATACAAATGTCCTAATAAACGTTGATGTTTCTATTTTCACTATATTTCGATAGATATGCCCCTTTTTCAGGTGCATTGTTCATTTACTGTGATGGTTTTATTGTATTTTGGACTATTGTCTTCATCAACATTTATATTTATATGTCTACTACGTTTCGGCCAATGTGATATCTGGCCATCTTAATCAATATGAACATTGATGAGAAATTTTCTATAAAACTCCTAATTTTGTCTTTTTTATGTTCACATAAGAACTCAGATTTGGAGAAAGCTATTGAGATTGTTCAGAATTTTTTCTACCTTGTTGATACCATTGAAGCACAGGGAGGAGCAGGTGCTAGTGTGATTGCAAGAGTAAGGAGCGGATGAAGTAAGTTCGGGAATATCTGCCTTTACTAACCAGCAGAGTGTTACCACTGTCGACCAAGGGAAAAGTCTATCAGGCATGTGTACGAAGTGTAATGATGTATCTAAGTGAAACCTGGCCAGTGAGGGTTGAGGACATGCATTGAAAGAAATGATATGAGAATGCTACAATGGATATGTAATATGAAGACAGGCTTAGATCTGATGACCTCAGAGGAAGATTAAATCTGGACAGTATAGAGTATGTGCAGAACAGGAGACCTCGATGGTATGGCTACGTTGAAAGAATGGATGAGAGTTCTTGGGTTAGTAGATGTAGAATAATTGAGGTAGATAGGGCAGTTCACAGGGGAAGGCCAAGTGATAAGGAATGACTTGAGAGAAAGAGGGATAAATAAAGAGCTGACCAGAGATAGGTTAGTTTGAAAGTCAATTTCTAAAAGCCGTCCAACACATGGCAACATGTAAAACAGATGTTAAACCGATGATGATGATGATGATGATTCCAAATTTATTTTCCTATAATCAACAACAATGATGCTGTGAAAGCTAACCTTTCGGCTCAACAACTGCAACAAATACATGATTCTTTGAAAGCTCCCTACCCAGCATTGTTCAATCGAAGTGCACACTCCTACAGTATGATAATTCTCCAATACCCACTGCAGATCCTGTTTGACCACTCTTTTGATTATGGAAGAGTTGGTGACGAAGTTCATGGACGATGGTGAGCCCGTGGATATTCTGTTTTGGGATTTTGCAAAACCTTTTGATTTTATGAATCATCATCTAGTCCTGTGCAAACTCTGTGCATACAATATCCATCCGTCAGTGGCAAAATGGATCGGATCAATCTTGTGTCTTCAAACATATCTCGGGAATTGTTGTTTGTCAGTTGAGCGGCGTCCCTCAAGGGTCAGTGCTTGATCGATTCTCTTCATTCTCTATGTCAACTCGATGTTGTAAACGAGAAGGTGCTTCTGTTTACTCCCCACCCCTCGAAAACGGGGCTACCTGTAGGCCGTGGGTGGTGACCCGTGATGCTTTAGTACGAGATCCTGATGGCTGAGCCATTCTTCCACTTCAGCCCTTATTTTGACTAGACGGGAGATCAGAGAGGCCCGATCCGATCCGATCAATCGGCTGGTCACGTCATGACCTAGTATCTATAAGTTCATCCGCAAACATAATATGCAATCTTATTCTTCAAAAAAACAAAACCTTGTTTCTCCTTTTTATTTTTCTCCCCAAATAGATACTAGAAGGTGGTGCCTGAGGGTCAATTGTGTTGAGAACAAAAAAGATTACTAATGCCAAGGAGTCATTTTTTTTTAAAGTAATTTTTTTAAAGAGTAATGTTTTCTGAGAGCAATGTTTTCTAGGAATATAAATAATTATCCTACCTATAGAATTATATTTGACAACTTTATTCGGCATTAAATAATTCATAGACGGTTGATATGCCGTAAAACAAACCAAAGCAAACCATTCTCTTTACATTTCTGAGATTAACCATATTGAATTTACAATGTATTATGCTGAATAAATTGTATTTCTAATAAAGTAACTTACTATCGCAATACCGTATGAAATAATTATAACTAAAATTGGTAATTGAAACAAAACCAAAATGACAACAACAAAAATATCAAGGAATTATTCGAAGAATAACTTTTTTCCAAACTTTTTCTGGGAAAAAATCAAAACAAAAATTAAAAGAAATAGTCTGAAAGATGTTTTTATTTCTTTTTGTTTGTATTTCCGAAAAAAAAAGAAGTAAATAAACAAAAATAAAACTATGAGAAAAAGTAAATAAAAAAAAAATAAATATAAATAAAAAAAAAAGTAATCCACAATTTTTCTAACATAATTAAAACTTGTATTATTTGGATTATTCGGACTACTATTCTCATCTTGAGAATAACATCTAAGATGAGAACAGTAATGCGAATAATACAAATTATCAATCCTCATCTCAAAAATTCGGAAACATGATTAAAACTATATAGACCTACATATAATAATAAAGATATTTGGAAAAATCTTTAAGCCCAGGTATTAAAATCATTTTTTGCACTAAAAAGCACTGCTGATGGTAATACAAGCAAAGTCTTACACACACACACATACATATACATACATATACATATATATACACAATCTCTGGTGACACTGTGACGCTAAGTATCCTGCTGCTTCCTGTTCGTCTCACAGCTCATACATAAATAAACACATATATTGATTTATCAGTAATCTTATACAAACCACCGCCATTGACATTGCCGTCTTCTATACATACACGGAAAACCAATGTGCATACATTGAATGTATATATGAGTGTAATCCAACACAAGGTTTCTGAGTTTTTCTTAAAATTCCCGATATTTTAAAATCAATCTATGTACCTTCACAATCAGTTCAGGGCACTAAATGTATCCACTAATGTATAATGTACCAACATTGACCCACTGGGTCACGGGTCGTCTTTTATATAAATAAATATACAGATACTATTATAGTAGGAAGAATTAAAACAGCGACAAGACATAAAACTAAGCATATTGCATTAATCATAGGAGCCACTGGGCTCATGAAAAAGAACTTTAAAAAAAACACATAGCGAATATATTCGGTGAACCAAGCGCAAGAGAGATCTAAACAATTGCAATCAAAGGGACGGTAGAATTCTAAAAAGATCTCTCGGTTGGAGTCTTTGAAATAGTAGGTGAATGTCTGGCATCCAGTAGGATGCCCCATCCCCATCAAATACAAAAAGAAAAAAAATTGTAAAAAAAAAAAAAAGAAAGAAAGTTTTACTTACATTTACTTTTTGTTTTTGGAGTTTCGGGTAACTTGCGTGGTCGCCGTGTTGGTTTTAGCTCATTTCCAATGCTCTGATTATTTGTAGGCAATTCTTTGTTATTAACACAATTCACAGCCTTCACTGATGATAACTGTTTTAAAAAAGAGAAATTATAGAGAAAGAAGTGATAAAACGATAAGAAAATTATCGATTTAAAGAAGTAAAAGTGTATTGATTTTTATTATTACATCAGTTTCCATTTCGTACAGAAATTGATGTTTTTTTATTTTTTTAACTTTTAGTGATTTGAACTAATTTTACTTTCAGATCCATCGAAACTTACTTTTAAAAATGTACATATCTTAGTTCAACTTTTAGGTTAGATGTTCAGTTTGTAACTTGTTACGGCATTCACTCGGCGTGAGTTGAGTCGGCTTCAAATGAGTTCACCCACACCGATTTAGTCCTTGGCATACTTGGTCTTCATGAATCGGTTATAAAGTAGATAAGATCCTTTCTTTGTAATCGTACATACAGGGTTCAGATAAATGGCAGTCCGTCATCTGAAATGGATGCTTGTAGTGGTGTTCCTCAAGGCTCTCTGCTGGGTCCTATTCTCTTTCTACGTTATATAAACGACATGCCGGAAGTGATTGATGGAAACGTGCTCCTATTTGCAGATGACGTCAAACTAGTAGCTCGTAGAAGCGAAATTGACAATCTCAAGTCTTGCATGAAAATGGTCCATTGAATGGGACTTATACGTTAATGTCGATAAATGCTGCCATATTGCAGTGGGATCTCCTTCTGACTCTTACTCTTGCCGGTGACACAGCTCTGCTCAAGGAGGTGAACGAGACAAAAGATCTTAGCCTTCTGGTCGACTCATCCTTCAAGCCATCTAAACATTGCATTCAGGTTGCAAACAAAGCAAGATACACTCTATTTCTCATTCGACGTTCTTTCTGCAAACTCACTCCTGAAATATTTCTACCACTTTATGTCTCCCTCGTCAGACCTCTGTTAGAGTATGGGATCCAAACCTCTACTCCATATCTAATACGTGATATCCAGCATCTGGAGAGAGTTCAAAGACTAGCTACTCGAATGGTGCAGGGTCTATGGGATCTGCTCTATGAAAGTCGACTCAAGAAACTTCTCCTTTTCTCCCTTGAGCCCCGACGATTACATGGTGATCTCATTTTGGCCTACAAATCCTCAATGGTCATTACAATATACGTCAGGACCTATTATTCACTACTGCACCAGAAAGAGGTTTACACAGACACCATAAGAAACTGTTTCACCGCCAATTTCGATTGAACCGGAGGAGGGCTGCCTTCTCAATCAGGATCCTTTGACCTTGGAATAGACTCCCAATAGAGATAATAAATGCGACAACAACGCATCAATTTAAGGTGAATTTGGACAGGTGCTGGGCTACTGTATCCTCTTCTGTGTAAATTTCTACCACCATTTCCCTACATAGAAACTGAAACATGCTTGTTTTATTTTTTGCCAAATTAATTGAATTGAATTGAATTGAATACTTCTGCCATTTCTGTTGACCACTTTTGCGCTCTCTCCAGCCAACGGGTGTGATTGGGGCCCTCATCCTGTAGATGAATTCCTCCTTAGGGCGTCGAAAACTGTGTCCAAACCAACGAAGTCTCCTTTTCAGAAATGTCTCTGTGATGCCGATAGTGTTGCATCTTGCTATTTAAATTCAACAAAAATTTATCACCTATATCGGATTCCTCCCCCCCCCTCTTAGTAAAAGGAAGATCATTTTGTGTAATATTGTTGACTAAAACTTTTAATTTATATTAAATCTAAACAGAAAACTGCATTTCACACCTAGATGGTATCAAAGTATAGTGACTACTCTGTTTCAAAAGGTAATCCTTCCAAGTGCCTTTCGTCTTCTCATTTCGGGGGGATGGGGTTATTACCTGCTGCCAGAGACCCTCGATACCAGAGGTAGTATCAACAGGACCGACTGTACTATTTTTTCAGCTGGACTATAGTGCCTCTCTGGTGGAACTTGATTCCCATTATAAACCGACAATCATCTAAATCCCATCCATTCACTGTGGAGGTCCCCAGATGCCGGAGCCTTCTACTCTAATAGCTTCTTTCCTCAAGCTGCCGGCCTTTGGAATTCCCTCCCTTCTCCCTGTTTCCCCGACTGTACTGACATGCAGAAATTTAAAACTAATGTGAACAAGCATCTTGCTGCACAGCTCCCAATGTAGGATGACCCCCTAAACCTTCACTCTAATTCTCAGTAGCCCCTCACGTCTAGAGTGGCAACTTGCCTTGTTTGGGGTGAACTATGTTAAAATAAATAAATAAATAAATAAATAAACTGACCCTGTATAGGACAAGTAAATAAACTGACCATGTATGGGACAGGTAAACAAATGCTCTAACTAAAAATTCAACCAAGACGTTTTACTTCTTTTTATGTAATTTCCGACGGGTTTGAAAGTAAAATTAATTTTAAAAAGCGCTAAAAAAAATTGAAAAAAAATCATTAATTTTATTATGAAAGGGAGTTTGATGTAATGGTCAAAATACTGGAAAATGTAACAAAAAAACATAAAAAAGAAGATAAATAATATTTTAGAAAAAAAAAAAGTTCTTAGTTAAATTATTTTCTCGATGATATTCACTTCAATATTTCATCAGAAAGGCCCCAAAAATGTCCTTGTAAGTTCATTACTTCAGCATTATTTATGAATGCTTCCAGTATATCTAAAGACTAGAATATTCAAATTTCAACATTGACTCTGTTGTCATCGTTTATATCTTGATTCAGTAGTTCGATCTATTAGTCCTTGGTAACATGTTCTTTCTTGATGTAAAATGCTCAGGTTTCCAATTTCACTCAATCACTTAGCATTTTACATCAAGTTTCATCAAATAAAAAATGTGGCGATGGTGTACAATAGTAAACAGAAAAAAGGGTAAAAAACAAAATAGCAAATAGGCAACAAATATATGTTACCAAAGACAAGAAAAATTACTTTTCTACTAACCTGGATACGTTTTTTTGTGCTTTAAATTATTTTAAAGCGTTTTTTAGTTCAATAAAAAAGCACCGTCAAATATGTTACGTTAGAAAAAAAATGGCTGACAAAAGCATCCATGTGAAGCCTTGATAATCGCTCAACAATCGAAAATTAACCAAAAATACTGGTTATAAAAATATACAGTTCGGTTGAACATTACATTTTCACCTGATTGGTGACAGTTATTAGCTGTGTTTTTGTTTAATTTTCGATTTGGGGGCGATTATGGCGATTATCACAAAAAACAGAGAAACAGAATCGCTACTGACAGCAGCACAGAACAATGTCTGGCTATGGCACTATTATCCGATAGGTCTGGCTATGGCACTATTATCCGATAGGTGCATGGTCAGCCTCCTGTCCATGCACCTATTGGATAATAGTGCCATAGCCAGACACCTCATTAACGAACATTCCTGTCCCCGCTCGCAAATCCGAAAACTTCTTGTAGACAACACTAAAATCCTAGTACACAATACTAATATACAAAAATCCATATACTAGAAGCTTTACACATCAAAACAAAAAAAAACGGTTATTAGCAGGATTAATTTTAACACTAGTACTAATATACTTAAATGTTTATAATACTAAATAAATATAGTTTTGTATTTAAATTTTCCCGCCAAAATTAACTATAAACTCACTCCAGGTCTTTACCTGATTGATATTATTCCCACTGAAGATGGACCCAATTGGGTCAGAAAGTACTTTGGGCCTAAAAGAAAATTACGGCAGATTCATCAGCCAATTCTCATCCGAGATTAGGACTTTAATCCGGAAAATGGAAGGGATTCATACAAAAATATCCAGACACGAGTTGTCGGTTATTTTTAATAATATGTGCCTTAGAGAAAAAATGCTGCCTCGACACACACACACACACACACACACACACACACACACACACACACACACACATATATATATATATATATATATTCTTGGCAAAACAGTGAGTAACATGGGCACATTATATTTTTTGTAAACTTTAACATGTCTTTTTTAAATGGCGTATTAGTGGGTTCCCCACGTGTGAGTTTGCTCTTTTCTTCGTTTTTTTGTTTGGTTTCACCCAAAAATGAACCACTGTATAGTGTAGGTTTTTTCAAGACACTTTAATCCAAGAACTTTTGTAATTTTGTAGAGACGATATTAACATAAAATGTTGTTTGGCACAAGACAAATGATGCGGACCGTAAAAAATATATCCCACAGAAATGTTATGTTTTTTGGAAATGTGAAAAAATAAAAATAAAAATAATAAAATAAAAACATGTTTATTGGAATATAATATGAACTTGACTTATATTTGCTCTGTTGTTACTAATTGACAATCATCGAGCTGAATCTTTTAAGGAGACTGCAAAGTAAAAGGGCACTGATAGTATATGCTAATACATATATTGTCATTAATAATTATATATATATATATATATATATATATATATATATATATATATATATACACGTACCTAACTTATATACATGCAACTTAATATTTTATATACATGTTAAAGTTTACAAAAAATATAATGTGTCCATGTTACTCACTGTTTTGCCAAGAATATATTTTCCAAAATTCATAATAGACCGTTCATCCCGAAAATGTTTCATTTTACTTCAGGCGAAGTTCTCAGAAATCAAGGGGCCCCTTCCTGGGGCTAACACTTGATCTCTATATGAGATACATAGATACCCGAATATTCTATTAAAATTCTCCTTTATTTCTCAAACATTGAGTTAGTAAAAAAGTTAAGAATAATAAATTTCTTCTCTCCCCAACTGACCAGTCAAGTATGTCATAGTATATATTTCTTGTGGTCTGTTGGTCTTACCGGATTCCAGGACAAGAATTCATCTAGTCTGGTGGAGTATCCAGTTACGTGGTGTTACTTGAGGTAACATCACTAGGAGAAGATGCACTATTCCTCGTATGAGGGGATCTTATTTGTGCTGCGGATACTATGTAATTTTGAATATTTGGTCAGGGTTTACTTGTAGAGGTAAGTATCTTGATGTCAGGTTGTCCTGACAAACCCTTGTACAGAGAGACCGAAGACACTCGAAGATAGTGTCTAGTAGGTAATTCAAACTCTGTTTCATTAGTTTATATTATCCTGCGCATAGAAAAATATATATCGCAACAGAGTGTTACCATTATCGACCAAGGGAAGAGTCTATCAGTCATGTGTACGCAGTGTGATGATGTATGGAAGTGAAACCTGGTTAGTGAGGGTGGGGATATGCGTTACATGGAGAGAAATGATATGAGAATGATACAATGGATGTGTAATGTGAGTCTTAAAGGCAGGCTTAGATCTGATGACTTCAGAGGAAGATTAAATCTGGAGAGCATAAGGAGAGTTGTGCAGAACAGGAGACTTCGATGGTATGGCCACATTGAAAAAATAGATGATAGTTCGTGGGTTAGTAGATGTGGAAAAGTTGACGTAGCAGATTCAGTTCACAGGAAAAGGCCAAAGAAAACATGGGAGGAAGTGTAAAATAAGTTATTTGGTCAAATACTGAACGATATTGCACTGTTGCAATGTACAATATAATATCTTCTTTTAAATTCAGAGCATAGCTATTGATTCATTTGGACGAATACAAACCTTAGAATTTATACATATGATGATCATATACCATATTTAAGATTTAAAGGGGCCCATAAATTAATTATTGTCCACTATCACTTAGTCAGTTGATAACTTAAAAACCGCGCTAGTCCACATATCAAACCCCTAGTGACTTGAAAAGTATATAAATTTATCTTTTAGAAAATATGATGGTTTGGTATGTGAACTACAGCGGTTTGGGAGATATTTAGCACTAAATATGATTTTTCTAGGCCAAATTTATGCAAAAATAGGCGCTGAGAAAATCGTGTAAAACGATGTATTTGAGATTGATAGAATGATAATGAGTCGCAGAAAAAGCATAAACTAATTCAACGGGCTAAAAAATAATTTTTTACGGTGTTTTTGAAAAAGTGTGAATTTTATCAGATTTCCAGATAAATATACAAGACTGTGGAAACTTTTGCTGAATTTCAGTAACTTCAAATTACCATAATTTTTCATGCATAGAGATATTGACCTGTTTCTGGTCACAAAATAATGAGAATTTTATCTAGATTTTCCATTTGAATAACTTCATTTTTCATCAAAGGACACCTCACTGGCTACTGTGGTCTGTTCGTCAATTTGTCACACATAGTTTGAGAATTTTTATCGCGAAATGTACAGAATATTTGCTCTTGTCTCTTTTATGTAATCTTGAATTCATATTTCAAAGTTTTCTCCGTCGAAACATGAAACAAAGTTTTAATTTTTTTGTTTAGATTTATATGTTTAAAAGGAAGTGTTTACTAATAAACTGTTTGTTATAATCATCATCATCATCATCATCATCATCATCATGATACATGCTGGAATGTGTGGAACACCTTTTAGAAATTGACTTCCAAACTAATCTATCTCTGGTCAGGTCTTTATTTATCTCTCTTTCCCTCAAATTCACCCTTATAACTTCCTCCCATGTTTTCCTTAGCTTCTCCTATCAACTGACCCAGCTACCTCAGATGTTCTACATCTAACCCAAGCACTCTCATCCATTCTTTCAATGTGATCATACCATCAAGATCTTTCTGTTTTGCACACATCTCCCTATACTGTCCAGATTTAATTTTCCTCTGAGCTCATCAGAACTAAGCCTTGTCTTTAAGACTCACATTACGCACACATCGTATCATTCTCATATCATTTCTGCCCATGCAATACGTGTCATCATAGAGAAACAAGTACATATCATTGGAGTAGTAACCCAATAGGATTGGACTGAAGTCTTGCCATGCAATGTTAAAGTCATGTTGGTTCACTAGCATCACTTCCTTATAGATGTTGACAACCTTCACATGGTCCCCACTGTGAGTAGCTGGATCTAAATAAACCAAACAGAATTGATAAAAACCAATGCCAACCACAGAAGCAAGCTGGTGATACACATATATTACGTTTTAATTCCCCATTTTATGTTGAGTCAATGAGGAGAAAAAAAAACATCTCTCGAAGAGAAAGTTGCAAAGATAGCAGATATTATTTTTGAAATAAAAATCTGCCAACTCCTGAAACTAGCAGAAATGTTCTATGGCACGGATCCAAATACGCAGTGACAAGCAAAACGTTGAAAATAAGAACAGATGCCAAAACAGATTTCATAAAGTTAAATAAATAAAAAAATCGCATCAGCTTATAATAATTCATGACTAACAATTCCAAATAATGGTTCTTCTCAGTAAAAGTGAAAACAGGAGACAGAAAATAGTATCAGGCATCACCATTTGAAGACAACACTTTGTCATGATCATCATCGTCGTCGTCGTCGTCGTCGTTGTCGTCGTCGTCGTCATCATCATCGTCATCATCGGTTTAATGTTCGTTTTACATGAACGGCTTTTAGAAATTGACTTCCAAACTAACCTATCTCTGGCCAGTTCTTTATTTATCCCTCTGTCTCTCAAATCCATCCTTATAACTTCCTCCCATGTTTTCCTTAGCTTCCCTGTCAACTGACCCCTCACTCAACTGTTCTACATCTTGGATTTCAGTGTTCGAACTGCCTTCCTCATCTTGGCTGCCATGCTCACACCGTTCGGCCATTCTGCCCCCTGACCTTCATCAGGTGTCCTGTATCGAACTTGGGAACCATCTGTCTGGACTCTCGAACCCAATCCCTTTATTGTCATGGGCGTACGTACCACTCTCGGATTCCATTTTTCCCTATTGAAAAGACCTCATCTCAGAGATACAGAAAATTATTGTTCTACATCTACTAACCCAAGTACTCTCAAACCATTCTTTCATCATCATCATCATTACCATATTCGATTTAATGTCTGTTTTACATGCTGCCATTTGTTGGGCGGCTTTCATAAATTGATTTCCAAGCTAACCTATCTCTAGTCGGGTCTTTATTTATCACTTTTTCTCTCAAGCCCATCCTTATCACTTCCTCCAATGTTTTCCTTGGCCTTCCCTTGTGAACTGACCCTGCTATCTCGATTGTAATATTTGTAAACAATAATTAAATTTAGTATTTTCAAAACATAACATATTTTATGTTATCCCGTCAACTAAAAAAAAAGAACTTTAAAAGAAGGGAAAAAAGGAGAATTTTTCTTGTTTTCTTTCACACATGAAAACAAATGTGACATGTAGCGTTTTTCTCTCTTTCTATTTCACACGCCATAATAGAATAATTTCAATGTTACTGAAAAAAGAGAGAATTTTTGAAAAGGTACCCCAAATGACTATTATATTAGTAGATTCTGTTGATACATGTAAGATCTTTTCCCACAAGACAAGCGCTATAGATTCCCCTCTCCCCCGACCTCCAATATATGTGTGTGGGGCGGGGGGGGGGCACTAGGTGACTACTCTTTCTAACAAAACCAATGTGCTCATTTTTTTAATGAGCAAAAATCTGAGAAATCTCAAATGTTAATAAAATTAAATTTAATCAATTTTATAAGTAAGAAAGATTTTAAAAACTAAATCTACAACATAATTATATTTTTATTTTATAATACTAGTGTACACCCTTCGTCAAAAATTATGGGAAAACTATTATGATTTGCCAGTGTTCGCACTAATATTCATATAAAATCATAGAATTACATCATTAATTTAATTTATCATATATAAATTACTATATTCATCTCTGATGACCTACATAAAAAAACACCCACCGTTGACTTTTGATTTAGAGTGGGGGATTTCTTTCTGTATTCATTTCAGACGGCGAGGGTTGTCTGACTCGCTATTCGTTTTTTCGCTTCCCCTCACCACTTGAAATGGTTTCGTCTAACAACTAGAAAAAGGTACGCTTTTACTCACTGACTTTTGTATGACGTTAACAGATTTATATTTATGAGTTTTTATTATAGTGGAGGATTATATCAGGCTCATCTTCAGACGGATAATGTAACGAACACAGTCTTCACTTTGTTGTTTAGTGTTTGATTTTCAACATACCGGTTAAATGTATTGAAGCTTATAATCTTTTACATAAAGGGAAGTTTTGTGTGTGTGTGTGTGTGTGTGTGTGTGTGTGTGTGTGTGTGTGTGTGTGTGTGTGTGTGTGTGTGTGTGTGTGTGTGTGTGTGTGTGTGTGTGTCCAGCTAAAAGTAAAAAACTACAAACAGGCACAAAGTTGGTATATTCTTGATCAGCATTGCCCTGGTTGAATAGTATCTAAAATCTAAAAAAATTATTCATTCTTTGAGGGTCAACTGAGCCAGGTTTCGTTAGGGGGTGGTTTTTCAGCCATTTTATGTACTAATTTGGAAAGAAAATGCTGACTCATTCCTCGAGGACCATCACATCTCGATCTAACTCTCAACCCCTTTTATTGGAATGAGCAACAGCTCCAAACTCTACATAACTGACACAACCCATGGTTCTAACTGCACAGCATGGTGAAAAGGTGAAAGGTTACTTCCAACACCCAACCCTGAACACATCGGATCACCAAGCCAGGTCCACGTCCACGTTCTACCTATCCAAAGTTACTTAAATACGGTACCTTCCTTTAGTTTGACCCCATCCATGGCTCCCTCTACCTTATGATGCGCAGGCTGAGAGACCCCTCACCCAAACTTAACTCCCAAACCTATTTGATATGTGGAGGCTCATTGTCGTCTACACGTACCCTCCCCACAACTCTATTTACGCGGTGGTGAGTGAAGTGTCGTCATCATCACACAGGTCAATCAGCATTCAAAATTCAAAGATAGGACCACATTTCCCGACTCAAATTCAAAATCACTCATACCAGATCGATCATGTAATGGCGATACTATCTGGGTGTCACAATTCCATAGAATGACCATAATCCTCTGTCATTCACTTCCCGTTCGCATGTACCATATATGTAGGGGAGAAGTCGACACTCACCACTAGACTTTGAAAGTCCCATACCGCGAACCTCGAATATCCCTTGTAGCTTCACTAAGCCTGCCCATACTATGGACAACTGAGATTCTATCGAAAAAATCAACCCTCGCATCAGGGTTTCCACAAAACGTAAAACTTGACCCCAACACAATTTCATCCAATTTCTGTGAGAAAGAGGCTGTACGATGAAAAAAACAACATCATCTACTAGATTTTGGAGTCGGTTTTGTACTCTGTCAAGGCAGGAAAGGGTGCTCTTAGCAGCACCTCCCAAGATGTGGCAACAGTACTCCATCTTAGAATGTATTTGACTCTTATACAGGTAGAGGATTGCGCCAGGAGTGAGATACTTTTTGGAGCAGTAGAATGAGCACACCATTTTTCCAGCGACCTTGGCAACAGATTTCATGTAAGTCTTCCATTTCAGGTCTAGCAGGGGGCTTCCTCAAGATGAGAGCCATTTATTTCAATTAGGGGCAAACTGAGCATCAGAGTGTGAGTGGTGAAAGGAGAGAAGCTTGGTCTTAGACGGATTAAAGTACCCAGCCACCTTTTTTCTCCAATGCATGATATGTTCCAGATCGAAAAGTTGAGAATCAGAAAAATCTTGATCATTAATGCACTTCAAAGTGTTGCCATAGATGGTTGTACATAAATGTCGACGAATGATCTTAGAATGTGATTTGGGAGATCATTGATGAAGATCAGGAAGAATGTTGAACCCAGAATTGATTCTTGAGGCATGCTGACATTGATACTATGTGCTTCAGACTTCTGCTCATCAACGACTACCTTTACAAACCTATCAAAGAGAACAGAATTTGATGGTTGAGAGGACTTTTCCAGATATTCCATAGCTAGCAAGCTTCATATGCATCGTTCCTTCACTTATAGAAGTTTGAATGCCTGTACGCTTTCGCCGCCGTTAATGTGTTAAAATTATCATTGTTTATAAGCTGTTCAGAACTGACCTAGCGGTTAGCGACGTTGGACTGTAGGTTGAAAAATACTTGTAGTCCAGGGTTTCGAATCGTGTGACCGGTGGTGAATGGTCGTACTTCTATGCTGATGAGTCTTGATTGAAAAGAGACGAAACGTATACGTCCATGGATAAAAATATAAACAATAACAAATATTTATATATATATATATATATATAGAGAGAGAGAGAGAGAGAGAGAGAGAGAGAGGGAGAGGGAGAGAGAGAGAGAGATAGGGTCGTATATTAGTGTTGATAGTACTGTTGTCACTAGGAAAACAGAAGAAAGGAATGCTTCTGCATTGTTAGCAGCAGGGTTAGTTTCTGTTGATGACGTTTCTTGTGAGTGACTTATATAAATTGTTTTTTGGGAGCTTGCATTATAGTATTAATGTTCAATACATATATATAGAGTTCTTTTTCTCTATGCATAAATGACTAAAAGTTTTTTTTTAATAAATATATATATAGTACTTCAATGGAATGTGCTCCAATGAACCTGTTGCTCTGGTGCCCTCACGACGTAAATTCACTCGACCAACCCGACAATCAGCTAAATTCCATCCATTCACTGTAGAAGTCCCCAGATGTCAGAGAGTCTTCTACTCCAATAGCTTCTTTCCTTGTGCTGCCGGCCTATAAAACTCCCTCCCTGCTCCCTGCTTCCCTGACTGTTCCAACATACAGAAATTTAAAACTAATGTGAACAAGCATCTCGCTGCATAACTCCCAATTTAGGATGACCACCAATACTTCTACCCTAATTCCCAGTCGCCCCTTACGTCTACAGTGGCAGCATGCCTTGTTTGAGTGAACTTTGTTAAATACATATATATATATATATATATATATATATATATATATATATATATATATATATATATATATATATAGAGAGAGAGAGAGAGAGAGATAGTCATATTATCTTATATTAATATGCTAGTTCATATACCTTTGAAGCAGTTCATATATCTACTGACAGCAAAGTCAATATACACATAGGTAAAACATAGATTGCTACTGACAGGTTATTGATTATATTGAAATCTGATCTTTATAAAATGAAACTGAAATTCTTCAAGTACTACTGCATGGTTGCACCACTTTGACTCTAACAAAACACTTGAAGACTAAGCTGGGTGGGAACTACACAAGAATGATATGTGCTGTACAAATCCTGGAAGCAGCATCCTATAAAACGTTAGTTTTACAACCATTTATCGCCCATCTCGTAAACTAAAATGGTGAGTAAAACAATGTTGGAAGCTGCAGATGTAAGGACAAATCATCAGCAACATTCTCTTATAAATTGTGAAACATGAACATGTTAGAGTGGTCGACCAGCAAAACCTTATATTTACAAACTCTGTGTGGACACTGGATCGAAGGCTTACCAAGTGCGATGGCCGATAGGAGTTGAGAGAGAGAGAGAGAGGGGGAGGGAGAGAGAGAGATAATCAAGGGGAGCCATGCTTTCATCACGCATTAGATAGAGATAAATCATGGCCTCCATTCAGTTTTGAGAGACAATGGACACCCCCTGTAAGGGTGCCTGTACGTGCAATTGTGAAGCAAGGGTTGTGCAATCCCCAACCACACCTCTTGTTACTTGGCACTCCTTGATTCAAGTGGCAAGGAGAAATCCAGGATGACTGGAAACACTGCCGAGATAAGCGGAGAGCACATACAGCACCTGGTATTCCCAAATGGTCACCCATTTTAGTACTGACCAGGTTCAACATCGCTTAACTTCGGTGATCTAACAATAACCGGTGTGTCCACGTGATTATGCCATATTATGCCATATAGAAACAGATAATATATACATTGCAACCGCATTTGTCTTCATCATTGTATGTTTAACTTTAATTGTTACAGCTTCAATAATGTAAGCATTGCTACATACATAAAATATGTTTTCTTTTTAATATGTTTAAGTAAAACTTACTATTAAACAACATTCAAGTAAAATTTTAATACATTTTTACCCTTGAACTCAGTACAACTACAAGGGTAGAAGGCAGCATGAGTGGAATTTTGTGAGATGTTGCCTCTGATAACATTGTGAGCTGTCTCCCTCTAGGGGTAAGTTGTATAGCAGATGTGTCAGTAGCATAAGGTTATCTGGCTAGACTGCCATGCAATGTGAAATCTGATCAAACCAAAACATTAGGTCAAAGGATTTTTTAAAGCACTACATTTACCCCACATAGAGGTTATCTTAAGGACGAAGCAGTTTAGCTGGTACAGCATTCATCATACTGGATAAACCGTTGTAAAAGCATGTATGTCTTGAATCGCAAGAAGGTTGACCAGTCAAGGAAAACTTTAAAGCAAGTGATAGACAAAACCGTATAGAGTGGAATTTGGAAACAGTTGACCTGCTAAACCATGAGGACTGGAGAGTGAGCTTGCGAAATATCAAAACACGTCTGACCCCTGGACAAGGGAATAGCGATATTAAATTAATATATATATATATATTTGTGTAATTAGGCAGCATTCCTTCTCTTATGCATGTTTGGTTAAACAGTAGCGACAACTTCTGTTTATTCATTTTTTTATTCGTTTTTTCGATTCGTCGGTCGAAAATGTTCACGAAAATATGGCGATTTTTTATACAACATGGATGACAATACCAAATCGGTCGTGCAACGAATCGAAAAAACGAATCAAAAAATAAATAAACAGAAGCTGTCGCTACTGTTTAACCAAACATGCACATTATATATATATATATATATATATATATATATATATATATATATATATATATATATATATATATATTTAGATTTTTCACTTATAAAATAGATCATTCAGTGAAGACCGGGGTTGTTCCAATAAAAACAAGCTCGATGATACTCGATTACAGAGTACAGAGTATTTATATGTGATTTTATGAAGGCTTACCAAAGCATTCATTTCAGGACACCAATGATCACCATTAAAGATATTTTTTCTTACAAATATTATTTATTCAAATGAAATGTTTTTCCTACACGTGTTTCACTACCAAGCAGGTACTTGTTTTTTTGGGGGGTGGGGGGATTTTTTCATTATTGTGCCCGCCGACGTGAAAGTGTATTATCGCACATTGTTCCGTTTTTTTTTGGCTTTTTTGAATGCATTGGGGACCGATTATTTGCTTGTTGGCTTGGTGGAAGAAATAATGCATGAGCTACTCTTCTAAGACATTTTCTAGGACTTTCTTTTTTTATTGTTGTTCTTTCTTGTTTTTTAATTTTAACTTTTATTTTTATTTTTTTTCCTCTTCTCTTCTTAAGTGACCTCAACTATTGCAACGCCACATTGTGTATTGTCGGCAGTTGAAACCCGTATTCCAGACATTTAATTTCCCTGATGATCTGCCAAGCAAGTACCTGCTTGGTAGTGAAACACGTGTAGGAAAAAACATTTAATTTGAATAAATAATATTTGTAAGAAAAAATATCTTTAATGGTGTTCATTGGTGTCCTGAAAGGAATGCTTTGATAAGCCTTCATAAAATCATATATATATATATATATATATATATATATATATATATATATATAAGAGTGAGAGAGAGACGGAGAGAAAGAGAGAAATATTTAAATAATTTTAAAATTTAAATAATAACACACAGCATTTGTTTCTTTCTATTTCATATGACGCATTGGAATATTTTCAATGTCACAGACAAAAAACAACATTTTTTAAACAGGCACACTATCAGTATTATATTAATAGATTCATCTGATAAAAATGTAAGTTAGAACAGATTGCCATGGCTGATAGCACCCTTCCCGAGAATACAACGTTCAAATTCCTCG
Source organism: Sepiola atlantica (assembly GCA_963556195.1). NCBI lineage: Eukaryota > Metazoa > Mollusca > Cephalopoda > Sepiida > Sepiolidae > Sepiola > Sepiola atlantica. Next base: position 35,072,235 of record OY744542.1, read on the forward strand.
GCTTAACATTTACAGGCAACAAGAATTGGAATAAATACATAGAACGTACTGCAAAGAAGGTGGGATCCCTCTACCAAGCTAGAAAATTTCTCACACATGCCAGTATTCTATATCTCTATAAAGCCACCATTCGCATGGAGTATTATTATCACATCTGGGCTGGTGCACCAATCACTAGTTTCTCCCTCTTGGACAAAGTCCAAAAAAGTCTCTAACCTAATAGGTCCCATACTGTCTAGCAAGCTCCAGCCCCTGTCCCATCGCCACAATGTTGCATCCATGTGCTTCTTTTACAAGGACTTCCACAGAATGTGCTCTGACAAACTTACTGCACTTGTACCCTATCAACTAAATACCTACAATCAACCTGACGAGTAGCAAAGTCTCACCCCTTCACTGTAGAGATCCCCAAATGCAGGAAAACATTCTACTCTAATAGCTTCTTTCCTCGGACTGCTAGACTTTGAAATTTCCTCTCTGCTCTCTGTTTACCCGACTGTACCAACATGCAGAAATGCAAATGTAATGTGAACAAACATTTTGCTGCACAACTCCCCATTTAGGGTGCGTCCTTTAAATCTGGTCCCTAATCACGGTAGTCCTTACGTCTCAGTAGCAATATGCTTTGTTTGGAGTCAATAAAAGTAAAAAAAGTAAAAATAAATAAATGATCGAGAAGATAGTGTAGGTGCTAACGACACGTACGATGCCAATCTATCATATAGGAAAACTACTGCTTTGTAAACAAAGCAATGCTTTAATTTTTTAATCACGAGAGGAAAGAACCCCTTCAACCGTGCTCTATCAGAAGTAACTTGGTATTGGTGGGATTTGGGATGCCTTACATGCTCGGGGTCTCAGGTGGTTTGGCCATGTACAGCGTACAACCTCCTGCATCAATTCAGTGACATGCATGATACCCCAGGCACGAGGGTGTGTGGAAGACCAAGGAAGACCTGGCTTGAGTGCATGCGAAATGACTTAACTGGTATCAACCCTTTTGATCAGACCGCATGGAGAGCAGGCGTGAGACGTTGCCTTGTGTTGTCCACCCCAGAGTCCGAGACACTCGCGGCACCTTAAATACCAAAACCGGATGATGATCATCATGATCATGATGATGATCATGATGATGATCATCATGATGATCATCATGATCATGATCATTATGATGATGATGATGATCATCATGATCATGATGATGATCATGATGATCATCATGATCATGATCATTATGATGATGATCATCATCATCATCATGATGATGATGATCATCATCATGATGATCATCATGATGATCATGATCATCATCATGATGATGATCATCATGACTAAAAGTCAGAGAATTATCCAGTTTTAATGACATTTTTAGCATTCTTTTAACAAATTATATATATTTTATAAATAATACAAGTTTTTAAATGACACATCATAGCCATTTTCAAAAGAATACAACGTTTGACGGAAAGTAAAGTTGTGCAGTAAGTTTTTTTTTCTTTTAATATGTTGTTACTGCTAAAAGCGTTTCTACAATTTGTAGTAAGAGGACAAAAAAAACAAGAAGATGCATCGTAAGAATTTACGATGCATCCATTCTATCTGTATATTTAGCGACAGAAATGATATTTCAATGTAAGGTGTGACAGACTGAAAAAAAGTTTCCCATAGAAATACAAGAATTATCTTATGAAACTAAGGAGGCCTCTGAATGCTGCTGAAACCATTCCTTCCGGTACTGCCCAGCATGCTTCATCCCACCCGGCCATAATCGAGGGGTGGGGGGATAGGCAGCCCAGACTAACCTAACCTGCATTAACTTTTTTGGTTATTTACAACAAACAAACATTATGGAAGGAGGAATCGTAGAAAATCAGATGAAAAAAAAAGAGGCTGCTATTGAATTTTGTTGACTGGGGCAATTTCGTTTCGGTTATTCTCCGTTTTGTATTGTCTTCTTTTACCGATGTTAAGTCAATTTTGTACTCGATATTTTTAAAACTATTTTAGAGAACTCATTTGTACCAGATATTTTAAACGCTTTCATAGCCGATATTATTTCTTATTCCTATTTATTCATTGTAATCATACTCCCCAATAAATTATTCTTTTAAACATTCCAATAAATTATTTTTCAAAACCTTCCAATTATTTTTTTCACGCCAATAAATTATTTTTCAAAACCTTTCAATTATTTTTTTTTACGCCAATAAATTATTTTTCAAAACCTTCCAATAAATTTTTTCGCAAATAAATTATTTTTCAAAACATTCTAATAAATTATTTTTCAAAACATTCTTTTTCCAATAAATTTTTTTTTTCAAAACATTCGTTAGGGTCCTCTAAGCCAACTCTAACTGGTAGCCACTCGAACTTAGAGTATAAGAAAGGGGTTAACTTCCTTTCTGCCCCAAAATAATTCTCTTCTTGTCCATCACGGCACCCCCCTCCTATTCTGAAAAGGTCTTGTTTGATTGGCCAAGACGATTCTCTTTGACCAATCAACAGGCACTTAATTTGGCGGGCTGAATCCAAAAATCCCTTATCCTTCCTCTTTTGAATCTGTTTGTAGTCCAGTCAACAAGTAAGGAAGATTTCGTCCCTAATTTGAATGTGACGACTAGAGAATCTGAACAATTCAGGGGCCACCTATTTTGGACATTAAAGAACTCTTTTATTAGTTAGACTTCTTAAAGCCGCAAACACAATTAGTTTTGTAAGACTTTTCAGTATTATTATTCAATTTAAGAGTATTAGTACAAATTTCCTTTATTTCTGTCTTCTGTGTCTTCACTTTTTCTTTCAGCATTTTTCCGACTTCGGCAAGCGACAACTGAACCGTTCTCTTGCTAAATCTCTTTAAGAGTTAGTCGTAAAAAAATTTTATCAACTGCCCTAAAATATTAGAATGGCCCGGAAATGTGAGGATCATTTTACATTAAATTTATATACGAAACTGATCCTCCACTCAAAACTCTTAATTCATTGTATTTTTTTTTTCTTCTTTCTTCATGTAATCGCTTGCAAAAAGTAGAATCGCATTTTTTTAGGGCAAGTGATTCAGCGGAAGATGTTAATCTACCAATATATTAAAGAACATCTTTCTCGTTACGGTCTATTTTTTTAAGGTAAAGAAGACAATGTAACACCGTAGTAATAGGCAATACAAAAAACAAAATTAACCGAAACGAAATTGCTCTAGTCAAGAAAGTTCAAAAGTACAAGAAAGAATAAGTTTATAAAATCTTTGTACTTACCTGTGTGAAACAGTTTTTATCTTGTTTTGGTTGGGCACTATTTCCCTTTTCAATGTTACTGTGCAATTGTTTATTTATTTCATTCTTTCTGAGGACGATCTCAGTGTCTTGGGAGTCACAGTCAAGTTTTTGTAGTTTCTGAGTCAGGTTCCCAATTTCTTTGGTAATTTCCTCGTACTCTGATTTTTCATGATCTTTCTCAGCAACATCGTATTTCTTTTCTTTGCTCTGAGTCAGAGTATAGAACTCGAGCTCTTTTGGACTCAGATCAAATTCCACATCTGGATCGTCATCAGGGAAACTGTCCAAGCTGATATCATGGGCTATCCTGAAAAATATTCACAAAAAAATCAAATTAAAATAAACACGTTACTTTATTTAATTGCATAATGAGTTCTTCTTGAACTGGCAATCACTGTTTAAAAAGATTCTAATTTTATGTTCGTCAGTCTCGTAACTCTCACTTCCCTTATTGTGTCTTTTAGTCGTCACGTTCCACGAACGATGTTTCTGACAAATGGAGAAGAATTGCTGTTTTCTGGGTTGGAATCTATCTATCTAACACTTATCGTTGGCTAGCTTTTGACCTTGCAGTAGTATTTTTTTTAGCTCCTTACATCAAATGGCTTTGTGCCTTGTCTGGAGCGATTTCCATAAAAAAATTCTTTTATTAACACTTATTATTCCAAATTTGAGTGAAAAGAAACAAATTCAATTTTCAGATATTTGAATTTCCTTATATTTTGGATACAAGTTCGTACAGCTGTCATTTTGATGCTTATTAAACAAGAGAAGATAATTTGGGACATGACTAATTATGATTTTGACGATGATGAGGCAGCAAGTTCAGTTCACAGGAGAAGGTCAAGGAAAACATGGGAGGAAGTGATAAGGATGGACTTGAGAGAAAAAGAGATAAATAAAGACCTGGACAGAGATAGGTTAGTGTAGAAGTCAATTTCTAAAAGCTGTTCAATGCATGCCAGCATGATGAAGAATAGGAGGAGAAAATGCTCTTCACTAACCCCAACGCTAACCATAAATCTGGGTAGCGGTCAAAAATGCCAGAATCAAGGCACAAAATTTTGCTTTGCCTCATAACTCAGATGTAGTGGTTGAAACCCGAAATTCGGCTTTACCTCATATTACAGATCGTACGGCAGTGAAAATGGCTGTCGGGCGAACTCATTTCTGGAAGGTAATAAAAATTTTAAACTACTTCTTTGGGTTTTTCCTTACAAAACACTATTTAGCTTTTTGGCTTGGAACAAAATGTAGTATCTGTTCTCATGCTGTATTTAGCTTATTCTGTCGTCGGTCTGTGAAGGAGAAGTCCGTCTAGACTGAGGCAATGTTTTTGTTCCAATCCAGAGTGGCCTTTTTTGGGAAGCTGAATTTTCCCCACATTAAAAACCGACCTTGTGTCTAACTCTGCCCTCGTGGGAAGGCAAGTAAATAGAAACTGTCAACACAACAAGTCAGCGTAACATCAAATTTGAATCTATTAAAATGTTTTAGTAGTGATGGCCTGTTCAAGAACGACTGTATAATTGCTTTTTTCACATAAGTAAAATTAAGAAAAATTGTAAATGTGAGCAGATATTACCTGGTTTGATTTACAATGTATGTATGATGCAAGGTACTAGGTAAATCTCTATTTATGTGTATATGTTTATATATTTGTATGTATAGGATTCACTCCTAAACTGATTAACGGATCGTTATGAGAGTAAAACAGTGTGTTTATTTTTAGTCGTAACTGACATCTTTGAAATCTCGTTAATTTCTATTAAATTGAAAGAAGGCAGTAACTTAATTCTCTAATTTTTTAGATGTACTTTTAAAATATTTATTTAGTTTTAGGCTTTACCAGCTCGCTATCGCTTCACAAAGACCGCTACTTGAAATACTTGAAACCAAAATTTTAAATAATAAACATTTTATTCATAAGTGCCTTGCAAACACAAAACTAAAGCTTTTGCATTTATTTGTATAAATAGATAAATGTTAGCATCTTGGTGATGTTGATGCAAATTTATTTATCTTTTAAATAAGTCCCTAATTAAATCAAAAGAAAGGAGAAATCAATTCGCTTGAGAAAAATACGGTGTCGTTAATGGGGAAACAGAAAGAGAGAATAGAGAGAGAGAGTAAGACAGCTATTTAGCCAACTAGTTAGCCAGACACCCGCTTCCTTCCCTTTTCTCTTTTCACTTCTCGAGAGCAATGTTAGAGGAAAGGTTTTTAGTAAGTTAGTCATTTTTTATTAAACCGTTTTAACTAATTACTGTTAATATCGACGAAATTATTGCATATATAGAGACAAAATAGCACAACAAAATTACAAATGTATAACACCAAACATTGATTTATTATGAACTGTTTAAAAAATAATTATGCTAATAAGGCATTCAAATGATTGTCTTTGGAGAGTTCATCGGTACTATATATAGAATATTTCAAAATATTATATTGTATTGTTATTTTAAATATCAGTAAGCTGTGATAAACGAAAAACTTTCGCCTTTATTTATTTAGATTTATCTTTACCATCAAGTAAGAACACAAATGTATACACTAATGTACAAAGTACTGACGAAAGTTATGTATTTCAACTTCCGGTTTTTCCAAATTTTATGTATGGATCTGATGCTCTTTGATAAGAGTAATCACCATGCAAAATTTCAGCTTGATTAGATAAATAGTTTTTTTATCAATGTTTCCAGGGTATAAGTTCGGGAATACTGCACACAATATGGAGAAGTAAAACCCAGATTAGACTTTGACCCATCCTTACGTTGTCAGGCAGAAGTATACAATCTCACAACTGACATGTTCTTGTTTATTATTGCTTTGAATTTGCATACTATCTATTGTTGGATAACGGGTGAGTACCTTTGCTAGTATAGATTTTAATACAGGTGAATGTGTGCAGGTCCAAGTGACCTTTGCTGTGTGTGGAACAAAAGCAGTTAAAAGAGTGCATTGAGAATAACCTATCACCAGTGGGAGAATTGACAGGTGGGGTCAGAGGAGGGCCCACGGATGTGATGTCACGTGGGACGAAAGTGAGAAGGAATAGAGATTTTGAATCACAGACCGTTTTGGAAGCTTGAAGCGAACGGTCGCTGACAAAATGTCGTAATGACAACAAAACTATTGAGAATCACACATGCTGATGGGTGCTGATCTGTCTGTCTGTTTATCTATCTAGGCATAGTTACTGAGGTTAATATAACTGTCTCTCTCCTAGATAAAGAAGTGTAAATTGTACTTGTGATCACTTAATATTTTTCTCTCAATAAACCTCCATTTCCAGAATCTGTGTTATCTTAATTCTTCTTACTATAACGCAATGCAGAACTAATATGAACAGCGACGAGCAACGTGGGTCCTAGCCACAGACGACACAGAGAAAAAACTAACAACAAGAAGATACATAGCAGCGACGAAGAATCAACATGGCTATGAAGAGGAAAGAACAAGGGTCAACACAATACATTTTGAAGTTGAAGAAGAAAGAACAAAGTAACGATTTAACATTTTGAAAACATATAATTTAATCTCAACACCATTTTTTATGAGCTTTGGAACAATTTGTATATTTTAACAATTTATTGATTTAGGAATCAATGTCAATTTGGATCATTTTATTTTTTACTTTTTAAGTTTTTGAATATTCAAAGTAAATCCAGGCATGAAATGTTTGAATCAAGAAATATTAAATCAATAGGTTTCCCCCATATTAAATTTCAGAAGGGGGCAAACGATTTAATACTAGCATATATCCTCCATAAAAAATGATGGGGAAAAATATGCTTTGCCAGTGTTCACACTAATATTCATATAAAATCATAGAATTATGTCAGCAAATTAATTTTTCATGTATAAATTATTATTATCATTTCTGATGACCTAAAGAAAAAAAAAACACCAACTGTGCTTCTTTTATTTTCTTCCTTTAATTTTCTTTCTTTGATTATTGGGAGGTAGGCAGGGGAGGGGCTAGAGATTTAAAAAACGATGCCGGACTTTCTAATATCAAAGACGTTAGTGAAAGTAAATAAAAAAGGAAGAAAATGTCTCAAACTGGAAAGTTTTAAAAAAGAAAAAGGAAAAAACGTATAAATCGGTATAGAAAGCAGAAAGCAAAAAAAAAAAAACAAGAAAGAAACCGTTTCATTATGGAAATAAATTTGTGTTGTCCCTTCCCTTATTTGTCGGACTGACTTTGTGTGACGGGACGGATATATATTTACAAATAAATACACATCGCTCTTTATTATAGAGTGGAGAATTAAATATGCTACTGAAAAATATGAGAAAAACAATGAAAACAGATGAAATCGATCCAGTTTAATCAAATTTTGGACAATTTTCTAAGAACAGTCGACCAGGAATTCAAAATGCCGCCATTTCAAATTCAATAGTATACCAAGTTAATTATGCGAAATCATTATTTTCATTTTTCTTTGTAAGTCTCAGTTCTCATTTATAAGATCCTCAGTGTAGGAGTGGTGCCACTCCCTGTTCACTGGACCGAAAACTCAGCCTTTTGTTGGGCATTATATATACACACATACATCTAAATAAATAAATGGGAAATCATTTTTTATTTATCACTCCTATATTACCATCAAAACGGGTTACTCTTATTTAAAATTATAATACAATATAATATTTTACAACTACTCTATATATAGTACCGACGAACGATCCAAACACAATCATTTGAATGCCTAATTAGCATAATTATTTTTTAAACAGTCATAATAAATTAATGTTTGGTGTTATAGATTTGTGATTTTGTGATGCCATCCTGTCTTTAGTTGAAATAGTTTCGTCGATATTAACAGTAATTAATTAAAATGGTTTAATAAAAAATGAATAATTTTAAAAAACTTTCCTCCAACATTGCTCATTAGAATTCTTACCGATAGGCAGAAGCGAGAAGAGAAAAGGGAAGAGAACGGGTAGCTGGTTGACTAAATGACTATGACTCTCTCTCTCTCTCTCTCTCTCTCTCTCTCTCTCTCTCTCTCTCTCTCTCACACTCTGTGTGTGTGTGTGTGTGTGTGTGTGTGTGTGTCTGTTTAGTAGTCAGCTGACGCGCTGGTACCCCTCGCCCAAAGGCAAGGGTAGCCGAACTTGTCTTCTCTGAAAAAGAGGAAATAGAAAAGAGGCAGATTGCTTTTCTACTTTTATATTGCTTAACCAGTGGTTTGGTCGACGTGGTTGGGAGCACCCCACGTGATCAACATTTTTGGCTTTTTTGCGCCTTTTTGTTAGACTGTCTCTGAGAGCTGGTTTTTATGGCCCCAGTTTGTTGTTGAAGTGAATTTGGTATTGCTTTCTGTTTTTGTGTTTACACCGCTAATAAAATATTAGGGTGTCAATCCGATTAGCTTGGGTCCTAATCTGAACCAGTACCCATTTTGTATTAATATCTGTGTCTGAAATATTTCTCATCATCTCTCTCTATATAAAATAAAGTACCACTAATGCTTTATATATATATATATATATATATATATATATATATATATATATACAATGGGAAATGTGTTTGTCAGTTTGTTTGTTCTCCATTAAAATGAATATGGCTGCACGAAATACTTTTTTCTTTTTTACTAATAGGCAACCGATTATCAAGGCCCGGGGCCACTCGAGTATATGAGTTAAAGAGATCGTCGGTTGGGCGATGAGCGCCACCACGTGAAGATCGGAAACAACCTGTGGAATGGGCAGAGATTTCTTGTTTATCCAAGAAGACAGCTCAACAAGTATTTGTTTATATTAGACTTGAAGACGACCATGTTGTAGTCGGCTGGGAAGCAGCTTCGTGGTACTTTGTTCTGCAGATGGGACGCTCTAGGAAAGAAACTTTGTTCATGGAAGTTCGGCTTGATCTTTGGTATAGAGTGAGAGAAAAGAAAGTTCTCTGCTGTGGTTCTAGCCAAGTAGGTTCTTGCTGTGAATGTTTTACAGGGGGCGATGAGGATTGGAGCTCAGTCGAGAACCATGATACAGTAGAGAAAGGCTAGCAACATCTTGTCTGTGTGTAAAGGGCTGCAGGGAAGAAAAAAGACCATCGCCACTAGATTGTGAAATTGGTTTTGTACTCTGTCAAGACAAGAAAGAGTACTCTGAGAAGAACCTCCCCAGATATGACAGCAGTACTCCATCTTAGGACGGATCTGGCTCTTATACAGATAGACGATAGCGTCAAGGATGAGGTACTTTCTGGAGCGATAGAATGATCTAACTTGACAGAGTACAAAATTGACTTCACAATCTAGTGGTGATCATCTCCTCTTCTTCCCTACAGCCTTTTTCTCATAGAAGAAATATTGCTAGTGTTTCTCTACTCTATCACTATTTACATGGTAGGTGCTCGACTGGACTCCAATCTCTGTAAAACATTCACAGCAAGAACTCGTCTGGCTACCACCACTGCAAAGGATTTTCTTTTCTTTATCTGTGTACCTAAAACCAAACGGAATTTCCATGAACAGAGTTTCTTTCCGAGAACTTCTCATCTATGGAACACATTGCCATGGGACTGCTTCCTTGCAAACTACAACATGGTCGTCTTCAAGTTTAATGTCAACAAATACTTTTCGAGCCGTCATCTTAAGTAATCCAATTTTGTCCATTCTGTCCATCTATTTCAATCCTCTCATAGTATTGTTCATCAATTAACCAACAATCTCATTAACCCGTAACCTTGAGTGACTTTTTGCCTTGGTAAGTGGTGGCTCATTAGTATTTAAAAGAAAATGTGCATTATTTAACTTAACTTATTTCACAGAAGAAACTTTTTTTTTTCCATAAGAAATATTTTATTTCTTTTCAATACTAATCAAACGTTGTCTGCTGTTTAATTGAAGATAGTCGTTTCTGAATGTATTGTTCGTCGACGCAATTATAATAAAGCGGATTATTTTTTATCGAATTTCAATAGAATGTTATCAATTTAGTGATAACATTTTCTCTCATTACAAAAAGTTGATTTCACTGTACTATCGATACTTTCTCTTCATATCGATATATTATTAAAAAAAATCAATATTCCTTTTGAAAAAAGAGCAATGGAACCAGAATTGGCCGATATTGTAGCAAACTATGGTAATTCAAATCCTATCGATTCTATTATTTTCAATTATGCACAAATACCATTGTAAAAGGTATGAACCCATAATCCCTTCAGCTATGAGAAAAATAGTGATCTGTGTTAAATTAATTGTATGTAGTTAATTGTTGACAATAGGTGTTGCGTTTCAATATTAAATGGATCAAAAGAGGGTTGATATGTCATAAAACAGACAAACCAAACCAACCTGAATACTTGACATGGTTCTTCTTTTTTTTCCTTTTTAAGATAATTACCTGTCTATGTTTTACTATTTTTTTTTAATATTTGATATAATATGAAGCCTATAGCGGAACAATCATTTATATTTCCTTCTTTAGGTTGAAGACATTGCAACAAGAATGGTGGAGAATATCATCTCAAAAAATTTTATAACCATCAGTTTTTCAAATTGACTAATCCTTATATTTTGCATTCTTGATTTTATCTTTATTTATATAGAGTTAGGTATATGTATATGTTAATATATTTGTATGTACAAGATTCACTCCTAAACTAATTAACCGATCATTATGAATTTCGAAACACGGATGCTAGGCGTAAGAGGTCATAATGTGGGCTATATATAGTTTTATGCAAAGGGGCCAAAGACGGGGTGAAAGCCGTTCGTGAAAATTCAGATATCTCGGAATTTTGTGAAATTTAACAATAGACATTAGACATCAATTAATAAATATTCTTCTAATTTCAGTTTCTTTTGAGTATTTTAAAAGGTTTTAAGGGGCATAATATTGACACAACCTCCCATTTTAAAATTCAAATATTTCAGATTTGCATTGAATTTGATTCCTAGTCATAAGACACCAATTAAGAAAGATTCTCTGAATTTTAATTTCTACTTAAAACCCCTTAAATTGTAGACATTTTCTCGAATCAAAATCATGTAATGGATTTTAATCAAAATTGGACTAAGGATTCTAG
>OY744542.1:35088562-35098562 GCA_963556195.1 Sepiola atlantica
TCTTGCAAAACTTCTTGACATAGAGGTTAAAGAAAGCGAAAGATACGGATTACAACTGAATGCTAAAAAGACCTTTTATCATGACGATTTCGGGAAAACTTCGAATGCCCACATGTGAAATCAAGATCGAAGACACTGCAGTCTCGCAAGTACCATCATTTAACTACCTTGGGTTTTGGCAAAGATCAAAGTGTAGTATCTGTTCCGATGGATACTGCACGCCTGTCCTGTGCAGTTCTAGGAGGTCCACCCTCCCAGGCTTCGCCTCCCCTCTTTGGGGAGGAGTAAGTTTATTGCTTACTGTCTGAGGCGCCCCTACCGGGGAATGCCGACGGGGCTGCCCAGGCAATTTTTAAATGGCCAGAGTGCTCACCTCTCGAGCGCTGGCTTTTAACCCCACTTGCTCGACCCGATCTTGGGTCACATCTTACTTGTGGGAGTAAGATAAAACTGGCCTTGTGCCTAACTCCGCGAGGAGTAAATAAACATCAGATGGAAGGTGTAGGGCAGACGTAAAATCTAGACTTGCCCAGTCAAAGAGTGCGTTTATGAAGCTGTCTTCTGTTCTTCAGTCTCGTATCATCTCGCTGGAGACCAGATTGAGGATACTTTGAGCGTACATTTGATCTATTCTACTTTATGGATGCGAAACTTGGACAATATGTCCTAGATTAGAAACCAAACTTTTTTCCGTGGAGACATGGTTTATTCACCGGATGCTGAATATCAAGCGGAAGCAGCATGTAACCAATGAGGAGGTGTGGAGGCGATCTGGATACAAACCTGGGCAATTAATGTAGACTTTAATGAAAAGACAAATGACTTTTATCGGCCATATATATATAGACACAAAGGACTTGAACATTTGGCTCTTACTGGTAGAGTGCCTGGCTGTAAGCCAGTGAGCAGACCAAGATATAAGTGCATGGACAATATGTGTAACTGGACAAACCGGAATGCAATGGGGCTATTTCGTTCAATGGATAATAGAACAATGTGGAGGACCATAGTTGCTGATGCATTAGGAAAGCAGGGCCGTCCATGGTGATAATGCTTTTCTTTTCTTTTTCTTTCTTTTGTTTTTGATGAGTGCGAGAACATCATGGTACATGAACTTTGCGAATGTTTCACCATCAATTGATGGATGACTCAAGACAAGGCAAGAATCATCGATGTAACAAAAACGAATATTCTTAACATGCATCCATTCAATCTATGCGTTTAGTGATGAAAATCCTATTTCAAACTTAAGTCTGACCGATGTATGAGCGTATTTTAAAATATTATTTAAAACTCAAGTGTGTCAGAACAACGAAAATCCTATTCCAAACCCAAGTCAGGCCGTTGTTCCTATTTACTTGCACTTTATTTGCACTTACACTGGGACAGAGTTAGACACAAGGTCGATTTTAATGGGGAAGGGGGGAATCCAGTTCCTAAAAACGAAGAACTCTGGATTGGAACAAAAAAATTTAAAAATTGACTCAGTTTATAAGGATATCTCCTTCGCTGACCGAAGACAGAAAGGATGAAGTGTAGTATCAGAAAAACCGAGCTAAAATGCTATTTCAAACTTAAACGTGACAGAAAGGCGAAAATGTTATTTTAAACTTATACGTGGCAGACGGACAAGAATGCTATTTGAAATTTAAGTGTGACAGACAGATGAAAATGCTATTTCAAACTTATATATAATAGACAGACAAGAATGCTATTTGAAACTTATATGTGACAGACGGCCAAGAATGCTATTTGAAACTTGAACGTGAGAGCCGGACTAAAATGCTATTTCAAACTTAAACATGACAGACAGACGAAAATGCTATTTGAAACTTAAACGTGGCACAGAGAGAGACAAAATTGCTATTTCAAACTTAAGCATGACAGACAGACGAAAATGCTATTTCAAACTTATACCTGACAGACGGCCAAGAATGCTATTTGAAACTTGAGCGTGAGAGCCGGACTAAAATGTTATTTCTAACTTAAACATGACTGAAAGACTGACAGACAGACAGACAGACAGATGAAAATAAAGCAGATCGATAAAAATGTCTCTGATTCTTTGAGAAATAACAGATTAATCTTATTATTACTATCAGAATTCTTACCAATAGAACTTAAAAGAGTGAAACTCTATGTTTTTAGGTGCACTTAATCATTTTTTCTTTTTCTAATTACCATCATATTCGGCTTAACGTCCGTTAAGTGTTTCTGTGTATAAAAGTGTGCCTGGGTATGACGAGTACTAATCACACACAGAAACACTTTTAACCACAATTTTGATTGCACCCTCCTCAAGACCGAGTACTTTCTCCCGCGTCGGAAGTGCATCGAAAGAGCTATAATACTTCTCTCATCACTATCTAACATAAACCTCAGACTCGGATCTTATTCCTTAAGCCAACATCTAGCAAAAACCGCACTGAAACAATGCAATATATCACGCCACTGCTTAAATAACTGCGATCCCGATTAAATTAACTTTTCATTTTTACTAAATTTCATCCAAATTTCCTTTTTTCTCTTTTTTTCTTTATCCCCCCCTTTCCCATTTTACCGTCTCTGCCGCACGCGTTTCATTATTTTTTATTTTTTCAAATAGTTAAACACGTGTCAATAACAATCCATTGTGCGTTTTTCTTTTCCTATGTTTTTATCTTTATCGAATAAATTTAAAATCTTCACTTTTTCTGAAGACGTTCGGCGATCCGGACGAAACCGGTAAAATCTCTTGTTTTTTGATAATTTATTCCTGTATTTAAATTTGTTTTTTCCATTTGTCTTTTTCACACATCTTGTCTTTCATCTTTCACGGCATTTCATTTTATGATGTATCGTGCATTTTATCCTCATATATATATATATATATATATATATATATATATATATATATATATATATATATATATATATATATATGGTGTGTGTATTTAGGCAGCATATTTTCATTTAGGCAAACATTATTAAATAACACGGAGTGGTTTTGTTTGATGCGACTTTTTTTATTTTTTCAATTTTCCGAATTGTCCATCTAATATTTCGGTCAAATTGATGTAAATATGATCCATGGGTTTCTTGTTCCATTCTTTTTTCTTTTTTGCAAGTACTTTCGATTTGAATCGTCAAATCATCTTCAGGCGGTATTAGTTTTAGTGTCTTTACAAATTATGACTTTACTGTTGTGCTCATTTTTGAATTATAACGGCGAGTAGTGTATAACTTGAAAAAGCGTCTGTAAAGTTGAAATGTACATGAGAGCGTGATGGCGTTCTACACATATGGGAGATTTAAAAGTTTGACTGTTTAAACCGTTAAGAAATTGATGACGTTAAAGAAAGTGCATGTATATATATATATATATATATATATATATATATATATATATATATATATAAATTCTTTGTAGAATGGTAGGAAAAATCCCAGCAGAGTGCTCGATTAATTAAGAATCAAAGTTAAAAATTAAGAGCATAATATTTATTTATTCTGGTACAGAAAAATTAGTACAACATTCGTACCGTCGGTTTCAAGCACGGAAGGTCTTACCCATCCGGCTCTCTTCAGCTTCTGTTGTCATCTGTTTTGGAAATGTGAGGTCACATGACACTCTTGTTGGGACGCGTTATTTGCTTAGTGTGTTGTGTGTGTTTGTTTAAATTTGAATTTAGTGTCATAAGACCGTTGAGATTTAAAACACGGGAGAAGAAAGAGAATTCAAGATTAAAGGGAATAAAAAGGGGAATAAAAAAGGGGGGTAAAAAATAAAAAAATAAAAAAATATATATATGAAAAAATATATATATATATATATATAAATAAATATAAAAAAACATATATATATATAAAAACATTTTAATACTAAGAATAAAGGAATAAAAAAATAATTTAAAAAATAATTAAAAAAATATAAAAAAATATAATAAAAAAAGAAGAAAAAGAGTATAAAAAGTGGGTTAAAAAATATATATATATAGAGAGAATAAATTGTAGAGAATAAAAAAGAGCGAGAGAGAAAGAAAGAATAAAAATAGAAAGAATAAAAATATATAAATAAAATATATAAATAAAAATAATAATAATAAAAAAAAAAAAATAAAAAAATAAAAAAATAAAAAATAAAAAAAAAAAAATTAAAAAATTAAAAAATTAAAAAATTAAAGATTAGGGGGCAGTTGTTTTTGTCTCATACACCCCCAACCGAGACCAACCACGGGGGACCCGCAATAGAAGGAGATCGGTGATCTGGTTTTCCCCACCCTATTCGACCAATACCAAAACAAAGGTAGGCCAACTTTTCCTCAAGTTGCTCGACAAACACTTCCCACCCACAAATGAATTACACAAACTTTTTAACAGAAATTCTGTTAAGATCAGCTATTCCACTGCCCCTTCAATAAGAAAAATTATCTCTGCAGAACCCAAAACAATTACAAACGCAGGCTGCTCATGCCAAGACAAAAACAACTGCCCCCTGGAGGGAAATTGCAAAATCAATTCAATCATTTATGAAGCAACCGTCACAGACCAGAATACCAGTAATGCAGAAAAATATATTGGGATGACGAAGGGAAATTTCAAACAAAGGCTATATGCACACAGAAACTCCTTCAGATACAAAAACAAGGCTAATACGGCACTCGCGACCCGAATATGGCAGCTTAAAGAAGAAAACACACCCTTCACCATCAAATGGAAAATAATTGAGAGAAAACCATCCTTCTCTCCAGCCATAAACAGATGTCCTCTATGTGACGCTGAAAAATACCACATTTCAAAAGCCATCATCGATCCGAATACAGCCTGTTTAAATGTCCGCGATGAAATATTCAAGGGATGTGCACACAAGAGGCAAGCATTGCTTATAAACTGGTCTGACCGATTCACATAATGTCTAACTACCCCCCCTCTACTAATATAAACACAATAAAAACGAACAAACACCTCATCAACCTATATCCACTTAAACTTCAAGAGCAAAAACTCCAGCCTTCACAAAAATACAAAAATATTTAATTTAATTATCAATCACTAGATTACTCAAAAAATTATATCCACATAAATTCCAAGAGCAAAAACTTCGACTTTCACCAAAATGCAAAAATATTTAATTTTTTATTTTTTTATCTTTTATCAACCACCAGATTAATTTTCAAACCCACTTTAACAAACTCAAATATTTCATATTTCCATCTTAGTTACCTCCCTTAGATCCGAATCCCTTCATTAAAAATCACTCCAATCTAAAGATTCTTACACATCAACGATTTTTAGAACGCATACCTTCAAAAATATAACGGCTAATGATACAAATTCATAATTTGGCTCACGGGAATTTCAGAGAAACCCTTTCTTTATTTTTATTATTTTTGTTTTTAATCTTTAATTTTTTAATTTTTTAATTTTTTAATTTTAATTTTTATTTATTTTTTTTTTTTTTTTTTTTTTTATTATTATTATTTTTATTTATATATTTTATTTATATATTTTTATTCTTTCTATTTTTATTCTTTCTTTCTCTCTCGCTCTTTTTTATTCTCTACAATTTATTCTCTATATATATATATATTTTTTAACCCACTTTTTATACTCTTTTTCTTCTTTTTTTATTATTTTTTTAATTATTTTTTTATTCCTTTATTCTTAGTATTAAAATGTTTTTATATATATATATGTTTTTTTATATTTATTTATATATATATATATATTTTTTCATATATATATTTTTTTATTTTTTACCCCCCTTTTTTATTCCCCTTTTTATTCCCTTTAATCTTGAATTCTCTTTCTTCTCCCGTGTTTTAAATCTCAACGGTCTTATGACACTAAATTCAAATTTAAACAAACACACACAACACACTGAGCAAATAACGCGTCCCAACAAGAGTGTCATGTGACCTCACATTTCCAAAACAGATGACAACAGAAGCTGAAGAGAGCTGGGTAAGACCTTCCGTGCTTGAAACCGACGGTACGAATGTTGTACTAATTTTTCTGTACCAGAATAAATAAATATATATATATATATATATATATATATATATATATATATATATATATATATATATATATATATGAAGAAGATTGTTTGTCTATGCTTGGACCAGACAGTGTTTAAGGTAGGGACTCAGATGTAACTTTACACAAGGAATCTAACGGTGTGTGCAGAGAAGTTTAGCAAAATTGTCAGGTTTTCAAAGTCAGACCCAAATAACAATCTGTCTAACATATCGATATATTTATTTAGACTGACTCGAAAATTTCAAAGGGTCACGAAGTAATTCATTCTTTTTTTTTTTTCAACTATTAACAAAAGATTCAAATGGCTGACTTCTTTACAATATCGTTATACTTCGAAATTCGAAGTACATTTGAAGGCTTTAAAACTGACAGAAAGAAAGTAAGTTCTGACATGTGTTTGTGTTTAAAAGGCAAATATGTTTTTTTGTGCTCCTCAACCAAGGAAGCACATTAATTCTATATTTACCATTCCCATAATGCACCTCGTTTTCAGGAATGTCATAATTAAAAGTCTAATTTATTTACATTTATTTTTTAGAGATGTTTTAAAATTAATAATTGCAAAGATAATTCAATCAAAGAAGATATGTATTTTAAAAAATCAGTTTTGGAATAAAATTGATCGGACGTCTTATGAAAACAACTACAAGAAACCTCTTCAACCACCAATTGCCATGGCAAATAACACCCTACCTGAGAGTCCAATGTTTAAACTCCTCGGCCTAACATTCATAGGTAACATTAATTGGAACAAATACATAGAGGACATTGCCAAGGCTGCTGCAAAGAAAATGTGTTCCGTCTACCGTGCTAGAAAACTTCTCACACCTGACAGTATCTTATATCTCTACAAAGCCACCATCCGCCCATGCATGGAGTACTGTTGTCACATCTGGGCTGGTGCACTATCCACTAGTCTCTCCCTCTTAGACAAGTTCCAAAAAAGAGTATCTAATCTAATAGGTCCCTCACTATCCACCAAGCTCCAGCCCCTGTCCCATCGCCACAATGTTGCATCCTTGTTTTACAAGTACTTCAATAGAATGTGCTCCGATGAACTTGCTGCTCTGGTGCCCCCTCGACGTAAATGCACTCGACCAACCCGACAATCAGCTAAATCCCATCCATTCACTGTGGAGGTCCCCAGATGCCAGAGAGCCTTCTACTCCAATAGCTTCTTTCCTCGAGCTGCCGGCCATTGGAACTCCCTCCCTGCTCTCTGTTTCCCCGACTGTACCGACATGCAGAAATTCAAAACTAATGTGAACAAGCATCTCGCTGCACAGCTCCCAATTTAGGATGGCCTCCAAAACTTTTACCCTTATTCTCAGTAGCCCCTTACGTCTACAATGGCAACTTGCTTTGTTTAAAGTGAACTAAGTTTAAAAAAAAAAAACAATTTGTTTAAATATTGAAATTAAATCGCATAAATACATTCGACTTTTTTGTTTTTTACTCTTAAATTTATACATAAACATAAGAAACTAAAAGAAAAATGCATGCTGATCGATTTTTTCTCGAATTATTTTTTTTTTAAATAGTATTTTGAAACTTAAATTCATTAATTACATTTGTCTTTGTAATTAACTATTTTAAATAAATAAAGTATTAATTAATTAATAGATATTTTATTTTTTTACATTTTACCTATAAATTACACGATTTGATCAGATAATTTTAGAAAAAATACATTTTTCAATCGAAGGGCCTCTAAAGGTTTGAATCTGGCCAAAAACTGGCATTTAACTGGCTGTCTTTCAATAAAATCTCCATTTTTAAACTTATACAAAAATCTTATGGCAAACTTTATTCATTTTCTGTTCACAAATGTCTCATGTATAATATTTCTTGGGCTTGAGTCCAAACTTAATTGGAAAGTTAACTCCCTAGGTCAAGACTCCTTGAAATTGCCCTTCAGCCAGTGAAGGTCTTTGAATTTGTACTTCAGTGCGTAGTAAATATCTTCTGAGTGTTGTTTTTATTAACCCTACAGACATTTATTTTTTAAATCGAACTTGTATAGTTACAGATGAACCAAATAATTTATCATTTTTTTTGTGTAATGGGAGTTTTAGAGACAGACTTAGATCTGATGAACTCAGAGGATGATTAAATCTGGACAGTATAAGGAGATATGTGCAAAACAGGAGACTGATATGGCCACATTTACAGAATAGATGAGAGTTCTTGGATTAGTAGATGTAGAATAGTTGAAGTAGCAGGGTCAGTTGGCAGAGGAAGGCCAAGAAAAACGAGAGGAAATGATAAGGACGGATTTGAGTTAAAGAGGGACAAATAAAGACCTGTCCAGAGATAGGGTAGTTTGGAAGTCAATTTTCTAAAAATCGTCCAACACATGCCAGCATATGAAACGAATATGATGATGAATGACTTCATCTTTTCTTTAATATTAGTTCAGTCTAATATTACTGTTACAAACATTTTATTTCTGAAAATCAGACTTTTATACTTATGAATGACCCAAATAAACCATAATTTTTCTCCATCTCTCCGTAACAGTAGCCCAGTCTAATAAATACTAAATTGGTGTAAATGAAGAATATAAAATATAGATTTAAATAAGTAATGCTAAGACAGGTATTTCTCTTTCATAAATGCATGAAAAATAACAGTGAGTGTCGGGAAGAAGCCAGCAGCAGATGAAGGAACAAAAATTGAAACTGTTAAAACAAACAAGTGAAAGAGATTAAGATAGTAGATTGAGATTAAATGTCTATGCCATTGCCATGTTCTTCAGAATTGTGAGATCTATTCCCTGCTTCTTTTGTTCCAGCTTGTTTGATTCGTTGGTCTAGTGGTCTCCATCAATTCGCTATTTTGATACTTCATTGTAATACAGCTTCCTATTCCAGTAGCTTTTTTCCAAGAACTGCAGGCTTGTGGAACTCTCTTCCTGCTGACTGTTTTCCTTCTACCTATAGCCTTGGTTTTTTTTTACAAGACTAAGGCCAATAGGAATCTCTTGTCGTTGCGATAATCATATTTCGTTCTTGTTAGCTCTTTACATCAAGTGACTTCATGCCTTGTCTGGAGCGATTTTCATAAAAAAACTTATGGTTTAGTCTTATTAGACTAGGTTAGTGTTCAGGAGCGACGGAGAAACGTACAAGATTATAGGGCTTTCCGTAACTACAAATGTAGGTTGATTGATTAATATTATCAGCAGTTGATTTTTAGGCAAAAGTAATGGCCATAAAGTGATTATAATGAGAAGCTTTTGTAATAAAGTTTACAGAAGAGCTATGTTATATATATATATATATATATATATATATATATATATATATATATATATATATATATATATATATAAAATTGAAAATAGAAGCCTTTATCAATGCAAGATTAATTTTTTTTCTTCTTTTATTTTAATCTTATTAATTTCGGAATAATATATCATCATCAGAGTTGACCAGTATTGCATAATTTTTTCAAAAAACAAAAATAAACAAACTTTTTTTTTGTTTTTTGATATAATGTCCTTGTTTATGGGTGTTATCCGCGGAGATGTTCTTGGCGGTTATGAATTCAAATTCTGGTTGTAGAACAAAGAAAGAATTGCCATGCTCAAAGTTTAAGAAGATGGGTCGTTCATTTAAAAGCATTGGTGGGTCCGTATTATAAAATTGAAAATAGAAGCCTTTGTCAATGCAAGATTAATTTTTTTTTTTTTTACTTTAATCTTATTAATTTCAGAATAATATTCCATCAGAGTTGACCAGTATTGTGCCATTTTTTTCAAAAAACAAAAATAAACAAACTTTTTTTTGTTTCTTGATATAATGTCCTTGTTATGGGTATATCCAATGTTGTTGGCGATTATGAATTCAAATTCTATAGGGATATCACTTGAAACAAAATTCAATGTCTATAATACTTGTATTTTGTCCGCTTTGCTGTATGCATATGAAATTTGGGTGGTATATAGAAAACACATGAAAAGATTAGAACATTTTCA
>OY744542.1:35103562-35198562 GCA_963556195.1 Sepiola atlantica
CCCGAGAGGTGGGCACTCTGACCATCAAAAATTGCCTGGGCAGCCCCGTCGGCATTCCCCGGTAGGGGCGCCTCAGGCAGTAAGCAATAAACTTACTCCTCCCCAAAGAGGGGAGGCGAAGCCTGGGAGGGTGGACCTCCTAGAACTGCACAGGACAGACCCATAGACCGGCGTAAATCAAGTCCCGAAGGACAAGACAATACAAGTCTACGGGGAACCTAGCAAACGTGTGCCAGGTAAGTATTCTACGTATATGTTTTTTCACTGTCAGAGACACGGTCTCCTAAAGGACATTTAAACTCATATACTAGATTAGGGTTTTCCTATCCAAAACTCTGGACGAGGTCGAAGAATTGTTGGTAATGATGAAGTTAGAGGTTTTAAATTTGCTATAGTAAATAATCAGTTTTATTTTTTTATTTGGTTCAATGGAGAGTACGTTTTTATTAATCATATATTTTAATATGTGTTCGTCTATATTTTATAATTACTAAGTAACTGATTTTAGTAATTAGAAAGCCTTTCTATATGTGCCTCCTTCATATAAATAGAATTTAAATTCCCTTTCTTGATGTGGTAATGTCTCGTGGCCGTTTGGTTATGACACTTGCTTGTGGAATCTAGTGTGATTCTGTAACTGGGTTCGAATCTTGGGACCGTCTGAGATTATCTTTCTTCACACTGATGAGAGCGTATGTAGGTAAAAATGATTTAATATTTACTTAAAATTAATATATATATTTTAATTCATAAATTATTTTTTGTATATATAGATTTTCTTAATTTATAAATTAAATCTTTCGTGCACAAACGGGAGACATGGACACGTGTTTCTGGCTATAAGCCGTCATTAGCATGACTTATACAGGCAGGGATTGAACCCTCAATCTAAATATTCGTAGTCGAGCACTTTACCTCTAGACCAGAATGACCTGCCACATTTGTGCTCGACTTTTTATCGGCTTATCATGTTACACTTATCTTTTGTTATTGTTTTTTTTTTCTGGTGATAGTCGACCGGTGTTTACCGATGTATTTTTATCATTTGTCGCTACCCTGAGCGGTTTGTTTATTTTTATTTTTAAGAATATGCAGAGGACCACATTTTTAATTCGCCCTTAATCAGACGTGTCATCAATTTTTGTATATATAGATTTTTTAATTAATTAATTAATTAATTTATAAATTAATTTCATCAGTCCATGTCGTTTATATATATATATATATATATATATATATATATATATATATATATATATATATATATATATATATATTGTTTTCACTACCCCTCTGACAAAAGAATTTGTAACTTTAATAAATTTATTGCATAATTTGAAAGCATAAATCCATGGAAAATATTGGATTATTTCTTCTGTATGTACCAGTGTTTTGGTTTATGGGTACCATTGTGGTCTCCCCCCCCCCTTATACTACTAACATATCAACCGGTGACTCTTTCTGTCAGTGGATGTTTCTCTGCAACGACCTTTTTCATTTTTTTCTCTGATTTTCTGTAAGACGTGTTGCTAAAGGCGCTGATGAAGAGCCGTTTTGGATTAGCTTTATTAATTTATAAAATAAAATAAAATAAAGTATTTCCAAAATGTTTTGGAAACGATCGTACGCCATACTGGACTTGATGTTCTCATTCTTGGAACAATTATAACGTTTTAATATATATATATATATATATATATATATATATATATATATATATATAGAGAGAGAGAGAGAGAGAGAGAGAGAGAGAGAGAGAGAAGAAAAAGAGTGATAAATATGCGACGATTGTCCAAATTTATTTCAAATTTCAATTGTTCAATGCAAGGTGTATTCAGTAATAAACTAGTGTTTATTATTCATTCCTTAAGCCAAGGCTTTTCAAAGATCGAAATCTTATCATCAGAGGAGAAATACAGATGGATAAGTTGGCTTTCGAAAAAAACAAATATATATATATAGTAGTAATACTACACATCTGGGAGGTGACGGTGGCTAACGACATGGACTGATAACCTGGGTGTGCCAAGTTCGAATCCAGTTCGTTCCACAGAAACACTTTCACTTAGGATGTTGGCAACTTTCATGTGGTCCCTCCCGTAAATACCTGATGTCTTTCTAGAAAAGATTCTGACTAGAAATATATTGGGGAAACCAATACCAACAATAAAATCATCTGATTTATACGAAATGAATGAATGAACGACTACACATCTAGGTTAGATTAGGCGTATGGCTCCCAAAATTCATACTAGAATTGTCCACATGGCATAATAGGTAAGTGGTGGTTAACAGTTACCAATTACTTTTACGTGGTAGTCATCTAGAGGTTGAAGGTTTAATAGCTAAGAATAACATGAAAATGAACACTTCTATCTGCTTATGGCTGATGGAATGAGAACAATCTACCCCTGTTGAATAAATAAAAGGATTCAGTTCAAAATTCCGTTCAGGTTAGCGAGTTTGACATAAAGATTCCCAATTTATTTATCTACCTCCCACAAGGTAAGATGTGACACAAGGTCGGGAAAGTGGGATTAGATAAGCCAGCGCTCGAGAGGTGAGCACTCTGGCCATTTAAAAATTGCCTGGCCAGCCCCGTCGGCATTCCCCGGTAGGGGCGCCTCAGACAGTAAGCAATAAACTTACTCCTCCCCAAAGAGGGGAGGCAAAGCCTGGGAGGGTGGACCTCCTAGAACTGCACAGGACCGGCAACCCCCAATAGACCGGCGTAAATCCAGACCCAAAGGCCCGGACAATACCGGTCCATTAGGCGGGGTAAAAAAACCCTGGTTGAGATTCCCAAGTTTGACTAAAATGTTCTAAATGCAAAAAGATTAACCTGAAGAAAGTCAGGAGTTACATCGGCCGAAACATTGTAAATATAACAACCAAAGTGAAAATAGTAGTCCGAGTAATCCTAATAATCCAAATTATCACTTTTCATCTAAAAAATGCTGAAACAATATTTTCTTGCTAAATGCGCAGATTGCATTTTCTTGGATCGCAAACAGACAGCGGCTTTGATAGTGATGCTTGAAAATATATATTTTATGTGTCCAAACATCTCTACAAGAGGTTCTCTCCGTTTGTAATTTAGAAAAACGCATATGTTGTCTTTTTTCCTTTCTTTTCTTTATATAACTAGCAAGAGGCAGCCATTCAAATTTGCAGTGTACATAAATGGTAAAAATCTCTCAGTGGCTGAGTGTGACATCGACTGGCATCAAAGTAACAATGGAGACAGACTGGCAAGAAGAAATAAAAAGGAGAAAGAGAAAGAGAAATAAATAAATAAAGAAAGAAAGAGCAAGGAAAAAGAGAGAAAGAAAGGGCAAGGAAGGCTGAGAAAGGCTGAGAAAATGAAGAAGAGAAAGAAAAAGGAAGGGAAAGAAAGAGGAAAAAGAGGAAGAGAAACAGAGAGACAAAAAGAAGAAGGGAAAGAGAGAGGGAAAAGAGGAAGGTAAAAAGAGAGACAAAAAGAGGAAGGTAAAGATAGAAAGAGAAGGAGAGAGATAGAAAGAAGGAA
Organism: Sepiola atlantica; assembly: GCA_963556195.1. Taxonomy (NCBI): domain Eukaryota; kingdom Metazoa; phylum Mollusca; class Cephalopoda; order Sepiida; family Sepiolidae; genus Sepiola; species Sepiola atlantica. The sequence goes on from OY744542.1 coordinate 35,107,092, forward strand.
GGGAGGAAGGAAAGAGAGAGAAAGGGGAAGGGAAGAAGCGAAATAAAGGGGAAGGGAAAGAGAGAGGGAAAAGAGGAAAGTAAAGATAGAAACAGAAAGAAAAAGAGAAGGAGAGAGATAAAAAGAAAAAGGGAAGGAGAGAGAGAAAAAGGGGAAGGGAAGAAGAGAGAGAAAGGGGAAGGGAAAGATAGAAAGAGAAAGAGAAGAAGAGAGATAGAAAGAAGAAAGGAAGGATAGAGAGAAAGTGGAAGGGAAAGAGATGGAGAAAGGGGAAGGGAAGAAGAGAGAGAAAGAGGAAGGGAAATAGAGGGGTAAAAAGGAAGGGAAAGATAGAAAGAGAAAGAGAAGGAGAGAGATAGAAAGAAGAAAGGAAGTAGAGAGAGAAAGTGGAAGAGAAAGAGATGGAGAAAGAGAAAAAAAAGGAGAAAATAAGGAGAGAAAGAGAAAGGTAAACAGAGGGAAAGAAAGTGAGAAGTAGGGAGAAAAAGAGAGAGATAAATAGAAATTCTAATTGACGTTAGACACATGGAGAGAGAACTAAAAGTTTTTTTCCGTTGTGATAGCAAGATGCTTTCTTGCTGTGAATATCTTACAAGGAAAAACCAAATATTGGAGCTCAGTCGAGCACCTTCCATATGCTTCTTTGGAGCAACTTAATGAAAAAACGTTTGAAATATTTTACCATTGTGAAAAAGATGGTGGCAAATTTTCCATCATCATGTCAATGCACAGTGTATGAATCTGAAGTTGGAAAGCAGAAGTGGGGTAGATCCAGATCCAGATCCAGCACGAGGGGGTCATGGTCTTGCCCTTAATCTATGATGTGGGGGCTGTCATTAGGAGACCACATTTTGTAACCAAATCAATATGTTAATATTTTCTAGTGACCTAAAATTAAAGAATTATCAAATTTTAATGAAACTTTCAGTATTTATTCAATAAATAAAGGAGAGAATTTTAATGCCTACCAGACACTATCCTCAAAGTCTCTCTGTACAGGGATTTGTCAGGACAACCTGGCATGAGGATACTTCCCCCTACAAGTAAACCCTGACCAAATCTTCAAAATAATATAGTATTCAAAAACCATATAAGAGATCCCCTCGGTATGGCTACCGCACAATGGCTTATACGAGGAATAGTGCACCTTCTTCAAGTGATGTTGCCTCTAGTAACAGCACTAAGCTGTATGCTCCACCAGACTAGATGAATTCTTGTCCTGGAATCCGGTAAGACCAAGAGACTACAAGAAAGATATACTATGAGATAGTTAACTGGTCAATTGGGGAGAGGAAAATTGATATTCTTCACTTTTTTGCTAACTCAATGTCTGAGAGGTAAAGGAGAACTTTAATGCAACACTCGGGTATCTATGTATCACATATAGAGATCAAGTGTAAGCCCCAGGAAGGGGCCCCTTGATTTCTGAGAACTTCCACTAAAGTAAAGTATATCTTATTCAAGTCGAGAATCCTTCTCGGACTCTTCTAATTTGTTCCCTCCAACCATCTCTGTAAGACATTGTTGTCGGCAGATCCTTCCACATAGAATCCAAATTCTTCTACAAGTTAGTCAATGTAGATGTGATGAGGTCTTCCAACCAATCTTCTTCCGCATAATGGATTCTATAGGAAGGTGTCATTTACAAGTTCTGACTAACTTCTCCAAGAGTGACCAGTAAACCTAAACCTTCTCTTTCTCTCTTGAGATAGGACTGAGATAGGAAGAAGGTGTCTATATAGGCATTTCTTGGTTGGGGGTTTCCTCCAGCTGAAGTCCAATTTAACTTGTAATATCCTTGTGTATGTTCCATCAAGTGATGCCTCTTGCTACTTCATCAGTGTCCAAGTTGTCGGGTCATAGAACAGGAGAGATTTCACTGTGATTTTAAAAAGTCCATTTTAAGATTGTAAGAGAGGAAGGAAAAAAACAATGTTCAAAAGGAAAAAGGAAAATTTGGATAGTTAGAATCAAATAGTGATTTATCAGATTAATTTCTATCGATGACAAACTTCATGAAAATCCGACAAGATAACTTTATATCTTAGATAATAATAAAAATAATAATAAAAATAATAATAATAATAATAATAATAATAATAATAATAATAATAATAAGAAGAAGAAGAAGAAGAAGAAGAAGAAGAAGAAGAAGAAGAAGAAGCAACCTTGACAGGTACCACACAAAATGATCATGACGGGATCAAGGAGAATCAAAAGACCGAGAAGGGAAAGCACTAACCAGATCTCCACTGAAGGGGTGCAGAGAGTACTGGGACTTTAGGGAGGCTTTTTGCCACCTAAATTCCGGAGAAAACCAATGGTCGGTACCAATGAGAAATCAATGGTGAATGACTGTTGCGATAACGCAAATTGATTTGCAACCTTTATCGAAAAGAGATTAAGAGTGCTGGAAATCTTGGGAGACTGTTCTCACTCAGATTCCAGGGGCACCACTGATTATTGTCAATGAGCAATCACTGATACTGACTTGTGTGAAAACTCCTAGTGAGTAAATAATCGTCTTTTTTTTTTCATTTTTCGTCTTCATGTCTCATGCTGAGACATATATATATATATATATATATATATATATATATATATATATATATATATATATATATAGCATCCGAGTATGGTATAGATCCACAGGGTATAAATTCAGGGGAGTTGAACCGGGTTTATGAGAGTGCTCAATAAAAATATAAGGCAGAAGTACAAATATAAATGATAATTTATTTCATTTCGACTACAAAATTGATTTTGTTTCACGAAAGCAGTCTGAGGGGCTCACGATCTAAAATCCTAGAACACAATACTAACACACAAAAACTCCACATACTAGAAGCTTTACTAATTAAAACAAAAAAATCGGCTATTAACAAGATTAATTTTAACACTAGTACTAATATACTTAAATGCTTATAATACTTAATAAATATAGTTTCATATCTAAATTTTTCCCGCCATAATTAATTATAAATCTCACTCCAGGTCTTTACCTGTTTGACATTACTCCACTGAAGATGGACCCAGATGGGTCAGAAAGTACTCCGGACCAAAACGTTAATTACGGCAGTTTCATCAGCCAATTTTCTTCCGAGATTAAGACTTTAATGATGGAAAATTGAAGGGATCAATACGAAAATATCCAGACAAGAATTGTCGGTTATTTTTTAATAATACGTGTCTTAAGGAAAAAATGCTGCCTCGATACATATATATATATATATATATATATATATATATATATATATCAAATACTGACCCAACGGATCATGCGTGGTCTAGTATTTTTAAGGATTACAAATTGTCATATTTATATTCATAATGATTTTTAAAAGAATACAAGTTTGATAGAATTTAAATTCATACCAGATTAGCGCATATGCACAGAAACATATTTTCTAAATCATGTTAAAAGCGACTCTATATAATTTTTCTCCAGACAAAATTTTAAGTAAAAGGACAACAAAAAAAAATGAGGAGGTCACAAAAGCACTGCTGAAACCATCCGTTTTGGAGTATTCCAGCATGCTTGGACATACCTCAGTCAGAGGTTCACAGGTAGGTAGCGCTATTTCTCTTGGTACATTAAGGTTTTCTCTCTTGCCTCTTTCTGCAAAGAATTTAGACAACAATCTGTTTGTATTCTTCTGTTTGCATCTTTGGAGGAATTGAATGAAATACAGCCGGAAATATGTCTCCCTGTGTCAGGTTGTTTTGTTTTACGGCATATCACGCCTTTCCGGGTAATCTAATGCCGAATCCGGTCATTTTGGTGAAAGTTTTTATGCTTCAATTTCTTTATATGTTCAAGTATCTATTCATGGTGTTTGGTTGAGGGAAAGGGGAGGGAAAGAGGAGGGAGGGAAATTGCTGTTTTTTGTTGGGATTTTGCAAAACATGATTGAGTTTTGCAAAAAGAAAAAACAATAAAACATTAATGCTTGGTGCATTTTGGGTCAAGAAGCCGATATTTTCAGACAGCCTGATCTGGTAGCACCAGACGTGTGTAAGAGAAAGTGGACAGAGAAAGAGGTGATGTATTATGATAAAAAAAAATTTCTGAAGAAAGTTGACTGAGCTCCAATCCTTCGCCCCACCTCTGTAAAACATTCACAACAAGAACCCGCCTGGCCACAACCACATCAGAGAACTTTCCTTTCTCTGTCTGCGATTTAAAATGCAAACAAATATTCCAACCATAAATATTTCTGCATAAAGATTCTAAGAAAGCAACTATAATCTTATTCTAACAAAACAAGTGATTAATATTCTAAATAAAAACGACTATTCTTAAAATGTGTGCGATAAAAATGCTATTTCAAACTAAGCATGACAACGAACGGACAGAGTTTCTTATAGAAATGTGTGGGTGTAACTAAATCTGCTATTTCATACATAGTCGTGACAAACCAACGGAATTGCTAGTGAAATGTTATTTCAAATTTAAGCATAACTGATCAAAAGAAAATTCTATTTCAAATGTAAGCATAACAGATCAAAAGAAAATGCTATTTCAAATTTAAGCATAACAGATCAAAAGAAAATGCTATTTCAAATTTAAGTATGACAGACCAAAGAAAATGCTATTTCAAATTTAAGCATAACAGATCAAAAGAAAATGCTATTTCAAATTTAAGCATAACAGATCAAAAGAAAATGCTATTTCAAATTTAAGTATGACAGACCAAAGAAAATGCTATTTCAAATTTAAGCATAACAGATCAAAAGAAAATGCTCAATCGTGACAGACTAAAGAAAAACGGATTTTTTAATTAATTTCAAAACTATTGAGTCAATCGAACTCAAACTTTAGACGCATATACAGGGATAGTATCACAATTGACACACTTGACGTGTAGATTTTAAAATACTAAGATTTATTGAGAATAATTTAAGTGTGACAGACCAAAGAAAATCGTTTTTTTAACTGACAAACTCTAGAAGTCAATCCAACCCAAATGTAAGTCAACTATTCAGGCTATTTCGACAATCGACACATTAATGTTCATGAAGATATTGAACAAAATAAGAAAGAAAACAATAAACGTTATCGACTGATAAAAATTGAAGTGTTTAAACCAAATAAATAAAATCGAATAAGCTAATAGTAAAACAAACCATTGAAGAAAAGAGTATAAAATCAGCAGATAATTGTTACGTGCAGAAAGGCATCTCTTTGTAAATTAAGAAAAAGAAAATCAAAAAATTGATGTTGTGAATGGCAGAACACGAATGGAATCAATTTACGTATCAAAAGTGAAAACCAAGAAAGCCTTTTACAGTCGAAAAACAAAAAGTAGACTCTGGATATCGAGTATCGAGTGACATAGTTTTATTTTTTAAGAAATCGTTAAAACCTGTAAAAAAGAATAGGAGAAATTTGAATCAAAAGGAAGATTGACTTCATACAATACATAGCACTAAAAAGAACAGCTGAAATATTATGGAAAACCCTCAAGTGTAGAAACCAACACACATAACCAGGTCATGCAGACCAACCACATCATCTTTCACAATTTTACTATTGCATGTGTGTCCTCGCTGTATCCCTCCACCATCGTCTTTCTTCTGTAATGCTTACTAGTGCATCTACCATTTTCTCAGGATATCTGGATTGCAGAGTTATCACAGTTCAAATCATTAACAACATAATCCACGTTACTTTCGGTCGACCTCTCTTCATATCAATTGCTAAATAGCTAGAGCTTTTATTAGCGCAATTCGTACTAGTGTATCTTCACTCAGTCTCATGACATGCCCCACGTCTTTTTATTAAATTTAGACGTCTTTTCTTGATTGTTTTACTCCAATTTTCATACTTCATTTTCTTGTAGAGTTCTTCATTTGGTATTTTCTTTTACAACTTGACATTTGTCACATATCTTAGTAGTCGCATTTGATAGCTGTCTATCTTGTCATTCAGTGTCTGGTTTACCGCACATATTTCAGAGTACCAAATTTTTTCGTTTTCCCTTCATCTGTAGGTTGTGCGCATGTGCGCATGTGCGGTTTGCCAAAACGAGGCCCGGATTCAAACAGCGTTCAAGTGACTTAGTTTTTGTTTGATCTTATACGCTATCCACTTGGCGATACGGGTATCAAGAAAGGACCAAGACCGAGAAGTCGACGGCTCGATCCCCACTGACTCCCAAGAATATTTTTTTTATATAAACATAAACGAAGAGGAGGGGGAGGAGGACGCGCAGGCAAGACAGAGATAGTACTTTTAATGATAGAAATATGTTACGTTTTTGCCCCGGGCGATGGGGAGAAGCAGAGGGGGGATGAGGGTCGGAATTAGAGAGAGATTGTTACACTTTTGCCTGCATAGATGATGGGGAAACGGGGGGGGGGCTCCGGGCAACGCCGGGTACACCTGCTAGTATATATATATATATATATATATATATATATATATATATATATATATATATATATATATATATATATATATAAAGATGCAAACAAGATTGACAGAAGAGTAGAAGGGTAAGAATACACATTCAAAAATAGTGACAGTAAAATCAATCAATTAAAAAGTAGAAAATTAACTTTTGATAAAGGTAAAACCTAACTGGGGTGATTTCAGAATATTCATCAGATGAACTCTAATCCCAACCCATTCTGTTCAATGCACCTTTCATATCGTGAAGAAATGGACCTAAAACCTCTGTTAATTTCACTGTCAGTATTTTGAAATGTGCATTCTCATTCTTTTACTCTTTTACCAATCTTGTTTGCAGGTCAAAATTAGTAAATTGAACGAGTTATAACGATGCAAAGGTGCATACATCTTTTTGGGACACACACACACACACACACACACACACACACACACACACACACACATATATATATATATATATATATATATATATATATATATATATATATATATATAGAGAGAGAGAGAGAGAGAGAGAGAGAGAGAGAGAGAGAGAGAGAGAGAAAGAGTAAACATTTACACACATCCAAGGAAAATGAAACTGCCAGAAATCCTATAATCTGACATCCCCCTCAATAAAGACACACACACACAGAACCATACACATGTAGGATCAGAAGGGGGAAAGCACCATCCAGACCTCCACTTGAAGGGTGCGAAGAGTATCCACCTTAATTCCAGAGAAAAGCGATGATTGTTATCAGCGAGAAATCAATGGTAAACGGCTGTTGCGATAACATAAAATGAGTTATCAAAAAAAGCGGAGAGTTCTGGAAATATGTGGAGACTTGATGTCACTCAGACTCCATGGAACACCACTTGCTATTGCCTGTAAGCATTCACTGATAAGGACTCATGTGAGATCTCCTAGTGAATAAATAATAATAATAATGCAGTGAGGAATCAATGGTAAAGGGCTGTTGCGATAATGCAAAATAATTTGTAATGATTATCGAAAGAGGCAAGAAGTGCTGAAAATCTGGGGAGACTTGCTGTCACTCCGACTTCAGGAAACACCGCTGGCCATTGTCAGTGAGCAATCACTGACGATGACCTGTGTCATAACTCAGAGTGAGTACATAATAATAATAATAATAATAATAATAATAATAATAATAATAATAATAACCTACCCCCCCCCAAATGATTGCATCAGCCTTGGCTGACACCACACAAAATAGTCATAGAGGGCCAAGGAGGATGGGAAGACTGAGGAGGGACAGCACTCACTAAATAGATCTCCACTGGAAGAGTGCAGAGAGTGCTGGGACCTTGGGGAGGCTTATTGCCACTCAAATCCCAGGGGAGACCAATGGTCGTTGCCAGTGAGAAATCAATGATAAGCGGCTGTTGCGATACTGCAAGGTCATTTGCAATACTGCAAGGTCATTTGCAGTGGTGATCGAAAAGAGGTGGAATGTACTGGAAATCTGGGGAGGCTTGTTGTCACTCAGATTCCAGGGAACAGCACTGGTTGTTGTCAGTGAGCAATCACTGATGATGATTTGTGTGATAACTCCTAGTGAGCAGAAATAATAATAATGATAATAAAATAAAGAACTGAGGCATGTAAACCTGAAGACTAGGAAACTAATGACCATGCATAATGCACTACATCCGAAGGATGATATTAAGCGACTCTGTATGAAAAAGAAAATGGGGAAAAGGACTGGTACGTATAGAAGACTGTGTGGATAACACAAAAAAAGATTGAAAAAATACATAACCCAGAACACAGAAAGGCTGATCATTGCAGCAAGAGACACTGTCAATATGAACAAGACAGGAAGCAGCAAAACGAGAAACGAAAAGATGAGAAAAGAAAAATAGGAAGAGAAACAGCTACATGGACGATTCATAAGATTGACAAGAGAAGAAACTCACGAAAACACCTGGACATGGCTAAGAAAAGGACACTTGTAAAGAGAAACGATATCGCTACTGACAGCTGCACAGAACAATGCGATTAGAACAAACTACATTAAAGCTAAAATAGATCAAACCCAGGAAAACAGTAAATGTAGACTCTGTGGGTGAAGAGATAAAACGGTAAATCACATAATAAGTGAATGCAGCAAACTAGCCCAAAAAAGAATACAAGAACAGACACGAGTGTGTGGGGAAAGCAGTAGATTAGGAACTGTGCAAACAACTTCATTTTGAGCATGCCGACAAAGTGTATATACACAAACTGGAGACAGTACTGGAAAACGAAAATCACAAAATCCTCTTAGACATGAAGGTACAAAGAGATAAACTCATCTGAGCAAAAAGATCGGACGTCATAATAGTTAACCAGAAGGAAAAAACTGCTAAATTGTAGATTTTGCCATCCCAGCAGACAACAGGGTAAAGATCAAGGAGATGGAACAACGAAGCAAATACACGGAACTTGCCAGAGAACTGAAAGGGATATGGAACATAAAGAAAGTCGATATAATACCAATAATCATAGGAGCACGAAGAAAGAGTCCCAAAAAAACTGGAAAAAAGCCTAGGAGAAATTGGAATCAAAAGGAAGACTGAGGCTATACAATGGACGGCAATGATGAAAACAGTTGAAATCTTAAAGAAAATCCTCGACTACGGAAACTAACTCACGCAAACTATGAACGCTAACCAGCTACACAGAAGTTGCAATAGAAATAAAAGAAAACCATTAAAGACACCACCTGAACCCAAGGGAACTGAAACTGCAAGAAATTTCATAAACTGACCCCCTCCCTCAACACGATGTGATGGCGCCAGCCTCGGCTGACGCCACACTAACCAGACCTCCAATGGAAGGGTGCGGAGAGTACTGAGACCTTTGAGAGGCTTATTGACACCCAAATCCCAAAGAAGACCAATGGTCGCTGCCAGCAAGAAATCAACAGTATACGTCTGTTGCAATAACACAAAATTATTTTAAATGGTTACTGGAAGAGGTGGAGAGTACTGGAAATCTGGAGAGACTTTTGTCACTCAGACTCCAGGGAACACCACCGGTTATTGTCAGTGATCAATCACTGATGATGGCCTGTGTGAGAACTCCTAGTAAGTAGTAGTAGTAGTAGTAGTAGTAGTAGTAGTAGTAGTAGTAATTTATTTTTAATTGGTGCCGGCCTAGGCTGACACCAGACAAAATATTTGTAGAGGGTTGAGGAGGATGAGAAGACCGAGGTGGGACAGCACAAACCAGACTTCCACTTGAAAAGTGCAGAGAATGCTGGGATATTGGGGAGGCTTATTGCTACCCAAATCCCAGAGAAGACCAATTGTCTTTACCAGCAAGAAATCAATGGTAAGCGGCTGTTGCGATACCGCATCGTTATCGAAAATAGGTGAAGAATACTGGAAATCTGGGGAGGCTTGTTGTCACTCAGACTCCAGGAAATACCACTGGTTGTTGTCGGTGAGTAGTCACTGACGATGATCTGTGTGAGAACTCCTAGTGAGTACAAATAATAATAATAATAATATGAAAAGCAACTTCTCGAATTTGAAATAGAACCGAATCAAGACAGCCGATCTTGTGCACACACAGGACACAATATCCTTTCAGATAGAGCTTTAGAACAATAATAAATGTTTTAACTTAAGATTTTACTGCAGTTTCACGTGATTTCCGATCGTCAGAAGTGTAATAATAAATCGTAAACGTCTCTTTTCATTTGGCCAAGATCAAAGTGTAGTATCTGTTCCGATGGATACTACACCCTTGGTCTTCGGGTCTTGATTCCGTCGATCTGTGGGTTTGTCCTGTGCAGTTCTAGGAGGTGCACCCTCCTAGGCTTTGCCTCCCCTCTTTGGGGTGGAGTAAGTTTATCGCTTACTGCCTGAGGCGCCCCTACCCAGGAATGTCGACAGGGCTGCCCAGGCATTTTTTGTAGGTCAGAGTGCTCACCTTCTCGGGCGCTGGTTTTTCAAATCCCACTTTCCCGACCTTGTGTCACATCTTACCTTGTGGGAGGAAGATAAATAAAACGTCTCTTTTCATTTGAAATAAATCTAATACAAATTAAATTAGATTCGATGTAACATTGGACAGTTTATAAATATTTTTTTTTAATTTTGAAATTGTTAAAATTTCTTTATTGGTTCCTATGACGAACGTTTCGGTTAATAAAATTTTTTTCAGGGATAACCCAATATATTAATCACCATCATCGGTTTTGCATGCTGGCATGTGTTGGAAGTCTTTAAGAAATTGACTTCCAAACCAAACTATCTCTGACTAGGTCTTTATTTATCCCTCTTTATCTCAAGTCCATTTTTATCACTTCCTTCCGTGTTTTCCTTGACCTTTCCCCGGTGAACTGGTTCTGCCTGCTACCTCAGCTGCTCTACATATACTGACCCAAGAACTCTCATCCATTCTTTCAACGTGGAAATACTATTGAAATCTCTTGTTCTGCACACATCTCCCTATACTGTCCATATTTAATTTTCCTCTGAGGTCATCAGAACTAAGCATGTCTTTAAGACTCACATTACACATTCATCTTATAAATAAAGATAAATAAAGATATCTTAATAATTGAAAAATTCTGTTTTCAATATATATATATATATATATATATATATATATATATATATATATATATATATATATATGTATATATATATATATATTTCTTTTTTTTTTTTTAACACCTAATATAAGTTAGCAAAACATTTATACGGAACAAAACTTAGATTTAGTATACAGAACGTTTATGTTTTAGTCTTTTAAGGGAAGTGGGGTCTGATCAACTCTGCTGGGAAGCCATAAAATTAAATACTGTCTTGTTTTTAAATTCCCGAAACAGTTTTTCATGGTAAACAACTGATGATCCCTTAAATGATGTTAGAAGCAAACTAATATAATAACTGTAAAAGTTAAATTGACTTACATGAGTGATTTTCCACTGAACGACTTGGGACTTAAGGGTTTTTTGGGTTTTTTTTTATATAGTTTTAATGGTTGAGAAACTTCCAAGACTATATATATATATGTGTGTGTGTGTATGTTTATATATTTATATGCATAGGATTCATTCCTAAACTAATTAATGGATCAATATGAATTTTGGAACACAGCTGCTAAGCGTAAGGTTGGGTAATGTGGGCTATATTTAGTTTAATTTAGCTTCATACAAAGGGAGCAAAGACGGGGTGGAAGCTCTTCATAAAAATTCAGATATCTCTGAGTTTTGTGAAATTTTAACAATAGATATTTGACATCAATGAATAAATATTCCGCAATATTTCTTTGAAGTATTTTAAAGAGTTGGGGGGGGGGCATAATATGGGCACAACATCCCATTTGAAAATTAAAATATTTCAGATTTGCATTAAATTTTATCCATAATCCTTAAACACTCTGAATTTCAATGACTTCTTCTGACCCCTTAAGCTTAAGCCTTAAATTTTATAGATTTTCTAGAATCAATATCATATAATGGATTTTCATCAAAATTTGAATAAGGGTTCTAGACATAAGGTTTAGTAGCATTATATGTTGATTTTAATTTTCGTAAAGAGACACCAATGGTGGTGCAAAACTGTTCTGTTCCGGGAATTTATTTTTACCTGTCCTGGGATGGGTATTCTTCTAGTATATATATATATATCGTTGAAAATGTTATTTTATTTGGAAAATTGAATTTTCACCAAATGCGTTTCTTGAGTTTTCATGTTTCATGCCTCACGAATCAGAAAGGACGTAAGGTTAATGAAGCATTCTTATGACTTGTAGAAATAATGGTAGATATCTTTTATTTCTCGTTATCGTCTTTTGCCAGAAAAAAATACATTTTGGAAAACTCTAAAACCTCAAAAGCCAACAGAATACAATCGTTTATAAATATGGCTTCTCGGGGAAACATTAATAAATTAATATGTTGTCCATTTGTATCTTTTTCTCTCCGTCTCGGATGTACGTTATAGTGTAAAGCATATTCATTTTCAAAATAAGTGTATACTAATTTAGTATTACTTAATTTAGTACCAATTAATTTTACCATTAATTATCAACAATAAAAGTACAGCATGAATGATTTTAATTAAAACTATAATATTTGTGTCCGTTTGTAGTTTTTCCTTCTTTCTGTGGGATGTATCCTTAGTCTAAGACGCATTCATTTTCAAAATAAGAGTAAATTAATTTTGTGGTATTTAATTTCACTTAACGCGAAATGGATGACAATAAAAGTACATCATCTACAAATAAGTGTTTTTAATTAAAAAAATAATATTTTTATTAATTTATATTCTTTTAAAAAAATTTTTTAATACATCTAATCACATTGATCAGATCCATAAAAAAAACACTATTTTTTTAAAGATGGCTTGAACGAATCCAGGTATAAAAAAAAAAGTTACAGGCAAAAATCACAGAAAAAAAGTCACGGTAAAAAGTCACAGAGAAAAAAGAAACAGTGCAATGTTGTCACCCTTTTTGGGGTCTTTCTTTCGTACAAAGGTTAACTGTCAAAGTCTCACTTTTTGAAGGTTAATTATGAGATATGAACAAGAAAAATTGACTGTAAGTGACTTTATTGCCGGCCACTATAAATTAAGTATGGCTTTTTTCTGTGACTTTTTTGTTCTAGTCAAAATTGGCTTATTTTTTTGTGACTTTATTATCAGGCAAGACTTCAAGAGCTGACTTCCTCATGTCTGCCGTTAGTGTTAATATTTGTAATATTACATGAAAAAATGTCGCGTGATGAAACAAACAAATAATTCTTCTAACAAATATCCTACCCTAAATTTGTACACCAAAATAATTTTTTTTTTTTAACTTGACTAGGATTCCTCAAATTTCGGTTTCTTTGAAGTATTTTAAAGGGTTTTTAGGGGGCATAATATGGGAACAACCTCCCATTTGAAAATTTAAATATTTCAGATTTGCATTAAATTTTATCCATAATCCTTAGACACCCTGAATTTCAATTTCTTCTAATGACCCCTTAAGTTTAAGCCTTAAATTTTACAGATTTTTTAGAATAAAAAATCATAAAAATAGTTCAAATCTAACTACATTTCATCTATTCTGCCCTCGGTCAGTGAAGAGGAAGTCCTTCCAGGCTAGACAATTTTTATTTTTGTCCCAATCCAGAGTGCCCCTGTTGGGGAAGCTTGATTTTTCCCCACATTAAAAACCGACCTTGTGTCTTAATCTGCCCTCGTGGGGAGTCAAGTAAATAGGTTGTTTTTTTTTACATTATTACAATGCTTAATAAATTTCTTTAAGAAAAAATAACAACAAAAATTAAATGTAGAAATAATTATATTTAGATGCTACAACGATTTGACAACTATCTATAATGTAATATCTAGAGTGGATATTACTGTTGCTTAACTATATTATTAATAAACCGAATTTTTTTCTAACCTAAAAGACAGATGTCAGCATCAGCCAAAGAATATAGGTAAGAGTAGATCTCATCAAGATTCAACCATTTTTCCTTCCATTCACATATGCTTACTATGAATGACAATAAGTCTGAATGTGAGAGCTTTACATTTTTAGTAGAAATAAAATAATTGTATTTGAATTGTTCAAATCTAACTGAACATACAGTAACGTTTATGACATCTTAACCATTACAAGGGATTGAAATAGATATCGCCCCCCCCCCGAAGAGAACGTCATTTATTGTTCATGTAATATATAATGCAAATACGAGACTCCTACATGAAAGTGTATATTGCTATTTACATAAACCTACGCAGAAGAATACACATACTTAGATACATACATAAACACTTACATATAGTGTCATTTTATACTGATTACAAATCTTTAGAAAAATACATTTACTACTTTGTGTTGATCATCAACATAGATAGATAGATAGATAGATAGATAGATTTTAAACTTCATAATATGTCTATATATTTAACAAATGTATATATATCTATATATATATATATATATATATATATATATATATATATATTGTTAGAGAAATCTTAACTGAATGATCTGTACTAGTATACGTCATTTTTCATAAAAAAATCTTTAAACATGAGATTTACAACAGTCTTGATCTCAATGTCCTCTCTACATACATACATATATATATATATATACATATATATATATATATATATATATATATATATATATATATATATATATATATATATATATATATATATATATATATATATATATAATGGATAATACTATACAGTAAAATTTCGATTAGTGTATAGTAATACATATAATACATATATTAGACTCTTACAAACGTATCTAAGACCTCTGTGTTTATTCCTCCTAAACTACATAGCTATATATATATATATATATATATATATATATATATATATATATATATATGTGTGTGTGTGTGTGTGTGTGTGTGTGTGTGTGTGTGTGTGTATTTATAAAAAAATAATGTGAAAAATATATAAATGTTTATATATTTTCTATTTCTTTTTATTTGATGACGTATAAGTAATACAAAATGTCTTTTTACAAAAAGGTTATTTCTTTAAAGAACAGAATTTTCGGCCGTTTCCTTTGGCCTTCTTCAGTATATATATATATATATATATATATATATATATATATAGTCAAAATTGAAAATTCTCATAAGAATTATTAAAAAATGATGTTTACTACTTTATTTTGATCTTTAATTCACACATACAGTGGGTGGGTGTGGGTGGGTGTGTTTGTGTGTGTGTGTGTTTGTGTGTGTGTGTGTGTAAACAAATATATAAACACCTCAATGGCTGTATCGAACATTACCAATATAAGAACCTTATGGGTTGCACACCAATATAGTCATCATTGATGTGAGAAATAGTCATTTTATAAATGTGTATAAATACAATGTTGGTACCATTGTATGACATTCATTTATTTTGGGGTTTTTAAACATTCAGTTACATTAACAAATTTCCATATGTAATCAGGTGACTTATAAAAACAAAACCAACGAGACGATTGGCGGGGGGGGGGCAGGAGGGGGAGTGCTGTTGGAAGGGGAGGGGGTGCGTTGGTGAAGGGGGGGGGGGGGGTAACCGATACAACAGATGCTTGAAAACGAAAGGTGGGTGCGAAATAATGGGTAAATATTGCAAATTCTTACCTGAACGTTATATCAGGACAGGGCTGTATCTTCAACATAATGACAACAACAACAAAATAAATAAATAAATAAATATATATCCTTTGTCAGTTGTTCAGCTATTGAAGATTGGACATTATGAAAGCACAACAATGACGGTGATACACGGAAGCATCCTCCTCAACCAGCGGTAGCAGCTGCGTCCATCTTAGAGCTGAATGAATTATGATTATCGCCTGTAGAATGATAGAAGATGATGTAGCAGTCAGCTCACTGGCAACCCATAGCAACACTGATGTTAATATTCATGAGAAGAAGAGGAAGAAGAACAAAGAAGAAGAAGAAGAAGAAGAAGAAGAAGATAGAGGCGGTAAAAGTAGTAGTAGTATATATATATATATGAATACACACCACACACACACACACACACACACAATATGAACACTTTAGATATCTCCCAATATCTGATCAATACTAACAAGTGGCGTTTGCTTAATCCTGCATCATAGCAGTTGCAGCATCAGCAGGAGCTGCCATCGAATTGGGATGCTGCTGCTGATTCTGCCGCCGCCGATATCATCATTGCCACCATTTGCATTATAAAGCAAAGGAACAAAAAAATAATAGTCGCATCATTAACCATTAGATTTATTAGGCTCATTCTTTCTTTCTTTTTTTGTTATCCTAATTAAAGCCATGAATTATCTTATTACAATGGGGTAGGTATTAAAGAAATATATCTAAAATAGGAAAATAATCTCTATATAAATAAAACTGTCCGACCATTTCTCGTGTGTGGGTGTTTCTCGCCTCTATGTGACTTACACATTATTATTTTATTATTATTATTATTATTAATCGAGTATCTATTGAAATCAAAAATGTACTAAAACGAATTTTTAAAAAATCCTATTTTGTTTTAAATCAATTGATTTCGCAAAAAATAAAACATTCTTCAGTTGCCATGTAAGGAAAGGGTGGTAAAAATTTACACAGAAAAGGATACAGTAGCCAAGCACCTGTCCAAATTCACCTTGAATTGATGCGTTGTTGGCACATTTATTATCTCTTTTTGGGAGTCTATTCCAAGGTTCAGGGATCCTGATTGAGAAGGCGGCCCTCCTCCGATTCAATCGAAATCGGCAGTGAATTAATTATGAAATTAAATCCACCACAATGCATTTCGGTTTATTCGTAAACAAGTCAGCCATTTGTAAAAAGAATGAATTACTTTGTGACCCTTCGAAATTTGAAAGGAATTTTGAAAGTATTTAAACTGCCGAATAGAAAATCATAAACAGCATAATCACGTTGACACACCGGTTCCTGTTAGATAAGCAACGTTAAGCCTGGTCAGTATTAAAATGGATGATCATTTGGGAATATCAGGTCCCATATGCGGGATTGCTCTCTGTTTATCTTAGCATTGTTTCCAGTCGTCCTGGACTTCTCCTTGTCACTGAAATCAAGCAGTGCCAATTCCGGGAGGTGTGGCTGAGGATTGCGCAACCCTTGCTTTACAATAGACTCTCTGTGCAGGGGGTATCCATAGTGTCTCAAGACTGAACTGAGGCATGTTGGTGAGAAAGTCATTTAAAATGGCTTTAAAATTTTTAGCAAATCCTTTAAAATTTTTAGCATGTATTAAAAGATTGAAAGTTTTGGAAGCTATTTACATCCAATAATTTTATAAATAGAGATTAAAACAGTATTATCTTAACAACGATTGGTTATAGTTTTTATAATAATTTGGTTCAATTAATAATTTACTGACCAAACGATACTTAGAATAATTAAATTTAACTTTCAAAATCCTATTTAAAAAGAAAAATTATAATTTGAAAAAAAAAAAAAAAAAAAGGAAACGACATAGCTTAAAAAAAAAGATTGAAAGTTATAAAATAAATTAAAAAATCCCGGACAACGCCAAGTAGGTAAAATTAGCAAGTGTACATCTTCATAGGCAATATCATTTGAATTTAGACATTCTGTATCATCATCATCATCGTCTGTTTTACATGCTGGCATGTGTTGGATGGCTTTTAGAAATTGACTTACAAACCAACCTATCTCTGGACAGGTCTTTATTTATCCCTCTTTCTCTTAAGTCCATCCTTATCACTTCCTCCCATGTTTTCCTTGCTGTTTCCCTTGAACTGAACTTGCTACCTCAACTGTTCTATATCTACTAGCCCGAATCCAGTCATCCATTCTTTCAACATAGCCATACCATCGAAGTCTTCTGTTCTGCATACATCGTCCTATACTGTCCAGGTTTAATCTTCCTCTGAGGTCATCAGATCTAAACCTGTCTTTATCACTCACATTACACATCCATCGTACCATTCTCATATCATTGCTCTTCATGCAACGCATGTCTTCAACCCTCACTGGCCAGGTTTCACTTCCATACCTCATCACACTGCATACACATGTGTGATAACAGTGTGATAACAGTGGTCAACAGTGGAAACACTCTAATAAGTAATAACAATATCATTTGAATTTAGACATTGTATGAGATAGTAAGTATCAAGTCTGATCCCAATGTACAAAATAATATTTGTCTTGTAATTAAAACCATGAATTACCTTTATAATTAACTAGCTGTGCCTACCCGGCGTTGCCCAGGATTCTCCGTGTGTTGTATTGTGCGGGGCTTAATAAAAATAGTAACGCAGGTATCTTAGGAAAATATAATATGTATATTTATTTGTCGGTGACGAATGAGGGTGGTGGTCGGAGAGGCTTTGTGCACAGGGAACTAGACGGTTGATTCTCTCCGAGGTTCGATCGTCAACTGACTGTCTTTTGATTTTCGGTTGTTATTATATAACGATTTTGTCGCCACCTAGACGACCTCATTGAGATTGCACTCGGTGACAGCTTGAACTTTATTTGACACTTCCAAAATCTGTCCATCTTTTCCTGGCATGACACAACCGCACCTGGCAATATGAGCTTTAACCTTTCCGACATCTCTGTTTTCTTCTGACATCACTGTTTAAGTGATTCTTGCAGGTGCATCCTTTTTTTTGTCGGAAGAAACTTATCTTTTGACAATCGATCATATGTTGCCTCTTCCTGTGCAGGTGTTTGTCTGGTTGTCAGTTTTTTATTTTATTTTCAAATAACTTTTTGGTCATCCGACAATTATCTTATCAACTGACAATCGCCAGGTGCATCTGTTGTATTAACAACCTCCGTGCACCGACTCGGATATGTAAAACGTGTAGGCCAAAAAAGTCTTTCAAATAAAGTTCAAGTGTAGTATCGGACCGTTGGAATAGCTCACCTATAGCGGATTTCATTTTGTAATTAAATTATTTTTTATAAAGTAATTTGTTAGGGGAGGGGGGCTAAATAGCTTTCAAAACTTTTAGTATTTTAATACACGAGCATTTGTTAAGAATATTTTTCATAATTAAAGCCATGCATTACCTTATTACAATGGGGTAAGTATTTATAATAAAAAGTTAATATCAAAAACTACATTCTCTACTGCTCTCCTTACTTGAACTATTTCTATTTTTATTTAACAAAATATTTGTTATTTTCTTTGCATCAAATTAACGTGTCATAAAGTTCATGTCAGACAAAGTTTGAATTTTTGGCTTCCTTCTGAGAATAGTTCATCCAGAATATAGTCTTTCTTGGCATCCATGAACTTGGTCTAACGAAGCTCAAGCATTGCAATCTCATCACAGAAGAAGGCGGCATCCTGGTTCTCCAAAGCCTCCTCCATGGTACACATGACCTCATCATTGTTTCCAAAATGGCGACTATGCAGGTAGGATTTGTGTTTATGAAACAGGAAGAAGTCAGATGGAGCTAGGTCTGGTAAGTTAGGAGGATAGGGTAGCAATTCAAAGCCACAGTTGACTACTTCAGCTATGGCAACCTAAGCCGTATGAACATGCGCATTATACTAAAAAAAGAGCACACCTGCCATCATTTTCTCTCTGCGTTTTGACTTGGTTGCTGCCTTCAATTGTTCTAATTCTGATGCATAATACTTACTGTTCAGCAATAGTCTTTATCTTTGCCATGTATCAGAATCCCCTAAATCAGCAACTATCACAGATACTGCCTGTTTGAACTTTTTTTTTTTTTTACTAAGGTGTCACCACTTACCAAGGCCCAAAGTCCACTTGAGGATGAGGATTAAATGAGTGTTAGATGGTCGGTGAGACAACACCGTGATGATTAGCAATAATGGTGGTGTTTTGGCAAATTTGATTATTTAAGAGGGTGGCTCAACAAGAATTTGAAAATGACCATGTTGTAATCAGCTGAGAAGCAGCCCTGCGGTATGTGTTCCACAGACAGTTCTGGGAAAGAAACTTTGTTCATGGAAGTATCGTTTAGTTTTAGGCAGAGAGAGAGAGAGAGAGAGAAAAGGGAAACTATTGACAGTGGTTGTAGATAGACGAGTTTTTGTTGTGAATGCTTTACAGGGAGAGGCTATAGATTGAACCTCAGTCGAGCACCTGCCATGAAAATAACGATAGAGCAGAGAAAGACTAGCAACGTCTCTTCTGTAAGAAAAAGGTAGTAGGGAGAAGAAAAGGACATCACCCACTATATTTTGAAGTCGGTTTTGTACTCAAGGCAGGAAAGAGTGCTCTGGGCAGCACCTTCCAAGATGTGGCAACAGTCCCCCATCTTCTTTAGGGGTAGGTGAACTAGAGTGGTTCCACTGTTTGCCTTGAATCTTTGATTTTTCATATTTGACGTGTTGAACACAGGTTTCATCTTGAGTTACTAATCTGTGGTGGAATTTCTTAGGGTTAGTCTGGATTTGGTTTGTTTCTTTTGTTTTACAGCGCATCAACCCTTTTCAGGTTATTTAATGCCGATAAGTTTTTATGCTTCAAATTCTTTATATCTTCAAATATTTATTCATGCTGTTTGGTTTTGTTGTTTTGTAGAGGAGAATTGTTGTTTTTGTTTTAAGCTTTGCAGAACATGATTGAGTTTTGCAAAGGGAAAGGAAAAAAAACAATAACATCAATGTTCGGTGCATTTTAAGTCAGAAAACCGGTACCTTCAGACAGACTGATCTGGTAGCAGCATGAGTTAGCCTGGAAGTGAATGAGAAGTATCCTGAAAGTGTCAACCCTTTTCCGGCTTGTGCTTCAGCATTAGCATTCTTAGGACCCATGTTGCAGACAGCTTACTCATCCCCAAGATCGCAGTTAAAACAGTGTGGATCAAATGAGAACCAATGCCTACGGACTTACGACGTTTATCATCCAAAACCATATGGTGAATGATATCCACTTGTTCATCAGTTTTTTTTTACTTTAATTCACCTCAAACAAGGCACATTGCCACTGAAGCATAAGGAGATACTGTGAATTAGGATCCATATCCATAGCGGCATCCTAAGTGGGGCGTTGTGCAGCAAGATGTGCGTTCACATTACACTTAAATTTGCTACAGTCACGGAAACAGGGGGAAGGGAGGGAATTCCAAAGGCTAGAAATTTGTGTGAAGAAACTATTAGAGTAAAAGCTTTCCGGCATCTTGGGGCCTCTACAGTGAAGAGAGGGGGGGGGGGGATATTTAGCGAATTGTCAGGTTGGTCGGAGGTACTTACGTCGAGGGGGTACCGGAGCAGCAAGTTTGTCGGAGCACATTCCGTTGAAGTACTTGTAAAACAGACAGGGGAATGCAACATTGCAGCGATGGGACAGAGGCTGGAGTTTGGTAGACAGTGTGAGATCTATTAGATTAGAGACTCTTTTTGGGACCCTGTCTAAGAGGGAGAGACTAATGGGTGGTGCACCAGCTCAGATGTGACAATAATACTCATGCATAGGCGAATGGTGGCTTTGTAGAGATATAGGATACTGGCAGGTGTGAGAAGTTTTCTCACACGAAAGAGGGAGCCTACTTTTCTTTGCAGCAGCCTTGGCAGTATCTTCTATGTATTTGTTCTAATTTATGTTACCTGTGAATGTTAGGCTGAGGAGTTTTAATGATTGACTCTCAGGTAGGGCGTTATTAGCCATGGCAATCGATGGTTGAAAAGGTTTCTTATATTTGTTAAAAAAAAGAAGCTTTGTCTTAGTAGCATTAAATGTTACCATCCATTTATGTCCTCATTCAACTACAAACTGGAGGTCATTTTCTAAGGATTCAGCTATTGCCTTGGAGATGTGCGCATTCGTTTTACCCACATGTCGAGAATAAACCGTGGTGTCATCAGCAAATATATCCATTTTGGACACATTTGTATCACGGAGGTCTTTTATGAAAATCAAGAATAATAAAAAAGGTCAAATGATTAACCACTGGGGTACACTCACATTAATGTCATGTTGTTTGGATGTATAGCCATCAAGGACAACCTGGATCTTTCTTTCGGCTAGGAAGGATCTGATTATATTAAATATTTATCCAATAATACCATATGAATTAATTTTCCTGAGAAGACCTTCATGCCACACCTTGTCAAAGGTTTTAGATATATCAAGTGCTACCGCCCTAATTTCACATGCCTTGTCCAGTGTATGGTATATATGCGTTCAGAGATGACCATTAGGATATCCGCATTAAAACAGACTTGTCTAAATCCATACTGTTAGTCAGAAAGAAGTTTAGCATTAACGAGGTTGTGAACTTTCGCTAGATTGATTAATGATTCAAAAATTTTAGCAAAGAGCGAGAGGAAACTGATGGGGCAGTAATTTTGTGGGTCAGTTCTTTCACCAGAATTCTTGAACACTAGTACCATAGAGGCAATTGTCCAGCTATCAGGGAAGCAAGATTTGGCCAGGCATTTGTTGTAGAATTTGGAGAGGATAGGGGCCAACTCAGCAAAGCATTTTTTTTATTAATATAGCAGGGATCAGATCAGGCCCACATGCTTTGGAGGTTTCAAGATTTTTTATGATATCCCAGACATGAGATCATCAAGTGTGGTTTCAGTCCGCAATACGAAATTTGTGAGGGAGTGCTTTGTAGATTCCAAGATGGAGTTAATGGCAAAATGCTGGGCAAGTAGTTCAGCCTTATCAGTGGGCATTCAGATGACATCATGGTGGTTGGATAGCGGGGGAATTGTTGATTGACCATTATTAACCACATTAATAAAGATTTTCCAGAAATTGCAAGTTCCTAATTTTTAGAGGTCATCTTCCGTGTTGTTCCTGCCCTGATTGAATTCCGTAGCTGACATCTTCATAATTGCATAAGAAGTGGGTCTTCAGCAAGTATCTGTACCATATCTTCATGGATCTTGGGTGTCATACCTTTCTTTTGCTGACACTTTATAGTTGCTCAGCCTCTTTTTTTATCCACTGTGAAATTTATCACACACCTTTGGATGGGTCTCACCTGTGCAGAAATCAAGACAGTAATCTGAATTAGATTTTCTCGTTTTATAAGAAGCAACAAAAATATTCAGCTATGGATCTCCTTTGTAGGTGAGGCTTATAACTTTTTGAACAACCCTCGTAAGTCAGTGAAAATTTTCACGTATCACCTCATTCCATTTAGAAATATCTAGATCAAGGATTTTTACTGTTAAAAACATAGATATCCAAATTATGCCATTATAACGTATCAATGAAATATAGGAGGTGACGATGGTTAAGTGGATAACGACATGGACTGATGACCTAGGTGTGCCAAGTTCGAATCCAGTCAATTCCATAATACCACTTTCACTTAGGGATGTTGACAACCATTACTTGATCCATCCTGCAAGAATGCTGACAATAGAATCAAGCCGGTCAACAAAGTTGTACGATTCTGATTCATACGAATTTACTTACTTAATGAAATATACCCAAAATACGAAACTAATATATGCATTATTTTTACTAATGAGTCACCACTTATCAAGGCCAAAAGTCACTTGAGGATAAGAGTTAACGAGATGGATGGATTGTCAGTTGAATGATGAAGAATATTAGGAGAGGATTGAAAATGATGAATGGAATGAACAAAGTTTGATTACTTATAGAGACGGTTAATAACAAGTATTTATTGACATTGGACTTGAAGCAGTTTTGTGGGAATGTGTTCCATAGACAGGAAGTTATGGAAAGAAATTCGGTTCATGGAATTTCTGCCTGTCACTAGGTACATGGAGGAAAAAAGGTAAGTTCTTTTCAGAAAGTTCTCATTCTTCCGTGAAAAAAGGGCTGTACAGATCAGGAGAGATCTTCACCCACTAGATTGCCAAATCGATTTTGTACTCTGTCGAAGCAAGAAAGAGTGCTCTGAGCGGCACCTCCCCAGATGTGGCAGCAGTGCTCCATCTTGGGACGTATCTGACTCTTATATAGGAAGAGGATTGTGTCAGGAGTCAGGTATATTCTGTAACGGTAGAATGATTCAACCATTTTTGCAGGAACCTTAGCAACAGATTGGATATAAGTCTTCTATTTCAAATCTGGTTTGGTAGTTTGGTTTGGTAGTTTTGTTTTACGGCATATCAACCCTTTTTGGGTTATTTAATGCCGAATCTGGTCATTATAGTAAAAGTTTTTATGCTTCAAGTTCTTTATATCTTCAAATGTTTAATCATCGTTTTTGGTTTGGTAGTTTTGTTTTACGGCATATCAACCCCTTCTGGGCCATTCAATGCCGAATCCGGTCATTATAGTAAAAGTTTTTATGCTTCAAGTTCTAAAAATAAAATAAAAAAGGGAAGGGAGAAAGGGAGAGGGGCTGTTGTTTTTGTTTTTGGTTTTGTAGAACATAATTAAGTTTTACAAAAAAACAAAAAAAAAAAAAAAAACGTCAATGTAGGTGAATTTCGTCTCAGGGAGCCACAGGGCAGCCTGATCTGGTATCACCAGTCAAATCTGGAGTGAAAGTAAGAGCCTAGGAGCTGATCAAAACAAGGAGAGAGATATTCATTTCGATTGGGACAAAACAAGGATCTGAGCGTTGGTGATGAAATGTATTGGCATAACGACCGAGATATGCAACTTCCGGCTAAGAATGTGTCCAGCAGTCAGCAGTGAATTTTGAAAATCAGTTCACTGTGTATTTTACACATAAGAAAATCTAGGTACACATAAGAAATTGTGAAAAGTGATTCCTTTCATTGAAAATTTTGAATTTTATTTTTATTATACAACTATATTTATTATAATTGGAAAGTTTTCTTTTTATGTTTCTGAATTTTTTAGATGAGGATTGATAATTTGTATAATTTGGATTATTCGGACTACTGTTCTCATCTTGAGTGTTATTCTCCCAACGTTTCGACGATGTAACCTCCGACCTTCTTCAGGTGTATCTTATCGAACTCAGGAATCTTTCTGTCAAACTCTGGAATCTGCAAATACTCAAAGGAAATATTTTTAACAAAGCACTCCCCCCTCCCCATGGTAAGAATGGCTTTCTAAATAATAACGTTATCATTTAAAAAGTCATTCTTAACATGGGGAGGTAGGGGAAAGGGGGGGGGGGGGCTTTGTTAACTATTCTATACTTTCACCTAACAATTTATTAAGCAAAAGAAAATCTGTTTGTCCAAAAATAAGAATAGTTAACAAAGCCCTTGGTTGAAACATAATATAACGGGAACTGCCGAACATATTCTTAGCCAGAAGTGGCAAATCTCGGTCGTTATGCCATTCTACCATGTATTGTATATGTATAGTGTATATGATGACTGAAACTCATGCTGAAGTATTGTTATCACCTGATATTTTTTACAAAACATGTGTAAAGTGTATGTGTTTTTTTAGCCCTGCCACTCTCTGCTACAAATATGGAAACCCCTTGTAAAGGGAATTATTTTACTGTTTTGGTATGACATTTGAGACCTCCAGCTGAAGTATTAGGTCGTTACAAAAATAATGTCCGTCTGAAGCGCTGGGTTTTAAAAAGTCATTTTAACACAGAATTTGTAGTTTACTTTTGATAAATGTGTACTTATACAATAATTAATGTGTTCTCAATAATAATTTGTAACTTTTTTCAGATAGAAAGTATTTTTGAAGCATAGAAGACCCTCAATAATGAACATGCTAAAATATGACTTTCGCTTTCTTATGTTGCATGAGTTCAAACTTGGGCACAATGCCTCCAAAACTTCTCCAATATCAATAGAGCATGGGGAGATGGATCCACAAGCGATCAGATAGTACGAAGGTGGTTTTAGAAATGCCATAGTGGAGATGAGAGTCTTGAAAATGAAGAAGGTAGAGGGTGGCCGTGTAATCTTTACAATAAACAATTGCAAGAATTTGTTGAGCAAAATCCACGTCAAAGTATCAAAGAAATGTCTCAGATACTTGTTGTCAGCACTGCAACAATTTCACGTCATTTACAGAGTATTGGAAAGGTGAAAAAAATTTCATGAATAAATGCATGTTTCTGAAATCGGCCATTATTTTTGTAACGACCTTTTCTACATACTTTGCATGTAAAAACACCACTGAAACCAGAGTAAATCATGTCCATGCACTTGCGACTTCTAAGACCTGTATTATTGTGACAACCCCTCCTACATTCATTACATGTCATACATATAATAAAATTGTGTTAAGACTCCTTGAAGTCTGGCAAAACAAAAGAATTTGGAATGTTCTAGCGCCATTGACTCAAGAATTTCTGGTCAGTTCGATGCAAACGGCCACTTGCTAATAAGATAAGAGCAGGGAAAGATCCCTTCTCTTCTTTATACCTCTCCAAGAATTTCATTATCTTTCTAAATCAGTAAAAAGAATAATATGATTTGGTCACGTGATGGTCAACTCCCTCCCTCTCTGGTGAAAGACTTTTGGGATTTTCTTCTTACATCCTGAATAACCAGTAAACTCTGAATATATTCCTTTTATCCTTTTTATTAAGGACACGAATTAATGATCAATTATATTTCTGCTTTATAACTGACCAAATTCAAGATATTGGCATTTTACCTTTATTGAACATAGATATCATTTTTACCAACAGACATTTCACCACTATACAACAATATAATACATGTACCATTTTTTCATGCATACTGTTGCACCCCCACTTAAAACGTTGTTCTAGTAATGTATGGTATTATACAAACTTATATTTGCACATACATTCAATTATACACTTTTTGTGTGTATATAATAAGACTGAACAACTGACTTTCTAAGAACCAGTTATATTTCTGTCACCTAATCATCACATTTACCTGTTTACACATTTCAATTATACATCTGTTATGTGTGTATACAGGGTGTCTAAAAAAAATGTACTCACTCGTAGAATGAGGAGAAAACTTTGCTTCATCGCTCCACACAATTTTTGTGCAAACTCGACATCGTCTGCACATTTTGCCATTCTAAGAGTGAGTACATTTTTTTGAGACACCCTGTATATATATATATATATATATATATATATATATATATATATATATATATATATATATATATATAAAGGGAAATAATAAAATAAGGTGCGAATCAAATTTTATTAGAATTCAATGTTCAGGCAAAGTACCTTAAAGTCCTTAACTCATGAGTTTTCGAAGAAAATTCTTCTCCTTAGAGGACCTTTACCGCAATGATATTACTGCAGGTAATAAAATTAAACTTTGAAAATATATAAAAATATATATATAAATACATAAAAGTATATAAAACATCAAATATATCAGCCCAAAACATACTTTTTTGTTAAAGCTATACAGTTCATCCAAGATATACAATTTAAAACATATTCAGGAAAGATATCCAAGAGGTTGATTGAAAAGTGATCCAGATGGTGAGTGGTAATCCAAAAACGAAAAAGTTATCCAGGCAGGAAACCTGTTTGCAATCGATGCAGTAAATGACAGTGAAAAATGTATCCAAGGTGTATGCAAATTAATAAAACGATAGAAAAAAAACAAATCATATGAAAAGTTCAGAAAACTCACTTGGTGTTGAATATTATAATGTTCAAAATTTATATATATATATATATATATATATATATATATATATATATATATATATATATATGTATGTATATATATATATATATGTATATATATATATATATGTATATATATGTATATATATATATATGTATATATATATATATATGTATATATATATATGTATATATATATATGTATATATATATATATATGTATATATATATATATATATATATGTATATATATATATATATATATATATATATATAAAAATCGACAGTTGTGAACGCAGATTAGAAAAACTGTAAGTGAACAAGGAAGATTAATATTTATTTGAGGTTGCCGACAATGGGGAGATGGACAACAAAGGAGGAGGAGGGAGAGAAGGAGGGACTAAAGGTATATATGTGTATGTATATATATATATATATATATATATATATATATATATATACATATATATATATATTTATTTTTTATTTTTTGATGTGTTGATATTTTTTATATTTATAATATAAAACTAAAAATAATGCATTAATCACCTAAATAATAGTGTAATGGATTCGTCCAAATACTTTAAAATGCAGCTACATTTTTGTAAGTAACGGATAAATTTTATTAGACAGACGAACAGCACAGGTAAAGAAAAAAAATTTTTTTTTTTTTTTTATATAACTAATATAAGTTAGCAAAACATTTATATGGAACAAAACGTAGATTTAGTATAAGGAACGTTTATGTTTTTGTCTTTTAAGGGAAGTGGGGTCTGATCAACTCTGCTGGGAAGCCATGAAATTAAATACTGTCTTGTTTTTAAATTCCCGAAACAGTTTTTCATGGTAAACAACTGATGATCCCTTAAAATAGTGTTAGAAACAAACTAATATAATAACTGTAAAAAATAAATTGACTTACATGAGTGTTTTTCCACTGAAAGACTTGGGACTATAAGTTTGGTTTTTTTTTGGTTTTTTTTATATAGTTTTAATGGTTGAGAAACTTCCGAGTCTATATATATATATATATATATATATATATATATATATATATATATATATATACATATAGAAATAACATTTTTCTCAGAACTTTTTGTAAAACAGATGTACTCTTTAAAATCATCGTCCTTATTCACCAGTGTTGTCAAAGCTTGCCACGTTTGTCTATATCATCAATGCAACAACAAGGACCGTTTTGGAGATAAGAGTGATCTCCCTTGATTCGGGGTTTGACTATTTAAGTTGAGTCTAAGACGAAAAACGATTGGGTTGTTGTATTGAATACAAAAGAAATTAATCTACAAACAAACGTGCGTTTTGACATAAAATGACCTAACAAAGGTTGGCATACCATAAAAACTCAATAATCAACTATTATTTCTTGTTCTGAAATAAAATTCCAATTCACTTTTTAAAGTTTTGAGAATTTAATTAATATAGTTTTGTCTGGCACTGTGTAAAGCTTCCGTGTTCTGACGTATAATATCACTAGATGAACTCTCCATAGCTAGTAATTCATCTTCTAAGATTGACGGAAGGTTAGGGTTAACTCGTAATACTAATTGGTTTAGACTAAAACCGCCATTATTTTGTAAAGTGTTCTTGGCACTTACTGGCCATGCAAGTGCAATTTTTCGTTCACATTTAACCTCTGCAATAGTTTTGTAAAATACCTCTGCCAATATCTGATAATGCCACTCCACAATCATGTTGCTAAATGGAGATTCACCTGCTGTTGTTGCAGTTTCTATATTTAATTTTTCATTCATTTATGTATATTTTTCATTTGAAAATTCCCCTCCGTTATCATTTAAGAACTTTCTAGGTGCACAGAAATATGCATATTTGGTAAATGTTTTGCACAATTTCATCTTGTTGTTTAGAAAACATTAAACAGGCTGCAGAATATTTTGTGGCAGAATTAAACATATGCAAAATTCAAGTTTTATTGTGAATATGTTCCTTTAAGTTCATACACACAACTTATCAGCCATGGACGTAACGGTACGTGTCTACATTTCATGCATACTTCACATGAATCAGCACATTTTTTAATTACCTTAAGGAATTCAGCATCACAAAAATCCCTACTTCCTCTAACAAGTTTACACAACTTTTCTTTTTGAGTCATGTGAAAATTGTTTGTGCAACTTTACTGCTTATTTTCTTTTCTCTTCCAGTATTAAGGTTTTGACAGAAGTGATGTGCAACACCACAGACACCTTAATTCATCTCACTTGTTAAATAATAAATGTGTAAGCAGAATACAGTAGTGGTTTGGGCAAACCAAATCTATCGCATCTCCAAGAATCTTTGCTGTATCATTCACAAAATTTAAAATAATTTCAGCTTTCTTCATCTAGCTTTTACTCAACAGCAATGGAATTTCATTATTCACTATACATGACTCAATCATAATTTTTTTTCTGCCAATAACTGCTGAAAATTTTACTTTCCTAGTTGCAGTAACCTCAGCTCCATCTCCAAACGTGAATGCTGTATCAGTAAAAAGATATTTAACTAAGTATTTGTCTTGCTCAGACAGAGCATCAATAAAAACGTCCAGCCATGTTTTTCCAGTTTCGTACATACACTATCTAATATGCTCATTCCAAAACACTCCTTAACCAACCTAGAAGCATGTAGTTCCGTGTTCAATAGTTATGTGAATCTCTTGTATAGAAAGAAGTTAAAAAAAGCATGTACACCTTCCGGTAATTCAACTTTAAAATTACCCAGTTTGTGATAGAGGTATTCAAATTGTATCAAAAAGTCAGTAATACTTACACTGGAAGGACGCCTGTAGTTATAAAATTCCTTAAAGGCTAAATAACCCCGAGTGTTCTCATCTTTTAAAAACATGTGTCCAGTTTGTTTGTTATTTTCTGGACGCTGTTTTCTTGACCTATTTCAATCTCTTGCTCTTCCAGTTAAACTGAGAAATACTGCTGACCCTTGTTTGCATTTATTTAGGTCCTTATACACTTGCCATATTGTTAGATCATTCTTCCATTCCACATAGCAATCTTCGTTTTCCAAGGCTGGTAGCGATTTTAAAGCTTGACTTGTCATCTTGAGATGTAGTATATATATCAATATTAAATATCCCACACTGGGGCTCGTTCTGTTATAATTGTCAAAGTTCGCCACGTTCGTCTATTTCATCAGTAGCTTCACACGTCTATCATCAATACAACAACACAATATCTTTCGTTATAGAGATTGAAGAGCTCCACTTTCTATCAGAACTCAACCTAAACAGTCAACCCCGAATCAAGGGAGATTACTCTTATCTCCACATGGTCCAAGAGAGATAACTCATAATTCACAGTATATGCTAATACATTATTAGAGTTTAACAAAATCATGGTCCAAGAGAGATAACTCATAATTCACAGTATATGCTAATACATTATTAGAGTTTAACAAAATCATGGTCCAAGAGAGATAACTCATAATTCACAGTATATGCTAATACATTATTAGAGTTTAACAAAATCATGGTCCAAGAGAGATAACTCATAATTCACAGTATATGTTAATACATTATAAGAGTTTAGCAAAATCTTGAGACGCAGTATATTTGGTGATGTGTAGAACACAAAACAATATTAAATATCCCACATTGGGTCTCGATCTGCTACCAATTGTCAAAGTTTGCCCCGTTCGTCTATATTGCAGCTGAGTCAAGTGAAAGAATCAGGAGAGCACTCAGGCATAAGGTGCATACTTAGTCAGATGTGGTGTATGATAATGGTGATGAAGTTTTTTATCGCGGGAAAAAATTTTAACGGTTGGAAAGCTTCTGCAGTGGTGCTTGGGAAACTGTATTGGTACGCCATGGAGGAGCTTATTATCGAATACTGTTCTCATCTTGGGTGTTATTATCATAACGTTTCGGCCGATGTAACCTCTGGCCGTCTTCAGGTGTATCTTGACATTGGCTCTTATTGGTGAATGGTGGAAAGAGTGTTGAGTCGTTTCCATTTTCATATTAATTTGAGTCTGTACAATCGGCCATTCACCAATAAGAGCCATTGTCAAGATACACCTAATAATGGTCAGAGGTTACATCGGCCGAAACGTTCTGAGAAAACACCCAAGATGAGAACAGTAGTCCGAACAATCCAAATAATACATATTACCAATCCTCATCTCAAAAATTCAGAAACATAATTTGTATTGGTTCTTCAAAGTGAGGAATTAATGTGAATTAGTGATAGAGTTAATGTGACAAAGCACTTCCTATGGGATATCAAAGATTGTTTGATTTTTTCCTTTATAAAATAACGTTTTTCTGATCCCATACTGATAAATTTTTGTTTAAATTAACTGACGAATGTAGGTTTTTGTTTGCTTATAAAGGAGGGGAGGGGCGAATTGGTTGTGTTTAGGTGGGCGTCTGGTTTGAAGTTATTTTTGTTTGGATTATCATTTCATTGGGCAAAGTGGGGGTAGGCTCCCTTTACTGCACTAGAAAACTTCTCACATCTGCCAGTATCCTATATCTCTACAAGACCACCATTCGCCCATGCATGGAGTATTGTTACCACATCTGGGCTAGAGAATCAACCACTAGTCTCTCCCTATTAGACAGGGTCCAAAAAAGAGTCTCCAATCTAATAGGTTCCACACTGTCAACCACGCTCCAACCTCTGTCCCATCGCCACAATGCTGCATCCCTGTGCTTGTTTTACAAGTACTTCAATGGAATGTGGTCCAATGAACCTGCGACACTGGTGCCCCACTTGACATAAATATCTTCAACCAACCCAACGAGCAGCTAAATCCCACCCCTTCACTGTAGAGGTCCCCAGATGCCGGAAAGCTTTCTACTCTAATAGTTTCTTCCCTCGAACTGCTAGTCTTTGGAATTCTCTACCTGTTCCCTGCTTTCCAGATTTGTACTAACGTGCAGAAATTTAAATGTAATGCGAACAAACATCTCGCTGTTAAACTTCCTACTTAGGATGTCCCTGTAGGTATGGTCCCTAATTCACAGTAGCCCTCTTACTCTCAGTGGCAATGTGACCCCTTATTTAGGGTGAATAAAAGTTTAAAAAACAACAAAAAAAGGATCGTTTAGACGAGTCAGTCGCTTGGGAATAAAAGATTATTTCAGTTTAAGCAATCGTTGACTTGTTGGTTGAAAGTCTGTTTTGTTCAAATTAGACATTATCTGGTAGGGATATAATAGCTTTAACTAAATTAACTATTAGAATTGTTCTTGTGTGTGTGTGTGTGTGTGTGTGTGTGTGTGTGTGTGTGTGTGTGTGTGTGTGTGTGTGTGTGTGTGTGTGTGTGTGTGAGAGAGAGAGACAGACAGACAGAGACAGAGATAGAGACAAAGATATATAAGTATTGACAAGGTTTACCAAACAGAATACAGTAGTAAAATTCTTCCGTCTTGAACAGAGAAAAAGCAAACTTACCGCAGCCAGTGCATTATTGTTCTGCTAATGAAATTGGCACCAAACTCGGACTAAAGTTTAGAAAACCTGTATAAAAATAGGTCGAACAGAACTCAAATGCCATTGGCTGGAGTTAACACAACTAAACGTATAAATATACGAAACTACACGATGATCAAAAATGTATCAATATTAAAATGGAGGCGAAATTTGTAAAAGCTTGTGGCAGGAGGGAGAGTCAGGGTCTGATCAGCCCTGATTGGGTCGTCTGAAAAAGAAAATATGTTCAGAGACCCGAAATTTTCAAGGAATCCAGGAAAATGACTTTGTTGACGCCTCTCTCCTATTCATCAAAAAAGATGTATTTTACAAAGTAAAAAAATATAACGATTAAATATATTTTGCAATTAAATTAAAGCCTAGGAAACTACAAAAAAAAAGCCTCATCATCATCGTATTCAGTTAAACGTCTGGCATGCCTTGGACGGCTTTAAGAAATGCACTTCCAAACTAGCCTATCTCTGGCCAGGTCATTATTTAAACTACATAACCTGAAATGTGACAGGTTTTCTTTGGAGATCATTTCCTTAGTTGAGGCAAGAATTTTATAGGCCGGATGACCTTCTGACGCTAACCCAGTGAGATGATGGGGACCAGTGCTTTTATCGAGACACCATCTCGAGGTGATTGCCTACCAAGGCTAAGGAACACTTCACCTGCCCTTAATCAATTGCTAATGATACAACTATTTTAGTTTAGTATGTATGTTGTTCTTATAGTTTTGTAAACAGCACATGTCAGTATGTATGACAGCCTGGTGATCACAAAAATGACTGTTGTGAAGTGTAAGGTTATCCTTGTTAATCGCTAGTTAAGCTCCCTATAACCATGTTCTTAGAGAGAGAATTATATATATATATATATATATATATATATATATATATATACAGGTTGTATATGAAAAGAAATCAAATAAAGTGCTCGATCATATAAGAGAGCTAATATAATTTATTTAGATACTGTATATTACATATTTCAGCAATGTACCGCGGTTTCATCCAAAAGGGCACATTTAGACAAACTGGGCACGAAGATTTACTAAAGATGTCTAAATCTGCCCTTTTGGATGCTGTAATATGTAATATACAGTATCTAAATAAATTATATATATATATATATATATATATATATATATATATATATATATTGGTACAGAAAAATTAGTACAACATTCGTACCGTCGGTTTCAAGTACAGAAGGACTTAGCCATCGGCTCTCTTCAGCTTCTGTTGTCATCTGTTTCGGAAATGTGAAGTCACGTGTCACTCTCGTTTGGACGTGGTGTATAAAGTAGAGAAGTATGTGTGTGTGTGTGTGTATATATATATATATATATATATATATATATATATATATATATATATATATATATATATATATATACACGCTTCCCTACTTTTATGCTGATTTGGCATACCGAATAACCAGTATCACTACAATGACAGTTCGAAATTATCAGATAATCTCAACAGATGAATTTATTTTTTAAGAAGAGCGTGCATTATGGAGAACACAACCCACTCTTTGAACTAAATAAGTGATGATTGCTCAAGAACACAACATGTGCCATGTGACAGATACGTATCTAATCACATATGTTATTTCAGGATTTTCCTTCTCCAAGACTAGTTGCTAAAGCTGGGGATTGTCTATCCTACTATTTCACCCGTAGCTGAACAGAGAGAACGGATTCATACCTTTGCCTAGGGTATTAGTATCAACAGTCTCGACATAACTTGAACGACAGCATGCTGAGCCGCAGTCTGCATCTTAATCACTGCACTAGTGCCACTTCATTATAACATTCAGATGTCAACATTACACATTAAAACTTTAAAAGGTGCATCATTCTCGACCTGATTTTGATTGAAGCCACATATAATAGTTAAACAGCAGAAATTTAAATTAATCTTGTCATTATAATTTGACTTCTTCCTCCTCCAGTTACACATTACTTAGCAGTAATATGCTTTTGAGGTTCAGTGTAGATATGATTTTTCAGCTGCATATTATTACTTGGGTATGATTGATATGGTTTGACCCCAGATTATCTTGTCACCCAATATCAGATGTGTTGGTTAAATCATATGACATAGAAAGGGTTTGAAGTGGGATTTCAGTTGCTGAGTAAAATTTAGGGAAATAGTAATACATACTGTTAACCAGTGAAGAAGAAACAAAAAAAAAGTGTTAAGTTAACATATAAAGAAACGTTGTTCATAAAATATTATAAAAGAAAGATAAAAAGCGGAAAGGATAAAAAAATATCAAGTTCTGCAAATAGTGATAGAACGTTAAAAATCTTTAAACTGCCTAAAAGAAAAGATGAGACCCTGACAGGTACTACTCAGAGTGACCCGAGAGGTTAGGGTAACTAAAGCATTTCCAAAATCTGTATTTCCAAAATCTGTATTTATTTCCCAAATCTGTATTTCCCAAATCTGTATTTCCCAAATCTGTATTTCTAAAATCTGTATTTCCAAAATCTGTATTTCCAAAATCTGTATTTCCCAAATCTCCAAAATTGAGGCCTCACCACTGAAGTACATTTAAAGTAAAATCCAAGAAAGCCAAGAGAAAGAGAGACAAACAACGTACACCCATTAAATGAAAATATATATATATATATATATATATATATATATATATATATATATATATATATATATATATATATATATATATATATATATATATATATATGTTTTCTTTTTAGACTACTCAGACAGACACTAGTTTGGGTAAGTTTGACTCCTATATCATCATCATATTTGTTTTTACTGGCATGTGTTGGACGGCTTTTAGAAATTGAATCCCAAACGAACCTATCACTGACCAGGCCTTTATTTATCCTTCTTTCTCTCAAGTCCATTTTTATCACTTCTTTCCATTTTCCCCTGTCCTTCATTTACCAACTGATCCTGCTACCACAATTTTTCTACATCTACTAACCCAAGCACTTTCGTCCATTCTTTCAACGTGACCATACCATCGAAGTCTCCTGTTCTGCACACATCTCCCTATACTGTCCAGATTTAATCTTTCTCTGACCTCTTCAGATTTAAGCCTAGCCATCCCCATTTTCAAACATTTTTGTTTCATTTTACTTCAGTCGAAGTTCTCAGAAATCAAGCGGCTCCTTCCTGGGGCTAACACTTGATCTCCATATGAGATGCATAGATATTCGAGTGTTCCATTAAAGTTATCCTTTACCTTTCAAACGCCGAGCCCGTAAAGAAGTTAAGAACATCAATTTTCCTCTCCGAAATTGACCAGTTAACTATGTCATAGTATATCTTTATTGTGGTCTCTTGGTTTTACCGGATTCCAGGACAAGAATTCATCTAGTCTGGTGGAGTATCCAGCTTAGTGCTATTACTAGAGGCAACATCGTATAAGCGAGTGTGTGGTAGCTATACAGAGGGGATCTTATTTGGGCTTCGAATACTATGTTATTTTGAATATTTGTTCAGGGTTTACTTGTAGGGTGAAGTATCATCATGTGAGGTTGAGCTGACAAACCCCTGTACAGAGAGACCTTAGACACTCGAGGACAGTGTCTAGTAGGCATTCAAGTTCTAAAACCCCAAGTCATTACATTTTTAGACCATTACGTCAGGATGCTGTTATGCACCTGTTCATTTCAGACTGTTTAGTTTTGTCTGTTTTATGGCATATCAACCCATTTTGGGGTTTATTTAATGTCAAAACACAATACCTATTATAAATGGTTCCTTCTGTTATCTGTTTTACGGCATATCAACCTTTTGAGATCATTTATGTCAAAACAATACCTATGATAAACGATTCCTTCTTTTTTGTTTTGCAGCAAATCGACCGTTTTGGAGTTATATATGTTCTTTTTTTTAAACTTTTGTTCATCCCAAACACGGTATATTGCTACAGAAACATAAAAGGCTACTGTGAGAGGGGACAGATTTATAGAGCGAGGCAACCTGTGTGGAGAGTTGAGCAGCAAGGTGCTTGTTCACATTACAATGGTGCACCTTCTCCAAGTAATGTTACCTCAAGTAACAGCACTTAGCTGGATACTCCACCAGACTAGATGAATTCTTGTCCTGAAATCCGGTAAGACCAACAGACCACAAGAAAGATATACTATAATATAGCTAACTGGTCAATTGAGGAGAGGAAAATTAATGTTTTTAACTTCTTTACTAAATCAAGGTTTGAGAGGTAAAGGAAAACTTTAATAGAATATTCGGGTATCTATGTATCTCATACAGAGATCAAGTGTTAGCCCCAGGGAGGCGCCCCTTGATTTCTGAGAACTTCGACTGAAGTAAAATGAAACAAAAGTGCATTTTAGGGAATTCCCTATGCACTTCTCCTTATCTGTCATTGTTTACGTTCAGTAGCGAAGAGAAATGCTGGGGTAAGCAAGGAATGATGCGTTATTTTGAATTTTTCCTTTCTTTTAGACTAATTGCTCTACCAAGTCTAGAGAGTCAGACATATGCTACTATTTTACCCATTGTTCACGACAAAGATTGATTTGGTTTCTCGAGCTACACAGGCACAGCTGGTATCAGCATGTGTAGTTTCTCTATTGCGAACTCCCTTTCACAAACAGTCACTTTCCTGACCCATTTCCCAAGTCGTGAGGATCAGCAAGCCTCACTTTTCAGCCTATTCTTTATATCACTGGGTGAGGCTTGTGTGACAGAGGCCCATAGCCCACTCGAGAATGCTGATCACCTTGTGATAATGGTCGATATCACCATAAACCGAAGTTACATTACTGAAAACAATGAGATATTACGAACAGGTTGATTGGGAATTTCTCAGAGACCTCATCAGAGATCACCCTTGTAGTGAAACTTTTTCTCTCCCTGCTGAACAGTGCACAAATGAGGTAACTGAATGGGTCAAAACCACCATTAAAGCATTTGTCCTCACGTGAAAATTCTATAGTAAGCCCAACTTTCCCCAATGGTTCACTTCGACCTGTGCAGCTGCTATTGCACATAGGCAGCAAGCATTTCGCCATTTCAACCGCCATAAGTCAGCTGCAAATAGACAAAAATTTATAGCATCATAAAACCATTGTAGGAGTGTAATAACCCCAGTTAAGAGTAGGTATACCGAGATGACCAGAAAATGCATGGAGTCACAGTAATTAGGAACTCGTGATTTCTGAAAAATCTATAATAGTGTGGTGAACGATAAGCAATCAACAATTCCCCCACTATCCAATCACGATGATGCAACGTTAAAGGCTGAACTGCTTGCTCAGCGGTTTGCCTTGAACTCCACAAACACTTCCCACACAAATTTCCCACTACAGCCGGAAACTACACCTGATGATCTGATCATCACCCCTTCTCATGTCCTGGATATCATAAAAAACCTTGACATCTCCTGAACATGTGGGCCTGATTTTATCCTTGCCATAGTAATAAAAAAAAATGCTCTGCTAAACTGGCCCCTGTCCTCTCCTAACTCTCCAACAAATGCCTTGCTGAATTTTGCTTCCCTGATGGCTGGAAAATTGCCTCTGTGGTACAAGATTTTAAGAACTCTGATAAAACAACTGGCCTGCAAAACTATCGCTCAATAAGTCTCCTCCGGTTCTTCGCTAACATTTTTGAATCCTTAATCAATCTAGCGATAGTTCACCATCTCGTTAATGCTAAACTTCTTTCTGACTAACAGTATGGATTTAGGCAATCCCGTTCTACTGCAAATATCCTAACAGTCATCTCTGAATGCATATATCATACACTGGATAAGGCAGTGTAAGCTAAAGCGGTCGTGCTTGATATATCCAAAGCCTTTGACGAGGTCTGGCATGAAGGTCTTCTCAGGAAAATTAATTCTTACAGTATTACTGGACGAACATTTAATATAAGCAGATCCTAGTTAGCTAAAAGAAAGATCCAGGTCGTCCTCAATGGCCGTACATCCAAACAACATCACATTAATGTGGGTGTGCCCCAGGGGTCGATACTGGGACCTTTATTATTCCTGATTGCGTCCGAGATGGGTATATTTGCTGAGGACATTATGCTCTATTCTCAACATGTGGACAAATCGAACACACACATATCCAAAGTAATTGCTTAATCCTCAGAAAATGACCTCAAGTCTGTAGTAAAATGGTGTCAAAAATGGATGGTTACATTAAATGCTACCAATACAAAGCTCCTTTCCTTTAACAATTACAAGAAACCTTTCTAACCACCAATTGTTATGGATGATAGCACCCTCTCGAGAGTTAAATACATAGAAGATACTGCCAAGTCTGCTGCAAAATAGGTGGGCTCCCTCTTCCGGACTAGGAAACTTTTCATACCTGCCAGTATCCTATATCTCTATAAAGCCACCATCTGCCCATGCATGGAGTATTGTTGCCATATATAGGCTGATGCGCCATCCACTAGTCTCTCCATCTTAGACAGGGTGCAAAAGAGAATCGCTAACCTAATAGGTCCGACACTGTCTATCAAGCTCAATCCCTGATTCAGTGCCGCAATGTTGCATCTTTGCGCTTGTTTTACAAGTACTTCCCTGAAATCTACTCCAACGAACTAACTGCACTTGTACCCCCTCAACTTAAATACCTCCGACAAACCTGACTGTAGAGATCCCCAGATTTCGGAAAACTTTCTACTTCAATAGCTTCTTTCCACGAACCACTTACCTTTGGAATTCCCTCCCTGTCCCCTGTTTCCCTGACTGTACACACATACAGAAATTTAAATGTAATGTGAACAAATATCTTGCTGCACAACTCCCCACTGAGAATGCCCTTATTAAATCTGGCCCCTAATTCACAGTAGCCCCTTACATCTCAGTGTGCCTTGTTTGGGGTGAACCAAAGTAAAAAAATTGTTTTTTTAAATTTGGGGGCATGAAAGAAGAAGGAGTGATTTTTGTATAATCAGGATTAGATAGCTTCATCTGTGATAGGCATAAGCAAGCGAAATAGATTACTGGCACGCTAAGCCACTGCCTTTCCTTTTAATTTTGTTTCAGTCTTTCTTTTTCAAACATCATAAGAACACCCATTATAGTTATTTTACCGAAATGTTGAGGTCTTGGGTGTGATCTTAAAGTACATCCAGTGGTGAGGCCCTAATTTGGGAGCTTAAGGAGTGTAAAAGTTTACCATTACCCTCAGGTCCACTCTGACCCGGAGTGATAGTACCTCTCAGGGTTCTATGTATGAGTTAAATAGAAGTTTTGTGGACACAACACTAAACTGCCTTGGACACCCTTGAGCAAGGTGTTCACTCCCTTAACCACTATGCAATGCGGGGTACAGCTTGTGTTACAAGCAGTATGTCCTCCGATCGCTTTATCACATCACAGGGAAAGTATGCGATGCGAATGGAATACACAATGATTCCGTTTATAAAAAAATAAAAATGTTTTTTATCAGGTTCGAATATTTACGGGAATGACAATAACATGTGTGAATAACAAACACAAAGAATTCCTAAATATATATAACATTTATTGAAATAACCAATGAATTATTGTCATGAGATAAACAGGGCTTAAATAGGAACAAGAAAAAAATAAATAATTTGTATGTTTTTGGCAAT
This sequence comes from Sepiola atlantica, assembly GCA_963556195.1. Lineage (NCBI taxonomy): Eukaryota > Metazoa > Mollusca > Cephalopoda > Sepiida > Sepiolidae > Sepiola > Sepiola atlantica. The sequence goes on from OY744542.1 coordinate 35,147,512, forward strand.
AAAAGAAATGTCATTTATCTGAATGGGAGAGCACCTTTTGTTTTTACTTTGCATTTAACTTCTCCTTTTTTTGTTTTTGTTTTACGATTGTTTGTTTCGCTTCATCTTAGAAATGGCATTTGTGTTTTCATGTTGATTTTGTAATTTCAAATTCTCTCATAGTAGAATCTTTTGGTTTTTGGTGTTCATTCCACTGAGTCACTCTATCTGGAATATTCGCCGCTTATCGTTTGATGTCAGTAGATCATCGGCTTCACATATATTTCTTTCATATCGTCGACTTCGACTTTATTTATATTCCACCGGGATCTAATCGGTTCAACACATATTTTCATATCGTTGCTTTACTGCTTTCAACGATCATGTTCTCTTCTTAGGCCTTCAGAAAGAGCGATTCATTTTTACACCTTGCTTGGTGGAGGTTTTTTAAGGAACTGACTACTTTCTTTGTTTTTCCTGGTTTCGGCGTCTTCATTTATCTGTTATTTTTTTCTTTCACCTTCTGTCCATTTTAGACGGTGGTTTGCCCGTATTTTTAAATGCACAAGCTTCTTGCTAACGTGTATATGTTTATCACCATAGGAAGGGGGTTTACACTGCTGCTGATTATTCGGGAATAGGTATGTTAAATTAACGTAGGATCGATGAGTTTCTTTGTGTCTGTGTGTTTTGTTTTGTTTGTTTTTTGTTTTTGAAATCTTGGCATTTCTTTTTTAACGAAATATTCATTTTTTTCTAAAGCGCGCTCATATGTCACATTTGGAAGAAGCCACATAATTTGGTTTGGTTTCTCTGTTTTACAGCATACTAACCATTTTCAGGTTATTTCATGCCAAAACCAAATGTCCATTATAAACTCCGCTTAGCCAATTCCCTAGTTTATATCAGTATCAATTACATCACTAAATCTGAAGTAATTGCTCATATCAGATTGTGACTCTCAGTCAAGAATCATTTTGAAATCAACGAACAAAAACAATTAATGGAATGCACGCTTGAACTTGAGTTGAGCACGGTTCTGAAGAAGTGAAGAGTTCCCGAAATATTATATCATATGGAGTTTCCACCAGACCATCTTGATTCAGGTATTACATAACATTGTAACAGTGTGTAGATAAACAGATATATGTGTGTTTGTGAAAAAAAAAAATATATATATATATATATATATATATATATATTATATATATTGGTAGAAGGATGAAAAGGAATTAGAAAAGCGACGGAGGCAGATCTGCTCTATCCAGTATATTGAGCTGTATACTTTTCACAATAGGTTTTACCTTTCCTAAAAGTTCGCTTTTAGTTCTCCACTTATATATATATATATATATATATATATATATATATATATATATATATATATATATACAGGGCTTTACGCGCTCCACTACTTTTGGAGCTGCTCCCGCTCCTGCTCCAACGCCCAAAATTGGAGCTGGCTCCTCTCACGCTCCCCATTTTCAAAAAGGAGCCGCTCCTGCTCCAACTCCTATAAAAAAGGAGCAGTTCTTTTTCAACTCTCCATAATAAAAATATACCTTCTTTCATAAACGTTCTATTCTGCCAATGAGTGGTCGAGGGATAGGGGTGAGCGTTAAAGGATCTCGTCAATATGGGTTGAGATGTCACTTTAAGTGTAAGACCGTAAGATAATATTTGACAAAATCTCGCTAATATTTTGAGAGAGAACATGTCGGACGAAGTATAGGATTATACGTAAATTTTTGTTTCCTGAGAACAAGAAAACAATTTTGCTTTTTTAAATACATGGAAATTTTCTAAGAATTTAAAGCCAGTTTAAATGACTTTCTACTCGATAGTTTATAAATTTCTTTCAAGTTTTGCACACACACGAAGTAATTGATGTTTTGTCAATTAAAATGGCTGACTTGTTTACGAAGAAATCTAAATGAATTATGATGGATTTAATCTCGTAACTTGATTACGAACCTGCTTGAAATAATAACATTATTTAGACAATGATTTTTTACATGAGGAGAATGGGGGGAGGGGTGCTTTGTTAACTATTCTGTACTTTCACGTAACAATTTAATAAACAGAAGATATCGTAAAAATTGAATTTAACTTGAAAATTTTATGTAAAAAATAACCCGATCCAAACCTTTCATTTCGTAACGTAATTATGAACCGGATTGAAATAACATTATTTAGAAAGCCATTCTTAACATGGAGTGAGGGGGGCTTTGTTAACTATTCTGTACTTTCACCTAACAATTTAATAAACAAAAGATATCGTAAAAATTTAATTTAACTTGAAAATCTTATCTAAAAAATAGCCCGGTTCGTAAACTGCACAAGTACCAAAAAAATAATATAAAAAATATTCTTCACTGGGGAGGAGGTATCCCTGTATTTACAAGTATATCTCCTGTAAAAACGGTTCTAAAATCTATTTTCAATCGATATTTATTCGATAATTGCCGAATTTTCATACTTGGCCAAAATTGCCGAGTTTTCCATTGCCGAATTTTCCATTGACGAATTTTCCGTTGCCGAGTTTTCCTTTGACGAGTTTTCCTAAATTGTGTATTATACATACATACTTCTATCCAGTCAAGCAGACTATCTAGTCTAAGAGAAGAAAAACAACATAACTTTCACTAATACACTTAGGAACGGTATGAATCCACATATATCCCCCCCAAAGTTATATGAATTAAATAGTAGGGTAGACTGTACTCTGAAACCTTGATTGGGCAACTTATCTCCCCTATCTAGAGTGCTAATTTTCGGAGTTTTTATTCAACAAAAAGATAGCAGTGTACCTTTTAAAAGGGCCTTAGTAATTATCTCAGGTCAGCTAGTAAACATTTTGAATTCTCTCTCTCGCCCCCCTCCCGACCTGCACTCAGATGGTGTCAAAATCGTTCGTACCCCTAACTCAAATGTTTAATCTTTCCAAAGAAATAGAACGCTCAAGTCACTGACTGCAATAAAAACTTTAATGACGCCTTTGATGTGTCTCATCGCTTGATAGCAAGTCGACGGGGTTGGGGGGGGGGGGGAGGGTAACGAATAAAACAATAAAAAAAAAGATTGTTAAAAACATTACAATTAAATCGTCTTCCGCCTAAGCCCCCTCCCTCTCTCTACCAGAGATATAATTTAAAAAAATAATTCAGAGTAAACTCTGAGACTTTCTTTACTTTTCCATTTATATTGCTGAATAAAAAAACTAATGTTTAAAGAAAATCAAATCATTTTGGAGCGAGGAGCGCGGAGCAATAAAACCACCGCTCTTTAGTCCCAAATGGAGTTGCTCCCGCTCAACTCCCGCTGAGTATAAAATGAGCCCTCCTCTCCTTCGCTCCAGCAAAAAGGAGCGTGCTCCTGGAGCGCGCTCCTTTTTGGAGGGCTCCGTAAAGCCCTGTATATATATACATTGTATTAAGGGTGAAACTATTTAATTTGTTCCACCATTATATGTCTTATTTGCTCCAACTTGTGTCTATCCGTCACACCTCTGCATTGTATTGCCTTCTAAGTATCACATTTCTATAATTAATGGAATAATTATCTGAAAATAATATGTTAAAACATTATTTCAGTACTAGTAGGACCCATGTCCCGGTGTTGCCAGGGAAAATATAAAATATTGATTCAATTTTTAAAAAAATAAATATTAAAGTATGAATTCTGAAAGAAAAAATCAGACAAGAACTGTAAGTAATTTAGGTGATTAAAATAGGATTTGACCATGTATTTTATATGAAGATAAAAAATAATTTTAAAAAATATTTTTGTAAATAAGTAAATAAAAGTGATTTATCTAAAATTAGAGCAGGCTAGGCTCCCTCCCTTATAGTTTTAAATAGTAGCCACCCTCCCAACTCTACCAACATTTTAAAATAAATATTCTTAAATAAGTATTTATTGTTTTGAAGCAATAAAAATAGATTGCTCTAAGTTTTGGGGGACTGGGCTCTCTCCTCTATAGTTTTAAATAGGGGCTACCCCCCCCCCCCCCTAAAAAACATGGTTAAATCCTATTTTAATTACCTGGATTACTTTCAGTGAAACGTGTTTGACTTTCAAATAGCACAAATAATAACCAAATATTAATCTTCATCACAAAAATTACGTAAGATCTCATACTTCTTTTTGTAAACTAGTACTACTACTACTACTAAAAAAAGCAATAATAATAATAATAATAATAATAATAATAATAATAATAATAATAATAATAATAATAATAATAATAATAATAATAATAATAATAATAATAATAATAATAATAATAATAATAATAATAATAATAATAATAATAATAATAATAATAATAATAATAATAATAATAATAATAATAATAATAATAATAATAATAATAATAATAATAATAATAATAATAATAATAATAATAATAATAATAATAATAATAATAATAATAATAATAATAATAATAATAATAATAATAATAATAATAATAATAATAATAATAATAATAATAATAATAATAATAATAATAATAATAATAATAATAATAATAATAATAATAATAATAATAATAATAATAATAATAATAATAATAATAATAATAATAATAATAATAATAATAATAATAATAATAATAATAATAATAATAATAATAATAATAATAATAATAATAATAATAATAATAATAATAATAATAATAATAATAATAATAATAATAATAATAATAATAATAATAATAATAATAATAATAATAATAATAATAATAATAATAATAATAATAATAATAATAATAATAATAATAATAATAATAATAATAATAATAATAATAATAATAATAATAATAATAATAATAATAATAATAATAATAATAATAATAATAATAATAATAATAATAATAATAATAATAATAATAATAATAATAATAATAATAATAATAATAATAATAATAATAATAATAATAATAATAATAATAATAATAATAATAATAATAATAATAATAATAATAATAATAATAATAATAATAATAATAATAATAATAATAATAATAATAATAATAATAATAATAATAATAATAATAATAATAATAATAATAATAATAATAATAATAATAATAATAATAATAATAATAATAATAATAATAATAATAATAATAATAATAATAATAATAATAATAATAATAATAATAATAATAATAATAATAATAATAATAATAATAATAATAATAATAATAATAATAATAATAATAATAATAATAATAATAATAATAATAATAATAATAATAATAATAATAATAATAATAATAATAATAATAATAATAATAATAATAATAATAATAATAATAATAATAATAATAATAATAATAATAATAATAATAATAATAATAATAATAATAATAATAATAATAATAATAATAATAATAATAATAATAATAATAATAATAATAATAATAATAATAATAATAATAATAATAATAATAATAATAATAATAATAATAATAATAATAATAATAATAATAATAATAATAATAATAATAATAATAATAATAATAATAATAATAATAATAATAATAATAATAATAATAATAATAATAATAATAATAATAATAATAATAATAATAATAATAATAATAATAATAATAATAATAATAATAATAATAATAATAATAATAATAATAATAATAATAATAATAATAATAATAATAATAATAATAATAATAATAATAATAATAATAATAATAATAATAATAATAATAATAATAATAATAATAATAATAATAATAATAATAATAATAATAATAATAATAATAATAATAATAATAATAATAATAATAATAATAATAATAATAATAATAATAATAATAATAATAATAATAATAATAATAATAATAATAATAATAATAATAATAATAATAATAATAATAATAATAATAATAATAATAATAATAATAATAATAATAATAATAATAATAATAATAATAATAATAATAATAATAATAATAATAATAATAATAATAATAATAATAATAATAATAATAATAATAATAATAATAATAATAATAATAATAATAATAATAATAATAATAATAATAATAATAATAATAATAATAATAATAATAATAATAATAATAATAATAATAATAATAATAATAATAATAATAACAGAAACTATTACAGACCTAAACAACCTGATATATGCAGGAGCAAAATCGGTAAGTATGAAACTAAGAAACGAAGAGAATGGACAAAAGAGAGGACCGACAAAACCTGGATAGGAAATCAGACTGGAAACCCAGATCACCAAACTTCGGAAAGAAGCTAAAACTGTGAACAGAAGGAAGGAGGATATGAAACGATTAAGAAGCAAAAATCAGAAACGCAAGGAAAAACTAAATGAGAAACATGAAGAAATAAAACAAAGGATAGCAGCAATAGAAGGAAGACTGAGACGATACAGGTACAAATCAGAACAGAGCAAACAGAACAGGACCTTTGAAAACAATGAAAGCCAGTTTTACAAAAACGTAAATGGAGAAAAAACAACAACAGAGCAACCGAACCAAACAGAAATAAAACAATTCTGGAGCAAGATATGGGAAGAAACAAAAAAGCACAACAAGAATGCCCAATGATTGAAAAACATGAAAGATGAACTGCAGGAAATCGAAGAAGGAACCGAAACAGAAATCAACAAAGAAACGATCAAGAAAACCCTAAGAAAAATGGCAAACTGGAGAGCACCAGGCCACGATGGAATACATGCATACTGGTTTAAAAAATTCACGACCCTGCATGAAAGACTAGCGCAGAAACTGAGTGGATGTATCTGCAAAACAGACGTACCAGAATGGATGACGGAAGGAAGAACAACATTAATACAAAAAGACTCCAAAAAGGGAACGACCCCCAGCAACTACAGACCGATAACATGTCTACCAATAATGTGGAAAATTCTCACAGCACAACTGAGAGAACAAATCTACCAATCCCTGGACAAACGTGGACTGCTCCCCGAGGAACAAAAAGGATGCCGGAAAGGACAAAGAGGGGCACATGATCTACTATACATTGATCAAAAGACCCTGAAGGAGGTGAAGAACAGACAAAAGAACATAACCATGGCATGGATTGACTACAAGAAAGCCTACGACAGAATCCCCCAAACATGGATAATTGAATGCTTAAAAATATACAAGATACCAGACAGGATTATTAATCTCATCCAGAAAGCAATGGAAACATGGAGACTAAAACTGACAGCCGGAGGACAATACCTGTCTGAGACCTTAAACTGTTTGCAAAAAACAAAAAAGAACTGGAAAAGCTGATAAATACAACCAGGATATTCAGCCAGGATATCCAAATGGAGTTTGGAATAGAAAAATGTGCACTGCTAGTGATCAAAAGAGGAAAACTGGAGACGACAGAAGGTATAGAACTCCCCAACCAAGAGGAGATGAGAGCGCTAGGAGAACAAGATAGTTATAAATACCTGGGAGTTCTGGAAGCAGACACAATCAAATATACAGAAATGAAAGAGAAAATTGGAAAAGAATATCTACGAAGAACAAGGAAACTCTTAGAAACTAAACTATATAGCAGAAACCTAGTAAAAGGGATAAACACATGGGCTGTATCACTAATAAGATACTCTGGACCATTCATAGGCTGGACTAAAGAAGAACTCAGGCACCTTCACCAGAGGACTAGAAAACTAATGACTATGCACAATGCATTGCACCCAAAAGACGATACGGACAGACTCTACATGAAAAGAAATGAAGGAGGTAGAGGACTGGTAAGTATAGAAGACTGTGTGGAAGACACCAAAAAAGAGCTGGAGAAATATGTAACCCAGAACACGGAAAGACTGATCACCACAGCAAGAGACACCAGCCCAACAAACAACTCCGGAAGTACTGAACCCAGAAACAAAAAGACAAGAAAGGAAAAGTGGGAAGAAAAACAACTACATGGACGCTTTATAAGACTCACAAGCGATGAAGCCAATGAAAACAGCTGGGCATGGCTAAGAAAAGGACACTTGAACAGAGAAACGGAATCTCTGCTGACGGCCGCACAGAACAATGCGATTAGGACAAACTTTATTAAAGCAAAGATAGATAAAACCCAGGAAAACAGCAAATGCCGATTGTGTGGACAAAGAGACGAAACGATAAACCATATAATAAGTGAATGCAGCAAGCTAGCCCAAAAGGAATACAAGAACAGACATGACAGCGTGGGGAAAGAAGTACACCGGGAAATGTGCATACAACTGAATTTCGAATATGAAAAAAAACGGTACAAACACAAACCAGAAACTGTACTAGAAAACGAAAAACACAAAATCATATGGGATATGAATGTACAAATAGACAAACCCATAACAGCAAGGAGACCGAACATGATAATAATCAACAAGAAAGAAAAATCCTGCAAAATCGTAGACTTCGCCGTTCCAGCGGACCACAGAGTGAAGATCAAAGAGACGGAAAAAAGAAGCAAATATACCGAACTTGCCAGAGAATTGAAAGGAATATGGAACATGAAGAAAGTCAGTATAACACCAATAATCATAGGAGCACTAGGAACAGTCCCCAAAAACATGGAGAAAAGATTAGGAGAAATAGGAATCAAAGGGATAACTGAGACCATACAAAGGACAGTAATGATCAAAACAGCTACAATCCTGAGAAATGTCCTCGAATGTGGAAACCAACCCACATAAGCAACGAATGGAGAACAAACACATGGAAGCACAAGACAGCAGAACCGCGGAAAATACAACCGCACGGGAGAGGCGCAAGCATAGGCTGACGCCACGAAAATTATGGACAGAGGGTCGAGGAGGGAAAGCGCAAACCAGACCTCCACTGGAAGAGCGCGGACAGCTCTGGGACCTTGGGGAGGCTTGTTGCCACTCGGGCCCCAGAGGGTACCAATGGCCCTTATCAGCGGGAAACCGGTGGTGGGTGGCTGTTGAGATACCGCAAGGTCATCAGCGGTGATGAACGAAAAGAGGTGGAGCATACTGGAAGTCTGAGGAGACTTGTTGTCACTCAGACTCCAGGGAATACCACAGGTTGTTGGCAGTGGGCGATCACTGACGATGACCAGTGTGATAACTCCTAGTGAGTAAATAATAAAACTAACTAAATAAATGAAGAAAAGTAAGAAATGAGTTTAGAAAAAGTCTTAGTAGACATTTTTCGTTTTTCAGGCATGCGGATGTTAACAGTTCGGAAATAGAATCTGAAATGTAATATTTTATTCTCAAATAAAATCCAAGTTCTAAAAAAGTGATCTGAATTAGCTTAATTTCTTCAGAGTTCCTCGGTAATGTTATTATTTTGTTATTACATAAATCGTATGATGTTTGAAACGCGAAATGAATTTAAAAAGAAAGAAGTCAATATGTATAAGTAGTAATAATGAAGTGAGTATGTTAGTATTATGAAACCGCTGTTCTTACATTCCATGAAACTAGAATGTTGAAGAAAAAAGGGAACAGTCATTATTTTGATCGAAAATGTATAGTTGGTAACAGAAAAAGAGTAGCATGAAAAATGAAACACAAATGGTGAAAATGATACCATGAATAATTGGTCCCCGGTGATACGAGGGGCAGTAGGAGTAGATATTATGATGCGATGAAAATGGCTGCAACCTTCTTAGCTGGGAGAAACAGCTTAACCGGAGAAAATCTTGAAAAAAAAAAATATTTGTAAATGAAATCTACTCCCGCTGGTGACTAACACGTACACTGTAAATAACAGCTCTCCCCCTCTGTATTTTTCTCATTCCTTTTTTCATTCTTTTTCCGAGTTTCCACTAGTCCCAGACACGTAACTGCCCCTCAATCAAAAAAAAACATCTTTTTTTTTAATATATCCTCGATTTTAGGTGAAAAACCGTGAATCTCGCGATTGAATTAGACTAGTTTTGGCTGATGACACATGTGCTGTGTCATTTCAAAAATAGCTCCTTTGCAAGTTTACCATATCCACAAACACACATACAAACTATTCCCGGATTTAGCAGCTTCAATGATTTATACATCTATAATCATATTAACACACCAAAGTTAAGCAACGTTGATCCTGACCAGTACTAAATGGGTGACCATTTCAAAAGACCGGGTGAAGTATGTAACAAGAATCTCTTTTGATTTCTGGCGATAGATGGTGTGACTCATCGGTCAAAGTATGACTGTCGCAACCAAATAAATTTAGATGGAAAAATCCAGTGTGAACTTTACTATAAACACAGAAGGAAACAATCCATGGATTTTCAAAGATATGCACTTATCATCAGAGGAAATTCGACGGATAAGTCAATATAATTTACTGTAATGCAAACATTTGAAAATATAAAAATATAAAAGATATAAAAAGTATAAACAATTTAAAAAGTTTAAAATATGCAAAGAAAATCGTCACCATTGGAGAAGCATAGAAAGTTTGTTTAATCAAGTTCGAGGATATTTGTTTTGAGAAGTTTTTTTATGTGCAAAAATATATACAATTTTTTTTTTATCAAATAAAGGTCTATAAATGCTTATTTTATTTTATAGTTATTAGTGAAGTTCAAACGTAGCAGAGAGTTATGTAGATGTCATAGTGTAAAAGTAAAGTGGGCGACCCAAAGGCTCCCTTTGCATTAGCTACTGCCCCTAGGTGTAGGGAAGGACGCAACCCCTTTTCCAGAATTACTCCACTTACCATTAATCCTCACCTTATAATGCTGTGTGTTTAGCAAGGGGGCATCAAGTACCATTTTTTGAGTCTTTGATATGACTGGACTGAGGATTGAACCCTGATCTCTTACTATTATACCAAATGGGTTGTTATAGTGTAATATGCAATTAATTCAAAATAAATTGACTCGTGTGAATTATCTTTTCTTGTTTTAAGATGTAAAATAAAGAGTCCTTATAACTGAGGTAAATATGTTAGATAATGGCCCTATGGGGATGGATGCATCTGTTGGAGATTGGGTTTGACTTGCGCGATTTGTAGCGAGGTCGTCTCGTGCAGGTTTAGTGCAATGTTATTCTCACGATCGCGGTGATGGGTGACGAGACCTTGAGTTCAAAGGTTAGATCACACCTGCGTGTTGATCACGAGATTTCGTGACGTCACAGTTTTTCCCGCTGGGAAAACTGGAGTGAGATTATCAGTTCCTGATTGGAAGCCGACAGGAGAACAACGATAGTCAGTTGACGATCGAACCTCGGAGAGAATCAACCGTCTAGTTCCCTGTGCACAAAGCCTCTCCGACCAGCACCCTCATCGTCACCAACAAATAAATATAATTATTATATTTTCCTAAGATACCTGTGTTCTCATTTTTATTTAGCCCTGCACAATACAACAAATATGTGTAATCAGTCCAAGAATATTTCTAAAACTCTCTGAACCTTTATTAAATTATTTTTGTTTTTATTTAAAAAAAAAAAATTGCAAAGGCACACGATTGCAAACATGCATACAATTATCTGATTGGCAAGAAGCATCTTAATTTTACTTGTTTTTGTTTGGTTTGTCTGTTTCATGGCTGAAATAAAGTGGTCTTTTGTGAGTGGTAAGACACAAATATGAAGAAATAAATTGTATGAAAACGATTCTGTAGATATGGGGTGGTCAACCTTTTCAGAGTGAGGGCCAGATGAGACTTTTGGAAGGAGATTGCGGGCCGGATGTGGCTCTCGGGCCGGAGGTTGCCCGCCCTTGCTGTAGATCAACAGTTATAATTATTTATTATATAAACAATAACTGAAAAAGAATTACTTTGAAATTGAAGATATAATTAATTGTATGTCGGTGAGCGAACGTCCATTGAATATTTCCTTGTTCTCGGCTGGTGAATGTAAGGGCAGATAACACTGCTTTACAAAATGCTGTTTAAATCAAGGTAGATAGCAAAGGGCAAAGAATTACTCCCCTTTAAATACTATTTTTCTTTAGATGGAGTCTGTTCCATCTAACAACAGCATATCAACCCTTTTTGATTATTTAATGCCGAATCTCAGTATGCATTGTCAACGATTGCAAACGATTAATTGTATATAATTCATTTGAACACAAGTCGTTATTTTACAGCTTGAGGGTACTGACAGGTTCATACCTTTCTCAGCAATATTTGTGCATAACTAACTACAATAGATCTAATAGGGTTCGAACTCGACATCTGTGGTATATAGCTAGCTAATCATGCACCCTAATCCTACAATAAAAGAAAAATAATTATTCTAAATTCTATAAAAAGTTTTGGTCCAGGGCAGTAGTTCTCAACCTTTTGTCCCATGGATCCTATTCCCTATTTTTCTTAATAGCATTTCCCTCTGATCCCTTTCCAATATCATCCGATTCAGAAAATACATTTCAAATGACATGAATATTATCTTGAAAATATTCAACATTTTCTTTATTAGAACATTCATTTTTATTTATGTCTCCATGGGAATTTCAGTAAAAAAAACACAATGCGAAAGAAAAAGCATTGACCGGAGGTGATTTTAGTATTCTCAATCCACCTGATAACACATGAAATGATAACCCTTTGTTTAAATATATTTGTAAATATGTTTCAAGGTACCAAATGGAAGGGAAATATCTCTTACCAGTCCTTGTTGAGGCGGCTTTTCGGTAGAATTAAAATTCTACCGAAAAGCCACTCAAAGTGTTGCTTTTAGGTTAGCTCCTGCAGAGGGTTCTTGGGCTTTATTTGGTTTGGTTTGGTTGTTTTTGTTTTACGGCATATCAACCCTTCTCGGATTATTTAATGCCGAATACGGTCATTTTGGTAAAAGTTTTATGCATCACGTTTTTATATCTTCAAATATTTATTTATGGTGTTCCGTTTGGTTGTTTTGTTTTACGGCATATCAACCTTTTTCAGGTTATTTAATGCCGAATACGGTCATTTTAGTAAAAGTTTTATGCTTCAAGTTCTTTATATCTTCAAGTGTTTATTCATGATGTTTGGTTTAGTTGTTTTTCAGAAAAAAAATTGTTGTTTTGTTTTTGACTTTGCAGAACATGATTGAGTTTTGCAAAGGGAATGGAAAAAAACAATAACATCAATGTTTGGTGCATTTTTGTCAGGAAGCCAGTATCTTCAGACAGCCTGATTTGGTAGCATCAACTGGGCTTTATTTAATCATCATAGTTAATATTCTTAATGTTACTACATTCTAACAGCTATTTATAAAAAATTTGGTACATTTAGCCCAATAGTTTTGGAGTCTATAAGTGTTTATAATTATTATTGGTAGTTGTATATTAATTGCCCCCCCCCATTGCATTGTCTTAGCTAACTTGACTAATGATGCCTGTGTTAGGCGGTCTCTCTTTCTTTTTTTCCCTCTCTCTCTCTTTCACTCTCTCTTGCTCTCTCTGTCTCTCTTTCACTCACATACATACACTACTAAAGAAATGTTACCTTTTTCGAGCATTGAAATAAATTATTTATTCTAGGAACTAAATAAAATCTTAATTCAACTTTTAAAAGGTAAATAAAATATTAGTTTGTTTAAAAAATACTATTGCTATTTCAGACTTAAGCTTCCCCCCCCCCCTCTCTCTCTCACACACACACACACATACACATACATAACTTTCAATGGGATAAACAGAAGATAGATCGATTAAATGTGACTGTATGACATATTCTGTCAAAAACCGACAGAGAAATGCTTCATTTTACGAACAAATCAATCAAGCATTGAAAAAAAAAATTATTATGAAATATGTAGTATTGAAAGCAGAAGCAGAAGACAGCTTAAAAACTGAATTCTGTATTGTTGACCGGTACCAAGCTTTGAGAAAAGCAGCAGCAGTCGCCGCTACTCTGCCTACTACTTTCTTTTTTTTAACCTTCCTATTCGTTCCTCTCCTCCCACCTGCTCTTCTTCATACCATGAATTGTGCCGGACACATGAACATTCACTTTTATTATATAGACTACTAGAGTGAAAAGTTTGAGAGATGAGTAGTTATTCATTGGATTAAGGTAATCAAATACCATTAGTTAGATTACTTCAACTCTAAATAATAATTCAAGTAGTATTCTTACCGCAAAGCAATGCACACAAAAAATGTTAAAATATTATTTTTACTTTGTTTTTTTTTTATGCTGGCCATTAACTTTTTAAAGGTTTTGGGAATTTTTTTTTAAAGAGCCCTTTTTTTACTTTAGGGTGGCAAAGTAAGGGAGATAATTTATTTCAACTCATTTTTAGATTTTTTTTCAACAATTAATTTTAACAAAATTTTTTTCATGTATCTGAATTAAAGAGATGATTGATAATATGTGTTTTTTGGATTGTTCGGATTACTGTTCTCATCTTGGGTGTTATTCTCACAACGTTTCGGCCGCTGTAACCTCTGACTTGACTGTCTTCAGGTGTATCTTGACAATGGCTCTTATTGGTTAATGGTGAAAAGAATGCTTTTGTTCTTTTTTCCAACGAACCATAGTCGTTAGAATTCAAATTATGTGATGTCTTTATGAAACAGAAAGAGCGTCAAGTTGTTTCCATTTTCGTATTAATTCAGCTCTGTGCCGATTTGATATAATGTTTCTGATTTTTTTAGATGAGGGTTGATAACTTGTATAATTTGGATTATTCGGACCACTGTTTTCATTGTGAGTGTTATTCTCACAATGTTTCGACCGATGTAACCTCCGACCTTCTTCAGGTGTAACGAAGGTCGGAGGTTACATTGGCCGAAACGTTGTGAGAATAACACTCAAGATGAGAACAGTAGTCTGAATAATCCAAATTATACAAAAGACAATTTCTGCTGCAATATTCTGTATTGGATACGTTATTACTATTTAAGATTAAAAAAACTGTGAATTGTAATATAGTTAAAAAAAAATTAAGAATAATTTCCATTTATAAAAAACAGTTTGAATTTATTATTTCTTTACAATTGTTTGCTACTTTATAACAGGGGCGGGCAACCTTTTCAGAGTGAGACTTTTGGAAGGAGATCGCAGGCCGGAGTGAAAAACGAAATCTCAGAATTACTATATTTTGTTTACATGAATAAATTGTACAAAAATTACATTGAACACTCTACAAATCTGATATTTTTTTCTCAAGAGACTTCTGTATGTGATGTTATAAAAGGCGCCGACGAAGAGGCATTTTGGAATCATAAAAAATAATGACAAGGGAAGTAGCAAGTTGATCCAGCATTCGTTTTGACGCACCTCACATAGGTTCTCTGTTTTATGCCCTTTCCTCGTCTCTCGTTTCCACTTTGCCTCTCTCTTTCTCTTTTTCTCTTTTTATCTCTGGCCAAGGATTTGAAATTAATAGTTAAAGAAAAATGAAATATACATGCATCGCTGATATTTATACATTTTCATCCCACTGTAAATCTTAATCGAAACCTACTTTTACGTCTATGTCACAAAATGATATGAGTTTTACTGGGAGGACCGCGGGCCGGATTGCAATAATAAAGCATAACAGGGTGGCGGGCCGAACGCTAAGCCTTCGCGGGCCGGGGGTTGCCCGCCCCTGTTTTATGATATAATTATATTTGGTTAATAATTAATAAATAAACTATTTTTAAAATATTTTTAAAATTAAAAAAAAATCTAATTATAAAAAAGCGGTTTGATTTTATTATTTGTAAAGAAGTTGTTAAAAACAAATTATTATTTACAAACAAAAAATGGGAAAAAATATAATGTTTAATAATTAATACCAGTCGAAATTTTCGATTTCAGATATGACGGTCATGACGGCCATGACGGAGTGGGAATTTTCTATTTAATCAAGAAGTTAATTATATGAAGTCGACTGATTTATGCAAAACGGTGATTATAAGCTGGTCATATTCGAAAAATCCAATATGGAGTCATCAAATTTTGCAAGGGACATAAATATGTAAACATAATTCTAACAAAGGGAGGTAACTCAATCACACCTTTTATTTAATTTATTTTTCTTTTTTACTAAAACGTTATTTTAAGTAAAAAATAAGTTGTTTGGGAATAGTGTCGAAACCCATATAACTGTAAATAATTTACGTGACCGAAATAGGATTCAACTAAAAATTGATTTAATTTTTTTTTTCTTAACAAAAACATTAAATCACATCTATATATTCAACAAATATAATTAATAAATAACAAAAATATCTCAATTTACTTTCCTACTTGATACTTTGAGATTTCGTAGATTGCTGCCTTTCTTTAAGTCACTTCAGTCTTCTTCGCCGGCAGACGACAATTTATGTCGAATTGTATAATCACATGACGTCACATCAGTTGCGTACGTTTTTAATCTTTTAATTTAACCATTGAATTATTAAATTTTAATAAAATAACGATTTATTTAACTTTTTTAAAATAATTATAGTAATATTCTAATTCTATTAAATTTATTTGTGCAATGCTACTAAACACTGGCTTAAAGTTCGTTTTCACGTCCACGCAAGGTAGCCACCATCTTTAGGGCAGTAACATCTTTGCAGGACGCCGTCGTTTCTTACAACCATGCAAGCAGTGAGGCTTTTACGATCTGGTAAACATTATTTTTTTTATTTCAGATTATTAAATTTTGTGACTGTGCTTATTTAAAGTGTGTTCAAATTGATTATTTTACTTTTTTTTCTATGATCCTAAACCACTATGACCTTGAGGCCGAACCAACCTTATCATTTTTAACCTGTTCAAATGTATCTTTATTATTTTCTGAGTTTAAAAACAAAAAGTTAATAACATTTTTTTATTTTAAATTATCCATAACTTAAAAACAGTAATTTGTTTATTTATATTATTTGTAGATTTTTTTTAAGAAAAAGAGGGAGGTCATTTTCTAATATATTTATCATAGAAAAAATAATCACCTCATTTGTCTGCCAAGTGCCCGTTATGTCCTCCGCAAAGGACACTCTGACTTCAAAGATCTCTTAAACATTTTATAAAATTTAAATTTATATTTACGCAAAACTACTAACCTTCACATGTAATGTATTTTCATTAAAAATTCATAATTCACTATTTTTATTATTATTCGCAAACGCCAAAAGTTTTAGAAGTCCTATGAGAAATACCGTAAGTTTTGTGTACTGATATTTCTCATTTGTTTGTTATTTACAATTTTTGGATTAGTTTGCTCAACTTGTTTTTTTTATCTCGATATTTCGACCTCCAGCCTTGTTCGGATACCTTGTGTCGAACTCAGCAATCGTCATAGAATGTTTGGTAAAACCTTAATGATGAATCGGAAATTATTTACAGTGAAACGAGTGCCAACAAGATTCAGTGCTCCCAAAGAACTCATTTTTTACTTAAAACCATGTTTTAATAAAATAAACGAATTTTTAAATTAAAAACGATAAGTTATAGCAAATTGGTTATGAGGTACAGAATAGTTAACAAATGCCCTTACCCCCTCCCGCGTTATTATTTAGAAACCAATCTTAACATGAGGGAGCTTTATTAAGTTCTTACACTACAAGTTTAATCGTCTACGCGAACCAAAAAAAGGTCGTCCGTTTTTGTTTTTTTTAGATAGAAACCATCATAAAATGTTTTCTTACGGTTATAATCTTGTGACTCTGAACATAAACTAAAAAAATGCCGAAAATATTTAGTTACAAAAAGAGTTATCGCCCTTTACATTTGCCGGTGCTTCTTGCTTAAAAGTCCGAAAAAAAGATTTCTTTGTCTTTTACTGTTTAAGAGGTAAATAAGGGGCAGTAACTCTTAATTGTAATTTTGAGCCAGATTTTACGAGCATACGATCGCCTTGGTGCCGAAGGATTCCATCATTTGCGTGTGAATCACAAGTACAATTTTGTTGATCCACAAACCGGGGCCACCACCAACCACGTTGAACGTATGTGGTGTGAAGCAAAAAAGAAATAAATAAAATTGAATGTGGCACCCACACGCAAATGGTGGATTCCTATCTCGCAGAATTCATGTGGCGGCAGAAATTGCCCAAATTTGCAAACAAATTGCTGAATTTTATTCAGTATAAAACCCAAGTATAAACACAATAAATTCTTAAATTTTCCATTGCTGTATACTTTGTTGTTCATTTATTACTAATTAATTTTCTGTAAATTACGTTACATGTAATAACAACAGTTGATAAGAGTTACTGCCCCTTATTTACCTCTTAAACAGTAAAAGACAAAAATCTTTTTTTCGGACTTTTAAGCAAGAAGCACCCATTTGCCTTTTTTTTTTCCGAGTTTTTTGGTCTGCGTTTCATGTAGACAACCTTGCTATAACTTTCTGTACTGTTTTATTTTGTGTGTGTGTATGGTAAATTTGTAGATATGCCCCCCCCCCTCCAATGACATTTTACTTTTTTTTTCTTTAGGCGATTACATGTAAACACCCTGAAAAACAAGCAATTATTTTAGAATTTACAGTGGGGGGATCAGTGATCACCCATTTCCGGGCCACTATTTAACCGGATAGCGTTTTAAGAGCATAACCAGTTTACTTGGGAGGGGGGGGGGTAAGGCTGAAAGGTTAGTAAAAAAAAAAAATTATTTTTCATCATTTAAAATATTAGTTATTGACAAGTTTTATCAAAAAGATACTAGAAAAGAAAATATTTTTTTAAAAATCCACACGTTCTAAGGATTAGCCTGAAAAACTGCTGAGCACTAACCCTAAGTTCAAGTGGCAAGAAACCACCTCACCCCAAAACAACACCTTCCGAGTCGTTGATAGTTTAATTTGTAAGTTTTTATACTTACGTTATTTGTATTTACTGTTTAATAAGAGAGGATCCAAAGAGATCGTCTGCTTAATTGTGATGCTTAATCCTAAAACAACTAAACATTTTTATCAGTGTAAGATATTGTCATTCTATGATTAGATAAATACCAGTCTTACGTTCTGGGTGTGACCCAAAAGTACATTCAATGGTGAGCCCGTTTGTGGAGTCAGATTTTGGAAGGAGTCTGATTTTTTAATCTCTAAAGAATCAACAGACAGTTTGAATATTGGAAAACTTTGGAGTCGAAGTCCTAATATTTGGAACCCTCAGAGTCGAACCGTATACCAATTTGGGAGATTTGAAGTGTGTGTAGTCAACTTTTAGTTAGCACTGCTCCCAGGTCCACTCTGACCTAAAGTAGCAGTTATGAACGTGTTGTGTGTGTGGACACTGATCAGTGTAAACCATGTGATCTCAGTCAGTACTACAACAGAAGAATTCTCTCACTAAATAAAACCACAAATAACAGAGGTTTATTTTTGGAGGTTACACTGGTACTCGTTTCTGAACAGCAAACTTGCCAAATCAGAGATTTTTGCCCAACCAAATCAAAACACAAGTCCCAGGGCCCCATCTTTGCTTGGAGAGACACAGACTCAACTTGTTTCAGCCCTCAGAAACCCAAACTGCCTCTGTGATGCCAAAGGGCCAAGACCCCTCTGCCCATTTCCTGGAATATACATACTTTTGACCGGAAATCTTAGGTTCCAGTCTTTTTCTCAGTTATCCCCATTTAACCACCCAGATATCCAGTTGAGATAACGGCTAGGACCTATCTGCAGACAATCTATAAACACTTTTTTTTTTGTTTCAGAGGCTTCATCTCTCAGAATGAACTGTTTAAAGAGGCACTTTTTTTTTTTCAAACAGAAATCAAATTTTGTGTGCTCAAAATCAAAGATATTGGCCGAACACCTCATGAACCGCAAACATGCAACCCACTAAACATGCTGCCAAAGTCCCGTCTATGAGATAAATAGAAACTCAGGGTAGAATTTGGGTCCTTTCCCCTTAAACAAATCCCAAGTAAATCCGGTTTTTCAGTTTCACTTGTATGCAAAAATCAAACCATTTTTTTCACAAACAGAAACCGTTCAGTATAGTGCTGCCACACTCGAGGAAACATGGTGTAAGAAGTTATTTAGATTTTAATTGTGAGGCCCCAATTTGGAGGCTTCAGGGAATGTGGAGTCACCTTTTAGTTGCCACTATTCCCAGGTCCACTCTGGCTTGAAGTAATAGTAACTGTCAAGGTCCCATAGAAATTCGGAATTTCTTCCCTTAAAGATATCCTAAAGAAACTGTTTTCATGGCAAATGCAACACTCTCTGACCTTCAAGTGGTTGGTCTTCGGTGGTGAAAAAGTGAGTGGCTAGCTATCTCATGCGACCTTCCCTAGGACCATCATGTGTGTGGTCTGCTATAGTTTGAGATGTTGTGCACACCAGGAAGAAAGCCAGCGCAACCTGACCCGTTTGAATGCCACCACAAGTACAAAATGACTCTTTGGTTTAGCGGCACACCAAAAATGCACTTTTTAACAGGTTAACTTCAAACTAATCTTAATCCTGTGACGAACAACTCTACTTTATTAAAAAAAAACAAAAAAACACTTATTTACTAGTGCAACTGATGTAGTATATGACCATGACTCTAAAGTTTATAGGGTTTTTTGGTGCTTCTACAGATGAAGGCACATATGGAGAACGCATTTCCAAATAAAAACTGTTTATGCTTACATAGCAGGCAAAAATAATTATTAAAAATTATCGAGTAGATTTTTAATAAGCATAAAAATCAATTTTATTTTTTTTTTGCATTAGACAAAATCGTTTATATCCATTTTCGGAGAAGTTGTGACCTGTGCCGAAATGACCAATTTATCTCCCTTGTTACTTACTCTTCAAAATTACCTGCGCTACACTAGGGCCCATGTTCTTGGCCTTTTGGCCGGGATCAAAGTGTAGTATCTGTTCCGATGGATACTGCACCCTATAGACTGGTATTGTCTTGGCCTTCGGGGCTTGATTTACGCCGGTCTATGGGTCTGTCCTGTGCAGTTCTAGGAGGTCCACCCTCCCAGGCTTCGCCTCCCCTCTTTGGGAAGGAGTAAGTTTATTGCTTACTGCCTGAGGTGCCCCTACCGGGGGATGCCGACGGGGCTGCCCAGGAAATTTTTAAACCCCACTTTCCCAACCTTGGGTAACATCTTACTTGTGGGAGTAAGATAAAAACTGGCCTTGTGCCTAACTCCTGGAGAGGAGTAAGTCAATACACTAGGGCCCATGGATTCAGAAAAATATAAAATTGGTTTTATGTTTATTAAAAATCTACTCGGTACTTTTTCCTAATATTTTTTATTTGCAGATGCGTTTTTCATATGTGCCTTCATCTGTATAAATACCTTTTTTTTATTGTTAGATCATGTGTGTTTTCAGGTTTTCTATGAAAAAATTACTTCAAATGACAGGTAAACATTCGTAAAAAGATGGTGTATACTGTCAATTCACATATTCAAAGTTATTGTCACAGTCAATCCATCAAGTTTCATAAGGCTTGATTGTGTAGTTTTTACAACATTAAGATTTATTGGAAGTGTGGGGGTCTGAAGCATGATCGGGCGTAGGCGTTTTATATCCATTCACTGAATGTTAAATATTTGTATCTGGAAAATGCATACTTTTGCTGATAAATTGTATCTTCATCGATTATAAAATCTGAAGTTGTTTATTATAATATAAAATAATCTCCACTGATGAAATATTTTTCCTTATTTATTACAGGACAATTTGGGTGTATTCTTCAAAAGTTGCCCCAAAATCAGTAAGTACTTTTTCTTTTCTTTTTTTTTTTTTACTCAACTCTTCCCTCTAGCTATATTTTTTTTCTTAAGTAAATATTAATTATTATTACCTACAGACATCGATGTTTCATGCTTACGCAATCTTCGAAGGGCTCGAATCCGGTTTACAAATCGCCACTGATTCGTAGTAGAGTCTCTTACCCCTCGGCCGCCATCAGCTAGCATGGAAATTAGGAGAGATTTAAATCTATAAACGCCAAATCAGCGGGCGGTACGGCGAACAGAGGAATAGTGATTTGACAACAACAATAACAAATGGGGTTGGAATCTCACATTTAAGCCGTAGTATTACTGCTCGTTATTAAATTCTCTCAGAGTGCACCAATACCAATTCTGTAGGTTTTTGCTCTACTGTAAATACTTTGCAACATTTGCTTCAGAAGTAGTGGTTTTTTGATTGCAATACTCCTGTGAAATCCAGCTTTGTGCAAACAGATTTTGTGGAAACTTGGTTCTCAAGATCGTCAATGATTGTGGAAATTGTAAAAAATTCTATTTTAACAATTTCTGTAGGAGTCCAGTGTTCTTATCTGAAAGCTTTTGGTTTTCTTCTGGAGTTTTGTTTCTTCAAATGTTTTCATTACTTTCAAAACTGTACTTCATGATAGACAAAACATTTGATCGTTTTGAAAATCTAATAAATCTTTCATTTCAATGCTGTTTAATTTATTCTGTTAATATATGAAAAGGAACAGAAATTTTAACAAAACTGAACTTACATAATTTTATACCACTCTATTTATGATATCAATAATGGTAATAATATTTATAATATCATTAAATGGATATATGTAATCTTAAATAATACTAAATTGTGATGTTTTTCTTGTTTGACTTCTATTTGTGATGTTATGAGCGGCGCTGAAGAAGAGTTTTTCGAATCATCTCAAGTTATGTACAAAATAAATGTTCCAAATCGTTTTAGAAACGATCGTATGCCAAATTTTGTTGTTTGAATTCTTGGAACTGATATAAATGCTAATGTTATTTATCTAAGTCTAGTTATATATATGAGAGAGAGTGAGAAAGATATATATATATATATATATATAAATAATGGCATAGAATTATACAATGAGAAGTTCTATTTTTCCTATCATAATTGGATATATGTAATCTTAAATAATACTAAATTGTGATGTTTTTCTTGCTTGACTTCTATTTGTGAAGTTATGAGCGGCGCTGAAGAAGAGTTTTTCGAATCGTCTAAAGTTATGTACAAAATAAAATATTCCAAATCGTTTTAGAAACGATCGTATGCCAAATTTTGTTTGAATTCTTGGAACTGATATGAATAATGTGCTAACTTTATCTCAACCTACTTTTTATTTATGTATATATATATATATATATATATATATATATAATTTAAAATGGAAAAAGTTCTTTGAGAGCATCTTTTAAGAATTTAAATTTGAAATTAGGCAAAATGCCTTTGAAACCATGTATAAGATTTCAAAGGCATTTTGCCTAATTTCGGATTTAAATTCTTAAAAGATACTTTCAAAGAATTTTCCCATTTTTAAATACACTACTGGCAGTCACATGCTTTTAAAGTTGTATATAAAAGCCGTTTCTAAAATCGTTCCAATAACAACAAACACTTGAGTAACATCACGAAGAAAGCAATTTACTAATTTTTACTTAAAAAAAAAAAGGTAATACCTTTACATTTGTTATGAAACACTTTTGATCTCTGAAAGATATGTTATCAGAAAAATTTAAGATAAAAGTCAAGAAAAAAAATTAATTATTTTTAATAAAAAAATATACATGGTTTCAAAGGCATTTTGCCTAATTTCAAATTATATATATATATATTAATGGACACATATTAGTTTTATCTTCCTTCAGTTTCATGAAACTCAATCTGCATCTGGGGAATGGGGCGGGCACATTGGCTGAAACTTGATAAAAAGTAAAAAAATTTACTGTTTGGTCACCAATGATTCCTGAATGTCTCTTGGCCTTGATAAGGGTCAAGGAGATGGAATGACTGTCAGACAGAAGATGAGTTTGTAATCAATGGTGTGAACTAAGTATCACTACTTATGTAGTGGTTTAATAAGTATTTGTTGTCATTGGATTTGAAGACGACCCTGTTGTAATCTTCGGCTAGACGGGAGGTTGAAGAGGCCTGATCTGATTAATCAGCTGGTTACGTCATCCCCAACCGTATTAGTCAATCTGATTCTACTAAAAATCAAAACCTTATTTTTTTTTATATTTTCCTCCCAAATAGATACTAGAAGAGAGGGAGTCTTGTATACTTGTCTTATTTTCTTCTCATTGATGTTTCGGCTACTCGTCTAGCTGTAATGAGATTAGCCCTGAGGAGTGAGAGAAAGTAGTGATAATACTAATTGTGATAATTCGTAATAGCTATTATGATGACAAGAGCTAGAGTTACAAAAGTTTGCTGATAGATTGGAATCTTATTTGCAAATTCACATGTTATTTTAATAGTTGAATTGAAAGGGAAAAAAACATTGTCATTTGTTGAAGGAATGCATGAAAATAAACAATTTTGAGAAATACTACTGCTAATCAGAAAACGTGGGCAAAGATAGTTATCGAGTCTCAAGGGTGTGTTGTGTGATAGCTCCCACTAGTGGATCCCATGGAGCACCACAGTACGTAAAGAACAGAGTGAGAGTAAGGTAATGTCAAGATATACCAGAAATGAACATAAGCAATGAAAAACCTTTTGTGTGTTTTTTGAGTCTTCATTTGTGAACAAAACTGTAGGTGCTTCGAGAAATCCATTTCACTAGGTTACTTGAGTGCTTCCCCTCTCCCCCGACTTGTCACACATGAACAAGCGCGCATAACATTTATAAAAACATGAATTTAGTTGGTTTTTTGTTTTGTTTTTTAGGCTTGCTCAGATTCCGACAAGAACCTCTTCAGCTGTTGCAGATCAAGTCAAGAGATGGGATGAAGCTAATAATAGATATTTTGGACCTGAAAGGGACACAAAGAACTTTCCTCATCCTGTTATGCCAGTGAGAGGTTCACCAGTCAGGCTTGGATTCATTCCAGAAGAATGGTTTACAGCTTTGCATGCAAAAACTGGTGTCACAGGTTTGTATTTATTTATTTATTTATTTTTATTTTTTTTACCAGAACTTCAGATCGATCACATATTCTCACTAAAATTTCTGTTAGTAATCTTTTTCAAAATATTTCTTCAATTTACACTATATGGAAGTGAAACATGGCCAGTGATGGTTGAGGGCGTGCATTGCATGGGAAAAATGATGTGGGAATGATACGATGGATGTGTAATGTGAGTTTTTAGACGGGCTTATATTTGATTAACTCAGTGGAAGATTAAATCTGGACAGTATAGGGAAATGTGTCAGAAAAGTAAACTTTAATTATATGCCACATTGAAAGAATACATGAGTTCTTGGGTTAGTAGATTCAGAACAGTTTAGGTAGCAGGTTCAGTTCACAGGAGAAGGCAAAAATGAACCTGAGGGATAAATAAAGATCTAGCCAGTTATAGGCTACTTTGGAAGTTAATTTCTTAAAGCCGTCCAATACATGCCAGCATGTAAAACTGACGTTAAACCAAATATGATGATGATTAGCTGTTGGACAAGTCCCAAATTAAATCTTGACTTTTTGGCTCGGAGCAAAGTGTAGCATCTGTTCTGATACTACACTTCATCTTTTTTGCAGCCATTTAATCTGAGTGTTTAGCAATAAAAATGATATCTCGGACTTAAGTGTGACTTTGATGAAAATAAGGCGTTTGGCCGCATCTCGTCTGTCTGTCCAATCTGCATTCAGCAACAAACAGGCTATTTCAAATGTAAGCGAGACCAACTGTCTTTGTGGGTGAATTTATAAAAGAATAATTAAAAATAATTAGTTTTCACTTTTTTTATTTATTTTTTTTATTAATTATTCACACAAAAAACTACGTTTTGAAAATACTTTTTTACAATTGAATTATATGAAACAAGAATCTTGAATAAATTCTGTATCTTTATTGTTGGTTAGTATGTTTTTGCGTGTCCATCTTTTCTACCCTTAGTTCTGGGTGAAATAGTAGGATACACTTTCCCAGTGGTATTACAGTGAATGCAATTGATTTAACTGAACGTCAACTCTAATTTGCAGATTCCATAGTCTTGAGTTGGTATCCATTACAGCATTTTTTTTTTTTTTAATCTTCATCGTAATAACAGAAGTGCTATTTTCTTTGTTTTTTTAGGTCCCTATGTCCTTGGAACCGGACTTCTTGCTACCGCAATCTCTAAGGAAATCTGGGTTGTTGACCACGGTTTCGCTGACGTCATCGGATTTACTGGTGCATTTTTGTTTTGTGTTCTCAAGTTGGGGCCTGGCATCAACAAAATGTTGCATGATAAACAACAGGTGACCCCCCCCCCCTTTTTTCTTTCTTTTCTCCTTTCTCATTTTTCCTCATCTTCCTCCATCCCCATCATTTCCTTTTTTCTTTTGCTCCTTTAATAACTACTTTTGAATACTTTGAAAACACTACTTTCAAAAGGTTTCTGTTTTTGAATTAAAAAAAAAAAAAATTAAATCCTGACAGTAATAGAAAAATCAACAAGAAAAAAAGGTCTCTTTTGTTGAATTAGCATTACAGGTTGATTTTTTTTTTTTTTTTTTTTTCTATCAACTTTGGTGAATAGAGCCGTGTAAAATAAGCTCAAAACTGTTTGAATTATGCAAATACCATAAGTGGTTCAAAAGTTATAAGAAGTGCCAACATTTGTTTTTTATAAGCATTTACTTTAATAATCCTTTAAAAAAAGTTAGCATAAATATGGACCTCATCATTTCAAGAAATTCAATAATTTCTCCATTTATTTATATTTAAAACTATTCTTATGAAATTGACACTCCTATGTCAAAATTATGTGCTCTTTCAGATTATACAGTCAGATTTCATGTATCTCTTGACCTTGACTCATGAATAATAAATTCAGATGTGTAAATTTCAAAGTTTTTAAAACTGGCACATTGTATCGTACATATTCTGAGTCTGTCCATGAAAATATATTATTCACTTGGTTGAAGACACCAGGAAGATATTTTATGATGTCATCCATTAGAATAGATCGTAGACGACCCGTTACCAAAAGATCACGAGTTGTTGAATATGGAACAAGAACCTCATTTAAAGAAATATTTTTTTCAAAATAAGTCAGACATTTTTAAATTTTTTTTTGAGAAAAAATATTTTTATTTATTAAGTTTAATAAAAAAAAATTTTTTTTTTAAATTAAAAAATAATGCAATTCTGTTTTAGGAGATTACGTCTTTTGAATCCTCCACACGAGGGCAAAGTTTTTTGGGGTTTTCAGAATATTAATTATTCAGAAAGAAGAGAAAGTCAACACAATAAAGCTACAAAACAACTATCGTCACATTTTCATTATTTTTTTAATGTTAAAGAACTTTTCTTTTTTTTAATTAAAAGTACAATTCCTCTAAGTTGCGTTAGTTTGAGCATCCCAAATTTTCTTTCTGAAAAAATGATAAATCTTTTTAGTCAAACAGTTATTTCCCTTACATCAGTGACTTTCTCTACATAAACGCTCTATTATCTATATGAAAATTAATGATATACGTCGATTAACCTTATCAATTTCAAAATATTCTTTGTCAACTTTGCTTGGTCATAACTCTTTCTTTGGTCATAGAAATTCAAATCAAAGTTCAGTAGAGCTGGTCATCTGGGTTTAAATTGGCTGTGAAATCCAATCAACTTTGACCCCAACGTATTAAATGTAAACATTGAAAAAAGCGGTTTCCCTTTCTGTTGTCGGTTTTCAGTGTTTCTTTATTATTATTTTTTACTTTGAGTATGATAATATTCCGCATTTCAAGGCACATGAAATTACCATCATTAGAATGCTTATTTTATTCTCTTTCCATTTATATAATTGTCTTAAAAATTGGTCCACAAATAAGAGATATGGCTTGTGTAAGCACATTAGGTGTGAAATTTTGCCAATATTCAACGAAAATATGGCATATGCTTGTGATGCTAATTGAATGTGAGAATGTGTGTGTGTGTTGAAATAACTTTGTAAGCGGAACAAAGTAAATATTTATTTTTCGTTGGATTTTCACTAAATGTGAAGGTTTATTTTTACTTTAAAAAAAAAATTTAAAAAGAGGGAGACCACTCCTCACATCATGTTGGTCTGCAGTTCAACTTGTTGCTGGCTATCTTGCTTTTGCTTGTTCTCAACATTTTTAACCGAGAGAGGGACTTGGCTGTCATATAAAGCTAGATCTCTATATTAACCATTTTGGTACAGATACTCCTTCAGACAATGACACTGTGGTGACACGTGTGGGCCTGACAGGCTGGGAACATGTAGTTACTCATCTGCACACAGGCGACATTAGGCCTATGCTAATATCGCTATTCTGAATGAAGGAGTAGCACTCGTCTGACAAGACGTTGCAGTCATCATATATATGTGTGTTTTTTTAAGTAAACTTTCAAAAAAACACATAAATGCACTGTACCCTGTAATCGTGTATCATTAAGCTTATTTTTATTGGCCTAATCCCGGTCTTCACTGAATAAAATATCTTCTAAGTGATAAATATATATATATATATATATATAATGCTCTCACACGCACATATACATACTATGCTCACACACACGTGTATAAGAAAATAGTTGTGCATATTACCTTGATGTGAAAAGATTGAAATAATTTTTGAGAGAATATTTTGATCCACTTCTGTAACCTTTATCAAAACAAAATGATAATAAAAAGCTTTGAATTTAACAATACTGTATGCTGAAATTGATCCAACGTATTGTTGTCAGTCTTCGCTTCTATTTCTGTCAGATTTGCTAATGTGCTTGTCTGCAAATAAAATCATGATTAAACGAATCATTATACCTCAATTGTTGCACGCTATCTGTTAAGTCTACAACAAGAGTAGGATTTCCAATGCAGAATATTTTCTTTGTGTTTCCAGAAGTATAATTTTTTTTTTATTTCATTGTTAAAAATGTGAATGTTTCTATTGCAGAGAATCTACGATGCAACTTACACTCAGCCGATTGCTGCCGCTAAAGAAGGTTACACCGCTACTATAGAAAATGCCAAGACTGCGATCTGGAGTCTTGAAGGACAGAAGCATTTGTTCGAAGCCAAGAAAGTTAGTTTTTTTTATGTTTTGTAGTTTTAGTTTAGGGAGGTGTGTGCAGAACAAGAGATTTGTTGGTTTGATCATATCGAAAGAACGAATGAATGTGTGGGTTAGTAGATGTAGAAATGTTGAGGTGGCAGGGAAGGCCAAGAAAAACATGGAAAGAAGTGATAAGAATGGACTTGTGAGAAAGAAGGATAAATAAAAACCTGGCCAGAGATAGGTTAGTTTGGAAGTTAATTTCTAAAAGTTGTCCAACATGTAAAACAATCATTAAACCGAATATGATGATGTACAAAGCATTTACGATTTAATTCAGAGTTTCACACTTTCTTTAAATTCTTTGGAATATAAGCGGTGAACACCAAAGTTTCAGATTTAAAAATATATATATAACATTTTTGTAAATAAATATTAATTATTATTACCTACAGACATCAGTGTTTTATGCTTATGCAATTTTTAGTGTAGGAAATGTTAATTCTTGCCGGTCAGAGAGCACAACCCCGGTTTCAAAGTCATCACTGATTCGTAGTCCGGTATTCTACCCCTCGACCGCCACCAATTAGCACAGAAAATAAAGAGAAATGAAATTCTATATACGCTAAATCATTGAATGAACACAGTAAACGGTCGAACAGTGTTCAACAACAACAAAGGCCATAGTAGGACTGCTTATTATTAAATTCTCTAAGAGGCACCAGTCCTTGTAATAAGGGGCCTATAACAACATGAATATATGAAAGGATAAAATAATCCGACGGTATGAGTTTAAAAGGAAACAGCGAAAAACCTTAGAACATATTTATATATATATATGTTATATATATATGTTTAATTTTTAGCAGGGGGTTTCAGTTTTCTATGCAAGTTAAATGTAAAAATATTTCCCCGCTTTACTTTTTTCAACCAGTCTGTCGTAAAAATCCCCCTCTCCTAATAATTAAATTTTCTTTGTATTGGATGTTTATATATGCAGTCCATAAAAAAATCTTTTTTTCTAAAAAGGAACCAATGTGTATATTCTGCAATCGAGTAGAATCCTCAATCTGAAAGTCTGAGATTTCTTTCTCTGCTTAAAAATTTAATGAAGTTCAAATTAATCTGTTCTTTATTTCATATTAAAATTTGAAAACCAACACATGATGCAATTTTAAAATGAATAAAATCATTAATTTTTTTAGGCTAAGATTTTTGATGAATACATCATTCTCAGAGCAATATTTTAAAAAAATTTTGTTCATTTTATTCAAGAGTCAGAAAAATGTCAAGTTTAAATTGAAGTGATGGTTAAAGTGTGTTTTTTTTTTTTGTTTTTTTTACCAACAAAATGAAGAAAAAAGTCTTGCTCTCAAAACGATGTATTCATTGAAAGTCTTAGCCTAAAAAAAAAAAAATGATTTTTTTTTTTTTAAATTGCATCCTGTTTTGGTTTTCAAATTTTAATATTCGTATACATGGATGCTTCAAAGATGTGGTTAATTTCCTTGTTTAATCTATTTGTTTATTTCGGTCAGAAAATTCACATAACGACAAGTAAAACATCGGCTCCTTTGACGATGAAAATACAAAATGTAACTTTTCATATTAATCATTTGGATCTGCTCATATAACATCTTTTAGTTAGTAGTTTTTTTCTTTAGTCATATATCTTTCCTCTTTCACAATTCACTATTGTATGAGTATCCTCACTGTATTTCTCCAAAATGTTGTCCTTTGTGATTTTTTTTTTTAGTGTGTGAATCGTTTCTTTTCATCTTGATTGCTTCTCTTGAATAAATAGGTGATGTGTTAGGCCAAGTTAGCACCCTTCTCGTTCTAGTTTTTTTTTTTTTTTTTTTTTTTTAATACTCAATGGAATCATTTTAAAATAATGAGGCTATTAGTTTCATTTTGCATGAATTCGAAATAAGTTTTCTTGAAATAATAAACATATATATTTTCTGTATAACAAAAGCACATTTTATAGTATGTGTGGCTAATAGGTGCTAACTGAGAGGTGTTCCTCAGATGATTAGAATTTTCGGATCATATGTAAACTCTACGCACCACAACATGTGAGCTAAAAAAAAAAAAGTTCACTTTTGGATTTGACCTCTCCCCCCCCCCCTCCTTTTTATTTTTTTTGGTTAAATTTCAACCCAAAAATTGTAAACCGGCACATCAATTTTTGCTGATGTTGTGTGTGAAAGTATCTTCTTTGCACAAAATATTTCTATTTAATTAACTTTTAGTTACAATACTTTTGTAATTTGAAAATAAAATTGGTATTATTTGGATTATTCAGACTACTGTTCTCATCTTGGATGTTATTCTCACAACGTTTTGACTAATGTAACCTCTGACCTTTTTCAGATGTATTTTGTTGAACTCGGGAATCTATGAAATTTAAAACGGAACCCTTTTATTTACTTCACGGGTGTAGCATGCTCTCGTTCTGTCAGCCATGACTGGCTAGAAGTCTTCAGTAATTCGCAATTGTATTCTTAGTATCGCCCACACTGAGGATTGAACCTTCAACCCCCAGAAGAGTGTCACTTAGAACTGAATTTTACTTAGTACTTTATCTTTTACGCCACGGGTCCCAAAATTCCCATAAAAAAATGGTTAAAAGTTCTTTTTCTTTAATAGTTATTAAAATGAATAAATAAAATGTTACTTTACAGTTCATTTTTTTTTGTTTTTTTTTAATTCTTAAAAAAAATAAAGTTTGTTTGTTTAACAAGTGGTTTTTGTTTTCTTTACAAAATAACAAAAAATTAAACAAATATTTTAGACTGAATTTTTGACTTAGCTCAAATGTGTGTATTCTTCATATAATCTAAATTTTATTGTTGCTAAGCAATAATTCTCAATCTCTATCTGGGAGAGTACACTATACTAAAGGTGGGGGTATCCTAACAATCAACTCTGTCTACTATGTTGTACAGAAACTAATCTTAACCTCTTCGGTTTCACTTTTTTTTTTTAAATTACCCATCTAAAATAAGGCTGTTATTTTTATTTGCTTCGTTATCCCTTTTATATTTGATTAAGTAAATTTGAGAACATTCTTCTATAAAATTATCGACATTTTGAAAGTTATGTGGGTTTGAAATTTATTTTGTTATCCCGAGTATTCTCTAGGCATTATACACACACACATGTATACAGAATTGAAGGAAAAAATAAAATAAAATAATGTTTTATTTGTAATTATGCCAAAAACTGTTTCATTTGCATTTCTCACCATATTAGTTTCAAATGAAAATCATTTACATTAGAAAAAAAATTATCCATTTTTTAAATTTTTTTTTTTATTTCAATTTGGAATTTTAAGCACAATACAGAAATAAACTTGCGAAAAAGTATTTTTATATTTTGAAAATGGTAGCTAAAGCACCACAATTGCTTTAAAAATAAAACTAGTGACTTGTATTTTGAAATAAAGATACAACAAAAAGCAGGCTTATCACACTACACAAAGAACTAAACGTTCTCAAGACTCATAGAAAACGGGGAAATTATTGGCGAACGAAGTGTCTCAGACTAGTAACTCTAGTTTCAGTGATAGAACACAAATACTTTGAGTTGTAAAAAAAAAAACGTTCAGAACGCATATGCCATGAATACTCTGGATAGTTATGGAAGAGGTTAAAGAAAGATTGACAATACGGATGTTTGTTTTTTGAAAATAATAAAACAATGTTCTTTATTTTCAAGGAAAATGTTGATCTTCAGTTGGAAGCTGTTTACCGTCAAAGGCTGCAGAAGGCGTTTTCTGATGTCAAAAACAGCTTGGTAAGATTTTTTTTGATTTTTTTTTTTTTTTTTTTAATTTGTAATTTTTGTAATTTTATATTTAAAGTTAGATTTACAATTTAAAAGTTGGGAGCCAACAACAAAATTTGAGCAAGTTGATTCATCAAAAGTGTATTTATCAAGATGATGATACTTGCCTTAAAATAAAAATGTGCTGAAAAATAAAGCCTTTTAGGTTGCATTGATGTGATAATTTTGTAATTGCATATACAATCATCATGGAATCACCTTATACTGGTGGAATGCCGTGAGTTCCGTATCTTCTCTAAATGCACCGCATATGAAAGTCTGTAAAGTTCCACAAATAATTATGCATGACGTTGCTTCTCATGATTATGTGTCATGAAACCATTATCTTCGTTACGGATGCCACATTACATAGAACTGAAAAGCAGTCTTCTCTCCCTCAAGATGGGATCGAGGTCTGCAGGACCAAGTTTCCCAAGCAACTCACCTGTCCGTACGATGGAAGTATCTTTTGGCTTGATGTTACAAATCCGTCTAACCATTGCGCTGCAGACGTTGGAGGTCTGGCTTTGTCAGTGCCCAGGTTTCACTGGCATGAAGCATAGCGCTCCGCACACATGGTCATGGGTTCTGTCTGAATATACACACAATTTAATTATACTTCCTAAAAAGTTGCCTTCCTTTTCTAATGACTTAACTCTGTCGAACCTACGAGGCAGAAATTATTCACACACTAGTATATTTTTATTTTCTAGTGGATTAAATGTCAATAAATACCAACTTGATATTAATTTGACTTATTATATATTTTCCTGTTTTCCTCATTTAGCTGAGGTTGGGACCAGCGATCATGACCTTGGTTTACCCCATGTTGAGAAAGGTTTTCGAGTCAACACGTGTAAAATCAAGGTCATGATCGCTGGTCCCAACCTCAGCTTACTGAGGAAAACACGCTTGTGCCGTATGCCTAAGAGGAACCGACAGCAACTCAATCATTTGCACCCACTGTTCAGAATGGGTCCACAAAAAGTGCAGTGCCATAAAGGGTTCTCTCCGAACAGATCCTCACTTTAAATGTTTGCACTGGCGCAGCAAGACCAATAGATGGCAGACCACTGACTTAAGTGGATACTGATGACTATAAGCTTGAAGTGGTGACGGAATTTTGTTACCTTGGAGACGTACGGTCATCAAGTGGAGTCTGTGAATTCGCGACAGCTACACATTGCCAGTCTGTCTGGAGACAGTTTATAGAGCTGCTGCCAATTCTAACAAAAAAAAAACACTTGCCAACAGCTACGAGAGGTCGTGTATACTCCTCATGTGTCAGAAGTGTGCTAATGTATGGCTTTGAAACTTGGGCTGTCTCTGCCGGCACACTAAAGAAACTGCACTGACTAATGGCAATGGTCAGATGGATCTGTTTGGTGAGGCCTGAATGGAGCATACCTTTTGGGTCTCTGCTCGCACAAGTCAACTTGAAAAGCCTCACGGGGCACATTGAGTGCAACAATGGCTAGATTACTAAAGTCTAGCAGTTGAATGTGCTAGCAGAGAAGACCACCACTGGCAGAACCAAGTTGTTTTGGAAGGACTTGGTCAAACATGATAGGAAAGCCATGTGTATGGATTCTGTCGGGCCTCACCAAAGACAACAATGGTGTTGGGATTTTTCCCGTTAGAATAAAGGACGAAGACTGTAGTCTGCTGGAAGAAAAGTTGATGGCATAAAAACGTGACTAGACAAGAACAGATAACAAACAACGTGAGTAGATAACGAAAGGATATTTATAAGGATAAAAAAGAGAAGAAAGAAATAGAATGTTGCTTGCAAAAGAAGCGCCTTTGTGGACTCACTGAAAATGCCAATTGTCTTGTAACAGGATTCCTTCTGGGGACAAGGCTGTGAAGAATAGTTCAGAACATCAAGATGGCTTCTTTCGCTCAAATGGGCACTGCATACATGCTCGACTGAATTAGCCTGCATGGTTTGAAAAAACAGTGGCTACTGTCTTATCGGCTATAGGGCCCCCGGCAACGGGTGGGATAGCCGACTGCTGTAAAGACCGGAGGGCTTATTCATTATGGCCTCATGCGTATTATATATGCTAAAAAAAGCATGCGCCCGCTCGCACCTGCTGCAGAGGAGAAACGATGTTGACGGCAGCGAAGGCAGGAGAGAAGAGACCAATATTTTCCAAATAGGCGCTTTCCTGGGTTTTCTGCAGAGATTGAAGCAGTGGTCTGTGATTGGCTGATTTTCATCCAATGACAGGTCACTTAGAATTCACTGCGCTTAATAATAATTCCAATAATGGAGAGGAAGACTTAGATTTCGAGACTAGACAATCAGGCCCCACCCTCATCAGAAGATTAATTGTGGCCTGATTTAACAGATAAACCGGTTGATGATGATATATCACAATATGAGTGTTGTATAATGGGTGACGTCAGTGAAGGGTTAGTGACAATAGTTGCTCTCTTTTTTTTTCAGCAGACTGTCTGAAACATGTGCGAGTTCTACACTCTCCGGGAGAGGAGTACAAATTAAAGACAGCAATTGTGGAATTTGGCTGTGAATTCTTGCATTGCTTTTACAATCACACAATATCAATTTAAAGATGGCATCTGCACACAGGCAGCTAACAATAGAAACCGGGAAATACAACATGCTGTTTTAAGCTGTTTACGAAATTTTTATGGTACTGACTTTTTTCTTTCTTTTTTTTTTTTTTTTTAAGGATTATCATGTGAATGTACAGAATACTAAACGGAGGTTTGAGCAGGAACACATGGTCAATTGGATTGTAAGCAGTGTCGTGAAGAGCATTACTCCTCAACAGGTTAGTTATATTTCATTTAAAGTGTTTTACTTTTCTTTCTTTTTTAATTGGAAAGTTTTTGTTAAAGTTTGGTTAGGTAGTGTATTGTGTGTAACTTTTCACATGGAATCTAATTTTGTGTATGTGTGTGTAAAATAAAAAATAATAAATAAATAAAAAAAATAAAAATAATTTTCTATAGTTCAGATCAATTCCTATGAAAATCAATTTCTAAAGCTCTCTATTCAAACCTTTAAAAAATTATTTTAACCCTTAAATTCTTTTTGTTTCAAACATGACACATTCCAACAAAATGCCTATTTAATATAATATTCAACAAAAATGTGTCAAACTGCAACTTGTTTCACATTTGCAACAAGCCTGTTGGTAAGTATGATGTTGCATCAGCGCACCTTCTAAATAGGTAATCAGTATATTCGACAAAAAAAAATTTTTTGAAACCAATAAAAAAAGTAAAGCATTTAAGGGTTAAAAGATTTTTTTTTAAATTTCAATATAGCTATAAATAAAATGACAGATCAGATTTATATTCTATTGTGATATAATGTCAATGTCAAATAAAAAAAATCTTACACGTGTTTCTGGAAAAAATTCATAGCATACTAAATCAAAGTTATATGAAAAGCGAATGATAGATATAAATTTAGTCACTTGGTGACTCACTAATTAGAACAATTAAAATGGAAAGGTTTTTTTTGGGATAGGTGGGGTCAAACATAACTCAATCCCAAAACCAAGGAATATTTGAAAACATATTTTGCATGATTAGAAAAAGTCTCAGGGGAAACAATTGTTTTTGCATTTTAACTATTGAGTAAATTGTGTGTATTGGATATTTAAAGATGACCTTTTAAATTAATTCTGTCCTTGTTTTTATTTTCTTAGGAGAAAGAAAGCCTGAAGAAATGCATAGCAGATTTAAAAGGGTTGGCTGCTTTATAATTTCACCAAATTGTGACAGTAAAAAAAAAAAAGGTTTACAGATGTTTTAGAATCTTTCATATGAAAGATTAATTCCCTCTTTCGCAAAAGAATTGTTAGTGATTATTCAATTTTTTTTGCTCGAAATAAAATGTTAAAAAATTGTCATCTTCTGAAGCTTTTTTATTTTTTATTTATTTTTTTTTTTTTGTTGTTGTTTAAAATCAACTTTAGGTGTTTGTTTTTTTTCCCACTTTGTAATGTAAAATATTTCAGTGGAAAGTGAGAATTGATCAGGTTATCTAAAAGTTACCTCCTTTCTTTATAGATTCGCTAAACTGAATATTAGCTGCTAAAAAAAATTTTTTTTCTCTTAAACAGTAATGAACGTGTCACAGGATTTTTTTTTTTTTTTTTTTTTTTTTTTAAATGGAAATCTCTTCAGACAAGGCATGAAGCCACTTTCTAATTTAAAGCAACGAAAACTATGAGAAGTATACTAGCTGAAGAAGTTTACAAAAGTCTAACGTGTGTAGTGTGAACTAAAGTTTCATCTTTTCCAAGAATGTAATTTAATAAACATTTTTTTTTAATTTGAATCGTTAGAAGCTATCTTATAGTTTCAACATAGATCATCATATCACAAATGATCTTCATTTTTAGTTTGTTATATATATATATATATACTGATTTAACAAAAATATAGTTTTCCTACTAAAAAAACTGGTGCAAGTTTAGACTTGAGACATGAAAAAAAAATAAAGAAATATCTGTATGATGTACGTACACGTGACAGAAAGCAGATATTGTATACCAAATATCACGTAAATTAAGTAGTTTTTTGTTTGTTTTTTTACAAAAGAAAATTAAATTAGAACAAACAAAAGGGGTCAGACTTGACATACTTTTGTTTAACTAAAAAACGCTTTAAAATAAGTTAAAACACAAGACTTATCCAGATAGAATATCTTATCTTGCCTTTGGTAACATTTATTTGTTGTATATTTGTTTTGTTGGCTTTTGTTAAAACTGCCCTTCCACCAACCCCCCCACCCCCCACCCCAAGGTTGTATCTAAACTCCAACTTTTGAGTCAAGTTATCTCCCGTGTTTGGCAACAAATATGACGTCGATATAGCGACAATCCCTGTTTACTTATAAAATTTGATTTTCTTTTGTAAAAAAAAAAAAAAAAAAAAAAAACTACTTGATCAATTTACGTGATATTTGGTATAAGATATATGCGTTCCGTCACGGGTACATACATCATAAAGATATTTCTTTTTTTTCATGTCGTCATAATTCTAAACTTGCACCAAAAAACTTTTTCCAATTAAAATTTATGTAAAATTAGAAGCTCAGATATCACCAAAACCCACCATAACCTTCTATTTTATGTAAAACTAGCAAAAACAACCTGCCCTCTGAGCAGCAATTACAGAAACGAAAGAAATAATTTTAAATTGACATTTCAGTAATTTGGAGGAAAACAACAAAATGGTGGTTGTCGTGGTGTTATTTGATATATTCTAATGTGGGGAAAATTTACTGTGCATGAACATAGTCAATTTTTTTTTTTTTAGGAATAAAAACAACAAAAAAGCTAATTGATATGTTCTTTAAGATATTCAAAGTCGAGGGATTTTGTTTTGTTTCAGCATGAAAAGGAAAATGAATTCCCCATTAAAAACTTGTTACATAAGGGGTGACGGTCGATTGGTCAAATTAACCAATTTTATATTACTAGATAATTTGAAATGGTTACTTTGTACTTTTTGCCTTTATTAGAAAAAAGTCTTAATGAAAAAGAATCTTTTTTTTTTTTTTTTTTTTGTAATTTAGAAAGATTAGAAGAGGGTTTTTTCTTTTCTATGACAAATGTTAAAGTTATCATCACTACCAACATGCTGACTCCTTGGCCTTTTGGCGAAGAGTAAAATGTAGTATCTGTTCTGAATCTGCATTTAGTTTTTTATTTCCTTGGTCAGTGAAGGAGAAATCCTTCTAGATCGTGGTAATTGAAATTTTTGTTCCAATCTCAAGTGTCCCCATCTACTTTTAAATGTGAATATAATCTTTTTAATTTTATAAACTTAATGGTTTCTCTTTATGTATTGTATACAAGATTTTGATAAACTTATTGAGATTTTCATCTATATTTTTAACTTGTACCTTTTTTTTTTCCCCCCTATTTATCCATTTATGGCATTTTTACCTGTGCTATTTTTACCGGGACATTTGTTTCCGGTGACATTTTTACCTAAATTCGTTATGATCTATAAGTTTTAGTTTTACTTGTAGTTAAAAATCAATAAATATTTATCATTAGTACTTGCAATAGAAAATAAGTTTAAAAAAAAAAAATTAAAAGAATCGTTTTTGGAATCAGAAATAAGGCTAAAAAAAAATGTCCAATTCTGATTAATCGTCTTAACATTAGTTGGAATTAAAAGAATATTTTTTTTTAAAAGGGGAGGTACTTCAACATTTGTAGAAATTCAAATAAAAATGAAGAAAAAGAATACGGTACAAAGAGACAGTTTTTAAAACTGTAAACAACAAATGTACTAACTGTACATGGTCAATTGGATTGTAAGCAGTGTCGTGAAGAGCATTACTCCTCCACAGGTTAGTTATATTTCATTTAAAGTGTTTTACTTTTTTTTTTTAATTGGAATGTTTGGAAAGTTTTTGTTAAAGTTTGGTTAGGTAGTGTATTGTGTGTAACTTTTCACATGAAATCTAATTTTGTGTATGTGTGTAAAAAAAATAAATAAATAAAATAAAAATTAAAAATAATAATTTTCTATAGTTCAGATCAATTCCTATGAGAATCAATTTGTAAAGCTCAATATTAAAACCTTTAAAAAGTTATTTCAACCCTTAAATTTTTTTTTATTTCAAATATGACACATTCCAACAAAATGCCTATTTAATATAATTAACAAAACTGTGTCAAACTGCAACTTGTTTCACATTTGCAATGGGTCTGTTGGCAAGTGTGAGTAGGTATTAGTATGATGTTGCATCAGCGCACCTTCTAAATAGGTAATCAGTATATTCGATAAAAAATTTTGATATATCAAAGACATTTGATCGTCTGACATAAAGGTTTGCTTCACAAGCTTTCTCTCACGTATCCGGAAATTTCTTTTCACCTATCAAATCCTTTCTCCATTAGGTTTATGAAAGTAGTTTTTGATTTTCTCAAGCAAATAAAATCAATTGGCTTTATAGATTGATTTTCTTGCTCTCCTCTTTGCTATCAGACATATCTTTATTCACTAAACCTTTTCTCCACTCAATCCATCATTTCCACTTTTCTTTGATACACTTCTCATTGTCCTCATTCCACCACCATGGCACCCTATGTCTTGGAGGCTCTCTTATCAACTCACAAGTCTGGTTTGTTACCTTCAGTCTATCCTTCAACTCCTTCCATTGTTCCTCCATACGTAATGGAGTGAATCTGACAACCTAACACTCATTCACTCTGCGCATAGTCGTAGTTTGAATGGCAAATAGAATTTCTGTTTTCTTAATATCAACGTATGCGCGCAGCTTTTGTTTTGAATGCTGTTACGTACAAACTATATTTTTACTGAAATATTTGTCAAAACGAGATTTTTCTCAATCTGTTAAAACAAAAAAAAGCTTATACGTATACACAAAGCCCACATCGGAGTTCATATTTGATTTGTGTTAGAAATAAAAACTATTTGTTTGCTATTTCGTTGTATAATACATGAAATAAGAAGGACCCATTTGCAGGATGCTGACTAGGTCCCTCATGTTGGCTATCAAAGGAGCCCTGCCAATGATGACACTCAGATCTTTCTTCTGAGGCCCATGGCTTTTATATTTGTTTGCCGTTATTTTTATCGTTTTGTTGGTGTATGTGGCAACACCAGGCTCAGGCTTATTTTACCTATGATCCTGTCACATGGGTAGTGTTTATCTATCTTGTATGTAGAAATAGCAATGCACTATCACACATTTTACATGTTTACAATAAAAAATGTCTTCAGTATTTGTTTCAATGTCCTATAACTTGGAAAACAAGCGTTTCCGACCTGTTTTGGGGAACTTTTATTTCTTCATTATTTACACGTATAGAATATCATCCCAAAGTTATGCCATCGATGTTTGTGTTTTTTTTTTTTTCTTCCAACTCCAAACACTGTACATGAAGAGTTGTTGTCTCGTTAAGATATTATAAATGGCATTTACATGACGCGCTTACGCAATAATTTTCCCAGATTCTCTAAAATAAAATAAAAATTAATAAAATAAGTGGTTATCCGGTTCTGAACTTCGCTTTGGATTCCAGAAAAAAATGAATAAACACAACATGCTGAAGAAACAACAGTGACACAAAGGATTGTATAAAATCTATTTATTAACCAAAGATTAAATCTATAAAAACAAAAGTAAAACAAACAAGGTAATGGCATGGAAGGGATATTCAAAGAAATTACATTCTGCTATGGAACAAATAAAATCTTTAGAATCAAAACTAGAGGCGAAATGTACTTATCATTTATATGGATGAACGTACGTTACTAAAAAAATATTTCTACTTATCATTTATATGGATGAACGTACGTTACTAAAAAAAATATTTCTACTTATCATTTATATGGATGAACGTACGTTACTAAAAAAAAATATTTCTACTTATCATTTATATGGATGAACGTACGTTACTAAAAAAAAAATATTTCTACTTATCATTTATATGGATGAACGTACGTTACTCCTATTTATCTACGTCCCACAAAGTAGAATGTGACACAAGGTCGGAAGATGGGAATTTGTACTCTAGAGGAAGAGTACGGAGTTTCTTAAAAAATTGCCTGGGCAGGGCGCCTCAGACAGTAAGCAATAAACTTACTCCTCCCCAAAGAGGGGAGGCAAAGCCTGGGAGGGGGTTAACCTCCCATAACTGCACAGGACAGTGGGAACAGATACTACACTTTGATCTTAGCCAAAAGACCAAGGAAGCATCCGAACAAAAAAAATATTTCTACTCATCATTTATATGGATGAACGTACGTTACTAAGGAAAACAATGGATGAACGTACGTTACTAACGAAAACAATGGATGAACTACGTTACTAAGAAAAACAATATTTCTGCAGTCATAAAAGAAATGTTCGTTCGCTTCGATTGGTATTCGTCTTCTGATGATTTTCATGATCGGAGAATGTTTCTTGAAAGAATATCTCTTCTCAGATGTCGCTGGTTGAGGTACTCACCGACAAAAGCTTAAGCTTTTTTATGTACTAACGAGTCACCACTTATCAAGGCTCAAATGCCACTCGAGGACAAGGGTTAATGAGTGTCAGCTGGACGGTGATACAACACACTGATTATCTAAGAGCACAGCTCAACAAGAATCTGTTAACGTTTTGATTCTAAAGATTTTATTTGGTCCATAGCAGAATATAATTTCTTTGAATATCCCTTCCATGCCATTACCTTGTTTGTTTTACTTTTGTTTTTATTAGACTTGAAAATGACCATGTTGTAGTCAGCTGGAAAGCAAGCAGCCCTGTGATATAGTTCTTGGAAAGAAACTTTGCTCATGGAAGTTCCATTTAGATTTAGGTACACAGAAGACGAAAGGGAAATTATTTACAATAGTTGTAACTAGATGAGTTTTTGCTGTGAAT
Source organism: Sepiola atlantica (assembly GCA_963556195.1). Classification (NCBI taxonomy): domain Eukaryota; kingdom Metazoa; phylum Mollusca; class Cephalopoda; order Sepiida; family Sepiolidae; genus Sepiola; species Sepiola atlantica. The sequence continues at coordinate 35,189,472 of OY744542.1, forward strand.
GTATTACAGATTATAGATTGGAGCTCAGTCGAGCAACTACCATGGAAATTACGATAGAGCAGAGAAAGACTAGCAACCTCTTTTCATTTGTCATTTTTGAACTCTGTCAAAACAGTAAAGGCTGTTCTGATCGGCACCTCCCCAGTTAAAGGATAATCTCCTTTTACATATTGTGACAATAAAGAGGAACACTCACCGTCAGGAAAAAGGATGAGGTGCTTCGCATGTCGTGTCTGCAGGGTACAGAAGGGCTTCTCTTCATAAATGCAGATTTTTATGGTGGTGTCTGATTTGCATATGTGGAGATCAGCTGATATAAATGAAGAGGACAGTTGGGAGAAGCGATTTGGATTGGAGTAAGAAAGACAGAGAGAAAATGGGTTGCATGAAAATCGGTTGGAAGTTGAATTACAGTGAAAACTTGTTTTTAATTCTTTTATTTTTCTGGCACAGTTAGATAACACATATATTGCTGGAATTATAATGTTGCGAAAAATGCCAGTGTCTTTAAAGATGAGAGGACAATGTTTTTGCTTCTGCAGATATTGGATATAAAGTTCAAAATGTAATTACGTTGCAGATAATCAAGTCTTTTAAGCTAACTTGAAATTCAGCTTGAAATATGTTAAGCGCATTTGAGACGATAATAGCAGGCAATGAAAGAGGCGTATCTCACTTGCAGTCAAGCAGGGAAATAGGTGTTGACTCTCCGAAGACAAACTGATTTCTATATGGTTGGGCTTCTATTTATGAGAAAGTGGTTAGCTCTAGAAACGGGTTTCTTTTTGATAAGCAAAAGCCGATCATGTGACTTACTTTTATTAATTTCTTTTTTTTTTCTTGCCACTTTTTTGAAATCCCAGCCAGTATGGCACCTTGAGTTGTAAAAAGATTTTGCATGCTAGTGATAAAATACATCAATTAAAAACCTGGAAAGAAGCTTTTAGATGTTAAAAAAAAAAATGAAGGAAGGTATATTAGAGGATCGGAGACAGGTTGATTAAAACTGACAGAAGAAAATCTTATATATTAAGTTTTGACATATGTCACACATCTCCCTCTCAAAAAGAAAATTGCTATGCAGAGAGATTTTCATGGCTAGAGGAGTAGGCATTGTCAGAAGCAATTTGAGAAAGAGAGTCCTCAGTTCTTGACCATATGAATCCTCTTTCGCGGAAACCTTTGCCTGGTTAAAAAGGCTTTAAATTCAGCTGCCCTATTGATGCTTCAGGCATTTTCCTCGCTCATCAAGTGGTATGTTCCATTTTGTGAAAGAAAACTTTTTGACTGGCGAAATAACTCTGTACATAACACCTCTTCAAAATTTTCTTTCCCTATAGCAAATTTCGTCATATTTTTATTGAATACATAAATTAATCAATAACTGTATGAATGACTTTTAAACTTTTATTTACTCCAACTAAAGAATATTGCCACTGAGACATAAAGGGGTTACTGTGATTTGAGGCAAGATTTATAGGGCGCCTCCTAAGTGGGGAATTGTGTAGCAAGATGTTTGTTCACATTACATTTAAATTTCTGCATGTTGGTACAGTCGGAAGAGAGGAAATTCTAAAGACAAGCGGTCTGATGAAATAAGCTATTAGAGTAGAAAATTTTCCAGCATCTGGAGACCTCTACGGTGAAGGGGTGTGATTTTGCTGCTAGTCGGGTTGGTCCTTTACAATGAGGGAGTACAAGTGAAGACCTTGCCATAGCGGCTAAATTTTTGATATAGAAACTTTTCTGTTACAAATAAGCAATATAGATTTGTTTATCTTCCATTTTTCGGAGTGACTTTTATATCTGCATATTGCACAAATGCATACACGGACGCAGTGCCTTGGCGTTTTATGTGAATATCTATAATCTCCCCAAAAGCTTTAGAACAGTCTCTTAATTCTTGCATTGTTATTTTTCTCTCTGCGCTATCCACAAATAATTTTCGTGTTGTCGTTAGATGGTATTTATCATATTATGGTTCAGGGGAAGTAACTCATGATTTTCAACCTCAAATTCTTTTTTATCCTTATTTTCGATTTTCTTCCCAAACAATTTTTGATCTTGTGAAGTTTCTGATGCTTTAGGTACATCTTCAGGATTTTAATGGGATGGGTCGGACACCGTGTCTTCTTTGGAGTTAACTTCGAAATTTAAAGGCATGTAAGACATGTTAACGACCCGTTTTCTTTAATATAAATATACTTCTTAGCACTTTTTTCTTTACCCTCTTTGTGGCTTGTGCAGGGGGTAAGTTATCCACAGGAAACATCTTGGTTTTCTCCAACCTATCCTTCTTCGGTGCAAACAGAGATATTTGATTTAATCAGTATTTTGTGATGGGCAAGACCTTTTTTTCAACTGAATCATTTCCCACTATTATTGATGCCCTGACACTGATAGTGACTTTAGATAGATATGGTGTATCGGGACGACAGTATGGTGGCCATGAATTTCTAGCATTGTAAAACTTTACTGGTGGCAGTCTTTGGTCCATGCCGTAAAGTTTTAATTGAGAGATGAATGACCAGGCTGCACCAGTATCTCTCCGAATTCTTACATGTCTTGTATTTGTGGGATAGTCCACGGGAGACACAACCCCATCAGACATAAATCGTTTGTAGCCCTCTGTCGTGCCTTCTTTTGTCACGTGTATAAATGACACCGCAAATCCTCTGGGTTTCTTCAGAGACTGCATTTTTTGGACTCTTTTTTTTATCCAACAATTTGACATGAGGTGTCCTGCTTATCCATAATAGGGATATGTCAAGAGTTTTCTATCTGCTTGTCGATGTAATGGGGTTGGAAATTTTGTTGAATATTAGCCTTTCCTTGATCTGTGGACTGGCCTGAATTAGTTGACTGACTTCCGTCAGAGTTCTGACCAGTGTTAGGCAGCATTTTTGAGACTGTCCAGCTTCCATTCTCAGATTGGTCCTCGACTTTGGCCCTGCCGCGCTTGTGAGTTAATACATATTCATCTGCGAGGGGGGGGGGGCAATGCCATATCCACGAGCAACCTGTTTTTCGCCAAGAAACACTTTTAGTTCTTTGTGTACACAACGTTTAAATTCCTCCATTAAAATTATTTGTTTGAGGCTTTCCTAAGGTATGTAAGACATACGTCATCTGTTAAGATAAACTTCTTTCTGTCGAAAAAAGTTTACATACGTCTGTTTATCCTCTTTATTATAAGATTGGAATTACCGCCAGTATTCTTCTGGAACTAATTCATAGTTACTTAGGGCAGCTGCTTTAACAACGTTGTTGTCGGCACAATCGATTATCGACAGTGCTGCATAGATCTCCTGTGTCTTGCCTTTTAGCGCTGTTTACAAAAAATATTGAATTATCTTACCTAGACGCCGCTATTCCAAATTCACAAAAAAACGCCATCAACAAACTGACTCTCCTGCATCAAAACGGTCATAATTTTTTTTAAAAGTCACATGATTAAAATTCATTAAAATTTGCTGAAATAACTTTTTAAATGAAAATTAAATATGAAATAAAAAATGGAATTTTTACACAGATTAAAATCGCAGTTCCAAATAAATTAACAGGAAAAAGAAAATATTATTTAAAGATAAAGATATTTAAAAAGACATTGATTGTCCATTTGAAATGTTCAGTTAGAAGTTTATAAGTGTGTGTATGCGTGCGATGATGTAGGCATTTGTGTGATGCTTTTGCGTTATAAATCCTAAGTGTATAAATGTGTGTATCGCCTTTTGTCAGTGTGCATAGTTGTATGAATGTGTGTGTGTGTGTGTGTGTGCACGTGAGTTTAGACTTGATAGGGAGTGTAGGCATTTGTGTGTGTGCTACCGTTTGTCAGCAGGGTGTGTATGTGTAAGTTGAAATGAATAATAGCCACTTCCCAAGCCCAGGAGGGCGAGGGAAGTCAAAACATCGTCCCCTGGTTAAGCGTGTGCTGATATTTTTCCAACTCTCTTTTCTCGACGAACCCCTAGGTTTTATTTTAGTGCAAAAACGGGATTTTAATCATATGGTGTTGCGGACGTAGGTGAAAACACCACATGACAGCTATTTTTGCTTTTTCGATGAATATGCCTGCGGGAGTCGGTTTTTGAAACAAAAATCTAATTTTGTGTTTCAGATGGAATTTGGGGGCGTGGCTTAATATCGGTCAGTCAACATTATAGGATTGAGATGCATGTTGATCCAATAAAAGTATCAAAGATGATTAATGCAAAGACAGGAGATGCCTATTGACCTTAGTCTTGAAAATACTATCGTTATAGTTAGGAGAAAAATTGTACCCCACTCCTCTAGCTTTCGTGACGTCACCAGTTCGGCTGTTCCAGGTTCGGTTGGTCACCCGGTACTGTTCGGGAGAAGTTACCGTTCTGATGAAGGTTGCCGATGTTGAAACGCCTGGTCCAGCAACTACTCACTCTCACGTTGTGTTTGTTTAGATCAGTGATCAGTCAGCAACCTTGTCTCGCTGTGAAGAGAAGAGTCATTTCATGCAGAACAGTTGAATGGAAAGAATTTGTCTGTTTGATTTTCTTAGAAGAATAATTATTAAAAAAAAATAATTAAGAATAATGTACACTGGTTTAGTTACAAAGCCAGGCCGTTCGATAATATCAAAGTTTAACTCTGTGTGTTAGTCGGATCGATGGGCGCTAATAATTCTAGGCGTCTGGATCGTTGTCAGTGAAAATCTGTTCTAAGTTCGGGACGAGAAAATAACATGTACACGAACTATTATGATGGGTTTGGTGGGGAGAAATACAGAGCAAGTTCTTTCGTCCGATTCTATCGTAACTGACTGACGTCCCCTATTCTCCTTTCCGACTGTCGGCGTCAGTGGCCGACGGCCGCTGACTGACTGTCCACTAAACTAAACTGTACACCATAGCTGTTCTTCGTTTGGCTTTTTATCAGGACACACCCCGCCTCTACTCGGGGGGGGGGGGGGGGTTTCACGGTGGTCTCCAATTTTATCCTGAGAAATAAATTTTATTGCGTTTATCCAGAACTTCTAAAAATAATTATCGGCACAGCTGAGAGATCTCAGGACTGTCCCCGCGGAGTAACTAACCAGCGGCCATCTTAGATGATCCACTTAAGACCAATTGACCCGATTCGAGATTTAACACTTGACCGTCATTTCAAACTCCCGCTGAGTTCAGCTGTCACTCTCATATCGACTTGAGAAGTTAATTCTTTTTTTTTTCTTTATCATCTGATAAGCCCATAAAATAACAATTCGGTCTCTTTCTCTCATCACCAACTGTGTGATCCGTTCAGAGACTTTTAAGGATTTCTTTCTGTCTATTCATACTAACGCAGTAATTGCACTATCGACCTGCATACCGGCGCTGCCCGACACTGTCACAAATAGTCAGCAGGAAGAGAGTTCCACAAGACTTCAGTTCTTGGAAAGAAGCTACTGGAATAGAAAGATGTATTACAACGAGGTTTCTGAACAGTGAATTGATGAAGACCACTAGACCAACGAGTCAAACGAGCTGGAACAAAGGAAGCAAGTGATAAATTAGACAATTCTTAAGAACACATGTCATAATAGTACTTATAGAAGAGACTGAGACTAGCAACATCATTTGTGAGAGAGAGAGGGTGCAGAGAAGAAGACCAAATCAGAGATACACTTCTGAATCTTATGAAGGACCCCCAAATGGAGCAAAGATTCACTAACCCAAATATGACAACAGTACTCCATACAAGGTCTGATAGTAGATTTGTAGAGATAGAAAATAGACTCGGGTGCGAGAAAGTGTTTGGAGCGATAGAAAGAACCGACTTTATGAGAAGAAGTAATGAACCAAAAATCTTTCGATCTTTAAAAACTAACAGAAACGACAAATAGAAATGAGTGACGAAAATAACAGGATCACCGGAAGCACCGAATCGAAGAATATGAGAGATAATTGCCATAGGAACAACTTTCACAGGGAATGAAAATAACAGGGTCACCGGAAGCCCTTGAACAGGAGTTTAGAAGAGAGAATCGTCAACATGCCCAAAACGACAGTGTCAAAGAGTCAAATGTCACGCATTATATTATTCTCACAACATTTGACTACCGTCAATAATTGGCGAGCAAAACGATGCATCTGCATTAGTGATGAGACGATTCCAATATTTTTCCCGATTCCGATACAATTACCGATTCCGATTCTTTTAAAACCTCTAAATATTTAGAAATAGAGTTGTTTTTTTAATTTTTTTATTTTCGAATTACCATAAAAACCCATGTAATATGCGCATATATTTTCACAAATGTAAAAAATACACTTGGGGGTGGGGGGAATATATAGATTTTAGTTTTACTGGTAGTTTAAAATCAATAAATATTTATCATTTTATCATTCGTACCAGCAATGAAAATTAAGTTTTAAACAAAAACAAACAAATAAAAAAGAAAAACAATTAAAAGAATCGTTTTTGCCATCAGAAAATAGGCACAAATTCTTCTGATTCCGATACTCCAAAATATTATGATTTTTCTGATTCCCGATTCCGATTCTGATTAATTGTCCCAGCAGTAATCTGCATAGCCAGTGATACGACTCATTTAAGGATTACTTGACTATTTCGACTATTTGTTTTGTGACTTGCCGTATTAATCCTGGATGAGTACTCCAAATATGTGTTGTCCTGCGTGAGTCCCTCAATTATGTGACGGAAACTATTATTACCCGACATGACACAAATTAACATTTATATTTTGCCGGAATTTGGTTTGTGGGTATATTTCCTGAATTCTGTAATGATGTCTACAGTAAAACACACGAGATGAGATAATTGGTAAAAGAAATACAAACACATATGGAAATAGTTAAAACGAACAATTTAATGCTAGAATGCAACAAGTATATAACTTAATGAGAAATGTCCCTAACATTCAAAACATATTTATATCTGTCAACAGTTCAAAATTCACTTATCTGTTTACATATCTTTCCTCCTCAATCTTGTATTTTCTTCACTATCTTTTTGATCATGAAATCATCTTTTTTCTCCAATCGCTATTCTACGTCATAGCGTTCCAAAATTCAAAACTCAACTGTCCTAAAATTATGCGCTAAAAACAAAGCAAAGTCGTCTGCTTCACTTCCAATTTCATTTTTTTCTTTCTTTCCTTTCCCAACATCACATGCTCGTCTTCTCCCCCTCTTACTCCAGTTAAGCCCGGTGAGCAAGAATGAAGAGGAGGAAAGCAAATCAGCAGCTGATACAATCAGCTATGGCCACACCTCGTCAATCCTCCTCTCTCTCTCTCTCTCTCTCTCTCTCTCTCTCTCTCTCTCTCTCTCTCTCTCTCTTTCTCTCTCTCTCTCTCTGCCCGGTGACGTTAAAAAAGACAGAGAAAGAAGCAGATTGCATGATACTCGAGACGTTTTTCACTCTTCTTCTCTCTCACTACTATGAGCTTGGTGACATGCGAGTGCATGCATTTCTGTTTATATTTTTCACCGATTTCTTTTGCTTTGCCTTTTTCTCTGTACTCTGTTTCAAATCCGATCAGCCAATATTCTTTTTGTGAAATCATTATTCACATGATGAGTCCATTACAGTCAATATCTAAGCATACCCGGGTTTTGTTATGCCAATTTTCCTTGGTCTGTCACTGTCCCCTTACCACTGCAGACACAGCACACAAAATGGTGATGTTTTGCATATCAGCTTCACTAAAATTAGGGGCATGGTGAAAGAATGTACCATATGGTGCGAATACCTAACAGCATTGCTCAAACGGCAACTGATGGAGCCCAAGCTCTCTGAAAACTCTTTGGTGACAATAGGCGCAGACAATTACAAACAAATCTAACATCAAATTACTCTAGAACACATCAGCTGATGCAGCATGCAAGACATTCACCCACGTTATTTTATAGAGGATATGGATTACCCTCAACGATCATAGCTGACTGTGGCCCACAATATATGGGCTGAAAAGTTCAAGAAGGAGTGTCACAATTCCAACATAACAATAAAAACAGTTCTTCATCATGAAAATGTGGTAGCTGAAAAAAACAGGAGGCACAATCAAGGCTCTATGAAGGATATACATAATCACGTTGACACACCAGTTCTCATTAGGTCACCAAAGGTAAGCAACGTGGAGCCTGGTTAGTACCAGATGGGTTACCATTTGTGAATACTATACACTGTATGTGGACGGACGGTGATAACTCCCTGCAAAAAATTGCAAAAACTAACAATGTCCAAAATAATATCCCCTGACTGGGATATAATTGCAACTGGAGACTTCTTGTTAATTAAATAATTGCAACTGGAGACTGCTTGTTAATTTAATAATTGCAACTGGAGACTTCTTGTTAATTTAATAATTGCAACTGGAGACTTCTTGTTAATTTAATAATTGCAACTGGAGACTGCTTGTTAATTTAATAATTGCAACTGGAGACTTCTTGTTAATTAAATAATTGCAACTGGAGACTGCTTGTTAATTTAATAATTGCAACTGGAGACTTCTTGTTAATTTAATAATTGCAACTGGAGACTTCTTGTTAATTTAATAATTGCAACTGGAGACTGCTTGTTAATTTAATAATTGCAACTGGAGACTGCTTGTTAATTTAATAATTGCAACTGGAGACTGCTTGTTAATTTAATAATTGCAACTGGAGACTTCTTGTTAATTAAATAATTGCAACTGGAGACTGCTTGTTAATTTAATAATTGCAACTGGAGACTTCTTGTTAATTTAATAATTGCAACTGGAGACTTCTTGTTAATTTAATAATTGCAACTGGAGACTTCTTGTTAATTTAATAATTGCAACTGGAGACTGCTTGTTAATTTAATAATTGCAACTGGAGACTTCTTGTTAATTTAATAATTGCAACTGGAGACTGCTTGTTAATTTAATAATTGCAACTGGAGACTGCTTGTTAATTTAATAATTGCAACTGGAGACTTCTTGTTAATTTTATATTCCCTAGAAATTGCCTGCTGGCTCAACCTACCCAAAGTGAATACCGCACCAGACAGGCAAGCCAGGATATGAACGAATGCCAATGAAGAAAGGAAGTGCGCATACGCAGGATTATATATGTATCGGACAACATCG
>OY744542.1:35203562-35371062 GCA_963556195.1 Sepiola atlantica
AAAAAACAAAAAAGAACTGGAAAAGCTGATAAACACAACCAGGATATTCAGCCAGGATATCCAAATGGAGTTTGGAATAGAAAAATGTGCACTGCTAGAGATCAAAAAAGGAAAACTGGAGACGACAGAAGGTATAGAACTCCCCAACCAAGAGGAGATGAGGGCGCTAGGAGAACAAGATAGCTACAAATACCTGGGAGTTCTGGAAGCAGACACAATCAAATATACAGAAATGAAAGAGAAGATTGGAAAAGAATATCTACGAAGAACAAGGAAACTCTTAGAAACTAAACTATATAGCAGAAACCTAGTAAAAGGGATAAACACATGGGCTGTATCACTAATAAGATACTCTGGACCATTCATAGGCTGGACCAAAGAAGAACTCAGGCACCTTGACCAAAGAACAAGAAAACTAATGACTATGCACAATGCTTTGCACCCAAAAGACGACACGGACAGACTCTACGTGAGAAGAAATGAAGGAGGTAGAGGACTGGTAAGTATAGAAGACTGTGTGGAAGACACCAAAAAAGAGCTGGAGAAATATGTAACCCAGAACACGGAAAGACTGATCACCACAGCAAGAGACACCAGCCCAACAAACAACCCCGGAAGCACTGAACCCAGAAACAAAAAGACAAGAAAGGAAAAGTGGGAAGAAAAACAACTACATGGACGCTTTATAAGACTCACAAGCGATGAAGCCAATGAAAACAGCTGGGCATGGCTAAGAAAAGGAAACCTGAACAGAGAAACGGAATCTCTGCTGACGGCCGCACAGAACAATGCGATTAGGACAAACTTTATTAAAGCAAAGATAGATAAAACCCAGGAAAACAGCAAATGCAGATTGTGTGGACAAAGAGACGAAACGATAAATCATATAATAAGTGAATGCAGCAAGCTAGCACAAAGGGAATACAAGAACAGACATGACAGCATGGGGAAAGAAGTACACCGGGAAATGTGCAAACAACTGAATTTCGAATATGCAAGAAAACGGTACAAACACAAACCAGAAACTGTACTAGAAAACGAAAAACACAAAATCATATGGGATATGAATGTACAAACAGACAAACCCATAACAGCAAGGAGACCGGATATGATAATAATCAACAAGAAAGAAAAATCCTGCAAAATCGTGGACTTCGCCGTTCCAGCAGACCACAGAGTGAAGATCAAAGAGACGGAAAAGAGAAGCAAATATACTGAACTTGCCAGAGAATTGAAAGGAATATGGAACATGAAGAAAGTCAGTATAACACCAATAATCATAGGAGCACTGGGAACAGTCCCCAAAAACATGGAGAAAAGACTAGGAGAAATAGGAATCAAAGGGATAACTGAGACCATACAAAGGACAGTAATGATCAAAACAGCTACAATCCTGAGAAATGTCCTCGAATGCGGAAACCAACCCACATAAGCAACGAAAGGAGAACAAACACACGGAAGCACAAAACAGAACCGGGCGCAAAATACAACCGCACGAGAGGCGCAAGCATAGGCTGACGCCACGAAAATTATAGACAGAGGGTCGAGGAGGGAAAGCGCAAAACCAGACCTCCACTGGAAGAGCGCGGACAGCTCTGGGACCTTGGGAAGGCTTGTTGCCACTCGGGCCCCAGAGGGGACCAATGGCCCTTATCAGCGGGAAATCGTTGGTAGGTGGCTGTTGCGATTACCGCAAGGTCATCAGCGGTGATGAACGAAAAGAGGTGGAGCATACTGGAGGCCTGAGGAGACTTGTTGTCACTCAGACTCCAGGGAATACCACAGGTTGTTGGCAGTGGGCGATCACTGACGATGACCAGTGTGATAACTCCTAGTGAGTAAATAATAATAACAATAATAATAATAATAATAATAATAATAACAATAACAATAATAATAATAATAATAATAATAATAATAATAATAATAATAATACATAATTTGTATAATTTTGGTTATTCAGACTACATTTCTCATCTTGAGTGTTATCATCACAGCGTTTCAGCCGCTGTAACCTCCGGCCTTCTTCACGTGCATCTATTCGAACTCGGCAATATTTCTGTTGAACTCGGGAATCTTCATGGAATTTCGAACGGAACTCTTTATTTAATCCACAGGGGTAGCATGCTCTTGTTCCATCAGCCATAACTGGGAGAAGTCTTCAGTAATTCGCAATTCTTCATATCGGCCGCACCGAGGATTGAACCTTCAACCTTCAGATAACTGTCACATAGAACTGAATTTAACTTACTACTATATACACTGCGCCACCGGTCTTGAGTTCGAAGAGATACACCTGAAGAAGGCCGGAGGTTACAGCGGCCGAAACGTTGTGATGATAAAACTCAAGATGAGAAATGTAGTCCGAATAACCAAAATTATACAAATTATCAATCCTCATCTAAAAAATTCAGAAATATAATAATACATAAGACCTTAACTGTAACGGCATTCAGCTTAACCCTGACCCTAACCCTAACCGGAGGTGTGTTGAGCCGGCTCCAAATGAGTTCACCGCATTTCACGCCGAAGCGATTCACCCCCATCGATCGGCAACTGAGTCCTTGGTATAATTCAGCCATTCCTTGTTCCAGTGACGAACAACAAAAACGCGGGGCCAGCTACCAGCTCCAACTCTTGGCCTTTTTGCTAAGATCAAAGTGTAGTATCTGTTCCGATGGATACTGCACCCCATAGACTGGTATTGTCTTGGCCTTCGGGGCTTGATTTACGCCGGTCTGTGGGTCTGTCCTGTGCAGTTCTAGGAGGTTCACCCTCCCAGGCTTCGCCTTCCCTCTTTGGGGAGGAGTAAGTTTATTGCTTACTGCCTGAGGCGCCCCTACCGGGGAATGCCGACGGGGCTGCCCAGGCAATTTTTAATGGCCAGAGTGCTCACTTCTCGGGCGCTGGCTTTTCAAACCCCACTTTCCCGACCCGACCTTGGGTCACATCTTACTTGTGGGAGTAAGATAAAAACTGGCCTTGTGCCTATCTCCTGGAGAGGAGTAAATAAATACTAGCTCCATGTCTGTCCTCACTGTTCTTATCCAAGTCTTCAGTTGGCCGCCTCTGCACTTCTTCCAGCCGACAGGTGCGATTGGGGTCACCAACTTGCAGATGAATTTTTCCTCCGGGCATAAAAGAACGTGACCAAACCAGCAAAGTCTCCTTTTAAGAAGTGTCTCTGCGATGCTGGTGGTGTTGTATCTTGCATGGATGGTGCAGTTTGGGATTTTGTCGGAGAGACGGATGCATAGGATAACAACATCATTCAGTAATGGAACAATCACATCCAACTTGCATTCCAGTGAAGTTCATCATGCCCCGATCAAGGATCCTATCAATAACGTAGTTAAACAAGATGAAGGAAAGAACACAACCTTAGCGGACATCACTATGCACGTTGAAGAATTCTGATTCCTCTCCGTAATAACAGAGTTTTGTTTGGGTATGTGAGTAATAGGCCTCAAGCAGATACAGAATACATAAAAGAAAACACCTACTAGACACCGTCCTCGAGTGTCTTCGGTCTCTCTGTACAAGGGTTTGTCAGAATAACCTGACATGAAGATACTTCACCCTATAAGTAAACCCTGACCAAATATTCAAAATAACATAGTATTCGAAGCACAAATAAGATCCCTTCGACATGGCTATACACTGGCCCATACGAGGAATGGTGCACCTTTTCCAAGTAATGTTACTTCAAGTCACAACACTTAGCTGGATACTTCACCAGACCAGATGAATTCTGGTCCTGGAATCCGGTAAGACAAACAGACAACATAATCAACTGGTCAATTGGGGAGAGGAAAATTAATGTTCTTAACTTCTTGACTAACCCAACGTTTGAGAGATAAAGGAGAACTTTAATAGAATATTCGAATATCTATGTATCTCATATAGAGATCAAGTGTTAGCCCGAGGAAGGGGCCCTTTGATTTCTGAGAACTTCAACTGAAGTAAAATGAAACAACAACAAAAATAGAAAGCGCCACCATTTTGTACCGGGAACCATGGTACTAATGAAATAGACAAGGTGTTGTCTGATGTACCATGAGCAAAGTTAGCAAATAAAAATAAAGGGAGTGACAACAACAAAAAGGAGACAACTCGAGAATGTTTTTTATTCCAGGGAATAAATAGGTTTTATTGCTTGCAGTTCATAATTCTGTGAATCATTAGGAGGACGGTTATTCCGACGACGACGACGACGACGACGACGACGACGACGACGACGACGACGACGACGACGACGATGATGATGATGATGATGATGATGATGATGATGATGATTCGATTAGTAGTGTTTGAAATGTCGTCTGCTGTATTACATTATTAATAGTCGGCTTTCTGCACTAACGATGTGCTCATGATTCGTATAGCGATGTTTCAAATCATTAAGAGTCGGCTTACTGCTGTGATGATGATTCGTGCAGCAGTGTTTGAAACTCGTCTTCTGTCTTGAATCATTAAGAGTCGGCTTGCTGTTGATCCATCTAGCAGTGTTTGAAATTTCGTCGACTGAGATGTGCTACGAGTTGATGTCGGCGTCGTTACCGTGATAACGTATCAAAGGTTTAGCTTTGGTACTGTTGCTCGGATACCGCCGTGGGGAGCAAGTTCTGGGGATAGAGGCTGAGTGTCAAACATGTCTGTTTCATCGTAGTCGGTCAGCTTCTGTTGCTAGTGATGCCTAGATGTCATCTGATTGGTTGATGGAAGGCTGATGAGAGCGGATGCTGTCTATTTCTATCAGCTGCACCGAATCTATCGAAGGATTAACTTCCGGTTAGATCTCCAGGTGTTCCTGTGGCGACTGAATGTGAAGAGGTGAACGAGTATGGGTTGTTCTTGTCATATAGATGCCGTTTATTAAGTTAATCACTTCAAGTTTGTTTGTTTTTTTTGGGGGGGGGGGGGATACGAGATGCAACAAACGTTGATTATCACACCTAACAGTCTAACGTTGAAAAAACGAATTTTTAATATTGCTGTAATCCAGTAAGACACAAAAGGGAAATAACTCTGTTCATAATATACCACAAGGGAGATAACACTATAGATAATAAAATGTAAATTGTTTTCCATTTCGTGAAAAAATTATTATTTAAATGTAATGTGAACAAACATGTCGCTGCACAACTCCCCACTTAGGATGCCCCTATGAATATCGCCTCTAATTCACAGTAGCCTCTTACGTCTCAGTGGCAATGTGCCTTTTTGGAGGTTAATTAAAGTTTTAAAAATGACTGTTAAAAATATACCACAAGAGAGATAACCACGTATGTGATAAAAATACAAATAAAAAAGTTTTTTTTAAAATTTTCCATATAAGGACGGAGGGTATCTCCCTTGCGGCATATTATCTTGCTCGATTTATTTATATCGGCCATGTTAAATTTTAAACAAGCCGACATGCATTTCACATGTACGATTCAACTTGCTATAACTTACTGTTTTCTTTTTTCAATCTTTGACACGTGCTGAGGGAGCCGCTGTCATCTAAAGAAATATTTATTTTTGTGTTTTTTATTGCTTTTATTGTACGAATATTTCTTTACGTTTGTAGCGGTAAGTTATAGCAAGTTGAATCGCACATGCAAAATGCTAAAAAAAAAAAAACATGTCCGCTCCGCATGTTAGAAATTTAACATTTTAGAAAGAATTTAAATCCCAATGTTTTATGGATTCTCTGTCAAACCAAATGCCGCCACGTTAGTTGTTTCTATCGACTACAAAAAAAGGGCAATTTCTATCGACTACAAAAAAAGGGCAATTTCTATCGACTACAAAAAAAGGGCAATTTCTATCGACTACAAAAAAAGGGCAATTTCTATCGACTACAAAAAAAGGGCAATTTCTATCGACTACAAAAAAAGGGCAATTTCTATCGACTACAAAAAAGGGCAATTTCTATCGACTACAAAAAAGGGCAATTTCTATCGACTACAAAAAAGGGCAATTTCTATCGACTACAAAAAAAGGGTAATTTCTATCGACTACAAAAAAGGGCAATTTCTATCGACTACAAAAAAAGGGCAATTTCTATCGACTACAAAAAAAGGGCAATTTCTATCGACTACAAAAAAAGGGTAATTTCTATCGACTACAAAAAAGGGCAATTTCTATCGACTACAAAAAAGGGCAATTTCTATCGACTACAAAAAAGGGCAATTTCTATCGACTACAAAAAAAGGGCAATTTCTATCGACTACAAAAAAAGGGCAATTTCTATCGATTTTACTACTGAAGCGTAAGGGACTACTGTGATAGAGGTCAGATTTATAGGAGCAACCTGAGGGGGGAGTTGGACAGCAAGGTGTTTGTTCACATTAGATTGAAAATTCTGCATGTCGGTATGCTCACGGAACCAGGGTAAGAATTCCAAAGGCGAGCAGTCTGGGGAAAGAAGCATATAGAGTAGAAAATCTTTCGCCATCTAGGGACCTCTAAGGGGTGGGATTTTGCTGCTAGTCGGAGTATTGACGTTGAGTGGGAACAAGTGCAGTAAGTTCCTCGGAGTGCATTCCATGAAAGTACTTGTAAAACAAGCGCAGGTATGCAACACTGCGGTGATGCGACAGGGTTTGGAACTTGGCAGACAGTGTGCCACCTATTAGGTTAGCAATTCTTTTTTGCACTCGTTCCAAAATTCAAAAACGTAAACGCTTCGATGTGCTTCCTCGTAAGTGATCACAATATCTATTTACCTTTACGTCTTTGCAGCGATATCTAAAAAAAATTATAAATTAATTTTATAAATTTTAATTCAATTTTTAAGAGTTAAAATTGGGGCGAAATTTGGTCATTTCTACATGAAACCAATGAAATCATAAAGCGAAATGATAACACAATCAAGAAGATGACCATTTTGGGGCATAGCATTTATTTCGGGCCAAACCTCAAGCTAAGGAAAATGGACAATAACACGAAAATAAAGATAAAAGAAACCAAAAAAGGATATAAAATATGTCTCGGGAGTTCGGTTATTGGAATAAAGTAATTTTTAATAGTTTCTTCTCCTTCTGTCTCTAGATTGACCCATTCTTGACGCACTGGTTTAACATCTGCAACATTTTTACAACCAACCGGTTCTACTTCCTCTTCCGGGGCTTTATCTACTACTACTACTACTACTACATCACTAGAACTCGTTTCCGGTTCCGAATGAGGAATATCCATATTACTTTTTACATCTATTCCTTGAACACTTTTTCTAGACATAGTCTCGTCTCCTACATTAACAACAGCAGTATCTTCCTCTGCTGGTCGTGACAAATTCTCCTCGGACATTTCTGTAAATATTTAGTTTTTGTATTTTGTTTAACTAACAATTTCCTGCAATTGGATGGTGCAATAATCACCGAGGATTGATTTTAAAAGAGAAACAAAATAAAATGTTACCAATTGACGACTGGGGTATCTATTCTTCGTTGTCGGAAAAGTATCCCTTTTCAGATAAATTAAACATTTAGAAAATTGCCCGCGTTATAATACAACAATGTGAAAGGGTGGGATTGAACAAGGGGAACATTTAAAATTATCTAATTTGTTATTAGTTAAAAAATAATAATTTATTTCAAACAACATTCCCCGAAAGGAGACATTTCAAGTTGCATATATTTCCAATACAGGTGTCACAAAAAGACAAACAAATGTGTCAAGTAACAATTTGAAATAAAATCATGTTTAGAACAAACTAAAATTACCCATGACCAAAGTTCACACTCACCCAAGCTTGGAGACAGAAAGTACCGATTTGTTTTGCAGTCTAAAGCCGAATGTCTCTTATTGAGACTTTTTCTTTTCCTAAACAGGAAATCCTCTCTGCAGGGTTTCAACGTGTCTCTTTGATTCTTTCTGTGAATTTCGGATGTAAACGAGTCTGAAATTTAGAATGAACCCCAAAATATTAATGGACCCCCTAAGCCGAATTTTGTTCTCAAGAATGTGGTGAAACTCTGCGGAGTATGAATGAGATGGACAGAATTCAACATTTCGATATTAAATTAAAACATTTTAACGGGTGACTTATTTTCTCAAATAATTCTCTACGTGAAAATTTATGCAAGCCTATTTCGAATTTACTGATTCCAAACACACAAAAAAAAAACACACAGAAGGATAATTCAACGTTCTGACATTGAATTATAAAAATGTCCAAAAGTGATGAAATGTGCGGTGTGCCACTTTAGCTACATATCGGAAGTTTAAACACCATCATCACCACCATATTCGGTTTCAGGTTCGTTCCTTCCAAAATGATCTCTACTCAGGAACAATTTTTACAAGCACATTTCGGATATGCCTGTGACAATAAAACACTGTGCGCTATAAAGACACGAGCTCTCTCCACATCTAGCAGCAAAAAAATATACAAGAAAAAGGGTACGAAACAAGAGCTCTTAGCCAGAAATCAATCCAAAAAATTGATACAAACAAAAGTATACAGAAAGTCAAATATACAATTTGTCACATACAATTTTAAACGATACCATTGATCAATGTTAGTAGTTCCATAGTGTTTTTATCTTTCGGCTAGCAGTCATTCTTGTCTCATAAACCCTTATCCTCGAGTAGATCCTGGCCTTGATAAGTGGTGACCCCAATTATTAAAAAATAAAAATGATAATAATTTTTTTTAACAGTGATCCTTTAAGTTTGAATATCAAATCTTAAAATCACAAAGAACCGTATCAATCTTTTTTTCTTAACGCTCAGACGAGTTCTTGAGTTGAAGTTTTTCCACCGATTTCAAACTAAAAAAATCAAGAATAAATCTTTAGCGATTGACGAGTAGAAATTTCGAAAAAAAATAATCTACTGTTCGTTCTTAATTAATTGAACTGCAAAAATAAAATAAATTCGTCGACACGGGAAAAGATTTCGCAGATGATTCAAGTTTTCTGTTGTTTTTGTTTTTTTAATAATTTCGTCCTTTTTTTTTTTTTGCTTTCTTATAAGCAATTGAGCAATGACGTCCATTTAGTTCAAATCAAAATGCCAAAATTCGTTGACTTTTTTTCAATCTTTTATGACGTTATGAAAAGAAATGACCTCATTTTGATGCGAGCATTTAGGAAAATAATAATGAATCTTCACCTCGAAAATGTTGGCTATTGATTTTATTTTAAAATTTAATTGCTATCGATTATCGATTAAACATGAAATTTTCAAATTATTTGTTTTTTAATCTGAAAGTTGATTTCGATTATTCTTGGGTTTCATTAGGTTAAAAAAAAGATCACAGAAACATTTTTATCCCGCACAAACTTTGTTATATTTTACATTTTTGTAAAATTGTTTATATATAAAAGTTTTATTCTTTTACTTTACAGTTTCCCTTTTTTTATTAACAATATTATATTGTTAAAAGTTAGCACTCGCTAACTGGTGATCCTTGTTATCGAATCGGTCTCAATTTATCTACACAAAATGAATAGTTTAGTGTGGTGGCTTGGTAATCCCTAAAGACGCGACCGTCGTCTAAAATACCAGACCCCAAACAGGGAACCAAAGACACTCCACAAAAGTACTGTGTACACATCCATACACACATTACGCGTAAAATATTTAAGAGTGCACAGATAGAATTATGTGCACGTATACACGTATAGAGAGCACACCCACACACGTAAAAGAATGTAAGATACGTGATGAGCGCGTATGTGAAAAATAACTGAGAAAATAGTTAAAAGTAACGTATATTTTTTAAAGCACATCGTAACATATACATGAAAATATATAGAAAACGGAGCTGTTAAACCTGACATCGTAATATGGGACAAAATGAAGAAAGTAGCAACCCTTGTTGAAGTCAGTGTTCCCAATGATGCCGCATTAAACAGAGCAGAAAGGGAAAATATTACAAAATATCAAGGTCTTATCTACGACATGAAAAGAAACTGGAATCTTAGGAAAATCGCCATCATACCAGTAATTATAGGAGCAACAGGACTAATGAAAAAGAATTTCAAAAGCTATCTGGCGAGTATACTCGGTGAACCGAGTGCAAAAGAAATACAAACAATTGCACTTAAAGGGACGGTTAGAATCTTAAAAAGATCTCTCGGCTGGAGTGTCTGAAATAGCGGGTGAATGCATCCGGTAAGATGACCCATCCCCAACCAAAACAAAAAGATAAGAAAATTTAAAAAATAAATAAAATGTTTAACTATATATATATATATATATATATATATGATTATTTTTATTTACACAGACATGTACAAAATCTGCGACACTGGCATCCGATCTTAACCTTAGATCATATTTTGGAACTTTCCAAAATATGATCTAAGATTAAGATCGGATTCTAACTCTGCCTGATGAGATCTCAGTTTATAATAACTGTTGATCAATAACATCGACATGCCAGTGTCGCAGATTTTGTACATGTCTGTATAAATAAAAATAATCATATATAAAAGCTCTATTTGATATTGAGCACTTTTTATAAACCCGGTTGAAATTCTTTGGATTACTACCCTGTGGATGTTTTACCTGGATTATTATATATATATATATATATATATATATATATATATATATATATATATATATATATATATATATATAAGTTTAGTTGAAACACTAAAATTTTGCTCTATCTCTAGGAGATGCTATAACAAGTATTTTATTTTATAAAAATAAATAAAATATTACGAATCCCCAGTATAATTAAATACTGCAGATAAGCTCAATGGTTAACCCTTAATGTCAAACAGAGCTTATCTATTTTAATTCAGTAAAATACAAAATTTATGACATCAGTAATATTTTGTAATTTAGCTCTAAAAATTTCAACACACAACAATACTTTCCATGTGTACACACGTTTCAGAAAATCAAATTTCATTATCATTTTTATCCCAGGATAAAAACTTGACAATTTAATGACTTTTTTAATCAACACATATTCTTTATCAACCCCAATTTCAGCAACTTGCAATGGCAACATTTACAATAATTTCAAGAACAAAAAAAACACAAAGTCTGGAAGGATGGAAGCGGTGCAAACATTTTTTCCTTAATGACAAGCTAAATAAGTGATATTAATAAAAAGTAAAAAATACAGGATTGGATTGATTTTTAAGGAGCTCTGAACTTGTTTCAAAATATTTTAGAATCGATCTTTTTCAATAAAACGAAGTTCAATTTCTTAAGAAAGATCAGCAACCGGAATAACAAATGGTTTTCCTCAGCTTCGTATGCAACTGCTGGGCCCTGCTGCTCTTGGTGTCAGAGGTGAACCTGCAAGCCAGAAAGAAAAAGATACCCAGTTTGTAAATTCACACGTGAGTGGAATTTAGATATATTTTTGGTTTCCGGAAGTAGAAGAGTGCATTCTCTGTTGGCTAGTAATGATTCAAGGATCCGTTCCAAGGGAGATAACTCTAGAATTCCTGAGTCGACAACAGGAATACCCACGTGGCAATACAAAGTAGAAGCAACGGTTCCTTGATTTTTTTCATATCTGGATGCATCAGGTTCAGTAGCAGATAAACAAGATGCTGTGCAAACGCTGTCAGGCCAGGGTCATTCTCGGATTGGTCTCTGCAAGACGTAGTATTTATTTGAAAGACATGACCTTTAAGATTAATACCACAGAAAACAGACTATTATGTTATGTCAGCTACAGGCCAAAAATTGCTTTCAGCGAAATTTTTCAATGATTTACATAGTAGTGTTGCGAACAGGTATGAGTGGCGTCACTGCTCTGGCTGCAATCGTCCTACACGTTGTGCCGGTCCAAAGATGCTGTTCGACTCAGTCAGTGCTACAACAAAGAATTCTCATTCCAAGTAAGGCCACAAGTCCATTTCTAAACAAGTAACCGGTTTATTTGTTGGAGGTTACAAATGAAACTCAGTGTTCCCCAGGTTGAATGGCAGACTTGCAAAATGAGATTTTTGCCCGACACAAAAAGATAAGTCAAATCAGCAAAATCCTTTAGCTAAGAACCCCAATGGACCCATCTTGCCTGAAGAGGCACACCTTCCAACTGACTGCCAGCCCTCAAAAAAACAACTCTTCTGTCATGCCCAAAGGGTCAGGTCTCACCACCACCCCTTCCCATATCCTGGGGTATTTTTCTCCTGACCGGAAATCTTGGCTTCTCGTCTTTTTCAGTTGTCACTATTAGACCACTCAGAGGCTGACCGCTGGAGATATCCACTAGAGATAACTGCCAAACAATCCACTCAAGAGGATTCACCATGGAGCCAATCTATGAACATTACTTCTTCGTCTCAGCATGATTCCCTGTTTTTATGAGGCACTTATTTCATTCAAAGAGAAATAAGATTCTGGGTGGCCCAAAATACAAAATCAGAGATATTTTTAAATTTCTCTGTATCCCCCCTTTTCCTTTGGCCAATCATCTATCACTTGCAACGTCTGTCATTCGTATGCACCACTAAGGCATGCAGCCTAGTGCATGTTTATAGTTAGCTCTCCTGTCTTTGCAATAATCATCTTTCATACTTGTTAGCACCTTATATCAAGTGGCTTCATGTCTTGTCTGGAGTGATTTCCATAAAAAATATGTATAGACCTCTTCATAATTCTAGAGAACAAGAAATTGAAAGTGTTTTGCTCCTCTTATTCAGTGGATACTGCATTTGCTTCCGATGATCTTAGCATAAATTGGACAGACATGTACTGTATAACCATGCCACCCCTCGACGATCATCGACCTTCAAAACGCATGTATGCCATGGTTTTCACCCCATCTTCTTATCCTGGCTGTGTCGACTCTTATGTAAAGTGATTGTCGAGAGTGCAAGCACTAGTTTACAATTTGCATTCAAAGCAAGTAAAAATACAGACACATACATTGTGTAAGGACGACTTGTTAAACACAGGTGTGTATGTGTGTGTCATTGGAGGTTAAGCCTACCATCTCCCAAGTCCAGGATATTAGCTAAGACCTAACTGAGATCATCTGCCTGTCGAGATCAGTCATTGTCATCTGCTCAAAGTCATCTACTCGTCTGCTCATTTCATCATCTGTTTTCCCAATCTGCTCTCGAAATCCAGTTCCTCAAATATATTTACTCTTGACCGTAAATCCTAGATGTCCAGTTACTCCTCAGACTACCACCGGAGCTGACCACATCCGCTTTTTTCTCAGCTGACCATTAGACCTGGTTACATCTGCCTGTTTCCCAGCTCACTCTCTCCATTTTTATCCAGTCAGCCAAAAAGCTAACACCTAATTGTCATGGCATCACTTCGTCCGTGGAGTTAAAATTGGTTCACCGGTCTTTTTATTGTTGTTCATTTATCTACTTCCTCATCATTTTTGTATTGTCTTCTATTTCTTAATATAACATTTTACTGGCAGTCCATAGTATCACAGTACACTTATGCATTCCCTCCCCCAATATTAATTCACTATGTCCTTCAAAAAGTATCACAAGAGAGGTGTATTCTTCTTCTGGTAATCACATATGTTCCATTTCAGCCATTGTATCCCACTTTCCTCGACTTTTCAAGAAAATTACCTACAACTTCAAAAAAGTGGGATCAGGCAAGTCATTCAGATCCAACAAAATATTCAACTTAAGTCAGCAAAACAAGGTTTTTTTTTCTAGAAAAGCTTAAATTTATACCAAGAATAACAAAAGACCATCCAGTGTTTGAAGTAAGACAGCTAATTTATAAAAGCTGGTGTTCATATTCAGAATCTATAAGAGGGGCTGAAGATTTTATGATACATTTTGCACAAGGTCAGAGCAGTTGAAGCTGGGGTGCCGGCAGAAGCTGGGGTGCATTGCAGAATATAGATCATCATTAGCAGTTGTTCACAAAGGTTGAAATAAAAATTGTATAAATTCTGAGATCGGATTTGGTTAAAGGCATGTCTAATTCTAATCCATCATTGAAACTACTTCCTGGTATTTTGTGAGTGTTGCTTTTTTATTGACCAGTTCCTCCATCTATAGCTTTGTGCCCACGTTGTGAATTTCAGATCTACAAAACTGTGATATTGACACTAGTTGTCTTGAACTGTGTTTGTGTGGGGGTAGCATTTTTCAGCATTACTTTTCTACATTTGTTAGAGAAAGTGCTGTCTTGGGTTCAGGGACAAATTAGAGATGAGTCTGCTAGCTGAAAGGAATAGCATTCAACCTTTCCGTGGAAGTCTTTAATTCATCAAAAAAAATGTTGCTTTTAGGAGTGAGACTTCTGATCCAGTATCAATAAGTACCTCTACCAGACTTCCCCTAATCTCTACCTTAAACGCCACATCTGGACCCTGGTTAGCGAGTCTGTATCTCTGAGCTCTTCTTTTAAGAGTTTTACTTATCTGTGAGTTTTTTTGTTTTTTTTGGTGGGCCCATTTTAGACCGCTTCCACCACCTTTCTAACACCTATGTCCTCGGGAGTTCGTATTTTCTCAGGATCCTTCTTTATTTGGGGATTTTACATGGTTAAATGTTTGTGTCCTAGACTTTTGATCGACCAGGTGGGTTTTGAGGGTACCCGGGTCTTTACTTTTCCTGGAGCGAAGTCATTTACTTCTTCCTTAGATCACCATGGGCAATCCTGTTCTAACTGTTTCTTCAATTACACTGAAGTATACCCACAAAACTTTTATTTTTGTTGATTTGATACGGCTGTAATTTTGGGTACCCATAGTATTCTATGCCCCCGCTGCCAACTTACCGTTTGAAAAACTATTATTTAAAATAGCTTGTTCTTTGATATGACTACCACAAAGTCGCTCACGCTCTCTTGCTTATAACAAGGCCTCAGATAAGGTTACTGGGTTTGATCCGGCCACATCTCCCTTAATGAAGGAATTAATCAGCGCATCTATGAAGAATTCAGCTAGTTGCACCTGCTGAACCTTCTCTCAACTCGGCATCCCTATATGCAAGTCGATTTATTCGGTTAGCTAGTTCTGAGAGTACTTTTCTCTGATCTTGCTTTATTTTAATTAAAGCTCAATCAGCATCGATGGAATTTGTAAATTCAATTTACTGTGTCGATAATTGATCGAATAACTGTTGACATTCGGATGATCGAGATATTCTTCGATACATTTCAATGCCATAAAATCCGAAAAATCATAAGCTAGATTTATCAGCTCCAGATCTGTTAGTTTGTAGATCCGCTCTTTTGTAAAGCTGCTAACCAGGCTTAAATCGAACGGTTTTCCAGTAAAGATTGAGGTCTTTGATCCGTCTGAGACTACTTTATTTAAGGAGGTTGGGTTGCTGTTAGCCATTTTGTTTAAATTTTTTTTTGTAAGTAGCAGTCTAAACAAGAATTTATCTTACAATAATTTATACAAATTGCATAAACTAACAAATTAGGCCAAGAATAAAGAGAAGCAAAGGAAAATAGTCACCAACCTGAAACTGTTTGCTTTCCTTTTGGACTGACGGTGTCTTCCCTTATTTTCTTGTGCTGTTGATACGGTGTGAAAATCGTTCAGGCTCGCTGTTTTCTTTGTTGCAGATAATTGTGGCATAGCTGTTCTGTAAATGATATCTAGGGTCAATCTTGTGTCTTAAGGCTTGGTTGTAACACTATTGTGCTGTTGGTGTCTTACTGGGTCGGATCTTAATTTGAGGCACAATTGTGGCGATGTCATGTTCCATGTCTAAGCGGAAGGTAACGTCTTAAAATTACTTGTCATTTTTTATGCTTTCATCAACACACGAACATCAAATTAAAAAAAATCTTAGTATCCACACGTTAAAAGTATACTGGTCGGCAGAAACTGCGTTTGCTTTAAATCAACTTGCGCTATTCATTTGGCGTCAGGTCGCACTGGCTGGTCACATACAAGTCGAGGTTCCGATCTCGATAAGCAGTCTAGCAGAAACTGAGGCACTTCGGTGACCTTTTATCGGTCGAGCTGAGGTATTCATCCTTGGTAGTCCTAGGAAGTTCACCCTCTCAGGCCTTACCTCCTCTCTTTGGGGAAGGGGGTAGTAAGCTTATTTCTTACTGCCTGAGGCACCCAATCAATTTTTAATAGGCCAGACTGCTGGCTCGACTCTCTCCACCTTCTGCTACATCTTCCTGCGTTGTGAACGAAGTAAATACCAGCGTTTGCTTTAAATTATTTTTTTTATTTACAAGTTCTCAATTGTTAACTATTCTGTACTTTACCATTAATTTGCAACATAAATTTCGATTACCAGCAAAGTTTCCTTTGAATTTGAACGGTCTGTGATGAATTCACAGCAGCAGAATCGGCCGTTCTAACATATTTTTGTTCCAATTATAAATTAATAAGGAGATAATCAGTCGATTGTCTCAACCAAGTAAACGTCTCGGGCCAATAATTAATTTCGATCCTGTAACCCATAAGAACAACAAAAAACTGGGATAAAATGAAAAATAGAGCCAATTTTTATAAATTAGATCACCCCTTTCATGTCCGTCTACTATCTGCTTCTCGTCCGAGTAGAGACGCTTGGCTCAGTGCACTACTCTTATTCAGATATGCGCACTTAGATCAGAGTTGGGATTCATTTTGGTTAAACTCAAATTAAATGTGGCTATTTGCCTGCTTAGTTAGACATGAAGCTAGTTTAACGTGTGTGTGCAGGGGATTAAGCTCCCACAAGAAGTACTAGTGCCACAGGTGTAGATGTGGAGTTTCTATGGTGATAAAAAGCAACCGGATAGGATTATTTTCCTCCTTAAGAGGCATGTTACACGTGGCAAGGCATCTTTTTTTTTTTTTTTTTTTTTTTGGCAACACATTGTTCATGTTCATAGGTGAATCGGAGTCTGTTGTCGAAGGCTGAAGATTAAAAAAAAAAATTCTTTGGTTACGGACGAATCTATTTTTATTCCCAAACTTTTACAGTTGTTGCATTCGTTTAGATGATTGGTGGGATTGTATCTAAACAGTTAAAGGATAAGATTCACAAAAACGTTATATTCGATTTAACGTCCATTTTACATGCTGGCATGTGTTGGACAGCTTTAAAAAAATTGACTTCCAAACTAACTTATCTCTGACCAGATCTTTTATTTCCCCATGGCTTTCTCTTGTGAACTGGACCCATTACACCAACTGTTCTACATCTACCATTCTTTCAACTGTTGAGATTTAATCTTCTCCAGGTCATCAGATACATTATACAGTTAATGTTTTTACTATCAGAGTGGTTGACATGGGATATCTGCCACACAAAAACAGTGACCATGATTAAAGATTTATTAAGAATAAAACTTTGAATATTCATTCTGTTCTAATTCTTTAACCTCTTTTCCCTTATCTTATCATGGTTTCTTTGTGGGGGTGGGTAATCCAATCAACTATAAAAAAAATTGGCAAGAGAAGCAGAGTTTGAAATAAATTAACTGTGCACTCTTAATACGTTAAAATAAGTTTTTAAATACCCGCACAGGATGGAGAAGAAAAAAAAAATTCAATAAAAATAGTTTGTAAATATATGAACATGTCTGTGTGCATTCACTCATTGTGCCAGTCCAAAGTCATTGTTGAATTATGACACGAGTCGGAGTGTCAATTTGATCTGTCAGTGCTTCAACGGAAGAATTCTCCCTCCAAATAAAGTTGCAAGTGCTGTTTAAAACAATTAACAAAGTTTTATTCTTTTAAAGGGTACAAGGATGTTTGTTTTTCTCTACTGAATAAAAGTAAATGAGACTCCTTAACTCGATCAAGTCAAAATAGAAGGAACATAAGCCATTAACTAAGCCTAAGGAGACAACTTGCTTGTAGAGACCCAATTTAGAGTAATGCACAGAGGGCCCATCCACTGAAATGTATCTACTCGTTTTTTTTTTGTTTTCAGTCATCCCCATTCGACCACTTCAGACAATGTCCAGCCAGCAATGAACGAACATTAAAGGTCCAACGGCCAGAGTTCTAAACAAAAATAAAAAGGTTCACATATTGTGGATTTGACTCGTTTGTAATAGGCATATGTGCGTCATCGAGGCACCGACGCTGGCGCCCACATCTGAGTTAAGTTCCACTCTTTCAAATACAGAATCTCAGCTAAAGACTAACTGTCGCAGTTCGTCCTCTGGTCTAATCTAAGACGAACTGCCTGCAAGGGAAAAGTTTTTCAACTAAAAATAAAGCAAAACTGGTTGCAACACATTTTTATGCTTCCATTATATTGAAATTTACTGAATGAACGATGGATGCTGAAATTTGTTTAAAACTTCTGTTTGTTTAGTATTTTCAAATGTACGTGATAAATATACTTTAATTTCACTACATTATTTTGACAAAATAAAAATATTACATCGATTAGGGTTGCAGGAAGGACTTTGAAGTTTTTAGAGAGTTATCTCCAACGAGCACTAATTAATAATTAATAATTACAATAATTACAACAGAAACTGTTTATTTGATTAAAAAATTTATTGGAAATGCAATTCTTTTTTTAATTTTTTTTAAATTTAATTTATTTATTTTTTTTAAAAACAAATGAGTACTTCAGATTTTTATTTTTTTTATAGTCAAAAAGGATTTCACCTTTTCTGAAAAACAAGATACACCTTGATCCCAGCAATGAAGGTTAGGAAGTTAAGTTGTCTTTGTTTTCACCAAATGTTTTATGCAATCAGTAATTTCGAATTGTCCAGATGTTATACATTAGTTCAAATTAATTCTTAAAAATTCAGAAACAATTACATGATTTAAGTACTGCTAATTCGAGAACACTGGGTTTACTAGACCAAAAAATCTCACCAAGTATTTTATTTTGGCTATTTAACTTAACAGACTAAATTTTAATTGCTAAAAGGAAAATAGATCAAAAAGTTTTAAGTAAATTAATTTCCAAATAAATGGACCTGCCACTTGAAAAGCTATGAAGAAATTAGCTTTAATCAGAGTTCTTTATTCTTTAGTCAAACCATTAAAATGTATTTTATACATCTTCTAGCATATAATTCAATTCACGCTTAATTTGATGGGGTGGGGAGTAAAAAAAACAAAAAAAAAAAACATGTTTTCTACATGGTAAAGCTCTTGGAATTGGTTATAAAGGACGAAGGAATAGAAAACCCCCCAAAAATATATACATATGGTTTTCTTCAGATTAGGGTCTACAAAACTGATATGTCCACTTTGATAGGTGCTGGCTCACCAATCTTCATTTACGGTTAAGTAATTCCATAAATCTTTTTATTTTGATAATGATTTACAAAGCGTAACTGAATCCTTGAAGCAATACAAGGCAGAGTTAATTTGTATTCAATTCGAAAATGCAATTATTCATTTAACCAGT
The DNA here is from genome assembly GCA_963556195.1 of Sepiola atlantica. Classification (NCBI taxonomy): domain Eukaryota; kingdom Metazoa; phylum Mollusca; class Cephalopoda; order Sepiida; family Sepiolidae; genus Sepiola; species Sepiola atlantica. Next base: position 35,222,810 of record OY744542.1, read on the forward strand.
TGAGATTCCCTTCAATCTTAAGATGTACTAAGATCTGTAAAATTAAAATACTGTTGAAAGGATAAGAAAATATCAAAGTAATCAAAAAGCATCTTACAAAAAAAAAAAAAAAAAAAATTTTTTTTTAAATAATAATAAAAAAAGGGCATGTAAACATTAAATTTATTACTTTATTTTCGTAGAGTTAACACTGGTCAAATTCAATACTGAAATTTTAGAGTTGCAGGAATTAAAACTTAACGGGGAAAGTTAACTATTTTGCCATTAAAATCCGACAGTTTTTATAATTACTGTCCACCTCTCAGACGAAGGACCAAATGAAGTGTGGATTCTTTCTGAATGTTGTAGTCGGACAAGGTGCGACCATCTTCCAACTGTTTACCGGCAAAGATCAGACGTTGTTGATCTGGAGGAATACCTTCCTTGTCTTGGATTTTAGCCTTCACATTCTCAATTGTGTCAGATGGTTCTACCTCCAGGGTAATGGTCTTGCCAGTTAAGGTCTTGACAAAGATCTGCATACCACCTCGCAAACGAAGGACCAAGTGAAGTGTGGATTCTTTCTGAATGTTGTAGTCGGACAAGGTGCGACCATCTTCCAACTGTTTACCAGCAAAGATCAGACGTTGCTGATCTGGGGGGATACCTTCCTTATCTTGGATTTTAGCCTTCACATTTTCAATAGTGTCGGATGGTTCTACCTCCAGGGTAATGGTTTTGCCAGTTAAGGTCTTGACAAAGATTTGCATACCACCTCGCAAACGAAGGACCAAGTGAAGTGTGGATTCTTTTTGGATGTTGTAGTCGGATAAGGTGCGACCATCTTCCAACTGTTTACCGGCAAAGATCAGACGTTGCTGATCTGGGGGGATACCTTCCTTGTCTTGGATTTTAGCCTTCACATTCTCAATAGAGTCAGATGGTTCTACCTCCAGGGTAATGGTTTTGCCAGTTAAGGTCTTGACAAAGATCTGCATACCACCTCGCAAACGAAGGACCAAGTGAAGTGTGGATTCTTTTTGGATGTTGTAGTCGGACAAGGTGCGACCATCTTCCAACTGTTTACCGGCAAAGATAAGACGTTGCTGATCTGGGGGGATACCTTCCTTGTCTTGGATTTTAGCCTTCACATTTTCAATAGAGTCGGATGGTTCTACCTCCAGGGTAATGGTTTTGCCAGTTAAGGTTTTGACAAAGATCTGCATACCACCTCGCAAACGAAGGACCAAGTGAAGTGTGGATTCTTTCTGAATGTTGTAGTCGGACAAGGTGCGACCATCTTCCAACTGTTTACCGGCAAAGATAAGACGTTGCTGATCTGGGGGGATACCTTCCTTGTCTTGGATTTTAGCCTTCACATTCTCAATAGAGTCGGATGGTTCTACCTCCAGGGTAATGGTCTTGCCAGTTAAGGTTTTAACAAAGATCTGCATACCACCTCGCAAACGAAGGACCAAGTGAAGTGTGGATTCTTTCTGGATGTTGTAGTCGGACAAGGTGCGACCATCTTCCAACTGTTTACCGGCAAAGATAAGACGTTGCTGATCTGGGGGGATACCTTCCTTGTCTTGGATTTTAGCCTTCACATTTTCAATAGAGTCGGATGGTTCTACCTCCAGGGTAATGGTTTTGCCAGTTAAGGTCTTGACAAAGATCTGCATACCACCTCGCAAACGAAGGACCAAGTGAAGTGTGGATTCTTTCTGGATGTTGTAGTCGGACAAGGTGCGACCATCTTCCAACTGTTTACCGGCAAAGATCAGACGTTGCTGATCTGGGGGGATACCTTCCTTATCTTGGATTTTAGCCTTCACATTTTCAATAGTGTCAGATGGTTCTACCTCCAGGGTAATGGTTTTGCCAGTTAAGGTTTTGACAAAGATCTGCATACCACCTCGCAAACGAAGGACCAAGTGAAGTGTGGATTCTTTTTGGATGTTGTAGTCGGACAAGGTGCGACCATCTTCCAACTGTTTACCGGCAAAGATCAGACGTTGCTGATCTGGGGGGATACCTTCCTTGTCTTGGATTTTAGCCTTCACATTTTCAATAGTGTCGGATGGTTCTACCTCCAGGGTAATGGTTTTGCCAGTTAAGGTTTTGACAAAGATCTGCATACCACCTCGCAAACGAAGGACCAAGTGAAGTGTGGATTCTTTTTGGATGTTGTAGTCGGACAAGGTGCGACCATCTTCCAACTGTTTACCGGCAAAGATAAGACGTTGCTGATCTGGGGGGATACCTTCCTTGTCTTGGATTTTAGCCTTCACATTTTCAATAGAGTCGGATGGTTCTACCTCCAGGGTAATGGTCTTGCCAGTTAAGGTTTTGACAAAGATCTGCATACCACCTCGCAAACGAAGGACCAAGTGAAGTGTGGATTCTTTCTGAATGTTGTAGTCGGACAAGGTGCGACCATCTTCCAACTGTTTACCGGCAAAGATAAGACGTTGCTGATCTGGGGGGATACCTTCCTTGTCTTGGATTTTAGCCTTCACATTTTCAATAGAGTCGGATGGTTCTACCTCCAGGGTAATGGTTTTGCCAGTTAAGGTTTTGACAAAGATCTGCATACCACCTCGCAAACGAAGGACCAAGTGAAGTGTGGATTCTTTCTGGATGTTGTAGTCGGACAAGGTGCGACCATCTTCCAACTGTTTACCGGCAAAGATCAGACGTTGCTGATCTGGGGGGATACCTTCCTTATCTTGTATTTTAGCCTTCACATTCTCAATTGTGTCAGAAGGCTCAACCTCAAGTGTAATAGTTTTCCCGGTAAGTGTCTTAACGAAAATCTGCATTTTTCTGAAAATAGAAAAAAAATTTCTCCATTAGTTATCAATTATAAAAGTTATTTCATATTTTATAGAAACACGACATTCCTCTCTAAAATTTATTAGTTTCAAACATTTAGAAAACTTATATTTTAAAAAATACATAGTGTTCTATGTTCTATAAGAAATATAAAACTGACACTTATCGGATCTGACTTACGCATATCTGTAAATTATGAGAAATGGAATAGGCCGTCATTGAATTTAGCCCCCCCCCCCCCCCCCCACTATTCTTGGCATATGGAGATTTTTTATCAAGTAAATAAAAGAATTGACAATGAAGTATGCTATCAAGTGAACATATGCACACAAAGTAAAAACAGTTCACATTTTTCTAATGGCTAATGTACTTTATTTTAAGTTATGGGAGGAGATTTTTTACCTGGTTCAAAGCTCAACATAATGAAATTTATGAGTTTACTGTTACATCAATTTCAGTCACAGCACATTGTGGCTTGAGTGGGAATTTATTATTTTGGGAAGTTTATTTAATGCGTGCATTCTACTTAAAATATTAAGTTGGAGAACTATTTTAGTTATCAGTAAGGTAATCCCACCAAACATACCCGTGCTCTGGCAAATTTCATCGATTCATTGCATTGATGAGAATGCACAGGTTAACTTTTCATTCCCCAGTTCTGCCCATATTGCATCTTCTTGGCAAAGTCCAAAGAACACAACTAAATGGAAAACCGAAAAGCAATGCAAGTCTGCTTGCACAGTGTTCTTTCTGACACTGCTTTCTTCTTACTAGTGTAAATATCTCCAGAAAACAGTTAATCTCACGCTTTCTTAGTTGACTCAGTCTTCGGTGATCTTGAAACAGGCCCCTAACCCCCCCCCCCCCATTAATTCGGGATGGTTTTGCAAATGCCTATTAGGTCACCAATAGAGGAGATAGTTTTCATACCCTTTCATTGCTTAAAAATCATGGCTCAAGTTAAGCGAACCCCTCATATTCTTCAGTCATAGTTAATGAAACTGGGTTAACAAAGCTGCTACTATTATTAGGCATGGGATTAATTCAAAAGCGTCATTATGATACAACTCCTTCGGTATGTAACACAATAGAAGAAATTGCATTTCTTTGTGTCCGGTTTCGTTAATTGACAACTTCATTAGCATTTTATGAGATATGGTCAAACAAAGGTTATATTGAGAGGATTTTAGCTGATCAAAGTTTTGATCATTTGATACTGGTTAATAGAAAGATTTATATTATGCTGTGGCATCGACTAGTGGAATGGTAGTTGTATGGGAGTATGCAAGTACGATGAAACCCGTTGACAGCCATTTGAAGAGCATCTTTAAGTACTTTGCAAACTTGACAGCTGCAAAAAATTTCTTCCGAATGTTCTTTCAAGACAAGGTTGATGACCAAGGGTCAAGTGTGGCTGTCCTTTTTTCAGCTAATCATCAGGTGGTGCAGATGTTAGTACAACGATATCAAAATAGCACAATTCTTATGATATTATTTTTAGATGCTTGTTTCCAGATTTGGCATTCAACAGCTGTACAAATTTCATTTTGATCACCTTGTGGTTACCAAAAGAGGCAATGGCCTTCTAGGCAACATTTGCTTTCTACATTTTTAAAGTCACCTTTGATAATTTGAATTTTATTTTGCCTAAAATAATGCAAAGCAAAGTTTAAGTATTCAAAATACAAAGGAATGGAAATCCTCCATTTCATGTGTCAAGTCTTATTTTCAATTTGTATTATTCTTGGTGACTTTGGGTTGCATTAGTTCTTTTTGTATTGTTTCAGAAGTTTCTTTATTGATGCCTTTCGTTATTAAAGACATTCTCTAATAGTGTTCCATGGCCTTCCAAGAGACAGATTTTATTCTCATATTTGCCACAAGGTACCACTGTAGTTTACGGGGGGAAAAAAAAAAAAAAAAAAAAAAAAGTGTCTTTACAATAGGACATTATAATTATAAATATTAGACAATATTTATGGAAAGAATCAGTTAAAGTGTCAACATACTATCTATTGCTAGTGAAGATTTGATATCTTCTATTCTATTGTACTATCTTTCAATGCTCAATCCAGGGAGTAGTGTAGTATTTGTGCATCCTCCCAAGCATTATCTTCTCCTTTGGGTAACAATGTAATATGTTACGCATAAGACCATCCTCCCAGGATGGCATATTTTTAGTGAAAATAATGCATCATCCAGGAATAAGAAGCAGCTTACATTTTAGTAAATGTATTCATAAGGACACCCACGTATATCATTTAAGGGAAAGACCATTTCAATCAGTTGCTCAAAATAAAAGTATTGCACCGGTTATCATGAGACAAGTAATCTTAATAAATAGCTGAATAAGTATTAATGAAAAAGACTCAATTGTTTTCGATATAACAAAATTGAACAAGCTGGTTAATCAGTAAGGAAAAATATTTTGTCTATCGTTATTCCTAAACAGAATAAGTATTTTCAAAAAGAAACCCAAACGAAAGACTATATTCATGCAAACAGAAGAGTCTAGTCAAAATCATTGTCAGAGGCATTTCGACAATCTAATAGACTAGCTTTCATAATATAGATGAACGAATTTCTAAATAAATTTATATCAACGGTATTTTTTTAAATTTAGTTCAAAGATTGTTTTCATTAATCTAATAAATATATTGTTATATTTAGTAATATTATATACAGGCTTAGCCATTTTAAGTGAAAAGTTGTTTTTCTTTTTGGAGGGGAGGGGAGGGGGGGGGATAATTTTGCCGGGCAATGTAACAAGCTAGTTAATCTTCATTCGGTTTTAAGAATGAGAGTTTAATTTTCTGTGGTAGCCTTTTGGTTATAACTAGTCAGTGTATTTTGCAGTCAATAATATGAATTTGTGTATAAACGCTGATTTCAATGACGTAAACATGGGAAAGAACCGGAGATCGTAAAATTTATTCATGAAGTGTCCCAAAGAAAAGTTTACATACAATACAGTAAATTGGATAACATTTAAAGTAAAATGTCATTTACATTTAGCAAGGAAGTAGTTAGTTTTTAAATCATAATTAATGTTAAATTGGAATTCGCTCCTAATTTCCTTCCCTAAAAAAAAAAATCGTGATGCCACAATAACTCAACTAATTTTGCTTATCAGAAATTCTAAAATTAATATTACATAGAAATTGATTTCATTGCACTGAGATACAAAGTGAATTGATAAAATTTAAACAGTTTTAATTCGCGAAAACTGGTTTGTAACGTCCCTCTAAATTATTAAATTGCATCTAATCCCCACCCAGACTTTACTTTCAGTTTTGCATCGTCCAAATTTCTTTTATAACTATTCGTCATTGTAAATGCTTCCAAAATTCGAAGAATCACAAAACACCTCCCTCCCCCAGCAGTGGCTTGTTTATGAAGAAACAAATACATTATGGTGGATTTTATTTGGCAAAAAAGTATTTTAAATCAGATTTTTTTTAAAACGTTGGTTAATAATACAAGTCATTGAATTTGATAATCAATTTATAGTAAATTATTTTTTTTTTAAAGTTAAGTGAGGACGAGTCCAGTTAGATCAGTATTTTTTTATATGCCGAAGCTACCTTTCAAACTTTTCATTCTAAAGTAAATATATTTAAAAAAAATGTTTTTTGGTTTTGTTTTTTTTTTTAATTTTAAATCAGACCCCCCCCCCCATTCATGTCATTTCCCCTTCCACTCATGAATAAATGCGAAAGTATTTTCCCTAAACCATATCAACACTAAAAACCGGTTGTGCTTAATTCTATGAAACGGCATAAGATTTTAATACCGTTTGTGGCTAATTTGCATTATACAGTTGCAATTTTGCACTGTCATATTTTCTTGTATATACGCAATATTTTCGCCGATAGAAACACTTCGGGTCTCGCCGGAAAGCTGCGAACAGATACTAGCCAGACTAGAAAGTGGACCATACGTTTACGTTCGGCAGCCGCGTAACTAGCTTCCCTTATTTTGTCCTCGCATTCCATGAGCGATGTTTCTGAGAAAGGAGAAACAATTTGCTGTTTTCTGGGTCGGAATCCATCCAACACTTATCGTTGGCGAGTTTTTGACCTTGAAGTAATTTTTGTTTTAGCTCCTTACATCAAGTGGCTTCATGCCTTGTATGGAGCGATTTCATAAATAAAAAGCCAACAAAAATGTTTAGGCATTTTTTAATGAATGAAAATTAAAATGGTTTGATCCATATTTTAATGGGGGTAAGTAGTGTAATATCGGGGTTGTTGTCAAGACCGCCCTCCCAAGAATTACCTCCGTGTCAATTATATGTTCGTTTACTGATATCCTCAGGCTAGCAAAAAATGCGACGGAAGGAGAATATTTTTTTTTAGTATATCTAACAAATAAACCTCATTTTGTGACGTCAATTATAGAAAATCCGGGTATATGTTACGACGCTCAGCAGAGGCGCGAACGGGGTCCAAAAAAAGAACGAGAAAGGGTTTAAAAACATAAATTTGCAACAAGTGAAGTTGACCTACGACGAGAATAGATATTTTTCTACTTACCTATGTAATTTGTTTTTATTTTTACCTATTATAAATGGGTTTTCATTAGATGTAAAAAAAGAAAAAATTCTTGTTTTTTTCCCCACCGTTTTCACAACAATATGGCGCTCCTAGTGCATTTGTTAGTAACCCCCCCCCCAATCGGCCATGTTTTTTTTTCAAGTTACGGTAACAAAACTATTGATTTCTAATAAATAGCACTTCAAACGGGTTTAAAATACAAACAAATAGCACATACAAGTTTGAAACTAACTTTTACAGCTTACAGTTACTTTTATTTGTTGGAAATTTGTTTTTTTAGCGTTTTTACTCTGCTGAGTCTCGTAAAAGATGCCCATTTGTTCAAGATATATGGACTTCTAAAGATATGCCATAAAGGATTAATGGTAGCTTTATGACGCCATCCAGTAACGGTGACAAGACAAGGTAGATTAGAATCAAATGCATGCAAGTCATTTTAAATAAAATATAACGTTAAGAGTTTAACACTAAATTTAATTAATCTGCAAACATTTTTAAGGTTATGACATGCTGAACGTATTGATGTTAAAATCAATTTAGTATTACGTACGAAATGGAACTTTAAATTAATAAATTAACCGACACATTGGCCACTGGCATAAAAGGGCTTTGTAAGCTAGTTAATTTAAGTTGGAACGGAGAATGGTTAAGACGCAACGAAAAGTAGTAAAGTCTTTTAATGAGTTATAGAAAAATAATTGCTTTAAAACAATTCGAATATAAAAATAAATTAGTCACAAAATAATTCTTGTTTTCGCAAGATATCAAAATCAACGGTATAAAAATATTCTCGTTTAGTCTTGAAGTCTCCGTTACAAGTTTAGATAAATGTCTGCTAATTTGAAAGTGTTTTCTTTTTCTTCGTATTTCATACGTAATACGCAATTGTATTTAACGCCAATACGTTCAGTAGGTGATCTAACATTTATTTTATCTACTGCATTTTGTCTTTCGGTGGATCGGGAAACATAATTACATGAGGGAGTGAGGGTGTGTGTGTGTGTGTGGGGGGGCATGTTTCAAATTAGGTAAGTCGTAAACCATTTATCGCAGAAATCGGTGGATGACGAATTACAAAAATTCGGTCGTCATCAGGAATACACCCTCAGCTAAAATGAGATTTTTGAAATCCTAACTTGTTACTTTCAGTTAAAAAAAAAAAAAAATATGCAGGTAGATAGAAGATTAACTTATCTGGCCATTGGTAACATTTAGATATTTATTTTTTATGCTTTTTTTTGTTAAAGTTAAAAATACCAATGTTTACAGTTGTGGAATCAATTTCGCACATAATTATCAAGTAAAAATGACCCACTTCCACATTATCGAGTAATTCTAGTGTTTTATTTGTCTTGTTTGGGTACTCCTCCGGATTAGGACCCAAGCTACCGCCCCCCCTTTTTTTTACTATGGGAGATTCTGAATTAAAAGTTTTTTTTTTTTAGAGCGATTACGCCTAGGTTTGCGACCTTGTCACTCGGACTTTACGTTAGTGATAACTTTAGTTAATTGCCACTAAAAAGTTAATGGCACGGATATTAGAAATAATTTTACATTAAATTTATATAGGGTATAATCCTCATTCTAAATTCTATTTTCCTAGTTATTCAGGGTGCTCACACGTAATCGCCTAAAAGTAGAATCTTATTTAGAATAATCTACAAATTTACCCGATTCTTTTTACCAGAAAACTCTAGTCGGGGTATCTTTTACAATAATCCGCAGAGTCGCTAACGGGGTCCAAAAAACGAACAAGAACGGGGTAAAAAAAAAATAAACAAGTGAAGCTGACCTACGTCGAGAATAGATATTTTCCTACTTACCTATGAAATTTGTTTATATTTTTACGTAGTATAAATGGGTTTTTATTAGATGTAAAGTTTTTGCACGAATTTTTACTGGGTATATGTTACGACGCTCAGCAGAGGAGCGAACGGGGTCCAAAAAAAGAACGAGAAAGAGTTTAAAAACATAAATTTGCAACAAGTAAAGTTGACTTATGTCTAGAATAGACATTTTTCTACTTACCTATGTAATTTGTTTGTATTTTTACGTAGTATAAATGGCTTTTTATTAGATGTTAAAAAAATTTGTTTTTTAAAACATCTACTTTCTCAAAGAAAAATGGCGGCCAGTCCCGATATTATTACGTAAATCGGCCATTTTGATTTCTTCGCTGACCGTCTGTCGAACTTAAATTCTTAATAGCACTTCAAACGGGTTTAAAATCAAACAAATAGCACATGCAAGTTTGAAACTAACTTTTACAGCTTACAGTTACTTTTATTTGTTGTATATTTGTTTTAGCGTTTTTACTCTGAGCGTCGTAAAAGATCCCCATATATTTGTTTTTGTACAAAGTTTTAAATCTGGATGAATCGTCCTTCCCTGCAATTGGCGAGTTCTTTTATCGTTTTAAAATTAGCAATTAAATTGTCATTTTTTTTGCAACGTAATTTTGAAACTACAAATATAAATTGAAAAAGAGAATTTGGGACGCTGAAAACGTACAAATAAGTAAGTAAATTAAAAGCATAGAGTGGGGGGGGATAAGAATAAATTCAATGTTAAACTTTCATTAAAGATTGAAATATTTCAAGAGGCAAAGAAAAAAAGCGTTTGTTTTTTTTTGCAAGTTGATTATATTGGAGTTCTAAATAAAGAACTTTTTTTAATGTACAAGACAAAAAAAGTCGATCACGACAAGATGGCGGTTGGTAGAACGCCATATTGGAATTTTGAGACAAAAACGAATCGAATAACGTAAATATATTTTACGATGAAAAATAGCATACAGATGAAAATTAAAACAATCAAAGACAAATATTCCTTTTGATGAAAAGGAATTATATATAATAAAAGTGGGACTTTTAGGCTGGGACAACCTTTTTTCAGTGGAAATCGAGATTAAAATTAAATACAACTAACTCACTAGACTTGAATGTTTATTTTTAATATTTTTCTGGAGATGAAATTAGATAAATTTTGATCTTGGGGGAGGGAAGAAAAAGTGTAATCATAATTTGTTTTTAATGGAAATTTTAACGCATGGGTGATCTCAGAGCGATGAATCTTTTGACCGAATTCATTAAGGTGAGAAAGAAAAATGAAACACTTCGTCATTGTAAAAAGATACATGAGAAATGGATTGCATTTACAACGGAAAAATCGAGATTGAAGCATAAGTAATTAGAACCTATGTTATATTTTGAACTAAACTACATAAAGAGGGGATATATATAACAGAAAATGAAATTATATCATACTCACAAGATGAAATGTCCTGCGCGCTGTGAAACAAATCTCGTACGGAGGATAAAGCTTTTATGAAGCTTTCTTCGACGAGTGGGCGTGGCGAAAGATGGTCACGTGATATCAGCGACGCGCACTGATTGGTCGAGAAAATGTAACAGTAATTGTTGCTATGTTGATGACGTTGGGTAAGGTTGACAAGTGAACATGAAATAAAAATTTATTTCATAATAATTACTATAACAATAAATATACAATTATCACAGTTTATTTCTCATTTTATTTAGTTATTCTTTTATTTCAATAATATAAGTTGTTTTAACATTCATTTAATACCAATTAAATTAGTTGTAACTAACCGGCGTTGCCCGGGAATCTTTTTACATTTATTTTTGTTTCTTTTTTTTAAAAAATAGTATTTTAAAAGTTGGTTATTAATTGAACTAAATTGCTATAAGTTTCATTGTTTTTAAGGTAACGATATTTTCCCTCTTTGGGGAGGAGTAAGTTTATTGCTCACTGCCTGAGGCGCCCCTACCGGGGAATGCCGACGGGGCTGCCCAAGCAATTTTTAATGGTCAGAGTGCTCAACTTCTCGAACGCTGGTTTATCAAATCCCACTTTCCCGACCTTGTGTCACATCTTACCGCTGTGGGAGGTAGATAAATAATATGTTTTAATATCTATATATAAAGTTATTGGATTGTATATAACATAAAACTTTTATTATATATATATATATATATATAACGCTCTATTTTATTTATTATTGAGCACTATTATATAAACAAAGTAAAGATTCTCCGGGTTTTACCCTGTAGATACAAACCCTACCTGGATTAACTTCCAAAAACTTTCAATCTTTTAAAACATGAGGATTTGCTAATAATTTTAAAGCCAGTTTTAATGATTCGACAGTTTACTTTAAAGACTTGCAAATTCCTTTCAAATTTCAAAGGGTCACGAATTAAGTCATATCTTTTTTCAACTATTAAACAAAATATTAAAATGTCTGACTTGTGTATGTATGAAAAATAAACGAAATGCACTGTGATGGATTTAATTAAAATATAATGTGTAAGTTACGTAGAGGCTAGAAACACACGTACGAGAAGTGGTCACACAATTTTATTTATATAGTCAATTGTATTGATATTTAACACCCTCCGCTGCCCACCCCCCCCCCCCAAAAAAAATAAAATGAGATTCTACTTTTGGAAGGCGATTACGTGCGAACACCATCAAAAACGTAACAGAAAAGAGAGAAAAAAGCAAAAAATTACTACTTCGTAGGTATATAAATTTAACGTAAAATGATCCCCCATTTCCGAGCCATTATAGTCGTTTCCGAGCCATTATAAATTTGGTTAATGCCCATTTAGGGCATTAACCAAATTTTTTACGACTAACCATAAGTCCGAGTGGAAAGATCGTAAAACCACAAGTAATTGCTTAGAAAGTTACAACCCATCCACCCCCAAAAAACGCACAAGATTTATCTCCCATAGCAAAAAAAAAAATGGTTAAATTCCCTAGAATTAATTTAGAAATTTTACTTTCTTTTCTGATTACGACCCGACCGTATTCATTTTTTTTTTTGCATATTTTCTTGCTAAAAAAAATATACTTAATTGACTTAGTAATCCGAACCCGATTCAAAACATAAATAGTTGTGAAGTTAATGAAAGCATTCAAAGATAATAGTAATACAAAATTAGACTTTTTCTTCGATATCATTCATTGGCATTATTCATCTAATTTGTCTAACCACCTAATGGCGAACACTGTGACACAGACTTGTCAGCAGAGAGACTTAACGGAAACGGTAATATCGCCTTTTTAAGCCGACTGCAATTCATTCATTTAATACTTAGACCTCATAATAATGTGGTAATATTAGGTAATCATTACTATTACCGACATAAATTATTCTAAAGAAAATACAGTTGGGAAATTAGTAAAAAAAATAATTTGCCTTTTCTAGTCATTTGTGACCTATTTAGGTTAATAAATAAATAAACATTTTATAGAAGTTATAAGCCTTTAAAGTTTCGTAGATATCAGATCTGAGGAAAGTAGACATTTTTGTTTACATTACTGACTAAACAAAAATGGCTACTTTCCTCAGATCCGATATTTATGGAACTTTATATGCTTATTACTGATTAATTTTTTAAAACTCAAATAGGTCACAAATGAGTAGGTAAGACAAAATAAATTGCATTTGACTAATTTCCCAACAGTATTTGCTTTCAAATAATTTATGTCGCTAATAATTATGATTGCCTATTAATAATAATAGCTAAAAATAAAACGAAATTATTTATTTTCTCTAAAATCTACTCATTGGTTATTTTTTCAAGCTCCCTTCCAGGGGAGACTCTCCCCATCAGTGTGGATATTATATAAAAAAAATAAAACAAACATTAATATAAGTTATGCTAATGTTTGTTTATGTTATAACCTTTCCTATGTTATAAATTAATTAAATTTATTCATTTTTTTTTTTCATAAATTTTACTAGGCTTTGTGTAAAAACTAAGTATCTCCCATCAAAACGTTATCTGTTGTCCAAAATTTTACCCATAAACTTTGTGTTTCGGAATTTTTTTAGATGAGGATTGGCATTAGTTTGATTATTCGGACTACTATTCTCACCTTGGTTGCTATTTTCACAACGTTTCGGCCGATGTAACCTTCGATTTCCTTCGTGTATCTTTTCAATAAAATATCGATTTAAACATAAATGTTATTTTGTTGATGCACAAAAGGTATACATTTAATTATATTTTTAATTTTAGACACCAAATAGTAAGGACATTAAAAAAATAATACTTGACTAATAACAGACGAAAGAGAGAGAGAGAGAGAGAGAGAGAGAGAGAGAGAGAGAGAGAGAGAGAGAGAGAGAGAGAGAGAGAGAAGAAATTAATTAGTAGTAGTTGGTAACTTGTAATACTATCTTTAGTTCTCTTTGTTATTTTAGTGTTTGCAGTGTTTTACGTCGTTGGTAAAGCCGCCAACAAGCGGTGGTGGCGGCCATATTGATTGTGGATCAACAGCGTAATGGCGACTGTTGATCAATTTCAAAAAAATAATACGAAAAATAAGAATGAATACAGACTCGATCAAAACCAGATAGATATTTTTTTTTAATATCTAACAATATTTACTACAGATATCCTTTTGTTTTTAATTATATATTTCTTTCATCTATCTCTACCGGTTGGCAATTTTCCAATTGAAGTCTGAAGAGAATAGGTATATTTGCCCTCCCTCTTTACCAAGTGAAAAATGTGGTTTAATACCAATGGCGTGTATGGGTGTGTGTGGGGGTGGGGTGGGGGGGTTAGATATTACGATGCCCCACCCACCCGGAAAAAATCTTGATTGCAAGCCTACTAAGGCGTAAAAATAAGGTCGCGAATACTATAAAATATTACTGAAATGAAAATATTTTGAATTATATAAAAACAAAACACATAAACATAAAATAGACGATTTACACTAAGCCAGAAAATTAGCCGATTATAAACAAAAATAGCCCCAAATACCATCCCCTTAAAGTAGTACAAGTGTGTGTGTATATTACAGAAGATCACCATCGGTACCGTCGGTTCCAAATCCTAACAAATGGGACCTAAAATAGGCCTCTTTACCGGACTCTCTTCTGAGGTCTATTTTAGACCTCCTTTGTTAGGATTTGAAACCAACGGTACCGATGTTGTTCTATCTTCTGTAATACATATATAAATAAATATTACGCTCTTATTTTTTAATTTTCTTAATAATCGAGCACTCTGTTAGGCGTCTCTCCCACTAACCTTACACACACACACACACACACACACACACACACACACACACACACATATATATATATATATATATATATATATATATATATATATAGTTGGGAAAGCCAATTTTAGCTGTGAGTTTAAATCGAGAAGAAAATCAGATTGGCGAACTTGGAAGAGTAATTCGCCTGGTCAAATCTGACTGAAATATAATAAGCAAACGGGATCACCATTCCTCACGAAATAAACGATGGCTTCACAACTAAAGCAATATGCAGTTTTATTTACAGGAAACACAGGAAAAGAACAAAGATAATACATTGGATTGAGTGAATAAATTGACGAAATAATTTTTATCCTGGAGTTCATCGATTCTTCTGCCGAGCCGACGGCAGAGAATGCAGGATAACATCTTGTCTGTCTAAAAGTCAGGCTCGGACTGAAGAGTTACGGTGACTATGTCATCTGGTTTTAGCACCAAGATGATTCATTGCGCATGAATCTTGTTACATGCACACGTGCTATAGAGTAATTTACTCCTCTCCAGGAGTTAGGCACAAGGCCAGTTTTTATCCTACTCCCACAAGTAAGATGTGACCCAAGCTCGGGTCGGAAAGTGGGGGTTGAAAAGCCAGCGCCCGAGAGGTGAGCACTCTGACCATCAAAAATTGCCTGGGCAGCCCCGTCGGCATTCCCCGGTAGGGGCGCCTCAAGCAGTAAGCAATTAACTTACTCCTCCCCAAAGAGGGGAGGCAAAGCCTGGGAGGGTGGACCTCCTAGAACTGCACAGGACAATCCCATAGACCGGCGTAAATCAAGCCCCGAAGGCCAAGACAATACCAGTCTATAGGGTGCAGTATCCATCGGAACAGATACTACACTTTGATCTCGACGTGCTATATCGCATGTGGTGAAGGGCGATCATTACATAATCGTCAAGCCGAATCACATGTCACTGGCTGTCACGTAGATCAATCCAAAATAGTTAATTCATGTTACTGCTATATATATATATATATATATATATATATATATATATATAAATTTGTTTGTTATTTCACGTATGCTTCTAGAGAAGTGTTTTATTGATAATTAGTGATGTATGAGGCATAAGAACGATGTTGTTGTTTTTGAAAATATATTTTATTCTGATATTTCGAGCAGTCATCCGCTCTTTGTCAAAGAATGATACGAAATGAAGAAAATCAAGAAAAATGAAACTGTTAAGAAAACTGGAATTTTCAAACGCGTGCAGCGTTCATTCCTTTTTTTCAACGTTCAAGTTAGGTCACGCAAAATGTCTCTACCGATAGGATAAGTAATCCGTCGTCTTTTTAAAAAAAGGAACGCGTGTGCGTCCGTACCGTTATGCATTACCATTAAAGGCAACTGATTTTCAAATATAGTTTAAATGGTACTAAGTAATTGAATTAGGCGGAGTAGAAGAGAAATAAATATATTTATATAAAATATTCGTTGGTCGTTCAATTTCAAAGTATTGCAGGGTTAGTTAATAAAAGTGAAATATAAGCCATTAGCAATACAAGATTAATTTTTTTTTTTTTTACATTAATCCTATTAATTTCGGAATAAAATTCCATCATCAAGGGTGACCAGTATTGAGTCATATATATATATGGTGGCTGTCTATTCGATTTCGAGTATGACTACTTTTGCATGTCAAACTAATATTGGGGTAAAACCTCCTAGTGAGCGGCGTGGATATGACTCTTTAGGCCTGCTAAACTTTTACAGACCATACCACAGAAGTGTTGTCTTGTCCTTCGGGACTTGATTCCACCTGTCTGTGGGTTTGTCCTGTGCAGTTCTAGGAGGTCCACCCTCCCAGGCTTCGCCTCCCCTCTTTGGGGAGGAGTAAGTTTATTGCTTACTGCTTGAGGCGCCCCTACCAGGGAATGCCGACGGGGCTGCCCAGGCAATTTTTAAATGGCCAGAGTGCTCACCTCTCGAGCGCTGGCTTTTAACCCCACTTACTCGACCCAAGCTGTGGTCACATCTTACTTGTGGGAGTAAGATAAAACTGGCCTTGTGCCTAACTCCTGCAGAGGAGTAAATAAATACCACAGAAGTGTTGTGATGATCTAAAGGGATGCCATAATTAAAGCCACCTCTTATCTGTGCTTGATTTTACAACACATGCACTCGTTAGCGATTCAACAAACCGGCACATGACATAGTTACCAAATTGCAAGTTTGGCATGTTAGCTGTTCTTTATTTAGTCCATGTGCTGGAGGTGTCACATCCTGTCTCTTCCTCAATGCTCTCTTCAGCTGCTGGTGTTTTATCCTATTCTTTTCCAAAAAGCTGACTGCCTTCAAAAATTACTTTCCTCCACCTTGGTCTATCTATAGCCATCCCCTCCCATCTTCCAACATCGATTCCAAAGCAATTTGAATCGTCTTTGAGACGATCCTTGAAACGCTTATGTGGTTTGTGCCATGAGGAAGTATTTCGAGCTAGTTCCCCATAAATCACCTGCTTGGGCAGTCTGTCATCATTAAGACAAACAAGATGACCAGCCAAACGAAGTCTGTGTTTTCTTATACGAGACTAAATGCTTGGAACAACAACTCGCTCTAACACTTCGGTGTCAACGGTAAAGCTATTCCAACAGATGTTAAGCAAGTGCCTAAGGCAATTCTGATGGAAACGCTCTACCAGCCGAATATGAGCTCTGTAAGTGGTCCATGTTTCACAAGGATATAACAAAGTTGATACAACACAGGCCTCATACACAGAGATCTTAGTTTCCAGCCTGATATGACGTGGTGCCCACACCTGCTTTTCCAAACGACTAAAAGACACACCAGCCTGTTCAATACGTCTACTTTTCTCAGCACCAACGACCCGTTCCTCGAAATAACACTACCCATATACAGACCCACTACAGACAGTCTGTGACCTTCAACAAATATATCCAGTTCCTGATACAGGTTGCCAGGGGCCCGGGCGAACATAGCCTTTGTCTTACCCAGGCTTATTGTGAGACCCATTATTCTACACACCCATGCAAAACGAGCCATGACATCCTGCATATCATTCTGCGGGTGAATTACGAGATCCACATCTCGAACAACAGTGGAGAATGTCTTTGATTAAGTCTTAAAACGCTGTAAGGTATATAGCCGACTCATGTGCGAAATTGAAGATACATACCTTTGTCACAATTATTGAAAGCCAATGATAGAGTTACAGCAAAATAGATGGAAAACAAAGTAGGTGCAGGTACATCACCCTGTTTAACACCATTGTCAACTGCAACGGGTTCAGAGAGGCAACGATTGCAGTTGACACGTGCTTTCATATTGTCGTGCAACTCACGAAAGAGTCTAACAAAGTTAGGAGGGCATCCCAACTTACCCAATACGTTCCTGATTAACTGCTTTCGTCAGATCAACAAAGACATAATATAGGTCTAGACGATGTTCAATACACTTTTCCTGCATTTGGCGGGCCGTAAAGTTCATATCAGTGGTACCCCTATTTCTTCTAAAGCCACACTGACTCTCAGGAAGCATAAAAGGACAGATGTAGGCATTCAGGCTATTTAACAGAATTATGGTAAATACCTTTCCTGCCCCATTCAAAATAGAGATGCTTCGATAGTTGCCGCACTCATCTTTACTCCTTCTGCACTTGTACAAAGAAACCATAATGGAGTCACGCCAATCTTGGTAAACATGCCCGTCAAAGCAGATGTTGTCAATCAACTCTTTAATTTTCACTACCAATGGTCTTCCACCACAGCGAAGGACTAACACATGTATACCATCTCCACCAGGTGCTCCGCATCTCAACTGCCATATAGCCTCCTCTACTTCCTTGAGGGCAGGAACAAAATCCATTTCGGCAATGACAGGCTAACTATCTATCAGATCAGTACTGACTATCGGCAGATGAGTGAACAGTTCAGTATGCTTTGTCCATCTATCAAGTAGCTTGCTTGGATTTCTGATTGACTCTGTGCCATCCTTGGATTTTAATGGGGTTACACTAGAATGTTTAGGACCATAGACTGTCTTCATCAGGTCATCATTGTTTTACTGTCATTAACATCAGTGGCATGCTGAATATCACAAGCCTTGTGTTGCCAGCATTCATCTTTCATCCGTCTAAGTTCTCTCTGCAACTCTGATTTAATAACTAAGTATGACTTCAGATCTTGAGGTGACAAGTCACTATCAATCCACCTTTGATGAAGCTCATGCTTTTTCTGTAGCAGTTGTGCGATGTGAGCATTATTGTCATCGAACCAGTCTTGATGCTTTCTCTTTGTTAGTCCAAGAACATCTACTGCCGTTTTATAAACACACTTCTTAAAACACTCCCACGATATCAGCTCAAGCTCATTCTGTAGGTCTAGAGCAGTTTTCTCATCCTTCAGCTTTGCAACATTTATTCTACAAGGACACTTAACGTTACCAAATCACCTCTTCGACCTAATTACGAACCTCATGTCAGCACACACCAGACGACGATCTGTCCAGCACTCAGCATTATTTTTGACTCGAACCTTGCAGACGTTCTGCAAGTCGTGTCTACGGGTGATGACGTAATCGATCAAACGCCATTGCTTGGATCGTGGATGCATCCATGTATTCTCATACTGCTGTTTCAGGTGGAAACACGTGTTAGTTATCACAAAATCCAACTCCACCTCCAAACACATTTGCAGTAAACACAACTCACTTATTCATACTTCCAACTCCATAATGTCCGAGTGGGGCACCATGTTTGATATTCCCTACCCACCCTCGCATTGAAATCCTCCAGCAAGACAATGTTATCATCTCGCGAAGCAGCCAGATTAACTCTTTTAAGATCTTCATAAAAAGAATCCTACTAGCTCAGGTGGGTTCTCCAATGGAGAAGCATAAACAGAAATAAGAGGTGCATGCCGCTGACCAGCTAGAGCAAATGTATGGCCATGATGCGCTCATTTAGACCACAAGGAAGATTCTCAAGTTTAGAAACAACCCATTTATTAAGAGCAAATCCTACGCCATGGTCGTATTGTTCCCCTTCCGGTTTGCTTAAAACCAAGTGGACACATATGCTCTTCTAGTCTTGAAAGGATTAACCAAATGTGCATATATCTAATATATAAAAAAGGCAGTTGGATTGACAACCGCTATAGCATTGCATTTGATAAATCAATATTTGATTCTTAGTAGCCACTTTGTCTTTTTTCCTTATAGCATGTTTTTTACTTTATCAAAATGTATTTTACTTCAGTTTCTTTAAAAATTACTGGTGCTACAAGATCAGGCTGTCTGAAGATATCGGCTTCCTGACACAAAATGCACCAAACATTGATGTTTTATTGTGTTTCCTCTTTGTAAAACTCAATCATATTCTGCAAAATCCCAAACAAAAACAACAAATTCCCCCCCCCTTTTCCCTCCCTCTCTTCCCCCTTTCACTCAACCAAACACCATTAATATATTGTAAACATATAAAGAACTTAAAGCATAAAAACTTTTACCAAAATGAAACCATGTTTGATCTTCCCTACTCATCCTCACATTGAAATCCCCCAGCAAGACAATTTTATCAGAGCAGCCAGATTAACTCTTTTAAGATCTTCATAAAATGATCCTACTAACTCAGGTGGGTTGTCCAATGGAGAAGCATAAACAGAAATAAGAGTTGCATACCGCTGACCAGCTAGAGCAAATGTATGGCCATGATGCGCTCATTTAGACCACAAGGAAGATTCTCGAGTTTAAAAACAACCTATTTCTTAAGAGCAAATCCTACACCACGGTCGTGTCTTTCTCCTTCCAGATACCCGATCCAGTAAAATAAATATTCAGGTCTCTCCTCTACACAACTACTCTCCTCCAACAATCTTGTCTCTGACAAGGTTGCAATATCAGTGTTGAAAGTTAACAGTTCCTGTCCAACAAATGTTGTTAGTCTCTCCGGCCAATCAGACGATAACGATAAAGTAAGGTTCTGACGTTCCAACAAGCGATTTTCAAATTAAATTTTGTAATACTCATTACATTCATCTCACTAAGCTAGGCACATAGATGGTATCTACATATGGATCACATACGCAAAAAGTACCAGCACAGCAACAGGATTATAGTGATGAACGCTTGTGCGACACGACGTATTGGCGACTATGAAGCCGGTGACAGACAAACAGTCCAATGACCAGTAGTCACTTAAACCGCAGGTGTTGGATCAGAGTTTTCCTTCCCCTAGATGCCTGCCTTAACAAAGGCTACAGAGAACATCTCTCTTTATAGTACCGCCATCTAGCCATGGCTAGGACTCAGGATGCTGGACACTAAAGCGTTATCCACATGCCGGTGGATCATGCATTCTTCAGCTGACAGAGCCTAAGCTCTTCTGGAGGTTTCTGTTAGGGTTGCCTCAACCCTTATCCCTTGTGTCAAAAATTGTGTGTGTGTAAATATATAAAGTTAGGTATGTTTATATATTTGTATTATAAATTTTGTAACACAGTTGCAACGCGTAAGGGGTTCAAATGTGGGCTATGTTTAGTTTAATTTAGTTTTAGACAAAGAGGATAAAAAGATGCTGGAAGCCCTTTGCGAAAATTCAGATACCACCGATTTTTTTGAAATTTTAGCGATAGGTATTAGACATTAATTAACAAATATTCACTAAATTTCCGGGTGGGGGCATAATATGAGCACAATCTCCCATTTAAGAATTCAAATATTTCAGATTTGCCTTAAATTTGATCCATAGTCATTGGACACTAATTATAAAAGATTCTCTGAATTTCAATTTCTTCTGAAAACCCCTGAAGTTTAAATATTTTCTAAGTTCAAAATCATGTAATGGAAATAATGATTCTAGACATACGGTTTAGTATCATTATATTTTGATTTTAATATTCTTAAGAGGACATAAAAGTAGTGCAAACTGTTCTGTTCAGGGGTATTAATTTTACCCATCCTGGGACGTGTATTCTTCTAGTATATATATATATATATATATATATATATATATATATATATATATATATATATATACTAAAAGAATACACGTCCCAGTATAAATTTTTATTTATACAAACATTATAGGTTACATATGTACATACGTGTCTGAGTGTCCTCTCCATCAAGAGTCAACTTCCTCAGACCTTTAGAGAAACTCAAGTGAATCCCTCTCTCTATATATATAAGATCCAAGACAACTAGGTCAAAACTCCCGACACGCATGAGGGTGGTTGGCATCTCACCCGGGTTCCGGGTGGAAATCAGCTCCACTGCTGGGGCCGGGGGTGAATGGTAAAAACCTCCATCCAAATTTTTCCTTCACCAACCCTGTAAACAGTACAAAGATGATGTGAGCTCTCTCATTCCTCAGTAAACAAACCACCAGCCATTAAGCCACATCTGATGATTCTTGTCTGTCTGGATGAGATTAAATAGAATTGTAATGTGAAATGGCTAGAATGTTGGTCTGAGTTTTTTCTTTTTAACTTTTATTCTTGCTCTGTGTTACATTGAGCTCTCTTACTCAAGATTTCCTACAGAAATGTCTCTATCCTATATGGATCCAACACTCTCTCTCTCTCTCTCTCTCTCTCTCTCTCTCTCTCTCTCTCTATTATATATATATATGTGTGTGTGTGTGTGTGTGTGTGTGTGTGTGTGTGTGTGTGTGTGTGTGTTCAAATACAAGCATTCACCAATAAAAACAAAGTAACAACTCGAAAACAATATACAAAAACATTTATTATTCACAGAACCCGACTGGAGTCGCTATAAAATTGTGTCTACGAGAAGTTTGCAAATGATGTGTACGGGTGTGTGTGTTTGAGTTGAGAGAAGTCTTACATATTGAATAGAATGTGTTTGTGAGCGCGCACATAGTGGCAAGATGTCTTCATAGTAGCCAAGCGGAAGGAAGAGAGAAACGGTCTGACAAATGTTGTCTACAGCCAGTCCTGGATGAAAAAGAGAGAGAGCGACGGGGGAGGGGTCTGTTGAGGTCAGTCCAGTGAAAAACAGGAGTAAATTTGCTGTGCAGCGCTTTTTTTTATAATCACTAATAATAGCAATGCCTAGCATTTCCAAATGGGAGATAATTCGGGTTTGAAAACACCCTCTGATTAGAGTCTGTGTAATTGTTTTGAACAGGGGTAGGTAATGCTACAATATATATATATATATATATATATATATATATATATATGGGAAGATGAAAAAGGAAAACCAAAAAATGGATGTTTTTTATGTGTACATCAACGTTTCGTCTTTATTTATAAGACTTCATCAGGATGATAAAATAGAGAAAAAATGTCATGCAAGTACAGATACATGTAGGGTAGACATATTGGGGAAAAATAGAATGAAATAGTGGCCAACTGCTGGGTGGACGTCCGTATTTGTTGGAGAAATAGAAATGAATGTAGAAAAGAATGAGTGGGGAAAAAATGGAAGGATGGGGTGAGCCAGGACTACTGTGGCTGGTGGTAAGAGAAAGAGGTGGGGGATGAGTGGGGGTAAAGTGGATGGCAGAGAGGGAGGGAGGTGAGGAAGAGGGGGGGAGGGAGGTGTTTGACCAGATGGCTGCGGTTCAAGATTGAAGGGGAAAAAGTAGGTTGGAATGTTTGTGTATGGGGGGTGTATGCAGGGAAAGGAGGATGGGTAGAGAGGAAGGGGGGGGGCTGTGATTTTGGTGGATGGGCGAAAGTTATGGTCTTAGAGAGCATTTTGAGAAAATGAGGGAATTTAAGAAGGGGTATGGGAGAAAATAGATTGATAGATAGATAGAGAGAGAGAGAGAGAGAGAGATTTTGTTACATTTCAAAGGCCAAGATTTTATTTATCTTACAAAACATTTTTTCATAACAAACCTTTTGAAATTTGAAATTTATTATACAAAGACAATGTTATTGTATAGTTTAGTGATACCGTAAACGCAATCTGTAATTTTCTCGGCCAGGGAAGATGAAAAATAATTTAGGTCATGACTGATGATGCTTCGGAATATATGACATTCATTCGGATATTCCTTCATTCCGCACTAAGGTGGATAATTTACCGGCATAGTGAGCGTTAAAGTTGAAATAGTCATTTTACTTGTGTAGGGACAACAGAGTTACCTCCCTTGAATAGAATTTCGCTTCTCGATAGATTCAGAGATGTGCCCTCTTGGGGAAAAAGGATCAAGTCTTGTGATCTCGGAAGACACGTGACTTGGACCCAGTTCTCGCAAGATTCGAGGAATCCCTCTGATGTTCTGCCTCTTCTTGGCTGTCGTTTTTGGAGTGAAGTCACCCTTTCTTGTCGGTTCCTCCAGTAGACCCTTTTGTGTAATTCACACGGTTCCTTTATTTGAGTAACAACTATGTGCATTCAATTGTTTTGGGACTCCTAATAAATGTTTGTTTCTTTATATTTGATCGTGCTAACGTTTGTTAAAATAAACGTTAAATAAAAGCACATGAGTTTAACTCACTTCTTTGTCTTTTCTTTATTTGCCGATGCACACATGCATTATTATGGATGCTTGTGCTTTCCCTAGCAACACGCCTGTTTTCTGTAGACTGAGAACGTAAACGAACTCAACCGAACACTTGTAATAATAACTAAATATCAGACTATCAATTCAGAGAATGAAAAAGTAAGTTCAAATATAAAAAAAAGTGAAAAAGTTTAACGATGCGGAAATCCATAGTCGTATTGAACAGTTGTTGTTTTTCTGGCATTGATATTCATTGATAATTTTATGTGTTCAAAAATTTTTCTGGATTAACCGGTGTTTCTTTATTTTTAAGCCAATAGAAAATTTGCACACAGTGATTCTGGTGGCGGTTTTAGTAGAAAAATAATAGCAAGTGAAAGTTGATGCTATCTTCTATTTGAAAGGTTTGCTTGGGAGAGTATGGGAAGATGGATTAAATATAATAATTATGGAATGAGGATAATTTGAATGCAGAATTTCTAGGAACACCCTTGGCTAATTGCTTAGTTAAAGGAATAGTTTATCATGAGAAGTGTTCTATTATTTTCCTATAGTGTCTGAAGTTTCAGAGAAAAAATCGACATTACTTTATATAATAAATATATATATATATATATATATGAAGACTAAAGCTGAGTAAAGCAACGTTGTTTCTCTAAGGCTTTTCACTATATATTTTAATCATATAAAATGCATCCTAAAATATTTCTTAGTATCAGGATTCAGTTATGTTTGAAAAAAAACTTCCATTTTAATTAGCCTTAAATTGCAATTTATTAAGTAACACATTTCTCACACAGTTTCTATTTCACTCTCGCTGTCTCTTACTTTATGTTGTTTGATTCCCCCTTCTCTCTTATTTTATACATTCTCTCTCTCTCTCTCTCTCGCTCTCTCTCTCTTTCTCTCTCTCTCTCTTTTCATTAACAGTTGAAGGTCATAAAGAAAGAAAAGAATAAAAAGATTGAAATAATCCATTATAAACAAAAGAGAATATCACCAGAGGTAGTAATATTATTTGACACGTAGCTGGAGAGAGAGATAGCGATCAGAAAGCATATAATTTAATATTTAACATTTAACTGGTTTTGCAAACTCATCTTTTCTTAATTTAAAAATCTAACCGGATGAAATAGGTGACTTAACAGGTCACATTGTTAATTGCACTTAAAGGGACGGTTAGAATCTTAAAAAGATCTCTGGGCTGGAGTGTCTGAAATAGCCGATGAATATCTGGCATCTCCAGCAAAAACAGAAAGATAAGAAAAATAATATATATATATATATATATATATATATATATATATATATATATATATATATATATTTGTTTGTTTCATTTTACTTTACTTCAGTCAAAGTTCTCAAAAATTAAGGGGCCCCTTCCTGGGGCTAACACTTGATCTCGATATGAGATACATAGATATTCGAATATTCCATTAAAGTTCTTTCTTACGTTTCAAACGTTGAGTTAGTAAAGGAGTTCAGAACATTAATTTTCCTCTCTCCAATTGACCAGTCAACTATGTTATAGTATAACTTTCTTGTGGTCTCTTGGTTTTACCGGATTCCAGAACAGAATTCACTTAGTCAGGTGGAGTATCCAGCTTAGTGTTGTTACTATAGACGACATCACATGGAGAAGGTGCACCATTACTCATATAAGCCAGTGTGGGGTAGCCATACCGAGGAGATCTTATTTGGGCTTTGAATACTACGTTATTTTGAATATTTTGTCAGGGTTTACTTGTAGGGGGAAGTATCCTCATGCCAGGTTGTCCTGACAAACCCTTCTACAGAAAGTTGTTAGATACTCGAGGTAAGTGTTTAGTATGAATTCAAGTTCTCTCCAGTAGGCATTCAAGTTCTATGTGTGTGTGTGTGTGTGTGTGTGTGTGTGTGTATTGTGATGCAGAATCAGATTTTATAGTATAAATATCAGATCTACTTTTTTCTGTTAATTCTAGTTAAGCCTTCTCCTCCAAACCAGAAAGAAAATGTCCACTGTTCTTTTTATCAAAATATTGAATTTCTTTCTCAATTTCTAGACATTTTAAATTCGTAATTCCTCTCCTCAACTTCTCCTCCCACAGGTTCAGCAAAGCCAAGTGCTAATAACCAAATCTGGAAGCCGAGATTTTAAGAGTGTGTGAAATTTTCAAATTTCCAAAATATTCCTTTGCACCCTAACACTAAAGAAACTGACCAATTTAAGGAACTGACGAGTCTGGGACTTCAAAGAAAACACAATCCCACTTGAACAAACCATTTTCTATGAAATAATTTTCTTATTGAAACCTAATTCTCATCCAGAAAACCCATATATGGGTTATCAAGTGTCACATGAAGAAGCATGAACACAGGCAGCCTCACCTCATATATTCAGAACTTGGGGAAAAAAGTCTTCAGTTTTTGTGCCGTTGTTGCTGCTGCAGAGTAGTTTTTGCTTCAAGATTACCCCCCCTTTCAAAACTTAACCTTCCACCCCCTCGCCCGATACATCAGCTCAGTACATTATCTGAAGACCAAAGACCAAGCTTGAGAAAAACACCAAATATTCGTGATGTAATTCATAAGAGAAATCCAATTAAAATGAATGTAAATATAAGTGTTTATATATTTTTGTATTTTATTTCTTATCTGTTGACGAAAATGTATGAAGATATCGCTCTTCCCCGATAAAAAAAAGAAGAAGAAAAAAAATATGCTTATACTTTTGACAAGGGTGTATATCACTGAAAGTACTCAAGTTTTTAAAGTAAATAAATAATTTATTGTAAAAAACATAAATAAATGCGTTGTCCAGGTTTTCAAAATATTTTTTCAAAATATTCTCCTTATTATTGCCATTTCATCAACATCTCCAAGTGTAACTTTTCATTCTCTCTCTCTCACTCTCTCTCTCTCTCTCTCTCTCTCTCTCTCTCTATCTCTCTCTCTCTCTCTCTCTCTCTCTCTATATATATATATATATATATATATATATATATATATATATGTGTGTGTAAAATGAAAAAGGAAAGCCAAAACCTATGCGATTTATGCATTGATCAACGTTTCGTCTTTATTGAAAGACTTCCTCAGAAAAGGAATTAGAAAAGCGACAGATACATTGCATTGAGCAACTGAATTGAAAAAAGATCTACCTCCGTCGCTTTTCTAATTCCTTTTCATCCTTCTACCTATATATATATATATATATATATATATATATATATATATATATATATATATATATATATATATATATATAGAGAGAGAGAGAGAGAGAGAGAGAGCGCTCGGATTTGGAGTTAAATATCA
This sequence comes from Sepiola atlantica, assembly GCA_963556195.1. NCBI lineage: Eukaryota > Metazoa > Mollusca > Cephalopoda > Sepiida > Sepiolidae > Sepiola > Sepiola atlantica. The sequence goes on from OY744542.1 coordinate 35,250,013, forward strand.
CACTTGTTCCAGGGTTCAAATCATGCGACTGGCATGAATGGTTATTTCTACACTGATGATTCTGAAAGGATTAAACGTATATGTATATAGATAATATTTGATTATTTATTATTATAATAATTATTTGTAGCCCCTTTCTCAGCTGGGTGCTCTAATGAGTAAATAAAAGAAGCCATCAAAAGCTATAATGCATGTTTCTCATTGTCGAACACTTTTATGACGTCCGACTATAGCTGTCCACTTCCTTTGACATATATAAGATTTATTTCTCATCTCGTCTGTAGCCATTCATGTTAGCCTCATTGGTTAGCAACTGATTTTAATGGTTATTTCTACACTGATGATTTCGCAAGAATGAAATGGATACGTATGTAGATAATATTTAAACATATTTATTATTAAAATAATTATTTGTAACTCTTTAACAGCTGGGCCCTTTAATGAGGAATAAGAGAAGCCGTCATATCTAAGCTATAATGTAAGTTCCTTCCTGTTGGACACTGTTAGGACGGCCGACTATTGCTGTCCACATCCTTGTCACATAAATAGAGTCTTATCTCGTCCATAACTGATTGAATGTTAAAGGGGTGAATATACCACTTGGTATTAATACCACTGGTAAAATCAACGATTCCTCACGGGGGGGGGGGGGGGGTAGAGTTGCCGCAATGCATCGCCACTGTTTGATCTGTTGAGAAAAAAACAGACGAAAAAGAATTCACTCCGTCGTCACAAAACCCCAATCCTAAAAGGAAAACCGGTGATAGAGACAGTTCAGGTTCCACCTACCCACACCACAGATGATTGTGGGCCGTAGTAGCCCCCCCCCCCCAAACATTGTCAGCTCCCAACTGGACTTGGCCAAAAAGGGATCTAAAAAGAACAAAATCCCATCACAAATGGCCAACCACACCCAGACCCGGATTAAATGTCTGAAAAAAAAAAAAAAACAATTGAAAAGATTCCCGAGATTACCTCCCAACAAAATGAAATTAAAAGTAGCAGGCGGTAAAAAGATCAAAGTTCTTGAAACGACCCAAAAATTTGCGCGAGCATGTAGGAGGGGCAGTGGGAAGAGGTCATCAATCGAAAAAAAAAAAATTTTTTTAAATTGCTAAAATTAAAAAGAAAAACAAAACTGTCGAAAAATAAACGACATGTAATCAAATCAACACAAAATGACTATTAAAAAAAAAAGAGGGGAAAATTTAGGTTTTTTTTCGAAGAGAATAAAAAAAAAACATGAGATGAGAGATTAAAAGTGAAAAAAAAAAATGAAATTAATAAAGTCGTTTTGACTATTAGTTCTGGAAAAAAATGCACACATTGTCTCGTTGTGCCATGAATACACCTGTTGACCTTTGCTGATTTCATAACCAAAGGTCACGATTAGGAGAGGGCGAGTGTGGCACAATGATGATTGCCCCTTTTTGGTGAGCTGATGCGGTCCCTATATTCAACAATCCTTGTGCCAGATTCGAACGAAGCAGGTGGAATCAGATGCGTATATTTGAAATATTACGTACCCCCATTTGAATCTGTCAATGTTACACTAGCTGGTTTTAAGCTGACAGGTTGACGAATTTAACTATAAGCATTCTACTCCAGGACTACCAGTTCAAAGGTCAACGAGTTAACCTATCAACCTGAAAACAACACATCAGCCAGTGACATGGTTTAGCTATGTGTTTCTTATTTCTCTCCTGCTTTTGTGAAACTATACATTTTCTCTCTCTCTCTCTCTGTCTCTCTCTCTCTCTCTCTCTCTCTCTCTCTCTCTCTCTCTCTCTCTCTCTCTCTGAGTTTTGCGAAAAGCAAAAAAATATAACAGTTGGCGTTTGGAATCGGCAGGCGACGCACGCATTTGTCGCATTCTGACTTTTTTCGAGTTTCTAATTATGTTCTTTTGGGCATAAATAAATAATATTTTTATATAAAGTAAAATGGTTTTGTTCCATTATTACATAACGTTCATTTCCAGTGTGTTCTTACTATGCTCATGCAAATTAACAGGGTTAACTCATGGAGGGTGTGACCTTATCACCACACACAAATGATCTTTCACTATAGAGAGGTCAACTACAGACTGTGGCTGCACAAAAGCGTTTTGAGACGCATCACATAGTGCTACTACCCCTCTGCATAAACTCTTAATCTTTATATATATTCTAAGTTTTTGGAGAAATAAAAACAGAGTGCTCAATTACTTTTATAAGAGTATGATTATCACACATTTAGAATTCGGAGGAAATAGGATTTCTATAGGTCAATTCCACAATAAAAATTTCCCTTTAAGAAATAGAAAGCCCACTCTCGTCCGTCCTATAATTAATCTTTCCTTTTTAGGAAATAGAAATCCCATCCTTGACAAAGTATCAAATTACCACCAACATACTGACTAGTCCTGAACAGGGTATCTAATGACCTATCCCCAGTTTGAAAGTAATTGAACCATGCACTAAAGGATTACCACTACCCTCTGCCTAGTCAAGAAGAGATGTTCATTAAACTCAAAGGAGGAAAATATTTTCAACGGTTGATTTAAGTAATGCTTATTTACAAATACCTGTGGGCGAGGAGTGCTCAAAGCTACTTTGTATAAATACCCATGGGTGTGTGTACAAATTCGAACGATTACCATTTGTTGTTAAAGTTGCACCAGCCATTTTTCAACAAGTAATAGACACATTGCTTAGCGGACCGGAATTTGTGACAATCTACCTAGATGACATTCTAGTGACCAGTAGAAGCACCAAGCAACACAAATCGCATGCACATAAATTATTTAAGAGAATCCAGGACTATGGATTTAAATTGAAGGGGGGAAAATGCGAGTTTTTCATGGACAAAATAAAATATCTTGGTCAAATTATAGACAAACATGGTAGAAGACCAGACCCAGAGCAAGCCAGTGCGATAAAAAATATGCCGGCTCTGGAAAATGTATTGTCGCTACAAAGTTTTCTTGGTTTAGTAAATTATTATAATGTGTTTATTCCAAACATGCACAATTTGCGAGCTCTTCTGAATGAGCTATTAAAACACAAAAATAAAGTATTACCACTACTTCTGTCTAGTCCAGAAAAGATGTTCACTAAACTCAAGGGAGTAAATATTTTTTTTAAGTGATGCTTATCTACAAATACCTGTGGACGAGCAGTGCTCAAAGCTAATTTGTATAAATACCCATAGGGGTTTGTACAAATTCAAATGATTACAATTTGGGGTTACAGTTGCACCAGCTGCTTTTCAACAAGTAATTAACACATTGCTCAGCAGACTGTAACTTGTGATGAGTAAAAGCATCGAGCAAAATAAATCATTTAAGAGAATCCGGGACTATGGATTTAAGTTGAAGGAGGGAAAATGTGATTTTTTCGTGAAAAAAATAAAATATCTTGTTCAAATTATAGACAAAAATTGTAGAAGACCAGACCCAGAGTAAGCGAGTGTGATAAAAAATATGCCGGCTCTGGAAAATGTATCGTTACTTAAATTTTCTTTTGGTTTAGCAAATTATTATAATGTGTTTATTCCAAACATGCACAATTTGCAAGCAGGAGGTAGCCATCAGGGGATGACGAGAGATGATCTTGGATGAATTGTCCTCAGTCTTGGAGGACCACTGTAGTTGTTGAGCATTGAAGACACGATTAGGTAATGGTACTTTTTTATGATTTGTTGGTTTGCATTGGATAACAAACATGGATTTTATCTGATTGTGACATACAGAACATTAGACTTCCCTTGAAGAGGAGGTAATGCAACATATTGACCCTAAAAAGCATTTATTATTTCAAAAAGAATATTATTATTAACAGTAAATTGGAAGGTAACTGTGGCTAAGTGGTTAACGACACGGACTGACAACCTGGGTGTGCCAAGTTCGAATCCAGTTCGTTCCACAGAAACATTTTTGCTTAGGATGTTGTCAAGCTTAATGTGGTACTGTTGTGACCCTGTTAGGGGCCGAAATAAAGACACGGAAACACGGGGTTACAGGAACAAAGATATATTATTGAAGAAAAAGAATATATATACAAGAAGTGGTATTCTGGACTGCCAGTATAAAACTGGATTGGAAAGAGTCCGAGAGTTGGAATGCTTCTCGCATTTTATTATGGATAGACGAGTCCATTTGGTCTTTGTACAGGTACGGCACCATAACAGGTACCTCCCTTGAGTACTCAATGTATTTCTAGAAAGAATTCTAACTAGAAAGATATCAGAGAAACCAATGCTAATAATAGAATTATCTGATTCATACGAATGAATCAAAGAATGAACAGTAAATTATGCAGATTGATGTAGAAAGCACCGTGGAATTTCCACAGGGTCCCACTAATATTGTATGAATAGAGAAAATGTTCAGCACAATGTTTCTTTTTCTTATGAATTGAAAAGATAATTACAAAGAGAATCACCGTAAATAACGTGCGTTTCTTTCTCTGTGTACCTAAAACTAAACAGAACTTCCATGAGCAAAGTTTCTTTCCAAGAACTACTCGTCTGTGGGGCACAATTCCATGGGGCTGCTCCCCAGCTGACTACAACATGGTAGCTTTCAAGTCCAATGTTAACAAACTTTTGTCGAGTCGTCCTCTTAAATAATCAAATTTTTCCTAGTTTCAACCGTCTCTAATCCCCAAGGTGTTGTCACACCGTCCACCTGACAAACTCGTTAACCCTTAAACCTTTGGGCCTTGATAAGTAGTAAAAATAAAATAAATAAATAAATAAATAAATAAATCATCATCATCATCATCATCATCATCATCACCACCACTACCATCATCATCATCATCATCATCATCACCATCACCATCATCATCATCATCATCATCATCATCATCATCATCATCATCATCATCGGTGTAATGTCCGTTTTACATGCTGGCATGCGGTGGATGGCTTTAAGAAATTGACTTCCAAACTAACCTATCTCTGTGCAGGTCTTTATTTATCCATCTTTCGCTCAAGTCCATTCTTATCACTTCCTCCCATGTTTTCCTTGGTTTTCTTCTGTGAACTGGACCTGCTACCTCAACTCTTCTACATCTATTAAACCAAAGAACTCTCATACATTCTTTCAATGTGACCATACCATCGAAGTCTTCTGTTCTGCACACATCTCCCTATGCTGTTCAGATTTAATCTTCTTCTGATGTCATCAGATCTAAGCCTGTCTTTAAGACTCACATTACACATTCATCGTATCATTCTCATATCATTTCTTTCCATGTAACGCATTTCCTCAACCCTCACTTCCATACATCATCACACATACCTGACAGACTCTTCCCTTGCTCGACAGTGCTAACGCTCTGCTGGGTAGTAATGGTAGAAGTTTTCTGAACTTACTCCATCCCCTCCTAATTCCCGCAATCATACTAGCACCTGCTCCACCCTGTGCTCCAATGGTACCCATTAGTACAAAAAAGAGAAAAAAGAGAAACAGCCAAAGTAACGTAATAAATAAAGAAATAAAATAAAATATTATTTTAGTCACACACACTTAAAAAAAAAACCACTCAATTGATTTTGCTGCAAAATTCACTCATTAAAAGCCTCTCGTGTTAGTGGCCCTTGAATTTATAGTTTCATTAGTTTGAGAGCATTTTAAAGTACATCTCATAAGCGTATGTCAGATTCGTGACTAAATGCCCTTGAGCTGAGCTGTGTCTGTAATGGGCAGTTTAATTACGACCTCTTCAAATGCTACACAATAACATTTACTTTAGCATTCAGATCATAGAGCGGATGTCATTTTGTTTGGCTATTGTCATCTGCGTTTTCATTTGTTATTGTTTTTGTATTTCGACATTGTTTGTACAATGAATGAGTTGCTGTTAATTTTAGACTGGCTGAAGCAATCATCTCATGACTTTGACACTGTTGACATATTTATTCGGCCAAGTGGTAAAGAAAAGGACTAACACGTATCTATAGATAACATGTATCTATACATATCTTAAATATGAGACGAGTGTTGTATTTCTGATTTTATTCTTTACTAGCAGAGCAACCCGGCGTTGCCCGGGCCAAAAATGTAACATATTTCTATTAAAACTTCGATCTCTGTCTTCCCCGCTCCTCCTCTCCTCCATCTCCCCCTCCTCTTCTCTTTCTTCTCAACTCAACCCATTCCTCGGTCTGGACAAACACTTTTTATAGATTACCCGAGTCAGCATAAGGGAGATAACTGTTTGAAAAAATCAGAGTTACTTCCCTTTAGTTAGCACATGAAAATTACAAAAAAATCCCCCCCCCCCCCATACGAAATTGACGGCAGTTTGGTGTCAAAGAATGTTTTTTTTTCTAAATTTTAGATATTACTTATTCCGGGCAAAGCTGATCAAGAATATACTAACTTTGTGGGTGTTTCTTTGGTAGTTTTTTACTTTTAGCTAGACATACACACAGACACTTCCCTTTATATAATAGACTAGCAGGGGTACCCGACGTCGCCTGGCCTCCCCTCCTGTTTTCCCCTCTCTTTCTGTAGGCAAGAGGGTAATTATCTCTCTCTTCCCCGGGCAACACCCTCTCCCTCGCTCCACTATCTTCCAGCCCCCTCTGCAGACAAAAGTTTGTCTTCCCTCGGTGCCCCCCACTCCCTAACCCAACTTTCTTCTCGTTGCCCGGGGCTCTACCCCCACCCGTTTTCCCCTCTCCCTCTGCAAGCAAAAGTGTAATTATCTCTCTTACTCGGTCTCTGCTTCACCCCTTAACCCGATGGTCGACCCTCCCCCCTCTCCCTTGTCTCACTATCTACCCGCTGTCTTCCCCCTCCTCTGAAGGCAAAAGTGTGTTTTCCCCTCGTTCGATCACCCCCCCCCCCCCTCTACCCCCAGTCTTGCTGCTCGCTCTCGAAGATATGGACGTTTTTTTTCCAATTTTTGGATATTATGGGTCCGGAAGCTGGAGGATTCTGAAAATGTCAACTTTATAGATTTATGTCGAGTATCTTGGGAGCCTTTTCCAGACATACAAACATACACACAACATTTGCCCTTTATATATTAGATGACAGGATGTAAACAGATGAGAAATTTCCTCTTGGCAAATATGGTGCCGTACTAAAATATAGCAAATACAGAATATTAAAATTGCTAGGCTATAATAACTCATTCAGTGCTTTTCATCTTTCATAGCCGGAAGTTTTACTTTGACACTGTGTAACACACACTATTGATCGGAGATGAAGCAGTAAGTAATAAAAAGAAAATTATTATTGTCTTTTTATCGCTTCTCTTCTAAAACTTACCTCTCTATTTCCCTCCCCCCCCCTCTCTCTCTCTCTCTCTCTCTCTCTCTCTATATATATATATATATATATATATATATATATATATATAAAGATAGATGGACGAAGAGTGATAAACATGCACGAATGTCCAAATTTATTTCAAACTTCGATTGTTTTTAAATGGCCAGATTTTTTCATTTTAATTCCGTTTAAGTGCGCTCCATCTACGACTTGAACTCAATTTTCACCATTGGATTTACTTCATTTTGAACGCCTTTCTGTAATGCCTCCACAAAACTTTTTCTTCTCCATCGAAACTTCCTTCCATTGGACACTTTATCGGCGGACAATTACCACCTGGACTAACCCAATATCTTTTTACACAAACTTTTTTCACCCATCATTTTTCTTAATATTTTTTCAAATGTTGAATTTTGGCTTTTCTATTGCCAACTTATCTATCTGTATAATTCCTCTGATGATAAGATCTCGATCTTTGAAAAGCCTTGGCTTAAGGAAAGAATAATAAACATAATTTTATTACAGAATATACTTGCATTGAACGATCGAAGTTTGAAATAAATTTGGACATTCGCGCATGTTTATCACTCTTCGTCCATCTATCTTTATAATTGCTCTATCTCGTATATTGAGCTTTTACCATTTCACTATAGGTTCTTTCTACTAAAAGTTTACTTTTAGTTTCATATTTTTCTATATATATATATATATATATATATATATATATATATATATATATATATATATATAGGAGTGCGAAAATATATGTTTTAGCATATACCTTCTATTCTTTATGCATACCAACCTCTTCCAACTGAAAGCTCGATGATTGTCAACTTGCAACAACAGAGCATATATAAATAAACAAGATTTTGTTACATTCCAAAGACCATTCGTCGTTTTTTGGCAACATTTTGTTATTCTTAAATTCATGACTAGTATGTTTTAACCTTCTCATGTTTGCTTTTAAATTTGTTAAATTCCGTTAAAACTTGCTTTTGTAAATAGAATGTTTAAAGTTTATTTTTTATGTGTAATAAAATGTTAAAGCAGTAAAAATATCTTTAGTCCAAGGAAAAAATATCTTTAGTCCAAGGAAAAATATCTTTAGTCCAAGGAAAAAAACAATAAAAACCAACATGGTCGCCAGCGATTAACCCCTGGAATTAAAGTTAGATTCTCAACACTTTAAAAAGTAAATGAGAATTTTATTTCAGGACCAAAAATACAATTAAGACCAACAATCAGTTTCATCCAAAATTTGGCCGAATACCAAGTGAAATGAGCGAAAAAAAAACAGCGGTCTCTATTCTACAATTAAACCGATGTTTAAATTAATTAAATTAAAGAAAATATCTTAAATTTTAATTTAAAAAAGCAAATAATTAGACTTTCTGACTAATTTGTTTTTTTAGAACCGAAAGTAGATTAGATATCTTTCTTTATCTTAAAAAATCTATTATCGAATATTAAAATTGTAAACAGTTTGCTTTTGTTAGAGATTTAAAATATAGACGTTTTCACCTTTTTTATTCAAATTTTTAATTTTAATAAATGTTTTTGCCCGATTTAGGAAAATTTGCTCCAGTTGATTTTTCAGGGGAGGAAAATTTGACCCGATATTTTTTCCACTCACAAGGTCTAGGCCAGATATTTTGTATGAAATTTTAAGACATTAAATGGATCTCTGAATTGTTTATTGACAATTTATTGATATTTTGGGGCCAACTTATGAAAATATTTTTTTATCCAATCTTTAAACAATAAACTTCATTGGGGTTTTTTCCCCCCAAATTGTACTATTGGAAAAAAAAATGGATAAATCGATTTGTTTGAAAGTTCTCTGTGATAAATAATAATATACATTATACAATATAGTTACATTCTAAAACCAAACAAATATTAAACAATCACACGACGATTAATGTTGCCCTGGCTGTCTCTCCTAGAGAAATATTTTCTTTAAAAAGAAAATAATCTCTAATAATGTTTAAAAGTAAAACTTTATTTACTTAAAACAAATCTAAATTCCCTTCCAAAATAAATAGAAAAAATAGTGGGCCGAAAAAAAATAGGTTGTTAATGTAATGAAAATTAAAATTGTTTTAAAATACTTCAGGGATTTTTCTATTTCTATTTTATACCTCAGGAAACGAACATTTACGTATAATCCTATACTTCGTCTGACATGTTCTCCTATAACCCTTAGCACATCTCAAAATATTATCTTACGGTCTTACACTTAAAGTGACATCCTAACCCATATTGATGAGATCCTTTAACGCCCACCCCTATCCTTCGACCACTCATTGGCAGAATAGAACGTTTATGAAAGAAAGTACATTTTCATTATGGAGCGCTGAAAAAGAGCCGCTCCTTTTTTATAGGAGTTTGAGCAGGAGCGGCTCCTTTTTGAAAATGGGGAGCGTGAGAAGAGCCAGCTCCAATTTTGGGTGTTAGAGCAGGAGCGGGAGCAGCTCCAAAAGTAGTGGAGCATGTAAGGCCCTGCAAATGTACAGACACATCCTTAGACCCCCTATCTTCATATTCACTGAACATTTTTTACCAAAACCACGAGTTGTATAAACTTTAATAAATGAACATTTATTGACAAAGAATGACTTTTATATTCATGTAAAATGATAGTTCTATAAATGTTTTGTTATTTAATCATGTTTTTTCTTGATTTTTCATTCACAAAACTCTGTTTATATTAAGTTAGCACTTACTAGCTGGTGACCCCAATATTCTCACAACTTTACTTCATTTCTATTTAATATGCATGCACGCCCGTATATATCCCCATTTCATTTCCTTCGCTATTTACAACATAAATTTTATTTGTATTAAATGTCGGTGTGGTTCTTGGTAAAATCCCAAAGACGCCAAGGCTAAAGTCAGGGACCACGCCACACATCTACTAACTCATACACTATCATCCATACTTTTATCATCATTATTATTATATTCGGTTTAACTTGTTTTACATGCTGGCATGTGTTGGACGGCTTTTAGAAATTAACCTTTCTCTGTCCAGTTCTCCATTTATCCCACATTCTCTCAGGTCCATTTGTATCACTTCCTCCTATATTTTTCTTTGCCTTTCCCTGTCAACTGATCCTGCGACCTCAATCTTTCTACGTCTACTAATCCAAAAACTCTCATTAATTCCTTTAACGTAGCCATACCAGCGAAGTTTCTTGTTCTGCACATATCTTCTTATACTGTCCAGATTTAATCTTCCTCTGAGGTCATCAGATCTAAGCTTGTCTTTAAGACTCACATTACACATCCATTCTATCATTTTCATACTATTTTTCTCCATGCAATGCATGTCCTCGACCGTCAATGGCTAGGTTTCACTTCCATACATAATCACACTGCATACACATGTCTGATAGATTCTACCCTTGGTCGACAGTCATAACACTGCTGGTTAGTAATTGCAGAAGTTTCCTGAACTTACTCCATTCACTTTTAACTCTTGCAATCACACTAGCACCTGCTCAAACGTGTGTGTTCAGTTAATTGTATACAATTAATCTTTGATAATAACCATGCAATACGTATTGTAATAGGTATTACGTTTCAGCATTAAATGACTCAAAAGGGGTGATGTGCAGTAAAACAGACAAACCAAACCATATTTTTCATGCACTCAATTAGTCAATACAGTCTAACAGATCAGATTGGTTAGTTTAACCATGTGACATAAAACGGATTTGAAGTTGAACAATCAGTTGCTGATGATACGTTAGTGAAGATACAAATAGTTACGTAGGGTCCTGATAGATAGGGGAGCTTATACCTCTGTAGGGATAATCCAATCAGAAGCAACTCTTTGCTAAAGAAAAGTGGATATCTATAATTAAGTCCTTATTTACTTGCGTCCCCATGAGAGCAGAGTTAGGCACATAAGTCGGTTTTTAATGTGGGGAAAATCCAGCTCACAGAAAAGGGGCGCTCTAAATTCAAACAAAAATTAAAATTGCTTCAATCTAGAAGGATTTCTCCGTCACTGATTGAAGACATAAAAGATGGAATGTAGTATCAGAACAGATACTACACACTTTGCTCTTAGTCAAAAGACCGTCCTTCTGTTGCATTATGGCGATTGTTTTCTCTGGGGTGAATTGAAGATGCTTTTTGGTTAATTTTTTCTGCTCGTCAAGACTTTCTTGTCTTGTGGAGAATCTTAATTGGGGAGAGTTTTTGCCCGTGACTAGATTATCATTGATAAACATGAATACTAGCAAACGTACCCACTTACTATATATAGTAAGTGGGTACGTTTGCTAGTATTCATCTCGTGATTTAATTCACAGGCTGATGTCGATATGTACACAGGTCATTGAGTCAGCAAAGGCATTCAAATATCATCTCGACCCTGCTGTGTACTGAAAACGGACATGACATCAGCTGGAGTAGAGAGAAGAGAAGAGGAACAGTCGCATGGAAGTTTTGGAGGCGACCGACGTGCTAAGAATGTCTGAACATTGACGATAATTAAAAAACAACAATCCGTAGCCTGGGAATGCGCCCTCCGCCGCTGGCAGGAGAGAAGGCCCACTAACATCGTCAATAAAGGTTCTTTTTTCAAAACGATGTTTTTTTCATTCTTCGTGCTGTTGTAAAATATTAACTGCAGGTGTCCCCATTCATGGAGGAACAGACGACATGAGGCAAAATCGGTATGGTTGTGATCCGCATGCGATGATATGGGACTTTTATGAACTCGTATATCTAATTGATTGTGAACTGTAAGACGTCGGGCCTCCTCTGAGAGAAGAGGTATGCAACAAACACAGGAAGATATTTGCATAAAATATATATTATTTTATATTTCGTGTACTTTTCCTCACTATGTTGTGCAGAGGTGTAACTAAAATTACTTTTTAATTCGGTACATGTTGTGGTAAGATTACTGTGATTCAAGATACTGCAATAAATTGCATATGTGGTGGATTAAAGAATATAAAAACTGTACTTTTTTGACTGAAGAGCTGAGTTGAGTTTGGAAGAGAAGAGAGTGAAGATTGGAGAGAGAACTGTGAATATTGGAGAGAACTTTGAATATTGGAGATTGCGATTGTCGGTGAAGGTGAAGAAAAGCCAATTTTATTTTGTCACGTTTGGATTACAACTACACGTGTTTAGATGTACTTCTTACAGTTCACCGGAAATACTTACCTGGATTTATTATCACTTACCTGTTTAAGGGAACAGCTCCTTTCTGTAGTCGTTCAAGGTATGAATCTCCTAATTCCCCCTAGCTGTAAGTTAAGTAGCATCTACAGCCGCTACCTGCCAGAGCCTACCTTTCTCCAGATATTTTTCTTTAAATAAATGTAATATTTTATATTCTAACTTATGTTGTTTACTTGTGACTCCTTTGTTGTGTTCATCAGCTATCCTCTCTCCCCTAATGAATATCTTAAGAGAGACGAGCTCTGCCAGCTACAACTGCCCAAGACATGTGGCATTGCCCATTAGGAGATATGAGATTAGGGGAACAAAGAAGTCGTTTGTGACTATCAGTATAAGAGGAACACTCTAGCTCTCACCTTCTCTCTCTTTCTCTTCAATTCTTGTCAGTCTGTCTTTCTAAACTTTTGATAATCTTGCGGCACTGTTGCAGCTTAAAGCACTAATGCAAGGGAAATAACTCTCATTGACTAAGAGATTCATCATTTTTTTCAGAAGAGAATTTGGGACGCTAACACCAACACAAATTAGAGGAATTGTAATTGTTATTAAAGAAACTGACAACTTAAAAAACGAACTGTCGTCGCAGTTTAACGAAGAAACAGTGACGACTTTTTTTATTTACAAGTCGTCGCAGTTTTTTTAATAACAATTACAATTCCTCTTCAACTATCGTCGCATTTTTTTTCTTTTTGTAATGTTAAAGAAATGAGCGCTTTTAATTGTTATTAAATAAACTGCAACGACAGTTTCATTTTATTTTAAAGTCGTGAGTTTCTTTAATAACAATTCCAATTCCTCTGCAATTATCGTTGAATTTTCTTTTTTTTTGTAATGTCAAAGACATGTCTTCTGTAGTGTCTTACATTTAGAAACAACAACAATGTATCATAATTACCTCCCTTACATTCTGTAATTATCTCCCTTGTATATTTCTCATGCATATATAAATGAATGCTTACGTAGATCGTTCTCTTACGACGAAGGTCTCGGAAGCGCAAACATCAACTATGTCTCTCTCTTATTTCATTCTGCGTTCTTTGCTTTGCATTGTGTGTATACGAACCTATTACGTCGCGAGCCGAATACTAATGGATTCACATAACAATCGACAAGCAAGAACACTATATCTTCTTATCAATAAGAACTTTCATGTTATTAATAAAGAAATATCTACAAATGCGATTGGGTTTTAAAAATCTCTTTGGGTTTTTATTCTTTCTTCATAGCATACATGTATATGCATAAAACACCGAATTTGGGACGCTAAAACCAATGCAAATTAGAGGAATTGGAATTGTTATGAAAGAAACTGATGACAACTTTTTTTTTTAAGTCATCAAAGTTTCTTTCATAACAATACCAATTATTCTAATTTGCGTTGGTTTTAGCGTCCCAAATTCTCTTCAAAAAAAAAAAATCTTAGTCAATAAAAGTTATTTCCCTGATGTTACAAAAATTCTTGTTGAGCCGTCCTTTTGAATAATCAAATTCTGACCAAATTTATCGTCAATTCTCTCAAGGTGTTGTCTCATTGTCCAACTGAAAAACTCATTAACCCGTATCAGGCAGAATTTCCATGAACAGAGTTTCTTTCCAAGAACTTCCCGCCTATGGAACACATTACCATGGGACTGCTTCCCTGTGGATTACAACATAGTCGTCTACAAATACTTGTCATAAACCGTCCTCATAAGTAATCAAACTTAGTTCATACCATTGATTGTTCCTCATCGTTCAGCTGACAATCTTTCCATCCCATTAACCCTTATCCTCGAGTGGCTCTTATTCTTAATAAATAAAAAAGACCCTGGTAAGGAGGTGTTCTTTGTTTTGTGTAGTAACCAATCTAATTGGAACCAGATCGGTTCTAATGATGACTTCTATTTCGCATCCTGCTCTCGTCATGATGTAGGTACACACTGCTGCATTTTTCTCTCACTCATTTCAGTTTCTAAGGTCTCTTTTTATTCTTTAGCAGGCTCACAAAAAGTCTCGTTAAATTAAATGGAAGAGGTTTCTGATGGTTAAACAATTGATTCCCTTTTCTTTTAAATTGATCATGTGACCTGTTCTTGTGGACGTAGTTGTAAGCAGGGTCATGTGACTTGTTTATCCAATCAGCTTATTTGAATTTGGAATCTGAACTGTCCATATCAACAAAGAAGGAAGGCAAGGTCTGGTAGAGTGAACCTCCTAAGACTACCCAGAATCATACCTCAGCCCGATAGAACTGTTCCACAAAAAGAGTGGCAGATGTTCTATTCTTTTTCCTACAGCCTCTTTCTCACAGAAGAAATGTTGCTAGTCTTTCTCTGCTCTATCGTTATTTTCATGGTAGGTATTCGGCTGAGCTCCAATCTCTGACCCCCCCCCCCCCGGTAAAATATTCACAGCAAAAACTCGTCTAGCTACAATCACTGTATAGAATTTTCCTTTCTTCCTCTGTGTACTTAAAACTAAACAGAACTCCTATGAATAGAGTTTCTTTCCAAGAACTGTCTGTCTGTGGAGCACAATACTATGGGGCTGCTTCCCAGCTGACTACAACATGGTCGTTTTCAAGTCCAATGTTAAATTCTTGTTGAGCCGTCCATTTAAATAATCAAATTCTGCCCATTTCACCCATCGTCTTCAATTCTCTCAAGGTGTTGTCTCATCGCCCACCTGAAAAACTCATTAACCATTATCCTCGAGTGACCTTTGGGCCCTGATGAGTCATTATTATATAAAAAAAAAAAAAGCAGAAAGATGGCTAAAATATAATAATTTTTACAAAAAACAAGATCAGTGTACATATTTGTATTCTGGGTGAAAAAGATAAAAATTTTCAGGCAAAAAACAATGAATTAAAAAAAAAAAACAATGGAAAAACTTGCTTGAGTTTCAAATAAACAAAATAAAATCTTTTATTCGGCACAAAAAAAAAAGGTCAGACAATAAACAAAAAAAGAGTCAGACAATAAACAACAAAAGGTCAGACAATAAACAAAAAAAGATGAGGTACAGCTTTGAATTGTTTGAAAATAATTTTCTTCCTTTTTGTTCTTTTCTAGCTATGCGCAAAATAATAAGAATGCGCATTCTTAAAACGTATGCATTCAATCTGTGCGTCTTGCGATGAAAATACATTTTCAAGCTTAAACATGACAGACCAAGAAAAATTGAATCTTTTAAAATAACTTCAAAATACTTGAGTCAATCCAACCCAAATTGTAGACACATCTTCAGGGTTGTTGCCACAATCAATACACCAATTTTTCTAAAGCTTAACCATTAGTTTTTAAAATGTTAAGAATTATTGAAAGAGACATATGCATGACGGACTGATTATCATCATCATCATCATATTCGGTTTAATACCCATTTTATATGCTGGCATGTGTTGGACGACTTTTTTTTTCAAATCAATCCTTATTACTTCCTCCCGTGTTTTCCTTGGCTTTCCCCTGTCAACTGACCTTGCTACTTCAGATATTCCACATCTAATCCAAACACTCTCATATCCATTTCAGACTGGCCGAACAAAAAGCCTCCCATAGAGACGAGAGAACAATTAAATAAAAGCGATAAAATGTTCAACCAAATGACTTGTGTTGTTCTAGCTTGTATTTAATCTGTTCGAAACAAAATAGGTCATTACAATTAACGAATTAATTTCTTCTCACGCTTTTTCCCTTCGAGGCTTTATAAAACTTCAATACTTCTCTAGCTGTCTGGCTTCATGGCAGGTTTCAACTTGTAGAGTGTTAAAAGTTATCGGTTGAGATTTGCTTGAAATCCATTCAATACCTTCAGAGTCTAAAAGGCCAAATAGAAAAACAGACACTTTATTTAGTTCTTAAACGAGCAGGTCTACTCGGCGTTGCCCGGAATCCTAATTTCGGAAAACGAGTAAATTACAGAAAAAACTAAAATGAAAAAATCTGCTTAATATTATTCCTATTTACTTGCCTCCCCACCAGGACAAAACTTGACACAAGGTCGATTTTTAATGTTTTAAAAAATTCCAGCTCCCCCAAAAGGGGCACTCTGGATTGGAACAAAAATAAAAATTGCCTCAGTCTAGAAGGACTTCTCCTTATTTGACTGAGGACAGAATAGACTAAGTGTTGCACCAGAACAGATACTACACTTTGTTCCTAGCCAAAAAGCTTAATATGGGTATTTGAAATGTCTAAGCTCATTTTTTGACAAAATCAAAGTAAAACAATTATGCCCCAAGTGAGGTTTGAACTCAGACTGTCTCTACAAACAGTGTGCTAAGCGATTGAGCCACGGGGCCAGCACGATATGGTGACGCTATTAATTCCATACATAAAGTAGATTATCTATTTTTTTTCTTTTCTCTATCTCTTTCCTTAAAGTTAATGTAAGAAAGGAAGCGAAATGGACATCACTTCTCGGCCTTTTGGCCAAGATCAAAGTGTAGTATCTGTTCCGATGGATACTGCACTCCATAGACCGGTATTGTCTTGGCCTTCGGGGCTTGATTTCCGCCAGTCTGTGGGTTTGTCCCGTGCAGTTCTAGGAGGTCCACCCTCCCAGGCTTTGCCTCCCCTCTTTGGGGAGGAGTAAATTTATTGCTTACTGCCTGAGGCACCCCTACCGGGGAATGCTGACAGGGCTGCCCAGGCATTTTTTGTAGGCCAGAGTGCTCACCTTCTCGGGCGCTGGCTTTTCAAATCCCACTTTTCGACCTTGTGTCACATATTCCTATTGTGGGTAGAGTTGGATATCTCCTTTCCCTTTTTGTCAGCCACAGGTTCAGATTAACTGCTGCTTCTATTTAAGTCATCATTTAAGATGGCGTCTATTTAAAAAATCTTTCGAGACAGATAAATTATATTTTGAAAGAAATTAAATCAAAATACATATTTTCGTTATTAAGAACATAGACTAATGTAAAAAACAACAACAAAAAAAACATGAATGAGAATGAAATATTGATTTTGTAGGAAGAAACCACAGAGATTTGAGAAACAGACCGGCTTTACTTCATATATTCAAAGATTGGCTGCACTTATTCAGTTCTCTTATCGGAATAAAACTCTGACACAAGGTCAAGATTAATGCAGACAACATTAATTTTTTTTAAATATATTTTTATTCATCCCAAACAAAACATATTGCCACTGAGACATAAGGGCCAAATTTATTGGGGGCAACCTAAGTGGGAAGTTGAGTAACAATATGTTTGTTCACATTACATTAAAATTTCTGCATGTTGGTACAGTCGGGGAAACTGGGAGCAGGGAAGGGATTCCAAAGGCAAGCAGTTCGAGGAAAGAAGCCATTAGAGTAAAAAGTTTTCCGGCATATGGGAACCTCTACAGTGAGGAGGTAGGATTTTGCCGCTCGTCGGATTGGTCAAGGGTACTTACATTGAGGAGGTGCAAGTACAGTAATGTTATGGAAGCACATTCAGTTAAAGTACTTGTAAAACAAGCACAGGGATGAAACATTGTGGTGATGGGACAGGGACTGGAGCTTGGTAGACAGTGCGGGACCTATTAGGTTAGAGACTCTCTTTTGCACTCTGTCCAAGACTAGTTGTTGGAGCACCAGCCCAGATGTGGCAAATATTCAATGGCCTTGTGCCAGAGTAGGTAGATGAAGTGAAAATTTTATCTCTGTGAGTTAAAGAACAAACAGCCGATTTTCAAATGAGTAATTATCATGCCACATTAAAGGAATGTGTAGAAGGGTAGAGGATGATAAAAGAAATGACACAAGAGGAGATATGCAAGACGGACAGAGACGGCTGCGAGCTGACAGTTCACCTGTCTTTACGGATGGTGTTGAGGCGATGTGCTCATTCTGTGTTTCTTTCATTCGCTTTCCATGAAGAAGGTATCTGCATATAAAGTTAAAATAAAAACTATACGTATTTAAAATAAACATTTTGTTACTTACAACCAATGTAAATGACAAAAAAAAAATATGTTCCAGATGGAAAGAACCAAGAATCCAGAGAGATGGAATCGAACATGGAAGCACCCAAACCTCTCCAAGCCTCATACTCTCCACTTATATAACAGACTGGGTGTTATTTTTCAGAAATTTTTAGTTAAAGATTGATAACTTATATTATTTGGATTATTCAGACTACTGTCATGTAACCTCCAACCTTCTTCATGTGCATCTTGTCAAACTCGGGAATTTGAACGGAATTTCGAACTGAACCCTTTATTTAATCCACAGGGCTAGATTGCTCTCGTTCCACCAGCTATGACTGAGTAGAAGTCATGGAGCCGGGGCACAACGGATAAAGTATTAAGTAATAATCAGTTCTAAGTTATAGTCCTCTGGAGTTTGAAGGTTCAATCCTCAGTACAGGCAATACTAAAAATATAATTAACCCCTAAATGCTTTTTGTTTCAAATATGACACATTCCAACAAAATGCCTATTCAATGTAATATTACACGAAAATGTGTAAGTACTCTTTTAAAAATTTATTTTCTTACTAATTCTCTGAATTTTCCTTATGGGTTACGATTACAAAAAAAACAAAACAAAAAAAAAACAGTTTGAATTATCTCCCCTTTCAACTGACTCTTCTAAAATAAAAATGAAAATTTAATCTGCCACTTTCCATTTTATTGTGTTGCAAATGCTTAGACCTTTGGTGTTTCTGTATTATTATACAGAAACACCAAAAGTCTAAGCATTTGCAACACAATAAAATGGAAAGTGATAAATGAATAATTTTGTTGTTTTCATCTTTAATTTAGAAGAGTCAGTTTAAAGGGGAGATAATTCAAACTATTTTTTTTTGTTCTTGTCACCATAAACCAGAAGGAAAATCCAGAGAATTAGTAAGAAAATAAATTTTAAAAAGGGTACTTTTGCAGTTTATGGACCGGGCTGACATAATAACGTTATAATTTAGAAAGCCATTCTTACCATGGGGAGGTGGAGGTTGATTAACTATTCTGTTTATTAAATTGTTAGGTGAAAATACAGAATAGTTAATCACCTCCCTATGTTAAGAAACAACTGCATAAGTACACTTTTTAAAATTTATTTTCTTGCTAATTCTCTGGATTTTCCTTATGGGTTATGGTTACAACAACAACAACAACAACAACAACAACAAAAAAAAACAGTTTGAATTATCTCCCCTTTCAACTGACTCTTCTAAAATAAAAATGAAAATTTCATCTGTCCCCAATAATACAGAAACACCAAAGGTCTAAGCATTTGTAACACAATAAAATGGAAAGTGGTAAATGAATAATTTTGTTGTTTTGTTCCTTTTCGGTACGTGCCATTATAGATAATAAAAGGGGGGGGGAGGGAATTAGCACTACTAATGGTGACTCAAAACAAATCATCATCATCATCATTCACAGTAATGAACATGAAAAAGGTCTGGTGCTTCTGTATTATGGGGGGGGGGAGCAGATGAAATTTTCATCTCTAATTTAGAAGAGTCAGTTTAAAGGGGAGATAATTCAAACGTTTTTTTTTGTTGTTGTTGTTGTTGTTACCATAAACCAGAAGGAAAATCCAGAGAATTAGTAAGAAAATAAATGCGGGACCTATTAGGGTGCAAAAAAGAATTTTTAACCTATCAAAGAGGAAAAGTGTAGTGGTTGGTGCACCAGCTCAGATGTTGCAACAATACTCTATGCACGGTGAAGATTTGTTTTCTTCAAATCTCCCCTCTCCCGGAAACTTTCCATTTTATAAAAAATCTACACGTCACTAATAACATTCTTTTACCTTTTTTTGAAGTTTATCGACAATCAAGCAAACATGTATAGCATCTATTTTCATACACCTACATCATTCTAGACTGAGGCAATTTAAATTTTTGTCCCTATCCAGATTGTCTAAATTTTGGAGAGCTGAATTTTTCCCTCACATTGAAAACCGATCTTGTGCCTAACTTAGCCCTCATGGGGAGGCAAGTAAATAGGAACAATCCAACAAATATTTTTAACATTCTTAATTGTGTATTTGTTTTTAAGCCAACTTAACTCAACATTCCTCACCCAACTCATGACAGTACAAATTCGTCTATTTCTAAAAAGCTAAATATGCAATCACACTCTTTTTCTCAATTGTTTCGAATTTCACCTATTGTAAAATGTTTAAATTTATTTTCACCTTTGACCTCAGTAAAATTGCTTAAAAAATTATGTTTTTTATTAATTCATTATGCCTTATTGGGCATCTCGTTTTCAAATAAAAATCTAATGTTGACTTAAAAAAAACAAACTGACAAAATCTATAATAATGATGATACATAATTAAATTCTAAATATTTCACCAGATAGAATAAAAAAAATGTCTTTGTAATTTCATTTTATTTATCATTATTTCTGAATTCATTCAGTTCATTATTAAAATAATTTACATTATATTTAGAGTATTTTATTACCTGATTAGGAAATTTCTCCACCTCTATTAGAAAAAAAAAACCCTGTTTGGTAGATTTAATCTTTTTTTAATCTTTCTTGCCAATACATGATGATACAAAGAAACCAAGGGATAAGTGGCCACAACTAGCATGCACCCGCTGCAAGGAAACAGTGGCCGCATGCGGGCGCGAATCTAGAACCGTTTGATTTTGAGGCAAGGGTCGTGATTATGCAAAATAGGTGCTGTTGGCAATCCAAAGTAGCGAAATAAAAGGAGTGAGATTTTTTTTAATTTTTATTTTTTATTTTTTACATGATTCACCCCAAACAAGGCAGGACGCCACTGTAAACGTAAGGGGCTACTGAGAAAAAGGAAAAGGGGAGAAGGATTAGTGGTTCAGCTTAAATTGGGATCTGAGCAGCGAGATGTCTGTTTACATTAGTTTTAAATTTCTGCATGTCAGTACTGTCGGGGAAACAGGGGGCAGGGAGGGAGTTCCAGTTTTGTGTTTGGATGCCACGTCGTTTGCGTGTGTTTTGGATGGGTGTCGGTGAAGAGAAGAAAGAAAAACTACCACTACTGTTAATACTAAGAGCGGACGTCTCTGTTGTCGGTGAAGAGAAGAAAGGAGAATTACTACTGCTGCTGATATTAAGAACGAGCGTCGTCTCTGTTGGTGGTGAAAGGAAGAAAATAATCCGGCACCTCGCATGAATACTGAGAGCTGGCATTCTGTGTGTTCTTTCAACTCTAAATAATTTATGTGACTGAAATAAGAATTAATTAACCAAACACATCTTTCAGATTCCAATCTATCCTTATATTTAAGATCCTTTATTCCTTTACATATAAATATATGTTGCTTTGTACACCTCATATCAATATATAATATTCCAATTCGTATACCTATCTACTTGTGCCCAGGATTAAGTACAATATCTATATATAAAGTTAGATATGTGTATATGTTTATATATTTGTGTGTACATGATTCACTCCTAAACTAATTGAGCCATTATTATGAATTTTGGAACACATCTACTACGTGTAAGGGTAGGTAATGTGGGTTATGTATAGTTTAATTTAGTTTTATGCAAAGGCATGCAAAACGGGGGTAGAAGCCCTTTATGAAAATTCAGATATCTCGGATTTTTGTGAAATTTTAACAATAGATATTAGACATCAATTAATAAATATTATCCCAAATTTCAGTTTCTTTGGAGTATTTTAAAGAGTTTTTAGGGGGCATAATATGGGCACAAGCTCCCATTTGAAAATTCAAATATTTCAGATTTGCATTAAATTTGATCCACAGTCATTAGACACCAATTAAGCAAAATTCCATGAATTCCAATTTCTTCTTAAGACCACTTAAGATTAAATTTTAGACATTTTCTAGAATCAAAATAATGTAATGGATTTTGATCAGAATTAGAATAAGGATTCTAGACATAAGATTTAGTAGCATTATATCTTGATTTTAATCTTCATAATGAGAACATAAAAATGGTGTGAAACAGTTCTGTTCGGGGAATTAATTTTACTTGTCTTCGGATGGGTATTCTTCTTGTTCTATATAAGGTTTAATTAACGTCTTAAATTTAAATTCCAGATAAAATCTCTTTTTCTTATGTTGGATAATGGCGCTATGGGAATGGACGTATCTGTTGGAAATTGTTGGTTTGACTTGCGCGAGTTAACGCGGGTGCAGTCGAGTGCAGAATAGGGCTTGTTTTCACAGTCAGAGCTAACAGACGTGACAAGGTTACCGTGTGACGAGACCCCAGATCAAGGGTCAGTCTGCACCTGCGAGAGGCTCTGTGACGTCACTCGTTCTCGTGAAAAATGAGTTTTTGAGTCTGATTCGGAAGGCGAACCAAGCAGGATGTGCGATTCACGATGTAAAAATAAGGGAAATATTTCCCTTAAGGGAATACAAGCGAGAGAAATCCTCTCTATGAATGGTTAAGAAAACATTGTTAACTAACTACGATAAAGTAGTGATTTGCTCTCTCCCTCTCTCTCGACGTAGTGAATGACCCCCAGTTGAAATAACAACGCTTGTAATAAAATGAATTAAATTTAAAAGAAGAGTTTGTCTTCGGAGTGCGTCATGAGGCTTTTGTTGCAGACACGGACGGCGTGGTTCACGGCAGGAAGGAAAGAACAAAGTATTCATCCACTAGACGACACACCACCCTCTACAACAAGGAGAAAATTAAGGTATGCAACACTTATTGTTCTAATTAATCTCTCAAAGCATCAGTATATAACACTTTTACGCAATGTTATAATAAGTGACTGATAGATCTGATTAAATTTGAACTCGGCCGACTGATTTCATAGTGTGTGTTGGCAATCATAACAGCCCATTACCCTGCAACACACACCATGTAGGAATAGAAAAGATTAAAAAAAAAAAATGGAACAAAACAAATAAAACAAGACATTCACAGATTTAAATTAAACAATTTTATTGGTTATTTTTACATATTCTTTCTCTACAAATATTTATTGATAAAACTCAGACATTTTTTTTTTACTTACAGAAGGTCCTAATTATTTCAATATGGTACGGAGTCATTTCTTATTCTTCATCTGGCAATCCAAGAGGGGATGACACAGACAGTCGCTTCAACATAACACAGTACTAACTAATATGGTGGGAAAAAAAATTACCTGATCCATTTATACTGCCAAGTCAATCAAGGCCACCCATCTCTACAGTGACTTGCATAGCCAAGGGCACTGAACTCTGCAGTAGTAACACCAATTTAACCCTTAAATGCTTTTTGTTTCAAATATGACACATTCCAACAAAATGCCTATTTAATATGATATTGAACGAAAATGTGTCAAATCAAACTGCAACTTGTTTCACATCTGCAACGAGCCTGTTGGCAAGTGTGAGTAGGTATTAGTATGATGTTGCATCAGCACATCCGCTAAATAGGTAATCAGTATCTTCAATGATAAAATATTTTTAAATCCAATATAGAAAATAAAGCATTTCAGGGTTAACATATAAAATTATCTTGTGAGAGTTTAAAAGTTGGACCTAAATAACATTTTGATTCTGACAGCTGAAAGACTGATGCAAGACTGTTATAACTGGAAAAATTTTGTTCTCAAGCATGTGGCGAATCTCTCTGAAGTATGCACACAAGTCAAAGTCAAGTCATATACAGATACTCTTAATGTTCAATCATAGTCTTTTTCACTTGTTGCTTTTGCACTGTTTTTCTCCTTGTTCCTTCTTCTGCTGGCTTCTTCAACACTCAGATTTTTTTTTTGTTTTTCTATCTAACATTAATGGGCATTTAATGCCAAAACACAACTCCTATAAGAAATGATTCATTGTATACAATTAATTAAACTCAAGTTGTTATTTTTACCCATAGCTGGGAGATAATTGCTGGGTTCATACCTTCCCCAGCCTTATTAGTGCATAAATGATCAGAATAGATCCGACTGGATTTGAACTCCATAGTCTGTGATGACATACATTTGGCCAATCATGCTCACTCTTGTCCAAACTAGTATTTAATATGTACATAGAATCTATACAAGTGCTAGGGGCTCAATCCCAGCCCCTCCGTCCATGTTACAGAATCCCAGCGTCGAGACAACCTTTTATAAATAATCCAATGTGTCGATTGTTTTTAATCACAAAAAATAAGAGCATCATCACATCATTAATTATTTATTCAATAAATTAGATATTTTATCTATTATACGACTATACTATAAGACGACGCATATCTGCCACATGGAGAGTCTTCAGACAGCTGTCAACAGTTTTACAAAACTCGGAGATCCCATCATATGCGAAAGTGGCAGCATACAACACACGTGTCCGACCTGTACTCTTGTATGGCTGCAAAACGTGATCAACGGCGAAATGTCAGAACGACACGATCCTGGCTGCAGTGGATCGGATGGAGAAAATTTCCGGCCTCACTCTACTAGCCTCCAGGAGAAAGTATGTTGCACAACGACGTCTTAACTGGTATGGCCACGTCGCTCACCGTCAATCATCCAAAATGCTCCAAAGTGTATCCCACGTGTACATCGATGGCCAAAAGCCACATGGTATGTCACTGAAGACATGGAGGGGATCAGTTGATGATCACCTGATCCTGGCAGGGGGCATGAGCGAAATGGAAAAAGACAGGAAAAGTTGGAAGTCATTCATGAAACGTCTAACTTCAAGAATGAGACAAGAAGACAAAAGTGAAAAAAATAATAATAATAACAATAATATACAACTAAAACTTTGGATATTTTTTTCATAGAATCACTCCAGTCTTCAAACCGTTTTTTTCCAGGTATTTTGGGTCATTATGAGTATAGGGTTAGAGTATTGGAGACGGGAGTGATTCTATAAAATTACAAGTCTTTGTTCGTCTCCATGCACAATAGAGTACACCATAAAGGGATAACATCATCCACTAAAACAGAGTTCGAAGACACCGAGGGAGGGCGGTATTGTTTACGACGTCATCCACTTAAACAGGCTGAAGACACCGAGGGAGGGCGGTATTGTTTACGATGTCATCCACTTAAACAGGCTGAAGACACCGAGGGAGGGCGGTATTGTTTACGACGTCATCCACTTAAACAGGCTGAAGACACCGAGGGAGGGCGGTATTGTTTACGACGTCATCCATTTAAACAGGCTGAAGACACCGAGGGAGGGCGGTATTGTTTACGACGTCATCCACTTAAACAGGCTGAAGACACCGAGGGAGGGCAGTATTGTTTACGACGTCATCCACTTAAACAGGCTGAAGACACCTAGGGAGGGCGGTATTGTTTACGACGTCATCCACTTAAACAGGCTGAAGACACCAAGGAAGGACGGTATTGTTTACGACGTCATCCCCTTAAACAGGCTGAAGACATCGAGGGAGGGCGGTATTGTTTACGATGTCATCCACTTAAACAGGCTGAAGACACCGAGGGAGGGCGGTATTGTTCACGACGTCATCCACTTAAACAGGCTGAAGACACCGAGGGAGGGCGGTATTGTTTACGACGTCATCCACTTAAACAGGCTGAAGACACTGAGGGAGGGCGGTATTGTTTACGACGTCATCCACTTAAACAGGCTGAAGACACCAGGAAGAGATCTTTTATAACGTCATAGAAGCTGAAGTAACAAAAGGATGATGTCATCCATAAAACAGAGAACATAGACGACCTATGACACAAAGGATTACGTGTTGTCGAGCCACGTGTCTACTATGTGGACAATGACGATATATATATATATATATATATGTATAGTTTGGCAGCAAGTCGTTGTTTATGCAGACTGCATTGAAGACCACGGAGCTCTCACTTTTCACAATCTTTCGTGTCAATCTCTCGATGCGGCGAGCAATTCTCAGGTGTTAACCGGTGGAGTATGGCACCTCGCATTGTGTTGTGGGCCATTCCTCGAGCGCTTTCGGTCTCTCAACCCTCTTCAGGAGGTTGTGTTTTATCGTTACTAAGAGCCATTTTTTATACTTTCATTATTTCGATTATATATTTATTAATTTACATAAGTATATATATATATTAATTTATTTATTAATCTTTTTTTTTCTACTATTATTATATATTAATTGTTAAAGACTGATAGGGCGTTAGTACAGGTGGTGAATGCTATTTTATTAATTGTGAGTTGTAATTTTTTTTTTTGTGTAGGGCTTCGAAGATTTTTAGTCTGTTGGTGCAGTTGTTTCTATGTATGATCTTAGTGTTAGTTGTTAATATTTGTCTTAGTTTGGTTGATTTTATGTTTTTTCGTGTGTGGTAATGTGTCGCTAGATGGCACTAGTATCATTTAAGTGATGCATAAGGCGTCAGGAGAGGGTTGTAGTTGTATGGCCAATATAAGTACTGTGTTTGTCTGTTTGGGTCTTGGAGAAACATTCCTCGAATGGGCATTGGAACAAATACAGTACGTTTGCTTGGTTTAGGGGGGAGTTAGTAGTGTTATTATTTTTGATTATTAAGTTTGAGGTTATATATATATATATATATATATATATATAAATCAATTAAGTTCAAATATTAACAAAATGAACAAAACTAATACTTTTCAAAAGTGCTCAATATATATTAGAGCTTTTTATATTAAAATAAACATAGTTTAGGTATCCAACAATTGTTTCAGAACCTCTTCGGCTCCTCCTCAGGGATATACTGATGAACAAAAATTAGTTTCGATCCGGGCTGGAGGCACTTGCTTGTGTAGCCACACTGAAGACATGTGATACCGCGAAATAATATATATATATATATATATTTTTATTTATTTTATACGTACATAAAAGTAATCCATGGATACGTGTTTCTGGCTCACAGCCGTCATCAGCATGGCTAACTTAGACAGAGATCGAACCTTCGATATTGATGTCTATAGTCCAGCGTTCTACCACTGGACCAAGACGCTCTGTCTAGAAATATGTACGATTTTTATCACCTAAATATTTAATATATATATATATATATATATATATTGTAGCAGTTACCTCCTCCTTTCAAACATAACTACACCGGTTGGCCGTTAAGTGTCGCTTTTTTTCACCGACAGGTGACGCTGAAAAGCGACACCAGAGTTATCTGCCCTTCGGATTATAAAAACCGGTACAATCGAAAAATCACCCTCTTTTCTCTTCAACTGGCCTTGGCAAAGCAACAACCAACACACGTTTCTTCCGTCAACACGTGGTCAAACAACGGTAAGAGTTCTCAACTCATTTTCTTTGTGTACATCTTTCAAAGACTTTTCCCACGACTCACTTCTACACATACGCATTTCAAGAACTGTTTCTTATCGACACACATACACACACCACACACCTCATCATTCCACATTACACACACGTTCAATAAACCTTATTTAAACTACCTCCTTTTGGTTGTTAATTATTACTGTCTTTGCATGCAACATTGCTTTATTTAACGTACACGCTCTTAATCGGGGGACACGACCCTCGATTCCAACAATATAAATTAATTAAGTTCAAATATTAACAAAATGAGCAAAACCAATACTTTTCAAAAGTGCTCAATATATATTAGAGCTTTTTATATTAAAATAAACATAGTTTGAGTATCCGACAATTGTTTCAGAACCTCTTCAGCTCCTCCTCAGCTCATGAGAGAGAGAGAGAGAAAGAGAGAGAGAAAAAGAGAGATGAAGCGTCTAGACTCAAAGTGTATAGTAATAAATAAAAGTTTCCAAATTTAACATCATAGCGATTTTCAAAACAGTGTGGATCAGAATGCAGATGCTTAGTAACGTTTTTTTTTTAAATTTAATATCTTGTTACTGTTAAGAGGACAAACAACTTATGCACACTTATAAAATTGTGTGTACTATTAATTTTGATAGTAATATTTTTCAAAGAATGCAGACGTCATATTAAATTTGATGTATTCTGACACTGCCAAGCTACACCCAATCTTCTGCTTCGCTGTCTGGCAGAATTCTGGTGTCTTTCAAGGTTGTTTACATCTAAACATATCAGGGTTAAATGTGCTATACAACGAGCAGCTTTATACCACCTGACGTCCACGTGACCAATTTGACAGTTGTTTTAAAAGAAGGCAGTTACTTCGGCTTCCTTACATGAACTAGTCGAACCTTTGGTGTATCCGTAAATCCCATTTCTTCCTTAAAGTCCTTTATTTTATTCTTTTACTTTTAAAAGAAAGAAGCTATTAGAGTAGAAAGCCTTCCGGTATCTGAGGATCTCTACAGTGAAGGGGTGTGATTTTGCTGCTTGTCAGTTCAACTTAAATGCTTTGCATGCTCTCAGTTCTTTAAGGGTAAGAATTTGCCCAAATTCCGTATCCTCAGCATCTCTTGGATTCAAGGTTCAAAGATGCTCTCCTTGAGCTTAGTAGAATTGAGAGCTGGGTGCACAGGTGTTAGAAGGCTGCACTATTCTTGTCACAAAATTTTTAATTAATCTTAAACACCTACTCTATGTAGTGTATTACTGAAACATTTAAATCTTGCGTTATGCCGATATGCATCCATATACATAAGTTTAGCTTGACGAGTTCTTACGGAGATGAAACGCTGAAACCTCTGTGTAGCTTAATTGCCATAAATATATTTTCATAACTTACTAATATATATATATATATATATAGTAAGCAATGAAAATATATATGGCAATTAATATATATTTTCATTGCTTACTACCTAGCTCTACTTACGTATCGAGCACTGTTGAAGTAAATACTGAAAACTGACACATAAAAAATTATATCTCCCTATAATATTTTGTGTGGATACATGAAGTACTAATATATATATATATATATATATATATATATATATATATATATATATAATTAGGTATCCCTCTCTACATCCGGGGTAAGTTGCATGGCAGCTGTGTCAAGAGTGTCATGTTATATAGCAGTGAATGCTGGACCCTCACCCAGCCCTCTCTTGTTCGACTACAGTGCAATGACAGATTCTTGATTAAATGGATCTGCAATGTGAAATCTGACCAAACACAACACATCAGGTCAAAGGATTTGCTGAAAGCAGTACACTTGCCCAGTATGGAGGTTTTCCTAAGGATTAATCAATTACATTGCTATGGTCATGTGGAACGTTCACTCTCCTGGATAAACCATTGCAGAAGCATGAATGTCCTAAATCGCAAGAAGGTTGGCCGGCCAAGGAAAACTTGGAAGCAAGTGATTGGACAAGACCACAGAGTGGAATTTGGAGACTGCTGATATGCTGAAATGTGAGAACTGGAGAGTTGGCTTGCATAAACGTCTGATCCCTGAATAAGGGAAAAGTGACGTTAAATGAATAGAAGATTTAAAAAAAACAATGAAAAAAATCTAAATGTAACCTAAAATGATTCCCCATTTTTTAGCCATTCTAGCGTTTTAGGGTCGTTAACGAATTTTATTATTTGTTTGCTATGGGAGATAAATCCTCTGCGGTGGTCACGTGAAATGTTCATCCTCATGGATAAATCGTTGCAGAAGCATGAATGTCCTAAATCGCAGGAATGTTGACCGCAAAAGTGGAATTTGGAGACAGTTGACTTGTTGAACCGTGAGAACTGAGGAGTGAGCTTGCGTAATATCAGAAAACGTCTGACCCCTGAAAAAGGGAAAAGTGATGTCAAATGAACAGAAGAGTGAAAATAGATATCATATCTGAAATAGACATTTCTCCAAAATGAGGTTAGAACGCCCATTTTTATGCTGACACCAATTTGTTGTCAACCAATGTTATTGAAGGCCAAGAAGCGGCTTATTCGTTGAGCGCTCACTTTGCACGTGCTTAGCGTCGGAATATCAAAATCTCCGCTTAACACTGATGTCGCTCATAGTCATCTAGAATTCTTGTAATTACAACACTTAAGCAATGTTTTCATTCCAGGCCCCTTTAAAGGGCCACAAGATTATTCAATGTTCGCATCAATCGTCAAAAAACACTGTGACGATTTCAAATTAGCCGAACTTAATGCCGATAACTTTAAATGCTTAATTTTCGTACAAGTTTTGGTATCAGGAAAAGACACTGAAATCAGTTGTGAATAAATAAAGTAATAAGAAAGTGAACCGAATTTAACACTACAGAAATTAGCTGAAGACTGCCAGAGATTTATAAGTGTTAAACAAGATTCCAAGGACATTGAAGACATTGAAGACATTGAAGAGTCGGGTATTATACATTAGAAAGGTATGTAAAAAATCGAAATTCAACTCTCCCTCAAAAACAATTCAAAGCAAAAAAAGGGATTTTCATGCCTCTACACAAACAAGCCAGCCCTATTAAAAAACAGGATAAATTACCGCCAAGACCCTGTTTTTACTGTAGAAGCCTTCATTGGGTAACAGATTGCCCATATCGTTTTAAAACCTGTTTAACTTGTAAAAAAATCAGACACAAGAGTTCACATTGCAGAACGAATAAAGGAAATAAATCCACAAAAACGAACAAACGTGGCAGCAGAATTATAAGAAAATACGTTCAGGTAAAAATCCTAAATAAAAATGTAAAATTACAATTGGATTCTGGTTCAGACGTGTCGATTATCAACAGGCTTACATGGAGAAGGTTTGATAAACCGACCATGCTAAGAACCAGCCAAATAGCCAGAACGGTGACTGGTTAAAAAATAAAATTTGATGGTGAAATTATTACCGACATTACGTTAAACAGAACTACGAAAAAAGTAAAAATGTTCATATTAAAAAACACAAATAATTTGTTTGGGGGTTACCAACCAAGATTTTTAGCCAGAAAATAAAAAACCTGACGATCGAGACAAAATTCACGCTGCAAATAACTAACACTAAACTGAAAGAAATTAAGTCAAATTCTTTGGATAACCAATTGAAAATTAAAGAGAGTGATTTCATGGTTCCAGATATGGAATTGCTAAAGTTTCAACTCAAAGAGGTTTCAGAAAGATAAACTAACTTGTCTTGATGTTGAATGTCGAAGCAAAGAAGACATTTTTTTCCAAAGTTCAAGATGTGCTCGAAAATCAGAAGTATAGAATTTAAAAACTGGAGGATCTCAGATCTGAATTTGATAGAGGCCTTCAGTTCTCTCATAAGAGACACCTAAACCAAATTAGGGAACGACTATCGGAAGACACAGACAGCACGCCCCAGGAAGAAGTTATGGTTACCAGATACAACACTTTCGACATAGAGGTACCTAAAGCAGCCTCAGAATAGCGTCAATCCAAAAAGGAAACGATACTTTGACTCCTGAAAAGGTAAGGTTTGGGAGTGTGGTGTTATGGTACCTTACCTATAACGGACTTTGGACTCTTCCATTCACCATAAATACTGGGAGCATCTGCTCCTCAGTGTTGAATCAACCCCAACCCGATCAGTCTCTCATTAACTTCGGTTGAGTGAGGACGTCGGGATAGAGTAATACCAGTCGAGGATTCGTTCTCGACAATCAGTCCGACAGGAACTGGGCCATTTACGTGGCCTTTTATCTGCCGGGCTGAGGTATATTGTCCTGGGTTTTCCTAGGAGGTGCACCCTCCCAGGCCTTGCCTTCCCTCTTTGGGGAGGGGTAAGTTTATTGCTTGCTGCCTGAGGCGCCCTTACCGGGGAATGCCGACGGGGTTGCCCAGGCTATTTTTGATAGGCCAGAGTGCTCCTTCTTTAGGGGCGCTGGCTGGCTTGATCTCCCCACTTTCCGACCTTGTGTCACATATTGCTTTGTGGGAAGCGATTAAATACCTGAATCAACCCCAGTCTATACTGGCAGTCAAGATTGACGGACCACCACCCTTGTTTCTCTGTTGTATTATATTTTCTTCAATATATTTGTTTTCTCTAAATCCTGAATTCGTGTTTTCATTCCGGCCCCTTTACAGGGCCAGACCAGTAGGCTAGAGCACACTTCGTCTAATGCGCTGGCTTTTCAAAACACCACCTTTTAACCTTGTCTAACTTTCTGGCGAGGAGGTAAATAAAAATGCATTGAGTAAGCAATCGGCTTATACAAATTCTAAGTCTGCAATATTCAAATTTAGTTAGTATCTCTAGGAATCCCTCATTCCACCACAATGTCACCCTATGTCTTGGGATCCCTTGTTTGTTTGTTGGGTTTTAACGACCTTTCAACCCTTATAAGGTCATCTCAGGTCAAACTTAAAAAAAAAAAATTTATTTTTTAAAATTAAATATTATTGTACAAGTTGGTTTCTTTGAGAAACCCTATTATTTGAGATAGGGCTATATTTTTAAATAATTTTTTAATATTAGTTGCTTTGTAGTATTTACTGCGTATATGTGTATATTTTTTGCATTTAAGTAATATGTGTTTTATTGTTTGTCCTTCGTTGCAGTAGTTACACCAAGGCTCTTCCTCTCCTCCCAGTAGGTGTATGTGGGTCAGTCTAGTGTGGCCAATACGTACACGTGTCAACACTGTGTCCTCCTTTTGGTTGGTCGTCATGTTTTGGTTTTCTGTTCCAACTATAGATCGATGTTCGTACAACTTGTTTTGAGGGAAGGTGTTCCATATTTCTTGCCATTTTGATTTCATGTGCTCCTTAACTTTTCCTTTGAAATCTGTATATGGGATTTTGATATTACTTATTTCTTTGTTAAGGGCTTTTTTGGCCAATTTGTCTGCCCTTTCGTTGCCTTTAATACCCACATGGCTTGGTATCCAGGCCATGATTACTTCCTTTTGTGTTTTCATTAAGTTATGTTTTTCCAGTATATTGGAGATATAAGGGTGGTACGATCTCTTTTCTTCTAAAGCAATGAGGGAAGATAAGGAGTCCCTTCCGCCCATCCACAAGTCTGGTCTGTTACATCCTTCAGCACCTTCCATTGTTCTTTCACACTTCTTGGTAACCGAACGCTTCATCGCTTGATCTCTAAACTTGCATTTCACATGTTCTTCATCCAATCTCTACACTTTTCTCCTGGGGATAAACATTCTCTTTATCTCATGAGCTTTCTTCAGCATGAAATTGCAAATAACCGGTTTGTGCTGTGTCATGATTTCTTCACTAGGTATCACTTTCACGTCACTTAAGAGCTTTCTGTCCTTTTTCCTAACCAGCAGATAATCTAATAAAAAGCGGAAACGAACGAGTCCGTTGATAAAAGGTTTAGTGAATGAGGATGTGTACTTAGAAACAAAGAGGAAAGCAAAAAGAGCAATATACAAATCCAAGAAGAAGGCTGAGAAAGCCATGTTTCCAGATATACTATGAAGGGATGACCAAAAGAATGAAGTATTCAGGATTGCTAAACAGATGGCAAAGACAAATATTGATATTGTTGGAGAGAAGTGCATTCGGAATGACAATAGAGTGTTGGAAACAAATGAACTGGACAAGAGGGATGTTTAAAAATGCCACCATGAAAAATTGTTGAATACCGAGTTTCTATGGAACCGTGAAGATCTAGAAGTTGCAGAAGCAGTATCTGATCCAGCTATAAGAAGTGAGAAAGAAATTGTACAGGAAGCTGTGAGTAAGATGAAAAAGGGTAAGGCTGGAGGACCCTCAGGCGTTGTTGCAGAAATATTGAAGTCTGCGGGTAAAACAGACACTGAAATGATCACAGACTTGTCAAATCAGATCATAATAGAAGAGGTAATTCAAAAAAACTGGGAACTTAGTACAATTGTGAATTGTTATAAGGGTAAAGGGGAAGCACTCAATTAAAGTAATTACAGAGGCTTAAAATTGATGGATCAAGTCCTGAAAGTGATTGAGAGAATAATTGAGTAGCAAATAAGAAGTCAGATAAGCATAGATGAAATACTGTTTGGTTTTATGCCTGGGTAAAATACCACTGGTGCTATATTTATCCTGAGACAAATGCAAGAGAAGTACCTTAATAAGAAGAACCTGTATTTTGCTTTTGTGGATTTGGAGAAAACTTTTGACCGAGTGCCAAGAGAGGTTGTCTGGCGGGCTTTGTGTAAACTAGGGGAAAACAAGTGGTTAGTGAAGGTTGCTCAAGCTGAAAGTCATGTTAGAATTAACAGCACATTTATTGACAGCTTTAATGTTAAAGTAGAAGTACATTGGGGTTCTGTACTGAGTTCGTTGCTTTTCATTCCTGTCTTAGAAGCATTTGTGTCCAAGGAGTTTCGTACAGGTTGTCCAGAAGAGATGCTGTATGCTGATGATTAAGTACTTGTCTGTGAAACAATGGAAGACCTAATTGTTAAGTTAAATGCTATGTACAGTAAAAGTCTGAGAGTGAATGTTAGTAAGACCAAAGTGATGATCAGCAGTTGTAATGTTAAGAAATCTTAGATGTAAATTTACTTATATACAATTGTTTATACCAACAAAATAAATTAATATCACCATCATACAACAAACAAATGTTACCAAAGGCAAGATAAGTTACTCTTCTACCTAACTTGATAAGTTACTCTTCTACCTAACTTGATAAGTTTTTTTTAGTGTTTTAACTTATTTTAAAGCGTTTTTTTTACTTCCAGATAAAAAAAGGAGGTTCGAAGAGTTCACGTTAAAATGAAAAAGTACAAAGGGTTGTTTTTTTTTTTACCTCTTTTTTGCTCTGTTGACTTCAGTAAGTAATTCCCATAACATTGTTTCATGTACACTTCTTAAATTGAACTGTTGTGTACAGCGAGTTCTAGAAGTTGTGACCTAGAAAACTACCACCAACCGGAACTGCTACGATAGGTTTAGAGGCATTTGTTCCTATGTCGCTCCCGTTGTGAAAAAAACAGAAAAACTATTCCCTGAATAAACACTTAAGTTTTGATTTCCTTGAAAAAGTGAAACTTTTAATTTTTTTATTTCAGCTTTTTATACATTTTTTCTTAATATCAAAAAAAATATCATAGTAGCCCCGCCATACAGCATCATTATAACCCTGCCTTTTAACAAGGCACATAAACATCCTTCGAAACAGAAAAAGATGACTAGGCACAGCTGCAATAATCCATGCCACTTTCGCATTTTCTTACATCAAACCTAGATGGACGCGAATCAGCTGTTCTTGGGATTATCTTTGGTTCACATTTTTGTAATGTTTTCCCCTTTGGCGAAATATAGTCCTCAAGCATATAGGGAACCACATTTCCAAGAACTTCTTGCACTGGCTTAGTATTGGCGGGAAATATAAAATATGTTACAGTTGTACCATACATATGTTACAGTTGTACCATACATATGTTACAGCACAGTTTTAGGAGGCAAACAAATCAGGGTTGTTTAGTTAAATGCGAAAAATTCAGGTTGACATCGGATTATCATAGTAGACCCCAACGTCAAAGTAGCCCCGGTTGACTGTACCCAAAGTTGACCTTCCATTCATACTGCACTGTGACTTATGTATCACATCTTTTAATCAGTCCGTCAGTAATTCATTTATTTTTATAATGGCCAAAATTTATTTTCTTTTGTATTTGTGACTTGATTTTATTTTCTGTTTATGAACTCACCATGACTATTTATTAAAATGTTCTTACATTTTTTTTTTTTTTTTTAATTTTTTTATTTTTTATTTTTTTTTACTTTAGTTCAATGCAAACAAGGCATATTGCTACTGTGATAAGGGTCAGATTTAGAGGAAGCAACCTGGGTGAGGAGCTGGGCAGCAAAATATTTATTCACATTACATTTAAATTTTTGCATGTTTGTACCGTCGGAAAACAAGGAGCAGAAAGGTTATTTCAAAAGCAAGTGGTCCGAGAGAAGAAGCTATTAGAGTAGAAAATTTTGCGGCATCTAAGGACCTCTACAGTGAAGGGGTGGGATTTTGCAGCTAATCGAGTGGGTCAGAGGTATTTTTGTTTAGAGGGCACAAGTGCAGTAAGGTCATTGGAGCACATTATTTGGAAGTACTTGTAAAACAAGCACAGGGATGCAACTCTGCGGTGATGCGACAGGGGCTGGAGCTTGGCAGACAGTGCAGGACCTATTAGGTTATAAATTCTTTTTTGCATTCTGTCCAAGAGAAAGAGGTTAGTGGTTGGTGCACCAGGCCAGACGTGGCGACAGTACTCCATGCATGGAAGAATGGTGGCTTTGCAGAGATATAGGATACTGGCTAATGTGAGAAGTTCTCTAGTCTGATAGAGGGAGCTTACCTTCTTGGCAACATCTTTTATATACTTAGTCCATTTCATGTTGCCCGAGAATGTCAGGCCGAGCACTAAATATTTTTTTGCTGACATGTTTAATATTTACCCATTTTTAGTTCATTTTGTTCACAGGATTTGATATTTATAGACAATTTACTAACCTTCTTCGAAAATCTCTGAATTATAGATAGAACACCAAATCATCCGATAATTGTCAGAATTTCGTTTAATTTATACAATAAAATAAAATCATTATTTGAGGGAACGCCTTGAGCTTACTCTCGGCCTGCCAAGCCAGCAGGACATATGATGAAACTTCCTGATGTCAGAATATATGCTTTTTAAATTTGGTGGTTGCAAAAAGATTTTCATGAACTTTTTAAATCTAATATTCATATTTTGTCAAATAATGAATGATAAATGTACTTAGCTTTGTCAATTCTAAATTGAAATACAATAATAATAATAAAAAATTTATTGATTTTTTTTATTTTACAAAAGAAATATATATATATATATTTCTATATATATATATATATATATGGCTGCCTAAATAAGACGTAAATATCCGTGTTCTCCTCGTGGGAACTGATTTCAATCTAAGTTGCTTTGTTTTGTGAATTTTTCTGTTTGCTGGCTTATATTTTTTGGGGGAAGCTAACTTTGGTTTTCTGAAGAGCAGCATGGATGAAAGATCCTGAATTGACATAAATATTTGGTTGTTCATCTAAGTGTGAAACAGTCCGTCAAAATACACCAAAGATTATTTTTGGATTTGGAAGAAAGAAAAGAAAAATGAATAAAAACTGAGTCACTATAATTTAGCGTAATAATCTTATATATATATATATATATATATATATATATATATGGAGCCTCTGTGTAGCTTAATTGCCATAAATATATTTTCATAACTTACTACCTAGCTCTACTTACGTATTGAGCACTATTGAAGTAAATACTGAAAATTGATACATAAAAAATTATATCTCCTTATAAAATCTTATGTGGATACATGAAATAGTAATATATATATATATATATATATATATATAAAATGTAGATCGTTTTTGCAGTTGTAATTATTGTTGCATTTTATTGCTTTGTTTCTAAATTAGTAGTAAGTA
This sequence comes from Sepiola atlantica, assembly GCA_963556195.1. Classification (NCBI taxonomy): domain Eukaryota; kingdom Metazoa; phylum Mollusca; class Cephalopoda; order Sepiida; family Sepiolidae; genus Sepiola; species Sepiola atlantica. The sequence goes on from OY744542.1 coordinate 35,287,591, forward strand.
TTAATTAGATTTTACTAATACTTACTAGTTGCTAAAATGAAATAAAAACTATGATATGCAATTATAAAAAGCAAAAATAGTAATAATTACATTTATACTTATAATGCATTTGGTTAACTTTATTAAGATTATGCTAATAACAATGCTACTAATATATCTTACCAAAACCAAATGCATTATAATTATAAATTAGATGGAATTGAAATAAGAATCATTATTCGCAGATACATAAAATTAAAAAGTTTTTAAAAAGTCACCATTCACCCATGCATGGAGTATTGTTGCTATATCTGGGCCTATTCACCAACCATTAGTTTCTCCCTCTTGGACAGGGGGCAAAAAAGAGTCTCTAACCTAATAGGTCCTGCACTGTCTACCAAGCTCCAGTCCCTGTCCCATCACCACATCCCTGTGCTCGTTTTAAAAGTACTTCAACAGAATGTGCTCCCATGACATTACTGCACTTGAGTCCCTCTTCAACGTAAATATCCCCGATAAACCAGACTAGCAGCAAAATCCCACCCCTTCACTGTAAAGGTTCCTATATGCTGGAAAACTATCTACTCTAATAGCTGCTTGCCTTTGGAATTCCCTCCGTGCTCCCTGTTTCATCGACTGTATTAACATGCAGAAATTTAAATGTAATGTGAACAAACAGCCTTTACATCGCAGTAGCAATATGCCTTGTTTGGGGTGAATAAAACATTTTTATTTTTAAACGAGCAATTTTAACAAAAATAATTTTTTGTAAGTCCATACTTTGAAATAGGGACATCTTGTATGTAGGGAAATCAGGATATAACATTTCCAATAATTGAAAATATACAAAAATAGACATAAGTTATATAAAATTTATTTTAATACAGTTCAATTATAAAAAAAAAGAAATTTTCACAGCTTACAATAAAATGTTCAAAAATTTAGAAAAAAATTATTTTAAAGTAAATTTTCAAAAAAAAAAACAATTTTTAAATGTCAGAAAAATCGGATTCGATTTCAAGAAATTTATTTTAATAGCATCTACTCACCTAAGCAGAAGTGCAAAAGGTTTTGGTGATTTTACAACCGATGGCTTTAGTTTCCTTCTCCAAATTTTATAGACCAGCCACTGCAATTTTCTATTATACAGCGAGGGTTTTCCTCCCGGGTTGACATTCAGTATAGCTCTGGGTATCGTCCTCAGCTCTACATAGTTCTGGAGAATTCTTAGGACCGTGTAATTCAAGAAGTTCTCAGGTGTCGTCATCGGTGCTGAATAGCTCATGGGGGTCGTCATCAGCACTGCATAGCTTATGGGGCTATAATCGGCACTCCATGGCACCTGTGGTACGTCAGACACTGTATCGCTTTTGGGGCTTGTAATCATCGGCGCTGCATGGCTCTCTGGGGTCGTCATCGGCGCTGCATGGCTCTCTGGGGGTCGTCATCGGCGCTGCATGGCTCTCTCGGGGTCGTCATCGGCGCTGCATGGCTCTCTCGGGGTCGTCATCGGCGCTGCATGGCTCTCTCGGGGTCGTCATCGGCGCTGCATGGCTCTCTCGGGGTCGTCATTGGCGCTGCATGGCTCTCTCGGGGTCGTCATCGGCGCTGCATGGCTCTCTCGGGGTCGTCATCGGCGCTGCATGGCTCTCTCGGGGTCGTCATCGGCGCTGCATGGCTCTCTCGGGGTCGTCATCTGCACTGCATGGCTCTCTCGGGGTCGTCATCGGCGCTGCATGGCTCTCTCGGGGTCGTCATCGGCGCTGCATGGCTCTCTGGGGGTCGTCATCGGCGCTGCATGGCTCTCTCGGGGTCGTCATCGGCGCTGCATGGCTCTCTGGGGGTCGTCATCGTCGCTGCATGGCTCTCTGGGGGTCGTCATCGGCGCTGCATGGTTCTCTCAGAGTCGTCATCGGCGCTGCATGGCTCTCTGGGGGTCGTCATCGGCGCTGCATGGCTCTCTGGGGGTCGTCATCGGCGCTGCATGGCTCTCTGGGGGTCGTCATCGGCGCTGCATGGCTCTCTGGGTATGGTCATCGGCGTTGCATGGCTCTCTGGGGTTCGTCATCGGCGCTGCATGGCTCTCTGGGGTTCGTCATCGGCGCTGCATGGCTCTCTGGGGTTCGTCATCGGCGCTGCATGGTTCTCTGGGGGTCGTCATCGGCGCTGCATGGCTCTCTCGGGGTCGTCATCGGCGCTGCATGGCTCTCTGGGGGTCGTCATCGGCGCTGTATGGCTCTCTTAAGGTCGTCATCGGCGCTGCATGGCTCTCTGGGGGTCGTCATCGGCGCTGCATGGCTCTCTGGGGGTCGTCATCGGCGCTGCATGGCTCTCTGGGGGTCGTCATCGGCGCTGCATGGCTCTCTGGGGGTCGTCATCGGCGCTGCATGGCTCTCTGGGGGTCGTCATCGGCGCTGCATGGCTCTCTGGGGGTCGTCATCGGCGCTGCATGGCTCTCTGGGGGTCGTCATCGGCGCTGCATGGCTCTCTGGGGGTCGTCATCGGCGCTGCATGGCTCTCTGGGGGTCGTCATCGGCGCTGCATGGCTCTCTGGGGGTCGTCAGACACTGGATCGCTCCTGAGGGTTCGTCATAGGTATTGCATTGGTCTTGGAGCTTGTCATCAGCACTGTGTAGCTTATCAGTCATTGTTAATGCGTGACTATCTGAGGTGGTCGTCATATCGCTGTTGTGTGACTGAGCCAAAAAACGAAACATTATTAATATTTTAGAAGTGCTTAATCGTAAAAATATCAAATTAAAAAATATATTTGTATTTTTGTTTAAATTCCAAAAAATCGATTTTAAATAAAGAAATTTTTTTAATACATTTTTTTAAACCAACCTGAACTTTTTAATGTTATCTCGGCTGCGGAAGCAATATGGTTAAGCTCTCGGGGGTCACTCGGCACTGCGTAGCACTTGGCGGGGTCACTCGGCACTGCGTAGCTCTTGGCGGGGTCACTCGGCACTGCGTAGCTCTTGGCGGGGTCACTCGGCACTGCGTAGCTCTTGGCGGGGTCACTCGGCACTGCGTAGCTCTTGGCGGGGTCACTCGGCACTGCGTAGCTCTTGGCGGGGTCACTCGGCACTGCGTAGCTCTTGGCGGGGTCACTCGGCACTGCGTAGCTCTTGGCGGGGTCACTCGGCACTGCATAGCACTCGGCGGGGTCACTCGGCACTGCGTAGCTCTCGGCGGGGTCACTCGGCACTGCATAGCACTCGGCAGGGTCACTCAGCACTGCGTAGCTCTCGGCGGGGTCACTCGGCACTGTGTAGCTCTTGGCGGGGTCACTCGGCACTATGTAGCTTTCGGGGATCACTCAGTGTTGCATAGATCTCAGAGATGGTCACTCAGCACTGCATAGGTCTCGGAGGGTCACTCGGCACTGCATAGCTCTAGGGAGTAGTCACTCGGCACTGGATAACTTACGTGATCATTTAACACTGGGGCACTGCGTAGATCTCAGCATTGTGTAGTTCTCAGGAGTCATTCGGCACTGCATAGATCTCGGAGGGTAACTCTGCGTAGCTCTTGGCGGGTGTCACTCAACACTGCGTAGCTCTCTGGGGTTGATCGGTACACTCTGCACTGTGTAGCTTTCAGCATTATGTAGCTCTAGGAGGGTCTATCAGCAACTGTGTAGCTCTCGAAGGGTCACTCGGAACTGCGTAGATCTTGGAGGGTCACTCGGAACTGCGTAGATCTTGGAGAGTCACTCGGAACTGCGTAGATCTTGGAGGGTCACTCGGCACTGCATAACTTACGTGATTATTTAACACTGGGACACTGCATAGCTCTCAGGGATCATTATTCACTACGTAGATCTGGGTGGGTCACTCGGAACTGCGTAAATCTTGGATGGCTACTCGGAACTGCGTAGATCTTGGAGGGTCACTCGGAACTGCGTAGATCTTGGAGGGTCACTCGGAACTGCGTAGATCTTGGAGGGTCACTCGGAACTGCGTAGATCTTAGAGGGTCACTCGGAACTGCGTAGATCTTGGAGGGTCACTCGGAACTGCGTAGATCTTGGAGGGTCACTCGGCATTACATAACTTACGTGATCATTTAACACTGTAGATCTCATGGTACTCAAGACTGCATAGATTTCAGGATACTGAACGCCTCTGAAGGTAATGAACATTGCATAGCTCACAGCACTGTAATTCTCAAGGTTCCCAACTGCGCAGCTCAATCCTTATTCCATGGTTGTTCAACTTGATTATACTCTTCGTTTTCCGCATGATCCATATTATCGGAAAATCGTATTAACTGCAAGAGAGAGTGTGTGTATGTGTGTGTAAGGCCCTTAAAATAAATACTTTTATGCTGAATCAAACCTGGAAAATATTGTAAGCCATTAAGAAATAGAAAAATTGAAACACTGAATGCATAAACAAGCTTTCCGGCACATAGATATCTTGATGGGTCTTGTAATAACGTTAAATTGAAAGGGGGGGGGGGAGAAAGAGAAACGAAAGATCATTGCATATTATAAGTTGAATTTACAGTCAACCTTCAATAGCGAATGTCTTCATCTTTGTGAAAATGAATGTAATGCTAAGAATATTTGGTAAACATATGCGAAAAAGAGATCCGTAATTGCTATACTTGTCTTCCTGGGCAAAAAAAAAAAATAAATAAAAATAAGGTATTTATTAGAATAATCACAAATGTATAAAATTGAACTTTAGACTGAGAAAGGTAAGTAAAAATGTGAATCAAAAGGTCACATGACTGACCAATCAGAAAGAAGAATATTAATGACCATGTAAACAACCTTTCTGGTGTCCCGTTGAACTATTTATGAATATCAGATTTTTTGTTTTCTTATTGAACGCTCTAATTCCTTATAATCTTTTATGTTTCTCCAGCTTCCATGAATACTAGCCCAGTCTAATAATACTAAACCAGCAGCACCAAAGGCATACACGTATATGCTCAATGTCTTATCCTAGTCTTTTTCACTCATTCCTTTTCACACTGTTTTTCACTTCGTTCCTTCTTCGACCCCCCCCCCCCCCGTTATTCTATCTATTGCATTTAAAGACCTGTTTCTATTTATCTTCCTCCCACAAGGCAAGATGTGACACAAGGTCGGGAAAGTGGGGAAAAAACCAACGCTCGAGAATTTGAGCACTCTGGCCATTTAAAAATTGCCTGGGCAGCCCCGTCGGCATTCCCCGGTAGGGGTGCCTCAGGCGATTAGCAATAAACTAAACCCTTCTCAAAGGGTGAGAAGGCAAAGCCTGGGAGGGTGCACCTCCTAGAACTGCATAGGACGGACAACCGATAGACTGGCGTAAATCAAGACCCGAAGGCCCGGACAATACCGATCTATTGGGTGGGGTAAAGAAATTTAAAGACCTGTTTAAAGACAGAAATCTGATCAAAATCTTAGACTTCAAAGAAGTTGGACTGTTAAAATAAATTTAATTTCAATTTTTTAAATTTTATTTTTCATTTTTTTTTTTTTTTAAACAATATCAAATCTACTTTGGGATTCCATATTACAACGTCATTCGATATTAAAAACAACCCATAAATGGTTGATATGCCATAAAACAAACCAAACAAAAATCTGATTTTCATAAATAAATGTTTGTACAATTGATTACATTCAATGTGAGATCATGTCATGAAAATGTTAGTTAAAAATGTTTTTCTTTTCAAATAGTGCTCAACTTGACCGAAAGGTAAAATAAATGTGATGAAGATGTTGGAAGTTAGCAGTTCCATTTCCTCAAACCAAACGAGAAAACTTTGTCTCATTTCCATCTTAATCAGAAATGGAGAAAATGAAGATGAGGTAAATACAAAAACTGAAATCGACAAAATTATTAACCAATCATAAAAAAGATGAATAAGTTTAAGATGAGCATTCTAGCACAGTAAAATCTTCATGGGTTTTGTGATAACATTTGTTTCATTCTCAAAAATAAATGAAAAAGAAAGATGTGTTAAGTGGTTTTGATTGGTCGCTTATTCAGATTGTAAAAAGTTTTCTTTAAATTTATATTACAAAATTCTTATATATATATATAGTTGGGAATCCAATCCAATGCTCGATTATTCTATAAGGGTGTAACATTGTTGGGTATAATCCATCAAAACACTCGTCAATCACATTTAATCTGTAAATTGAAGATGCTGACACATTACAGCAGTCAATTTTTTGCCAGGCTAAATTTAAATTGTAAAACCTTAGGTATGAGATCTAAATGTCTGTAATATTATATATATATATAAGTCATTTTATATTATATTCCAATAACCATGGTTTTATTTTATTATTTTTATTTTTTCACATTTCCAAAAAATATAAAATTTCTGTGAGATATATTTTTTACGGTCCGTTTCATTTGTCTTGTGCCAAATAACATTTTTATGTCAATATCGTCTCTGCAACACTACAAAATCATCAGAAAAAAATCCACAAAATTCTTGAATTAAAATGTCTTAAAAACACCTACACTATACAGTAGTTTATTTTAGGGTGAAAACAAACAAAAGAGAGAGAGAGAAAGAGAGCAAAAACTCATACGTGTGAGATCACACTATTACGCCATTTTTTCATTCTCAAAAATAAATAAAATAAAACCATGGTTATTGGAATATAATATAAACTGACTTATATTTTGCTCTGTTATCAATAATTGACAAACATTGAGCTGTATCTTCAAAGGAGACTACAAAGTAAAAGGAACTGATGGTATATGGTAATACATATATTGTCATTAATAATTATATATATATATATATATATATATATATATATATATATTAGGTACTTGGCTGTTGTTCACATTTGGATGTGACTGTCTGTTCAGGTTTCGAATCTCGGCGTGAATAAACTTGCTACATCTAGCCAGACTGAGGAGTCATAGATGACGAAACAGCTCTCCGTTGACGACTATATTATATATATTGAAAATGAAAAAACAAAATTATTTATATATTCATCAACGTTTCGTCTTTATTTCAAGACTTTCTCAAGATGGCTGATTTGAAGAAATAAAGTATGATACTTGAAAATATGTGGTGCGGTTATAATATGAAAATAACGTTTTTGTTCTCTTTTCGAATTCTAACAGCGATGTTTCGTTTGAAAAACAAACAAAAAAAACAAAACCAGAAAACATTCTTTTCTCGTCACAAACGCACCACATATTTTCAAATATTGTACTTCTATGTTATTTCTTCAAATCAGTCATCTTGAGAAAGTCTTGAAATATATAAATAATTTTGTTTTTTCATTTTCCATATATATATATATATATATATATATATATATATATATATATATATATAATTTAGATACTGTATATTACATATTTCAGCAATGTACCGCGGTTTCATCCAAAAGGGCAGATTTAGACATCTTTAGTAATATATATATATAGTCTCGGAAGTTTCTCAACCATTAAAACTATATTAAAAAAAACAAAACAAAAAAAAACAAAAACTTATAGTCCCAAGTCTTCCAGTGGAAAATCACTCATGTAAGTCAATTTATTTTTTACAGTTATTATATTAGTTTGTTTCTTACACTATTTTAAGGGATCATCAGTTGTTTACCATGAAAAACTGTTTCGGGAATTTATATATATATATATTTAAATGTTGAATTAAATTAAAGATAATTGAATCTTGAATCATCGTATATATATATATATAAAATTTAGTTTTGCAAGATGTACACGCAATCCAAAAAATCCCCCAAGAATATGGAAACGCAGACAAATCCTACAACATCTACAAAATGAACTTGGCAGAATATAAGTCAACACTTCATACCAATATCATTAGTAAGCATAAAAACAAAAACAATTACGCCATCACTAAAATAACCAATCCAGTATAATAGCTACAAAACTACACTTAGAAAATATAACTAATTAATCAGGAGCATAGATTACATTTAAAGACTACAAAAATGATTTCCTATAATCGATAAAAATGCAAATGAATTAATCCTAGCAAAAATAATATTGGAAGAGTTAGTAAGTGTACAAACATGATATTAATAAATAACCTGAAAATTTGAATGAGAGGAAATCCATTAAAAAGATTAATAATAACAAAAACATTTCTACATCCATTGAATTAACATTTTTACACCAGTATTACAAATAACAAATAAAATCTCTTCAAAAATAATTATTTTAGCAGAAAAATATGTTAAGAAACAAAAATAAATTAATATTATTAACCATGATAGTCAACTTATCTTAGTTTATGTTTCTGTGGGATCTCTAAACAGAGCAGAAGTATGTGAATTGATTTTTTTTTTGTACTAATAGATAACCATTTATCAAGACCAAAGGCCATTCGAGGATAAGGATGAATGAGATTGAACGATTGCCAGTTGAAAGATGAAGAACTTCATAATGGAATCAACTAAGTTTGATTACTCGAATCTATTGACATTGGATTTGAAAATGACCATATGGTAATCTGCAAGGAAGCAGTCATGCGGCAATGTGTTCCACAGACAGGAACCTCTTTAAAAAAAAAAGCTCTGTTCGTGGAAATTTTGCCCGATGCTAGGTACATGGAGGAAAAATCGAGAAGTTTTTTTTCACCCGTTGTGGTAGCAAAGCAAGTTCTTGCTGCAAATGTTTTACAAGAAAGAACCAGAGATTGGAGCTCAGTCGAGCACCTTCCATGTTAGTAACGATAGAGTAGAAGGAAACTAGCGATGTTTCTTCTGTGAGAAAAAAGCTGTAAGGAACAAAAGAGATCATCTCCCACTAGATTTCAAAGTCGATTTTGAACTCTGCATAGACAATGAAGGTATGAATATTAATTTTACACAATATCGCTAAAATTGTAGATAAAAACGGAATATATAAAGATGAGATACGATTAATACTTAGAAATATAAACACAACAAAAAACAGTTACCATTTTGGATTTAACCTTAAATAACACTTATAAACCATATAGAAAGGAAAACATACCCCTATATATTAGTACCTTTTCGAAACACTCACTGAACATATTAAAGTTATACCTAGAGTTATAAGTAAAAAAAATAACAAACAACTCACCCGGCATACTATAAAACAGCTATACAATACAGTACTAAAAAAATAATAGATTTTAACTGACATAACATACTCCCCAAAACTAACAAAATGATAAAAAGAAGAAACATATTATGGTTTAACCCACCATTTAATAAAAGTGTAACAACTAATATAGGTAAGATATTCTGTAAAACAATAGATAAACGTTACATTTCCCCATAAATATTTTTAAAAAGACCACTGAAAATGAGCTACTTAAAACATTAAGAAAATAATAAAAACACATAAACTTAAGTATGAAAATGATATTACAAAAAGTAAAGTATGCAACTGTCATAAAAGTAAAAATGACAGCACTTACAACAAATCTAGCAATAATAAAATAAACGAAAATAATAGTAAAATAAATCCACTATTTAATTGATGATTGACCAAAAATGTTATTTACAAAATTTCAGTAAATGATACGACAGACAATACAGAAAAAAATGTATATTGGTTAAAGTGAAGGAGGGTGGAAAAATACATATAATGACCATATGAAGACATTTAGGAATATAAAAGTAATTTTGGAAATCAAAAGAAAACAAAGTAGCTATAATAACATGAAATATAGTTAAAACGCTCACTCTTATCATGGTATATAAAATAAATGTTTGTACCTAAAAGAAAAACTAATTACATTCTACGATGACCAAACAAACTATTAAGTAAAAGAGGAGAAATAATATCCAAGCACAGACGCAAAAATAAGTATATTCTAAAATGTACCAACAATTTTCGACTGATATCGCATATGCATAAGCAGTATATAAAAACGATAGTATGTCTATTGTGTAAAGTTGAATTAACTTGATATAGGGAGTTTTGTTAGTGCGAAAAATGGGCCCAACTTTGCATTTATATATATATATATATATATAAGAAGAAGAAACATATGGTTTAACCCACCATTTAACAAAAGTGTAACAACTAATATAGGTAAGATATTCTGTAAATCAATAGATAAACATTACATTTCCCCTTAAATATATATATATAATTATTTCCACAATCAGACAACGCCGCAGCCCACAACCTATGAAAAGAAACAAACCGGATGTGTTCTACTGATGAGCCCAAAGGAGGGCGAAACTCGAGTCTAGGACTTCTGGTTTGTTTCTTTTCATAGGTTGTGGGCTGTGGCGTTGTCTGATTGTGGAAATAATTATATATATCATCTCACATTCAAGAAATCTAATATATATATATATATATATATATATATATATACACACACACACATTCTTTCATCAGTTTAGTACTGAAAAGAATCACTTTAATTTTGATGAATTAAAAGTTTACATGCCAAATTGCTGAAATCATAAAAAATTAGTTATGAAATAAAGAGTAGATCATTGATATCATCGAACATCATAGATTACAGTTTTTTCGATGCAAGTATGGATGAACATAAGGGAAATAACCAAGATGCAAAAGAAAAAGAAAAGAAAAAAAGACAAAGTATTTGAATATTCTTGTAATATCACATTATTTAAAATGAATACGGACATCCAAATGAAAATAAATTTTAAACCATGCATAGAAAAATATGCAAAAAGAAAAAGATAAAGATTCATCAATATGCATAAAGAAATCAACTTGGAGCATAGTTTTAACCGAATTTTGCAGCAAAGTTGTCAAAGTGTTTCCGTAAAAATAGTTATCAGTAAAGTTTGTAAAGCGTCTTTGAAATACGCCCAGAATAGGAAAGAAATACGCTTTTCAAGAGACTAATTGTTGTCGAATATTGAATGGTCTTACCCTCAGGCTGATCTAAGTGTTGGATGTTTTAGAGAAAGTCAAAATGTGACTTCGGCGAGTTGTGGAATAAACAGCTGATTCTAGGATGAGTAATACATTAGGACACAACATCCTGAATCAATTCTAGGATGGACACCTTAAAATCACGCTAGATATAGCCATGCCTTGTAAAAGAAAAAAAGATGGAATGAAGAACAGACAATGCTAGAAAAAAGTGTGGCCCATAATCTGGCCTCTAACATTAACTTCCTCCGCATCCTCTTTACCCAGCTTTAAATTGATGGCGTTCAATTACAAAGCTGTTTAAAATACACACAAAAAAATGAGGATGAAGTGGTGTCAAAATGCTAACATGAAAATAAACACATATGACCATTTTTGAAAATCATTAATCGGACATAGTGATGCCATATATGGACATTGAACGAATCACACCAACAGTGACAAATTATTTGAATAACAAGCACAGAAGAAAAATGTATCCTTGTCAGAATATTGCATGTGGCATTGGAGATATGCAACGGTTAAATGCAATAAATAACATTAACTAATTTGTTGTTATTTTTCATTAAATGCATTATAAAGAAAAACTAAATCGACCTAATTTGAAATAACTAAAAATAGTAAAAGAAAAAGAGTTTTTGTTTCTTTTTTTGCTTTTGTTTTCAAACAGACAAAAGAAACCAACATTACTTGAATTAACTGAAAAAAAAAAAAAAAAAAAAAGTTTGCCTCAACAACATTATTTGAAGTAATTAAGAAAAGGAAAAGAGGGGAAAAATTATTTGTTCCTGTGTTTTATCGTTTTTAAACAGACCTAAAAAAAACATTAATTGAAAAAAAAAAAAAAAAAAAAAATGTTAGTCGCTTAGTAAATTGATCAAAATTCGTAATTCAAAAGGTTAATTTTCATAAATAAATGCTTGTCTGGTTTTATTAGACTGGGTTAGTTTTTTAGGAAAGACGGAAAAAATTATAGCTTATCTGTAAAAAATTATAGCTCATCTGTAAGTATAAAAGTTTGATTTTCATAAATGTTTGTTGAGCTAGTATTCATGTATATTACAATTGGCAACCGAATATTTTGTTGGCAAACAGATTTGAGAGAGAGAGAGAGAGAGAGAGAGAGAGAGAGAGAGAGAGAGAGAGAGAGAGAGAGAGAGAGAGAAATAATTGTGTATCTTCGACTAGAATGTTAATAAGTTACAACATTCCTAAAAGAAAAAGAAAAAAGGAAGATTTAGTAGGAAAATAGTCTAATTACTAAATATACAGACGGTCTGTAAAAAGAAGGCATGTTACTGAAAACTGCTGATACAGTCGTTTTTTTTTTAAACAAGTTTTGCTCGGTCAACTTGAAAACTATTAATATCTTGCAAGCTTTATAATCTAAAGTTGAGGTATTTAGTATCTTACCAGTACCCCCCCCCCCCACTCATCGGTATTTACTTCCCTCCCATTGTGGGAAGATGTGGCACAAGGCCGGAAGGTGGAGAGAATAAGCCAGTGTACAAGAGGTGGTGCATTTTGGTCCCTTAAAAATTTTGTGAGCAGCCCTGTTGGCATTCCCCAGACAGTTAGCTATAAACTAACTCCTTCCCAAAGAAAGAAGGCAAGGCCTGGGAGGGTGAACCTCCTGGAGCTGAGCAGAACAAATATCACAGCCGGACAGAAAAAAGGCCACCACAATGGTCTAGCCTCTGTTGGACTGATTGTCGAGCACGGATCTTCAACCGGTATGCTAGGTCTAAGAAAGAAGACGGCTTTCTTAGTCTCTCTCATATGTGTGTGATAGATTGTAAGGACGTGAATCCGACAGAATGTATAAGAAAAATAAAATGGAACAAGGGATAAACAAAAACCAAATATAAGACAAAAAAAAAAAATCACAACAATTAAGTCAATATGAGAAAAATCGATATTACGTCTTTTAGTTTATTCATTCAGAATGATGAACACGCCTCCAATAAACTACGACGTGAAACTAGTGTTGGGATGATTAATCAGAATCAGAATCAGAAGCGGGAAAAATCAGAACTTTTTGAGGTATCGGAATCGGTATCAGAAATTTTTTTAGCCTAACTTCCGATTCCAAACACGATTCTTTTAATTTTTTTTTTTTTTAAAATTATTATTTAAAAATTAATTTTCTATTGTTGGTACTAATGATTAAATGATAAATATTTATTGATTTTATAATATCAGTAAAATTAAAATTCATAGATCATAATAACTAATTGAAGTAAAAATAGCATCGGAAAAATGGCCCGAGTTGATAAATAGGAAAAAAATAGCACAAGTGAAAAATATATATGAAAATCTCACAATGAGTTTATCAAAATCTTGGATACAATACATGAAGAGAAAAAAATTGAGAAGTTTGTGAAATTAAAAAGAAAATTATATCTACATGTAAAAGAGACATAAACCTAACCTTAGACAAACATAATCCATGGGTTCTACATTGTACTCATATCTAATTCATAAATTGTCGAACATAAACATATATATATATATATATATATTACTCCCCACTTGTGGATGAGCTCTCTGGTAGGGGAAATAACGGTCTCCATTTAGTATAAAACATTACTTGTTTTAATTAGAATAGCGTTCTCATGGTAACCTGTAACACAGATGTAAACAAAAAAAAATAATTATCAATAAACTCTAATAAACTAAGAGGCAAAATATCAGTTCTTCTCACATAGTTTGTTTGTGATATTTTTGTCTTATATTTGGTGTTCATTTATTCCTTGTTCCATTACATTCAACACAAAGTTCATATAATATAAAATCAAGTTGGGTTTTTATTAGTATTTAATCTAATAGTACTCAATACAATTTTTATAGAGCGATATAATAAAATGAGTTTGAAAAGAAAAATGGAAATTGAATTGACTATACGAATGCAATTGTGTTTAGATCCCAGATCTCACCAGTTAGTTCATCTCGATTGATGATTGGACTCTTATATTCCGGAGTCACGCCCTCTTTTCCTGTCACTATCCTGCTTTAGCTATTCATTTCTTCTATCTATCCTGTTTAACATAGATACATACAGACCTACACCCCAAACACACATTTGAAATTAGTTTTTATTAAAAACATATACACAAGTTCTTAAATGAACGTACGTGTTTGTAACACACCGATTGAATTCGCATTTCGACTGGCTTAAGAAATGTGAAGGCTCATCCGAAAATTATCAATCCCCCCCCAAAAAAAAATAAATAAAAAAATATATATCAAAATGGTTCTAAATTATTCAACCATGCACAGGGACTAACAAACAAGGCAGTAAGTTGCAGTCTCACAAATTATTTCTCTCTATATAAAGTTAGGTATACATGTTTATATATTAGACTGGGCTAATGTTCAGGAGAGCTGGAGAAACACAACAACATAAGTTATTAGGGCCTTTTATAACTAAAAAACGACCGCTTTCCATAAATAAATGCTTGTAAGGTCTATATGCATGCCACTTTTAGGCTATTAGACTGAGTAAGATGTAATTTGATTGGCATGATTCTTCATTTATGCAGATTGTCTTAGAGGAAGGAGGGGGTTGGCATGAATTGGAGGTCCATACCTCTTGTCTCACAACTTAAGACGCCGTATATCTACCACATGGAGAGTCTTCAGGCAGCTGTCAACAATTTTACAAAATACATGGATCCCATTGTATGCGAGAGTAGAAGCATACAACACACATGTCCGACCTGCACTATTGTATGGCTGCAAATGGTCAACGATGAAACGTTAGAATGACACGGTTTGTGCGGCAACAAACCGGATGGAGAAAATTGCCAGTCTCACTCTACCGGTCCCCATGAGAAAGTATGTCGCACAACAACGTCTCAACTGGTTTGGCCATGTCACCCACCGTCAATATTCCGAAATGCTTCAAAGTGTGTCCCACATTGATGTTGAAGGCCCAAAGCCACGTGGTAGACCGCTTAAGACATGGAGGGGATCAGTTGATGACAACGTGATCCTGGCGGGCGGCACAAGCGAAACGGCAACAGAACGTAAAAGTTGGAAATCATTCATGAAACGTCTAACCCTAAGCTTGAGACAAGACGACGAAAAACGAAAATAATAATAATATAAACAACCATTGTTGAAAGAAACAAATGCACCACAACGGTTGCATTATTTCATCAAGTTTTCCAATCCTTGAGGTAAAGAATGAAAGATATATCCAAAATTCATTGTACGTGTGATAAAACACTGTACAGTTTATAAACATGGCAAATCAGAAGAGTACCCGATTCAAAGTCAGCAGCAAACGGTGTTCAGTCAGATTTAGTTCCTGATATTAAAGACTTCCTGTTTTGGGTCGCTTACTCTTCTGGCTTGCAAAGTTTTGTACTAATTTTTATTTATTAATTTATTCATTAAATTGTTAGGTAAAAGTACACAATAGTTAACAAAGCCCTCCTCCATGTTAAGAAAGGCTTTCTAAATAATCTTCTGCAGTTTACAGACCGTGCTGAAATAATAACGTTATTATTTAGAAAGCCATTCTTAACATGGGCAAGGGGGGGGGGCTTTGTTTACTATTCTGTACTTTCACCTAACAATTTGATAACTAAATTAATAAATTTGGGAAACTGAAACTTTCGCCGGAAGTTATATTACAGATGAAGTTTAATATCAGGAACTAAATCTAACCGAACACCGTTTGCTACTGACTTTGAGTCGAGTACTCTTCTGGTTTGCTATAAACATTAAGTAGAAAAACAAAATATGAAAATTGTATATAATTACAACATCCGGTTTAAAAATTAGTTTTCTTTTTCAAACAATCGTAGACAAAGAATTACGCCACCAATAAAAGAAATCCATCCGAAAATGTAAGAATGGGAAAACGTAAAGACATGAGAACGTGGAAAGAAGGTTTTTGTTTTAAAAATATATATACATTTTCACTTAACAAATTTGGTCGTCGCCCCTCAGCATAATATACCCTGAGAAAAGTCTCATTGTTGTCTGGAAATAATGTTGAGCCCATAAGCTAAATCTGTTTGCAATGGTATCTGGCCCATGTATGTATGTATGTAGGTATTTTGGCTTCAAATAACCAAACCACTCTTTATGTGGCACGTCAACTGTTTGAATAACAAATATTTATACTATCAAGCAGAAAAAAAAATTGCTAATGTTAATTTATTTATTTTGACGCGTAGTGACTCCACACCCTGTCATGTAGGTGGAGTACTGGCAAATTTTCCAGGCATAGCACTCTCAATGATATCGTCCAACAGGCTGGATTCACGGCCTTGAGATAGGATGGCAAATAGCCCAATAGTGTTCCTTCCTCAAACAGCAAGTCGTTAATATGGGATCCGACTTGTGTTGATATATTTGCGTCATCATCAGTAATGGAATTGGCGACAAACCCTGGTCATATAGCAGTGTCAGCAGAGGGCCACAAGTGATCAAAATATGCCGGTCTTATTGACAGATTCATATTCCAACCGATCGCCATGGAGACGAGTGGAGTGATTGGTCTTGTAATACAGGACTTTCTCAACCGTCTGGATCTATCAATATCGTGCCACACTTGTATTGATTGTATTTGTAATGATCTAAACGAATAAATGCAAAAGTTTTTTTACATTTATATCAAAACACATTAGGCATACTTAATTCAATGATACAACAAAATATTTTCAAATACGCTATATATACTGATAGAAAAACTTACAAAATACAGTCATGGCTATACTTAATTTGCATATTAATTTTATAAACAGTTTCTAATAAATGAATATTCTGTACGATTCATTTGTAATTTGATTCTATTTTCTTATATATATGCAATAGTTTTCTTGGTATGAAAATTATTATTATTATTATGAGTAGTAATATTAATTAAAGCGATTTAATGAAAAAGTTTAAAATTAAAAATGATAACTTCCATTTGATTTAAAAAAAAATTTTAAATGACAAGTTTTTATTTTATTTTTCTGTCTTTAATAATAAAGGAGAAAAGCACAAAGTAACCATTTCAAATTATTCAGGAATATATGATTGTTTTATTTGACCAATCATAGTTCTGTTTTTTGTTTATTCATTTTATTATATCACCAGTTTTTAATAGGTAATTCATTTTCATTTTTATGCTTATACAAAATGAAATCCCTCGACTTTGAATCTCAAAAAAACCATATAAAATAACCTTTTTTGTTTTTTATCCCTAATTAATAAAATGTGACTATGTTCATACACATTAAATTTATTCAACATGGGAATATATCAAATTACACCTGAAAATCATCTTTTTTGTTGTTTTTCTCCAAATTACTAAAATGTGCAATGAAAATTGTTTCTTTGTTTTTCTGTAAAGAAGGCTACATCTTGATTAATTGCTGTCTAGAGGACAGGTAGGTTTTTCTAGTAATAAATAAATGGATTGACCGTAGTCAAGGGCGACCCGAAGGAAAGGAATCCTTTTTATTGGCTACTACATCAGGATGTAGAGGAAAGTGCTACTCCTTTCCCTAGATTACTTCACTTATCCTTGATCCTCAACTAATAATGCTGAATGTTTAGCAAGGGGGCAACAAGTACCATTTTTTGAGTATTTGGTATAAAATGTCAAGTACTGGAAGAAAGACAGATTGATTTTGTTTTATTAATCTTGAAAATTAAAAAGAAAATACTAAAAAAGCACAACAGATAAACGTCATCAGTATTAACAACTGTATTAACTTTATTTTCAAAAAGAGAAATAAAAAGTTACCATCTAAAAAGGAAAATTGGAGAAATTTAATGACTTTTTAAAAAAACTTTTGATTAAAAAGCGAAAGAAAATCATTTTTGATGGATACAAATGAAAGAAAATCATTGCCTATGGTAAAAACTATAATAATAAAAATTTTAAAAATCATTCTTGATGGGGGAAAAATGAAAGAAAATGGTTTTTAATGGTTGAAAAAAAAAAAAAAATAAAAAAGAATTCTTTGTTAAAAATGATAGAAAATCATTGTCGGAGAAAAGACAAAAATCTTCTCGGTTTAGTCATACCAAATACTCAAAAAATGGTACTTCTGGCCCATTAGTAAAAAATTTAACCATTACGCCAATGGGTCGGTTGTATTTATAATACATGAGCAAACATATTTACTTAAATGAATAGGGAATGTGTACATTTGTTGGTGTTGTTCATTATGCTGGGCAGCCGAGAAGCGAGTTTATGATAAAATGTGAAAATTAAATCGCACACTGCTGAAAAATAGAGAAAATGAAGATGCACAGTAGGAAAACAGTTACTTATATGATTATTCTGCAAATAAAAACTTAACAAACATACATCATGACAGAATGTGTTTCTTGATAAATCCTAGAATATAATAAAAAAAAAGGAGAATTTTTCACAAATGGACTGGTATTTTTAATCAGCATAAGACATGAAAATACAAATTCTCTAATGAAACATTTCATAGAAATATATGAAAGTCAAATCAAATCAGCAAATATTATTTCTTTTTTTTTTGTTGTATATTTTTTTTAACATCATTCCATGGGAATGATAATCATGACAAATGTTATTTACAATGAGAATCAAATGACACGTTTAAATGACATTTATATATATATATATATATATATATATATATATATATATATAACATTTATATTAAAAAAAAATTTAACAAAATAAACATTTGTTCTAATGTTTTACATGCAAACTCGTTGGACGTAGTTTTTTTTTACCCAGCAAAAAGATTCAGTTTGAAAATGGGGGGGGGGGGGGGGAATTATAATGAAAATTTACAGTTTAGGAACTCCTTTGAAAATCTCCCCTTTTTGATTTTCTGGGCACACTATTGCCATAATACTTATTATTGCATCTAAAACATTACTACGCATATTTTAAAATTCTAAACAAAATATTAATGAAGTTTTATGGCAATTATTAAAATGTGCTTCAAAATCAATAAAAATAATTTTTTGTTTTATTCAATCGAGATATTAAACTGTAATGTAGAAAAAATTTAAAGAAATTTTTGATTAAAAATTTACTTTAAAAATTAAAGCAAAAATAGAGTACTTCCATAAAGATATACAACGGCTCACCTTTTCCAATAATTATTATTTAATGTCCTCACATGTAGGACATAAAAATGGCAGTATAATAATAGTTTATTTTTTATTTTTTCAATTTATATTTTTAACAAACATGTTAAAATGTTTTAAACAAATACGTCAAAATTTGGGAGTTATCAAAAATAATTTGTCATTCTTAGGCTTTGCACAAAATATGTATAATTTTTTTTCTTCCCCTTTTTGTGTTATACCATAGATGATCAAAGTCCAGGTTTTATTGTCGTTCAATTATCGCTTAGGTTTGTTTGTTTTTATCAAAAACGAATGTAACAATCATTGTAAAAATTTGATCGATATTTCTTTTTAAAGTACACAATTTTTGTTAAAGAATAAATTTAAATTAAAAAAAAAGAAAAAGGGGTGGAGTGGACAAGAAAAAAAAAATTATTTAAAAAAGCAAAAAAAAAAAAAGCATCCAAATCTATGATATCTATGTAATGAAGGGATGATTATGGATGCAAGTATGTATGCATGCCCGCACTATAACTCCAAAACAATTGGACCGATTCCTGTGAGATTTGAAACAAGGATTCTATGCATAAGTACCGATAGTATAGGCTAATGCGTAACATCCATTTTCCTGCTACAAGATGTTATCCTGGCTTCATTAAGCATTTCAGGTTTCTCAACATCATACACCTTCAGCCAGATTACCAAGCTTGAGTTGCTCAGACACAAATTCACATCTTAACAGGTTTCATGTTTTTCTTCTAATGATTGATGGTTTCCATTTTTTAACAATTCAACACTTATGCAAGACGATGAAACAGCTGTCTGGATGACATTATATAAATATATATATATATAAAGGGTCCCTAAGGAAGTCTAAGCCAGATTACCAAACTTGAGTTGCTCAGACACAAATTCACATTTTAACAGGTTTCATGTTTTTCTTCTAATGATTGATGGTTTCCATTTTTTAACAATTCAACACTTATGCAAGACAATGAAACAGCTGTCTGGATGACATTATATAAATATATATATATAAAGGGTCCCTAAGGAAATCTAAACCAGCCACCGCCAGTGTTTACTCCTATTTGTAATGAAATTTAAACTACAGGCAAATGATATAAAATTATCAAAATTTGATAAAACTTTGATCATTTTTACATCCCATGATCCACAAAAATAAACATTTTCTTTCAAATCCCATAACTTCAGTCACAATTGCTTAACTCAATTTTTAAATGTTCACCATATCACTATAGTTTTGGTGGCTTTGAAGTTTTTAGAGGGCTCCAAAGGTGTCTCAGTATTATAACCCGACCTGGAACAAGTATAAGAGCTAGTCATGCTAAAAGGTAAAAAGTATATTTAGTAAAACTCTATAAAGACGTAGATGGGCACTTCAGTTAGTAAACAATAAGCACAACACAGATTATATAATAGGACTTTGAAAATCCGACTGACTTAATTTTATAGAGTAGATATACATATAAGGATATAAGGTTACTGACTTGCCTACACATGAAAAAAGCTTTGTTATATGGTCAATTTAGTGTGGAGAGCATGGTGACATGAAATGTCCAATGCAGTTAGATAATAAAAAAATGACCACAGCTCTCCTGGCACTAATATATATATATATATATATATATATATATATATATATATATATATATGTGTGTGTGTGTTAGTTATTTTAATTTAAGTAAACATTTATGTATATTTTTAAAAGCCAACATATGCTCAACATCTGATATATAAATACCATGCACAAAAAAATTACCATCATATAAACTGCAATTCAAAATATACATTAAAATGTAACAATTCTGAAACTAAGACATAACTTTGAGATAATGCAGAAATTCTACAAATGGTAAAAAACAATGAGGCTGAAGATATTGCCTCTGTTTTTTGTATAATGTATAACAAAGAAAATACAAGAGAAAAACATTTCAAAAAGGAAATACAGACAATTGAATATTTTGAATATTTTTGGTGGCAGTTGATCCAATATTTTGGGAAAGACAATTGCGATAAAGACAAAAAAGTCATCTTTAAAGATAGATTTTAAACTGTATTACAAATAGAGAATTAGTCTCGTTTATAAATGTGAAAATCTGTGGGAATGAAAAAATAAAATGACAAGTACTGGAAGAAAGACAGATTGATTTTGTTTTATTAATCTTGAAAATTAAAAAGAAAATACTAAAAAAGCACAACAGATAAACGTCATCAGTATTAACAACTGTATTAACTTTATTTTCAAAAAGAGAAATAAAAAGTTACCATCTAAAAAGGAAAATTGGAGAAATTTAATGACTTTTTAAAAAATCTTTTGATTAAAAAGTGAAAGAAAATCATTCTTGATGGATACAAATGAAAGAAAATCATTGCCTATGGTAAAAACTATAATAACAAAAATTTAAAAAATCATTCTTGATGGGGGAAAAATGAAAAAAAAATGGTTTTTAATGGTTGAAAAAAAAATAAAAATAAAAAAGAATTCTTTGTTAAAAATGATAGAAAATCATTGTCGGAGAAAAGATAAAAAATCAATTAATTTCTGATAGAAAAAATTTAAACAAATTTTTTAATAGAAAATGACAGAAATAAAAATTATGGATTATAAAAATAGAAAATTACTAATGGAGAAAACAAAAGTATCCGATTTTGAATATGTTTTTGTGATTATAGAAACATTTTCAACAATATAAAAATAACAAATACAAAGAATCGATGAAAAACTATACAAAATAAGAAATATTTTCATGCAATGACTTGCATGAAAATATTTCTTATTTATATTTTTTTTTCATAGATCTAAAATTAAATTCTGGCATAAGTACAAAAAATAATCTAAATCTCATATTTGATATAAATAAAAGATATGAGCACCATTAGAAATTTCCCCAGATTCTAAAGAAAAACCAAGTCATAAATGATGTTAACTATATATGACAAATAAGGGAGCAAACTACAAAATACCTGACAGTATGTTAAAAAGATGACAATAGCATCTTTTTAGGTGAAAAGGATTTTATTCATTCCAATATTTGTTTTGGTATAATGTATATCTTCTTCAGATGGCAAAAGCCATTTTTTTTTTGTATTTTGGCAATGTGAAAACACCGTTTCTCTCTTGGCTTTTTCTGAAGTAGTTATATCATCATCATGGCCTCTGCTCACTCTCGAGAGACAATGGATACCCTCTGTAAGGGTGGCTGTGTGTGTAATTGTGAAGCAAGGGTTGCACAATCCCAACCACACTTCTCCTGAGTTGGCACTGCCTGATTCCAGTGGCAAGTAGAAGTCCAAAACGACTGGAAACAATGCTGAGATAAGCAGAGAACACATACAGCACCTGGTATTCCCAAATGGTCACCCATTTTAGTACTGGCCAGGCTCAATGTTGCTTAACTTTGGTGATCTAATGGGAACCGGTGTGTCAACGTGATTATGCCGTTATATAATGTACCAAAATGTCATATGGAATAAATAAAACCTTTTCACATAAAAACATTTTTCTTGTTATTTTTATACTAATTATATATATATATATATATATATGATAAAGAAATGGAAATAATATTCCAACGTAATGGAAAATGAAAAAAGGGAAAACCAAAAATATTATTTATGCATTCATCAATGTTCCGTCTTTATTTCAGCACTTCCTCATGATGATTGGTTTGAAGAAATAACACACAAATACAAATATTTGTACTTGTGTGTTATTTCTTCAAATCAATCATCCCGAGAAGTCTTTAAATAAAAACGAAATGTTGATGAATACATAAATAATATTTTTGGTTTTCTTTTTTTTTCATATATTTCAAATAACCCTATAAAGTACTTTGATTATCCATCGATACCTGCGGTTTCACAGGAACTTAGCCCGTGGGACTAAAAGATAAGTGTGATCATTCTTCAGTCAATGCTATGGTGAACTCTCTAGTTGCACCACCTCCGTGTGGTGAAAGTCAGTAACGGTCGGTTAAAGTGGTCAGAGTTCGCCATAGCATCGACTGAAGAATGGGCACACTTGGTATCTTTAGACTCATGGGCTGAGTTTTCAGTGTTTTCTGCAAAACCACAAGTATCGATGGACGATCAAACTAATGTATAGTGTTATTTGAAATAAAAAAAAAAATATATGCTCTTACATACATAATTGAACACTCTGGTCATAAAACACGCCATTACACTATACATATACAAAACACAAACATTTGGAGACAACGACAACATAACCCGATAAACCACTTACCTTCTTATACTATATAAGTTTAAAATAAATATTTCATATAAAATAATATACAGGGTGGGCAAAAATAAGAGTCCTATTTTTAAAAATTCATAACTTTTTTATTTATTGATTTTTTAAATTTTTTTTTTAGAATAAGTAAAGGACCCCTTCCGAAGCAAGCATGAGCCGTATTAGCCCTAAGGAACGTACCCTCATTTAGTAAACATTATTTTTGCTTAAAAAACTCAAAACAGTGTAAAAAACAATACTTTAGTTTTTGTAAGTTTTAAGAAGTGTTTTTCGGCTAAAATTTGTTTTGTTTATTTCAAAAAATCTCGGAAGGGTCAGTCTACACACACATAAAGTTTGGTTAGTTTAACTTTTATTTTGTGGAAGTTATTCAAATTCAAGTTATTCAAATTTAAAGATAGGACCCTTATTTTGGCCCACCCTGTACAACCCAAATAAAGTTTAAGTAAAAAACCTATACTTAACAAATAATACACACCACCTCTGTAGCCGATACATAAGTTATTTATCTTGGGGATTTTTAGAACCTTCCCCGCGTGGATGGTCGAAGGACTTTCATAACGTGGCTTTAAAGTTCAGCAAAATATGAGTGCGAGTCAACTCGTGGAGTATAAATTCAAATTCAGAAGATGACAAATACAATAAATACAACAACAAAGTAAATAAATTGGATTTGTGAATTAAAACATGTTATTTAATTTTTCATTAATCAATGCGTATATAAAAAGAATATTATTTATAATTGGGATACTCATCTTTTCAATAATAAAAGACAAAACAAAAACCGGCTTTAGCTTTAAATTGTCATAATAATATGACAATTTAAGTCCCTCAATTCAACTGCAGAAGTAGAAAAGTTTTAGGGTTGTTTAGCTTTCAAACTAGGCAAAAAAATAAAAATAAACGCTAGTAGAAATGAAGGACATAAAAAGGGTCTTTTATGACCCCTTTTTGTATGCATGACAAAATTTTAACAAACTATCTCGATTACTTATTATATTTGATGTTTATCTATTCCAATGACATTGAATTACCTTTCTAAAATTTTCTATCTCGATTACTTATTATATTTGATGTTTATCTATTCCAATGACATTGAATTACCTTTCTAAAATTTTCTATCTCGATTACTTATTATATTTGATGTTTATCTATTCCAATGACATTGAATTACCTTTCTAAAATTTTCTATCTCGATTACTTATTATATTTGATGTTTATCTATTCCAATGACATTGAATTACCTTTCTAAAATTTTCTATCTCGATTACTTATTATATTTGATGTTTATCTATTCCAATGACATTGAATTACCTTCCTAAAATTTTCTGACAAAAATACAGATTCATACAATCCATTCATTAACCTACTTTTCTTTATGGCAAATAAAACATGTAGCAAACTCGAGCAAGTTACTGGCCTGCTAAGCCACTGCCTTTCCTTCTCTCCTAGTGTTTGTTTCATTCTTTCTTTCTTTCAGCTTCTTTTCCTTTGTTAATAGCAACGCTGGCAAGAAGTGGAAATTGGAGATACAAAAAACAATGGTCTACAATTATGTTTGCATAAACAAGTCACATGGACAAATTATAATAAAATAATAATTGAATGTTGATTAACTAATTGGATAGCTTCCCACATGATTCTGCACAAGTCTGGGAGCCGACCAATTAAGTTAAAAACTAATCAACATTTTTTCCAGCTGACATCAAAGTTGTGAACATGACAGAATTCTAAAGACAACGACAAGCTTTCAAACTAGATACCAACATAACTACTTCAGAATGCTAGAAATAACAAAGCTGGATGTACATCCACACACGTAGAACACACAGCAATGGACAATAAAAATGATAAATCGTTGCAATAAAAAGGAAATTATATAAATTAAATTCATATTGTTTCATTCTTTCTACATAACGTTTATTTACTATTCATAATAAAAATTAAAATTAAAAAAAAAAAAAAAAAAATTAATCTTTAGTAAAACAACAAATATATATATAAAGGATATAATTTTAAAGATTATGATCTCCCACTCATAAAGACAAGTACTTGAACTAGCAAAGAAATATATCTTCAAATTTAAAATATTAATACAATAAAAAAGGTGCTTTATCATGGTTACGCCCATATGAAATATTGCACTTATAAATAAATTAACAGGATAATCTTATGAAATACTTTTTATTGAAAAATATTAGGGTACACCAAAATTTATGGAAAATTATCCAGTAGATGTTTAATAATAAAAAAAGGAATTACTTATTAATATTAGCATATTATTTCTGGTTTGACACCATTTAAAATCTCTATTTATGAAGAGGTATATTAAGGGGAGGTAAACAGTGATGAAATTCATAATGACGACGATAATGGCAGCAAAATTCCGGCTACGGATAAAAGTAGAATTTCGTAAATAAAAACAAAATTACTGGATTAATTGACGTAAATTTTGGTGAACAGTATTTTTTTTTTCCATCACAAGTAAGTACTTCATAAAGGTTTCTTGTTATTTTCTTTTTAATAGCAACACTTGATATGGGGGTAACCATGGAGAAGCACCAAAATAAAAATGCATCTGTAAATTAAAAAACGTATTTAGTTAGCATATTTTTCTCCACTCATAATTCAGTGGTTTTCCTTAAAAAAGAAAAAGAAAAAAAGAAACCTCTACAAAATGTCCTGTGTCTTATGATGTGAAGATAGAGTTTGACTCAACCTGTGTGTATTACACACCTAAACATCCTCATTCAACAAGCATCACCTGTTGATCCGAATGTGGCAGGAAATATGGTAGTTAGTTCATTTTGACCGATCAATTCATACGTAACAAACATTTATAATTATTTGAGATACTCATCGTTTCTCTGATGTAAAACAGAAAAAAAAAAAGAAAGAAGAATTATGAATTAGTAAACAGTTACCCCCACCTCCATGCTAGTGGCCGTTTTAGGTATTACAAAAAATCAGATATAGCTATGAGCTGCCAATAATAATCTTCCTATAACATTTGTTTGGTGCAGAAGTTGAGATCATATCTGATGCTGACCTGCATTCATTTATGATAAGCAGACTTTTTTTTTTTAGTTAAGGAAAACCCTAATAAGCTATAATCATGTCGATTCCTGTTTACTTGGATTGAAGCTGCAGTGACAATAGGAATATAGGCATAGAATATCAAATATAGATTTAAATAAATGCTGCTAAGACATGCATCTATAAATGCCTTAAATAGAAAAGCAAAAGCAAAAAAACAGCGGATGTTGAAAAGATACCAGCAGTATAAGAAAGAATAGAGAAAAACATTGCGAAAAAAAGAATAAATGAAAGACTAGAAGGTGTCATTGAGAGTATATGTATATGTCATTGTCACTGCTGATTTGGCATTATTAGACTGAGCTACTGTTCAGGAGAGTTGAAGAAATATACAGGATTATAGGTTATTAGCTGAATCTACCTGGCGTTGCCCAAGAGACGAAGGAGAAACAAAAGTGAAATTAAAATAAATACATAATTCCTAGAAAAATATGTTGTTTCACTTAAAACAAAGATAAATTTGGAGATTTTTTTTTTTTTTTTTATAAACCAAATTATTATCATGTTTTTGCTTAGGACTTTTTTGAAATTTAAATGAATCAATTAAGGTATCTTTTGGTCATTAAATTAATTCAATGAAATTCTTTAAAAATAAAACTTAATTCAAACAGTTATGCTTACGTTTCAACTCGCACAGACTGACGATATCTTGTCTGGTAATTTTATTATATAGCTTACGGCCTTCCATAACTGAAAAAGTCTGAATGTCATAAATCAATGCTTTTTGTGAGATTTTGAATAAATATGATGTGAGTAGGGAATTAGCAAATAATTGGTGAGCAAATAACTAATGAAATGATGTAGGGTTGAGAATGAAAGATGCTGGTGGATTACAAAATATGGATGAGGGGACTTTTGTGTTTGTTTTTCAGAGAAAAATAAATGTAGTCTCAAAGAAAAGAAAGAATGGAAAGAAAAATATGCATAATATTTGATGAGAGTTCCGAGATGAGGAATTATTATTATCATCATTATTATTATCATCATTATTATTATCATCATTATTATTATCATCATTATTATTATCATCATTATTATTATCATCATTATTATTATCATCATTATTATTATCATTATTATTATCATCATTATTATTATCATCATTATTATTATCATCATTATTATTATCATCATTATTATTTAGATTATTTACACGTTTCCAACTGTTATCCTCACCTTTGTTGTTATGTTCACAACATTTCGGCTGTTCAACTCTTCGGTCTTTTTAATGTACATTTCGTTTTAATTGCTTAAAATATTTTCAGACATTCAACCCTTTTGCTGTGAAAAGTGGATATATCCGCTCAAAAATGTATTACCATTAAATGCAGATTTATTACACGGCGCTCCTTATGCTGAGAGAAGCGGATACATCACTAGTGACTTCCCAACATCACGCCAACCCTTGTTAACGCAGTCTCTTAACTCTTTTTACAAAATATCACTTTTGTTCATATATTTCATCAAATATTTACAGATCAAGAATCGAACGATTGTAGTCGTGGATATGAAAAGCTGATGACAAATTTATGCTTTGGTGGATAATTTACATCATGGCAAGAATGATCAGTTTTTAAGGAGGGGGGGGGTAATATCGAGCTTTCCCGAAAAGGGATACTCTGGATTGGGGCAAAAATAATAATGTCTTCAATTTTGAGAAGAATTTCTTTTCTTCTGACTTAGGGCAGAACAGATACTACACTTTGATCCTAGCTCGAAGGTCAAGCCGGACAGAGTGTCTAACAGGAATAATAACAGGTTTACTTTAAAATTCACAAAAGATTACACACTACGACAGAAGATACCTGAAGACATTGTACTCTCTGACATTTTGTAATAGTTTGTAACCTTTCGGGATTTTGAGTTGAATCCTTTATTATATTCATTCCGGTAGACTGATCTCATTCCAAGATATTCTAGAATAAATTCTAGAATAAAGCAGTCTACCCCAAATGGATTAAAAGTTTGAAATTCTTAAGAGGTTACCTCCTACGACAAAAGGAACCTGAAGAAGGCCAAAGAGTGCAACAACCGAAATGTCGTCAACATGACAAGAACCAATATGAGAACAACAATCCAATATATGTAAATCACTTTATAATAATTAGCGTCGAGTATCGGCCGCAATAAAGTACGTAACTTTGAAATCTTCCATTATCTCTTAAGTTAAGCTTAAGAGATAACGGATGATTTCAAGTGAGAATAACAAAGGAATTATTACAAAATGGAAAAGTCTCAGTTACAAAATAATGGAAAATGGGGAAATTTCTTATAAAAGGCATGTGATCTAGTGACATAGCTTGAGGGGGGCAGAGGAGAGCTGCTATGTAAATGATCATATAAAAATCACCGACCCTGAGACTTCAATTATAAAAGTTTTAGGTAAGTTAGTGGTAAGCAATGACAAAATTATATCGCCATTTATGACGACATGGGCTCACTAGAAGTGGAAAGAAAAAGTTGCATGCAGAAAAAAAAAATGGATGCGGGTATTTATTTAATTCCTTGATTTCTTCTTTCCTGAAAAGATCTGACAAGATTTTCTTATTTTAATTCAGATATAAATAAAAATTGCCATGTTTTAAATTTCAAAAATTAAGTTAAAGAGAAACGTCAATAAAAATTATATAGATAACAAAAATATGAAAAATTAATTATACAAGGTTCATTCAATGAATAAGATAAATTTTGTAATTGACTCTTATTTCACATAGGAAAACATTGTTCAATATCATCTGAATTCTATAAAACACATTTTGCTCATCAAAAAAAACAAAACTTTTGTAATTCCTTCAGCACAGAAATCTTTAATCATTTGCTAAGAATGATCTTCATTATATCATCGCTTGAAAACTTTGTTTCACGGAAACATTCTTTGAGGGGGCCAAACAAGTGGAAATAAAATTTGGACTAAAATAAGGATATGCCAGCTGTTGCAAACCAAACTAACTGATTGTGTTCATAATATTGTAGTACAAGACCTTGTATTGTCTTGGAAGATTGAAGACCTATTTGATTGTTATTTAAATTATAAAAATATTTTAATAAAAATTCAGCTTAGTATAAATAACTGCAAAAAACATAACATATGCCTATACATTAGAAAATATAATCATAGCCATCAACCAGGCTCCAAATATTATAAACTTTATGTGGCGAGACCTTAACTAGGACGAAAACGAAAATTCTAATTTTAACTTACTAAATAATAATCTGAAATTGCCTCTTCTTGCTTACATAAAGGATAATTTTAAATATAATTCAAAATAACTGAAATAAATTGGAACTAAATTTTAAACTCAATTATACATTTAATATTAAAACTATATACCAATAATAACGATGATTAATGAAAAATATTTTTACTACAAATTTAACTTAGTAAGATTAACAAGAAGTATAATAATGCCTACAAATTGGACGAAAAATAACCTTACCTACTAATATATAATTCCATTTTTCATTTCTTCTTGCTTTGCGAGTGTAAACTTGAGGCCTTAAATATATATGGTTTGAATAATTAAACTGTAATCTTAACTAAGACATTCATTTTACTATGGTTTTTTTTTTCTTGGATAACTACGTCTAACATATCTCTTGAAATAATCGAAAAACTTTATAATAAAGACTTTTTAAGAATAAGTTTAGATTCTTGATTTAGCAAATGCATAGTATGAGACCATGCATTGTTTTGGAAGATTCAAGACTTCGTTGATTGGTATTTATATTATCCCATTCGTAAACATTTTTATTTACATGTTCATGCATACACATCACACATTTTTTGGTAATTATCACAGCATTCACACTCTAAGCCACTAAAAATCCGATGATTCCAAAATCTGGAGAGGCATTCCAACTTACTACAATTCTGAATAACCTCAAAGCAAATATTTCTGAAAGATTTAAATATTTCGTTTGTTATAAACCAATTCCAAGCAATGAAGAGTTTAGATTTACACACAAAAAAAAATCTTTTTTTCTAAAAAAAAGTCACCTTATTTATTGAATGTTCCTTGTACATGCAAATCAAATACCTATACCGAGACAAGAAAAGAAAATGATTAAAAATTTATTTTTTAATCGATAAATTAATAAATAAAAAGTATTTTTATCGGTACATTTAGATACATCATAAGAGTGAAACGAAAATATTTAAAAGATAAAATTAAAAATAAATTTTTTTTCGTAGCTATTTTCACCTGACAAATTTTCAAAGAAATACGGCAAAATAATTAGAAAACGAAATAACATGAGAATAATTTGAAAACGAAAATGTTACGGTGATGTTGTTTTGAAGTAAAAAGCCACCAAAACATTGAGGCAAGAAAAGAAAAAGAAAATAATACAAATTGCTTAAAAGGAAAATTAAAATTGTTTTTCCCAAACATAATTGGATCAACTGTTTCTTTTTGTTGTTGTGGGGAAAGGGGATCAAATACACGAGTAGTTTTATTCAAATACTTTCAATACATTTTGTCTACAAAAAGAACAATACACAGTTGCGACTTTTTGCAAATGAAAAACAAAAAAAAAGCAAGAAAAAAAAAGGTACTAAAATAAAAGTAACAGAAAAAAAAAGAAAAGAAAAAGGAACCTAAATCTGATTCTTTGAAATAATGTTAGATTATTAAAAAATAAAAAGATTTATCTCAACATTTTAAACTTAAATACAAAAATAAAATTACCAAATTTTATTGAAAAATGTAATGTGCTGCCATTATTTTGAGAAAAACAAAACTATACTGAATAATTACATGCAAAAGTTTATTTTGTGATCACCTATTATAATTTAAAGTTACTTATATAAGTAATGTTCAAAAGTGTGTTGTTTAAGGTGAATAATGTCCATCGGCCAAATGACCATTTAGAGAAATGTTTATCAGCCAAATGCCCTTTGGTCATCTGTCCGACCACAATTCACACACAAAAGCTTTCATAAAGGTTATGTTATTATTTAAAAAACCAGAGTAAAAAGAAACTCCTCTTTAATAATTGGTAGATTGGAGAAAACGGTTTGTCATTATAGGTGGTGCTGTTATTAATTTTTTTATTGCAATGGAGCCACTCACTAATTTGCATATGTGTGGTGATGCTTTGTTGTTAGTCAATGTATGTTGAAGGCCACAGATATACAAGATTAACATTTGTCAGTGGTAGCCAGTTTGCCTTTGTCTTACAGGTGTTGGGGAGTAAAGGGCCAAACACAATTATAGAAGTGTGAGAGAAGGTTGGAGAATCCAACGTTGGGGATTTGTAGGACATCTGTGCCTGAGATTTGGAAGAGCAGTACTGACGTTTTTTTTCTCGATGTTTAATTAAAAATAGACTTTAGTCTCATAAAAATTTGTAGGAGTTATATAGAACCAAAATTATTTATATACACAAGGTTTCATAACTCGTATGTGTTTATTCTAAAAGCAATTTTACAATCAAAGTGATAAAGGGTTCCTAAAAATAATTTAATCCCATCACCAATATTATTGCACACAGCCTCTGCCTCTTACCCACTGCTGGTGCTAGGGGCTCATCCTATCTTTATAATTATGACATGAAGATTACTCGTTATAAAAAAACCAATCTGTTCATTTTTTCTTTGAACACAAAAAATCAGAATTATCCAATTATATTTATTATAAGAGACACAAGTTTTCAAATTTAAAATCATAGCGATTTTGAAAAGTTTGGAAGTTTGACAGAATTAAAATTTATTTTCATTTTATTTTGATATATTGTTACTGTTAAAAGAAATTACATCATCTTTTTCTGGTAACATTTTAAGTAAATCATCACAAAAACATAAAACTAAGGAGGCTTCCAGAACACTGCTGAAACGATTTCTTTTCAATTGAGGAACGGGAGTTGGAAGTAGGTAATACCAATTCTTCTCTGCCTACTCTTACCACTACTGATTTTCTTTCCTCCTACTACCTCTTACCTACAACTATGGCTGCTGCTGATGTTATAAGGTTGAATAATAAAAATAAAAAAATTAATTAGGAAACGCACCATGCAAAGGAATATGAAAGATTTCTATAAAAATAAACGAGGCGGCAAGATTTTGCGCATTTGTTTGAATGTTCGAGGATCGTGACCAAACAAAATGTGGTAGGAATCAGATTATTCTTGTTTGTATAAGATACTGGCCTGATGTCAGGGTCAAGCACTGGATGCCTGTTCCCAATAATTTTAATAGAGTTAAGTTTTTAGAGGGGTGTTCAACTTACAATGAAAATAGTAGGCATAATTGTACATTTTGAGTATGGCTACTATTTATATGTACAGGAGTAAGAGAACATTAGTATATACAATAGAGAGAAAGTATGTACATGGGTGGAAGTTTATATTTACAAACAAAAAATATTTATTAATCAACCTATTAAAGTTGATTTCGTCTGAATCCTATGGACATCCATGAACTGCTGAGCATAGAAAGTTGAAATATGGTAGGAATGATCTACTTTCTATGTTTTTATAGGGTTTATCGGTTAATCCCGACACCATAATGCATTAGCAAAATCAGATTGGACCATCTATTTTAGCGGGGAATTTATAAGTAATGCACTGGCCACTACCTTTCCTGGCGTTTTTCAAACTGCTTAAACCCATTTAGCTTAGCAGAGATTTATTCATTATTAATCTGAATTATTCAGTGCCATCAACGGTAGGTAACATCATTAAACGCATGATTATGGTATGCGAAACAAGATTTTATTCAGCTTTTTTAATTACAGGTGTTATTTCTTTGAGATTTGCTTTTGCGGATAACACGGGTTGCGAAACAAATGTTTGTTATTTAGATTATTTTATTTTTGAAACTTTATTTGGAGGAAAAAAAAAAGGTCTTATTTTTAATACTAACTCTTACATTAATTCTAACTTTAATTTTATTTACTTTTAAATTTTTATGCCGTTCGTACTCTATTTAAAAAAAAAAAAAAAAAACCCTGTTCACTTGAACTCATGTTTTATTTTATCTACAATCTTTTGAACAGTAACTTTATGTCATCCGGGCAACACGGGGTCACCCTGCTAGTTATTTAATAAAACATACAATAATCAAAGGCACTTATCAGAGTTCTTTAATGTTCAAGAATTTGACGCAAGACAGGCTTGAACATGTGACTCCCCCAAATCTACAGGTGCTGCTGTCTATGGTCAGTCGGATAATTGCAGTATTGATATGAGAGCAGACATAAGACATCAATGAGATAAGGTTGTGGGTAGGCTGTACCCAGCAAGGGGGGAGGGGCAAGATATTAGCGACGAATCTGGCTGATGAAACTGTACAGAGAGACAAAAAATTCAGGGTTTAAAAAAAAACAAAAAAACAACAACCACGAGGTAAGATTGAATTTTTCCCTACCCGGAATGTATAGTTTATGGTGAGCAAATTGTGAAAATTCTTTTCTTTTATCTCAGAAAATAAAATAACAAAAGTATGACAGACTGTGAGAAGGCTTCCGCGTTCCTTTTTTGTCCTCTTTCGATCCTGATACAGCCAAGGTGAGTGCTTCATGAAACCACTGTTATAATGCAAAGGTACTGACGAGAAAACTAACCTTGCAAATCTGGGTGTGTGTGAGTAGGCTAATGGATACTAATGGAGACTACAGGTTTAGCAAACCAAATTCAAATTCTGTTGAATCTAACGTGTTCACGTTAGAAAAGTATGAACCACAACTTGTATCCATAGAAACGTTTACAACAAATTATATATGCAATAAGTAGTAGATTTCGGCATTAAATAACCCTCAAAAGGTTTAGTTCTGTCTGCTTTTATGGCATATCAACCCGTTTTCGGTTATTTAATGATACTTGTATATTGTAAATGTTTAATGGAGTACAGGTTGTTATTTTACCTGTAGGTGGGTGGGGGATTTTAGGTTCAGTATTAATGCACGAGTAAAATAGATTTGACCCCGCACCCAAGTTGATATGCCATAAAACCGACTGACCAAACTATGCCGACTTCAGGAGACGAATCAAAATGTTACAAGTATCCTCCACTCTATAATAAAGAGCAATATGTATTTATTTGTGTGTGTGTGTGTGTATATATATATATATATATATATATATATATATATATATATATATATCTGCCCTGTCACGGTCGGATGAATCCATTTCAAGTATTAAGTATTTAGGGAAATTGAGAAGCAAAGCTATTTCCATTTTTTCTTTCTGCTTTCTATAGTCATTCATAGGAGGGGGGGGATTCTTTTTTAAAACTTTAGTTTTCTTTCTTTCTTTTATATTTGTTATTTTATATGGATATGAATATTTGTGCAAACACCGGTGAAGGATAATTTTTTTCCCGTCATTTTGATGGAGGGTGTACAGGTTCAATATTAATGCATAAATGAGTACAATAGATTTGAACTCGTCCCACCCTCAAAAGATTGATATGCTGTGAAACCGACTGACCAGACCAAATGACTATATTGACTTTATGATGAGTTGAATCAAAACTTTGTAAGTATTGATATATATTGATGGGAGGAGGAGGGGGGGGGGTGATGTTGGCAAAAACATTGATCTAATTAAGACTTTAAATGATATCGCCATGTCTTGAAATTTTTTTTTTTAATACAAACAAATGAGAGTTCAATATCTCTGTTAACATCATCGACAGGGATTAGGAATAATATTTTGGACACAGTTTTTTAATATTTTATTTTTTTCTCTCTGCTTTCTCCCAACATGTAGTGTAAAATGCTACGCATCCTGCAAATGAATGACACGCATGTCACATCTATCACATTCTCACTCTCGTGCTCTTCTTTGCATCTCCAAAAGTACAAAGCAGCACCTGCGAATTTGAGGTCATATGATCTTTAGACATTGAATTCAAGAAATTTTTTTTTTTTTAAACATTTTGTTTCTGAAAGTTACAATATCTACAATTAGATAAACATAATTGTACTTTATATATAAAAAAAGTTGTCTGTGTTTACATATACTCTTTTCATGCTGTTTCCACTCAATGTAGCCTAAAACCCGTACCAATTATAAACCACTGTACCCTGAGGATTGCTTATAGCATTGATCATGTTTTTAAAATAATATAAACACTGAACTCTGACTTTCAAACCAATTACTGTTTTTTTTTTTCAAATCAAATTGCTTTCTATTAAACTGTTTAAGAATGAATGTGATGAAAATGAAGATTTGACGCCACTGCAATAAGTAATGCTCAGTAAATATTCCATTTATACTTTTATAATCTGTTGATTGTGTTTTTATAAGGTTTGATCTGAACAAAACATTAAAATCTCATTAGCAGCCACGTTAATCAGATATGATGTACTGGCTGTATATTTAAATGAACCGAGGGAAAATGTGGGTATCATTCATTGTTCATACTGAATTTGTATATTACTGATGTTATTTGTTTTTATTAAATATAATACGCAGGCAATGCCGGATAACCCCACTAGTATAATCAATAAGACATGTACTGTTTTTAAATTCTTTAATAAGAGATATTTTTTTAATTTAAAAAAAATGTATTTCAATCATCAAAAAACACTACAGTCAATAAGTGTTGAGTTTTTTGAGTGTTCTTAAAAAAATAAATAATAGAAAATTACACAAACCTAAGCTTTTTCACAAGTGCAAGATATGGTACTACATAGCTGATTGCACGTGTAAACCACTTCCCTTGTACTGTGACACACCCGTGACATGTAATAAAATTTGACCACAGCTACTAGGGAACTCCTCCAACCTGCAGGGGTCCCAACAAGCATCGACACCTTGTCCTATTAGTGCAATAAAGAAGTGATGTTCAGGGAAGGGAAGCTGATTTCCGGAGCTCGGTCTACAGTTTCAATCTGAACACATAGATTCCTTGCCATCATATATGTATATGTGTGTGGAAAAAATAAATAAAAATAAAATAATGGAAGTATTTACATATGAAGAGACATGTATATAAAAATATATATATTTAAAAAAAAATTTTTTTTTTTTAAATTTTTAAATTTTTTTTTTTTAGAAAAAATGTATTTTTGACAAACAAAATAACAATGCTGAAGACAATATACTTTTCTGATGTTTTCTGATGAGGTTTTATATTTTCTGTTTTTGAGTGATTTGAAAACAATGAGGCAAGAAAATTTGGTCAAAGATGAAACTGAGACAGCAGCAGCATCAATGGTGGTAGTAGTAGTAGTAGTAGGAGGAGAAATATTATCATAATGAGTTGTACGCCGCCCTCCAATATTGCTAAAGTAAATCTCTACTGCATATGTATTCATGCAATAGAGCTTTATTTTAAGAGTAGCTGTGATTCTGTGATTAATAACCATCCACCTTCCCATAACAGCAAATATAGCACTAAGTCGGGGAGGGGCATGATTGACGTAATGCCTATTGCTGTGGATTATCGAATCGGCGATGCCGGTTCAAATCACACTGGATCTGTTGTGTTAAATTATGCTCGAATATTGTTATCCTCATTATTTTTATGCTTAAAGAAGATTGTAACAAATTTAATAATTAGACTCAATATATTTTTATAATCTGTTCAATGTTTTTTTTTCTTTTTTTTTTTTTAATGGTTTGATCTCCAGAAAATGTACAAATCTCAATGGCTGCCGTGTCAATTTGATATGATAAATGGACACTGTATATATTTAAATGAGCAGGGGAGGGGGGGGGACTATGATGAATAGTGTTTGTGGTTAATAATGTATGCAAAAGAACTTTACTTTATCAGTATGAATACAGTGAATAAAGAAAATCCTTTTTTTTTTTTTAAAGCCCACGTTGTGTTTGTTTCTTCGTTACAGACAAACTGGTTGGTTGTTGGTTTTTATGACGTGTCAACATTCGTTGAGTTTCGTTAGAACGAAAACTTTATTTACACTTTTATTATTTTGCAGATGTTAGAATTCTGTATAGATGCTTTCTTTCGAAGGTTTATGACATTACTTGTTTTTAGTGTTCCAAAGTTTATATGATAGGTTTTCTGTGTTCATATATCTTTTGTGTTTCCTTTTTTTTTTATAAACGATGGGATTATGGGGTCAGTTCTAAGAAGTGCACTCACTTGTGAGTGAAGGCTGAGGGGGGTGGGGGGCTGTGGGGGGGGGGGGTAAGGAAACATTTTAAAGATGTTTGTTTAATAATGGTCATACACCACATTAAGCTTGACCTTGTGTCACACCCAGCCTATTGTGGGGAGGCAGGTATCTTTTTCTGAGACTAAGTTTCTGCATGTACAATTAGGTTAGATTTTCTTCTTGAGTATGTAAGAGTGTGTCAGTCATGTATGACCAGTGTGTAATAGTGTTAAAATGACCTCTCTCTGGCTTCTTCCGACATCCGTTGTCCATTTACTGACAAACTGGATATTTAGCGCTAATACAGACGATAGATTCGAATCAATAAATCTGTTTTTCTGTTTTGTGGTTTATCTTTACTATTGACTTTGTTTTAAAGAAGAAATGTTTTATCAACGAATTGGAGAGAGAGATCCTCTCAACCTGTATATACAATACTCACTTCAATAAAGTCCTGCTTGTACAAACATATAACAGACTTTTACTTAACAAATCAAATATAAAACTATGAGATTTTTGTAAATTAATCTGTTAATGTTTTCTGGTTTAAATTTGCTATTATAAACTTATCGAAATTTAGATTTATTTTTTTTGGAATAAAAATAAAAATTGTTACAAACATTTCACAAAGAATCAGAGAAAGATCCTTTCAATCTGAATAACATTTAAAAATATAAAAAGCAACAGTGAAGAGAAACACTTTGACAAATGCGTTAACATTTGATATGGCAGTGATAAAAAAAATC
Organism: Sepiola atlantica; assembly: GCA_963556195.1. Classification (NCBI taxonomy): domain Eukaryota; kingdom Metazoa; phylum Mollusca; class Cephalopoda; order Sepiida; family Sepiolidae; genus Sepiola; species Sepiola atlantica. The sequence continues at coordinate 35,325,667 of OY744542.1, forward strand.
TTGGTTTGCAATTTTAGTAGCAAAACCAAAAGGCACAAATCAAACATGGAAGCCTCTGACACACATAAAAGATGGATTCTTCATGATTTAAAAATGCAAGTCAGTAAGTACAAACACAGTTTCTTTCAAAACATTAATTTGTATGAAGTTAAATTCAAAACATGAAATGTAAGTAAAGGGAGCTTAAATCTAAAAATTACTGATTGTACGTACATACATTACCTAAAAAAAAACTAAAAAAAATGTAATATATATATATATATATATATATATATATATATCATAAAATACTTCTTGTAGATGCTCTGGGGTCGGTCATCAGTGATGAACTGGTTTCACTGCAGGTTTTGGGTTTTAAATCATCAAACCCACTCCACCAGCAACCCAAGCATTTCTCAAAAGTAAAATGCCTCCTTCTCGGATGTGACATATAATGAAAAGATATTTTCATTTAAAACAAATGACATTAGTCATATTGTAGAGCATATCATATATATACATATTACCAAACAGTAACATTTTGCATAAAAAAAACAGACATTATATTATTACTCATATTTCAAAGTCTACATAATATATATATATATAAGAATATATATAAGATGAAAAATTACTTGAATAAAAAAAAAGCGAAAAATACATGTAATATTACTTACATTGTGAAATTTACAAACATTACTAAAAAGAAAAAGGGGAATATATATATATATATATATATATATATATATATATATATATATATATATATATAAATAGAGAGATAGAGATGTGTTTGTAAAATGAGAAAATGTTTGAAAAAAAAATACAATGTTATATTTTTTATAATATTCTGAAGCCTATAAATATCAAAAAAGAGAAAAAAAGAGAAAAAGAGAAAAAAGAAAAATGGTGAATATATATATACATAAATATATGAAAAGCTGTTTTAAAAAAAAAATTAACAAAACATGTAATATTACTTACATTCTGAAATGTACATACATATCTATGTACATTAGCAAAACGTATATACATAATGAAAACCAGTTTGCATATAAAAATGACATGTAATTCGCAGATTCTTAAACATGCTCTCTTGAAAAGATGCACGCATACAAGCAACTCGTTTTTTTTTGTATAAATATTTTGCTTTAAATACATGACTATTATACATTTACAATAAACATTGTATAAACAAATAACCAATTATTTTCCTTTTGAAATTCCTTACTTGCTAAATTAATGAAGAAAACAATATGCGATGAATAAGTAATTAAGAAAAAAAAATATTCACAAAAACATAAATAAAAAATAAAAAAAACTGAGATACCCACGGGTATTTTGAGATTGTTATACATTTAAGTAATAAGGGTGAATGAAAATATTTGATAAAGAGAGAGAGAGAGAGAGAGTTAGGACTTTTGCTGGAGTAAAATTATATTAGTTTGCCTGTTAAAGAAAAATGTTATGCCGTAAATCATAACTATCCCAAGTGGGAGTTACCACACACCTTCCTTGTGTATACCCCCCCCCCCCTCAGTGGATTGGGATGATGTAATAATTGCAATTCAGAAAAACAAATTTTTATTTTAAATTCAAGCTGAGAATCATTTATAAGCTGGTAATTGCAATTTTTCCTGAATAATGAGTTTTCTTTTTAATTGTAATGTACATATATGGTAGTAAGAGTAGAGGGGGAGGGGTGTGTGAAAAACTTCTTTTAACAGACCAGGGAGGGGGTAGGGTACTGATTCAAAAGACCTCTTTATAAATAAAGCCTTTTTTTATTTTTATAAATAAATGATTAAAAAAGTGAGGTTTTTTTTAGAAAAAAAAAATATTTAAAAGAATTAAAATCTAAATTTTTCAACAAAAAAAAAAATCATGATAGTTGTATGATTATGGAATGATAGGATTTTTTTTTTTGTTTTTGTATATATTTCTAATAAAATACAACAAATATTTGAAGGAATATTTCGTTTCTTTGTGTTTTTTTTTCTTTTTTTAAGTTAAGACATGGAGAAAAATAATTTTTAGAATGTAAAAAAAAAAAATAAAGAGAGGAAGACAAAGAAAACAGTAACAATGATTAAAAAAAATTAATAAAAATTTTTAAAAATCCTGAAATTATGGAAACTAATCATGAAAAAAGGTAGAATTTAAATAAACTGCAAAAACAGTTCAATTAATTCTTCTTTAAAAAAAAAAGAATGAAAGGGAAAAAAAAATAAATGAAAATTTTTTTTTTTAAAGAAATTAACAAAAATTAACAACAAATAACAACAACATTAAAAAATAAAGATGTTAAAAAAAAAAAAGCTAGCATCGAATTATTCTGTCGCCAAAGAGACAGACATTAACCAATGAACAGCTTTTAGGATGAATGACATCTTTTTAACCATTGAAGCTGCCGAACAGCTTAAACCACTTAAGCCGACAGACCGGCAGACTGCTTTAACCTTTCATATCAACGGACAACTTTAACCATCTAAGCCGACTGGCAGCTCAGCATCCTTAAGGCCTCTTCATAGGAAGGAAGATAATTGTTCTCGGCGGTCTGGTTCGAAGATGAAGGAGATACTTCTTTTGCTTCTACAGGATACACAGTGGTGAAACATTGTTGCCGCTTCTGGTCCCATGTCGTCATCACTAAATTTCTTATCACCGGAACGCTTGAAGTTGTGGGAATCTCTGCTGGCACAGCGGAAGTACTGGGTTCCGGATTAGATATGGTAATTGAAGGGATTGAGGCAGTGGCCCTTTCTGAAGAGTTGACGGAAGTGCTGCCTGGAACGTTACCATCGGTGGCCACGGATGAAGGAAAGTGTATGGGAAACAGCTCGCTGTAGGATGGTGGCGGTGTCATGGACTTCCATCTCCTGGGGGGATAGAAAGAATATTCAGAGCCGTAACTGCGGAACAAGGCTTCCTGGTTTGACATCCAACGGAATAAGGCACAAGAGACGGTGAGTAAGATGAGGATGACGGAGAAGACGACGATGATCCACTTGAAAACGTTGTTGACATCATTTCCAGATCCATAATCTGGAAGGATACAAAATAAAAAGGGTAAAAAGAAAAAGTCACATTATGGAATCGTTGCCAAGATTTTAAAATCTTGACACGGAACTTACAATTTCCCAATATTTACATCTGCATGAAAGTCTGAGGGAAACGCATTCTTTTTCAACAAAAATTACAGCATAAAAAGACATAAAAAATAATAGAAACAAAAATAAGACGATACACATCTTCTATCTTCCTCGATTATACAAAGGGCAGTTGTCTGTGTGTATATGTCCAGCTAAAAGTGGAAAACTACAAAACAAACACCCACTAAGTTGGTATTTTTTTGATCAGCATTGCCCTGGAAATCAAAATCTAAAATTTAGATAAAAATATTCATTTTTTTAACCCTACACTGGTACAGATTTCGTCAGAGGAGGTCGGTTTTCCAGCAATTTTATGTACCAACTAAAGGGAAGTAACTGACTTTTTAATCAAGGAGTTACTTCCCCTATGCCGACTCATTCCTCGAGAAATCTATAAAAACGAGTTTGTGTGTGTGTGTGTGTGTGTCCAGAGCGAGGAATGGGTTGGGTGAAGGAGAAAGAGGGAGGTGGGGAGAGGGAAGAGGAAAGAGAGAAAGATAGAGAGATGGATAGAGAGAGGTAAAGAGATAGAAGCTTTAATTGAACTATGATACACTTTTTCCCCGGGCAACGCCGAGTAGCCCTGCTAGTAAAATATAAATAACAAAACATATTTCATGATATTGTCGTTTGAAAGAAAAAAATATGCTAAAGCAATGGGGGGGGGGGGAGTATCAACGCAAAGAGGTGAGGAAAGGGCTTGAGTTGTCTTGGCCATCCTTCTCAACTATCATCTGGCTTGTCACATTAACCATCACTATCATATTTGGTTTAACGTCCATTTTACAAGCTGACATGTGTTTGATGGCTTTCAGAAATTGACTTTCAAACTAACCTATTTCTATCCAACTCTTTATTTATCCCTCCTTCTCTTAAGTAATCCTTATCACTTTCTCCCATGTTTTCCTTGGCCTTCCACTGCTAACTGACTCTGCTACCTCAACTTTTCTACATCTACTGACCCAAGAACTCTAATCCATTTTTTCAATGTGGCCAAACCAATGAAGTCTCCTGTTCTGCACATATCTTCATATACTATCCAGATGTAATCTTTCTTCGAGATCATCAGATCTAAGCATGTCTTTAAAACTCACATTACATATCCATTGTATCATCCTCATATCATTTCTTTCCATGCAATGCATGTCCTCAACTCTCACTGGCCAGGTTTCACTTCTATACATCATCACACTGTACACATACCTGATAGACCTTTCTCTTACTTAGTCGACAGTTGTAATGCTCTGCTGGTTAGTAATGGCAGAAGTTCTCTGAACTTATTCTATCCACTCCTAACTTTTGCAATCACACAAGCACCATCTCCTCCCTGTGCTGATTTGATTTCAGTAAAAAAGTATTTTTCTAAGGTCATTTATACATTGATGAAAGTGATAATTTTCCAAAAACCCTGAAAATATTTTGTATTGATATTAAAGTGGTGATTATGTGAAACTTTACTAAGAGGGGCTGAGGGTATGAATTTTGGAAAAGATTCAACTTTAGTTCACACTACACACGTTTGAATTAAAAAAAAACAAAAACTTCTTCAACTGGTAGTATACTTCTGAGAGTTTTCATTTTTGCTGCTTCATTTTGTAGTGATACTGGCTATTGGCTATGTGATATCCCTAATTAGCATAAGAGTAGGAAAGTGTGTGTGTGTATATATATATATATATATATATGAAAAATATTTGTTGTTGTTTATTATCTACGGACGTATACGTTTCGTCTTTTTTCAATCAAGACTCTTCAGCGTAGAAGTATGACTATTCACTACTGGTCACACGATTCGAAACCCTGGATTATAAGTATTTTTCAACTCCAACCCAACGTCTTAAACCTCGTGGCCATTATCTGAACGGCTGATAAACTGTGGTAGATTAAATACATTTATAAGCGGCGATGGCGGCACAGGCATTCTACTTATATTAAGGAATGATGCATTATAAAGCAAATGACGTCACGCTGTATTTGCACTACTACTAAAGTGCTCTACTAATTATTAAGGAGCGACAATATATATATATATATATATATATATATATATATATATATATATATATGTCAAGGTTAGAAGTTGCTTGGCTAGCCACTAACAACGCTTATTTTACACTTCACAAACAACAATGGCACTGTCAATAGGATTTTAATTGTTTCTTGAGGATTCCGATTTTGTCGATACATGATTACAATGTTTTGTCGCCAGTGCAAGAACTAAAAAGTTAAAAGATAACAAAGAAATTGGAGGAGAAAATGAAATAACAGATTTATTTTGGTTACAGCTGGATGTGATGCCATAATTAAAGTATTCACCATGGTGTATCCTACAAACCTGGAAGACCTGACGTTCGAAAAAATAAAGTCAGATCATAAGAAAATATGGGATCCAAGAAAAGTTTGCTTGTGGCAAAAAGAACAAAGTTCATGTTGATGAAACAAAAAAGTGACAAACCAATCATAGAATATCTACACTGTCTACGAAATGCGAGTAGATATTGTAAAATTTGAAGAACTCTGATAAGAAAAACAGACAATTGAAGAAGACTTAATTCTATTTAGATTAGTTGAAGTATGTGCAATGCATCACACCAATATAAAATGGTGGAACATCTACAAATAGGAAATATGTCTTTAAATACCTGCATTGACTTTATACAACTAATGCAAAAATACAATCAGTATAAAAGTCAACCCATTGAAAAAAAATATTCGCTGATACATATATGTTAAAAAGTTTTTGTTTTTTTTTAAATGTTGGACGTGAACACAAAATAAAAAAAGGAAAAATGGCCAGCATTTGGAAACATTTGTATAAATTGATTAAAAAAAAAAAAAGAACCATTTTCAAGCAGTATGCAAATTCAAAAAGAAAAAACGTTCAAAGAGGTGAAGAAAACCAAACCACTATGGAAATTTTTTCGTTAAAAAACAAAAATGTAAATGGAGAAAATTGAACAAAAGAAAAAAGACATACTAAAAGTTAAAATTAACAATGTCGATTTGGATATGCAAATGGATACCGGTATGTCTGGGAACACATTGGAAAGTCAACTTTATAAACAGGCAATTTACTACTCAACCAATTTGATGGGTCGGTTATAAAACTTTAGGGTACTTTGAAGGTTCCTTGGAGTTAGAAGATTGATTTGAAGTAATACCTATTGTATTATCACATTGCGTAAAAAGAACCATAGACTTCTTGGAAACGAGGTACTTAACATAAATTCTACCAAATTAATTAATGAGATAAAAATGGAAAGAACTGGAATGTTAAAAAAACAACTATGAAGCAGGTTTAAAATGAAAAGAAAATGTTACCTCCTCTTTCTCAAAATTACAATGGGTGATGCCCACTTGCTACCCCTAAGTGGAACATGTTCAAGAAGGTCCTGTTCTATTAGTTTTCGTAATTTTGTTGCTACTAATTACAACAAATGTACTGGTAATTTTCGTGCTTTATAATAAGACAATGTATTATTTTTTTTCAATTTTAAACTCGCTTCATAGTTTTTTTTAACTTTCCAGTTTTATCTAATTCATTAATTTGGTAGCATTTTTGTCGGCGACATTATTGTTGTTAAGAGTAAAATTCGCTCCGTTAGTGGCTAGTCAAGCTTTCTCTAACAATGTTCTTCAAGAGAGAATTACATACTCTTTTCTACTCTTATGCTAATTAGGCATATAGAATAGCCAGTATCACTACAGTCAGAAAAATCAGAGAAATATTCTATTTTCTTTGGAAACCTTTCTTAGGTCTTTTTTTTTTCTTTCATATTTACCCGTGTCATGCACAGCATTCGTCGGGACCACGGCAGCAGGAGTGCGACAATGATAATTATTAAAAAAAGTAAAAAATGTCCGGAAAATGACTTGTGGGTCCCCAAGTTCTGATATTACAAACAGAATATAGAGGGAGGGGGATTTCTCCAATTCAAAACATCCCATAGTAAACAAAGGAAAAGAACGAGCAAGTAAGAGACGACGCAAACGCCAAGTTAGAGTATAAACAATGTTTATTTATAGGATAAGAAAAGGACTAATATATATACACACACATATATATATATATATATATATACACATATATATATATATATACACATATATATATATATATATATATATATACATATGTATATATATCCGGAAAATTCCCGAAACAGTTTTTCATGGTAAACAACTGATGATCCCTTAAAATAGTGTTAGAAATAAACTAATATAATAACTGTAAAAAATAAATTGACTTACATGAGTGATTTTCCATTAGAAGACTTGGGACTATAAGTTTTTTTTAATTTATTTATTTATTTATTTTTTATTTTTTTTAAATTTTTTATTTAATATAGTTTTAATGGTTGAGAAACTTCCTAGACTATATATATAACAAACAACAACAAAAGGCAAAGCATTATTTTAAGGGAGTGGAAGACTGTCTAATATAACTGTGACGAGCAAAGTCCATTAAACAGTATAAGTCTGAAGCAACTCATGGAAGGAAGGAAAATAGGGGTTTACTCAATTGTGAAAACGCGTCTCTCCGACGAGGTTGAAAAAGTTTGATAGTCACGTCCATCTATGATACATAATGATAATTTTGATGGAAATGGCGTTGGCAGTATTCGGGATGCAAGCGTCGGAGACCGCATGTGCGTGTTCGGTTATTGAATTCTATCTCAATGCTACCCAATCTTCCCATAGGAGGGGGTTGTAATCGTTTCTCCACGATGTTCATGGCTCAGGACGGCCCGCATGGCTTCTCGTCTCTATACTGGCATATCTCTGTAGTAGTGGGTGACTCGATAGATCTTTCTCTTCGGGCTGTGTTTATCTCTTGGCTGCCAGTCGCTGACTGTCTTTATCCCAACTCCCCCGCTGCTGCTGCACCTGGGCGGGGTGTGTGGGTGTGTCAGATTCTTCCAGGTTGAAGACAATGAGTCAGGACATCAAATGCTAATTTTATCTTCTCAGGCCATGATGCATGGCCCTTTTAGGTGGGGTCACCTGCATTCAGTCAGGTGCGGGCGGGGCATTTCGGGTTGGACGTTGAATTCCTTTTTGGTGAGTGTTGGAGAAAGGATTCGATCGGGGTGCTGGTTCAACGTGTTAAGTGTGCTTCCTTCGGTCGTACAGATCGGCTCCCATGGTTGCTCTCGACATAAGACAAAATGGACTCTGCTCACGTTAATACTATGTTTATTAAATACATTCTTTTGTAGTTCGCGTTCGATCACCCTACATTTATAACACCTGGTAGAATCAAGATATTTTTGAGTAAAAATTAGTTTTGTTTTTACATTCAATTCCTGCTTTGATATTGTTACTATATACTTACAAGGGTGCCCATTCAGGATTGCCAGGTGTTCTATTTAAAACGCAGTCCTTGTGGCCTTGCAAGCCAAGGATCAGTACCAATTTATCCAATGAAATGACCTCCCCGATAAAATCATGCCTGAGATGGGTTTATTTGCTGATGACACCAGGCTCTATTCCCAGCATAAAGGCAGATCGAATGTCCACCCTCCCAGGACAATGGTTGAATCCTTAGGAAATTAACTCCATCCAATCGAATTGGGACCAAAATGGATGATCACATTTAATGCTACCAAGACAAAGCTCCTTTCCCTTAACAACTATAAGAAAATACCAACTAGCATCTTTCCTCGGACTGCTTGTCTTTAAAATTCTCTTTCTACTGTTTCCCTGACAGCACCGACATGCAGAAATTTAATTGTAACGTGAACAAACATCTTACTGCCCAACTTCCCACTTAGGTTGCTGCCTATCACAATAGCCCCTTACGATTCAGTGTCAATATGCCTTGTTTGAGGTGAATAAAAAAAAAATAACTAATGCAATACAACAACCACAACAGTCAGTTGTGATCTGTGCCAACCAAACACTGGCCGGTGATGACAGATCATATTCTTCTCTCTTATATGAATATTAGTAAAGGCGAGTGTTAATCCTAAGTTTATTGAATTTCTCTTTTTCAACCATTGTTTCACTATAAACACAGCAGCAACCTTTCAGAAAATGTCCATTGTATCTAGGGAGAGAAAGAGGTCAACAGAAAACAGAGCGACAAAGTAGGTACGTAGGTAGTGACAGCAGTCTGAATTTTGTGGCATTTAAGACATGTACTACAATTGTGATGGTAAAACAACACCTGTTACAACTTATCCGAGCCCTCATTTCAAAACTTAAGTCAACAGCCGTCTACTTATCATACCAGCCCATTGGTATCAGAGTCATGCATGCTATGCTAAGATTCAGCACAATAATCATGGACTCTATTCTTGACTACAATAACTGATGCGTAAAATGATCACACATTGTTATGTAATCTAGAGAAACAAAAGAAAGCTTCCTGTTCAGGAATCTGTTTGTGTTTGCTGACGTATCTCACAGAATTTAACCATTTTGGCGCCAAATATTGTTTACCATTCTGTTGTACTTTGCCCTCTAATATATATGTTGACGAAATCTGCCTTTTTTAGCTTTTTTACACAAACATGTAGGAAAATCGGCTACCTAAGAAATTTCTGAATGAAGAACTCCAGGATGGCAAATGCTCACTTGGTGGTCAAGAAAATCATTTTAGGACACATTAAATAGCTCCATGAAGATCTACGACATCTACACTATCATATGCGAAGAGGCAGCTGAGGAATGGACAATGATGAACAAAATTGTTCGTAATCGTGGCGAAAACAGAGTCAGTTGCAGCAGAAAAATGTTGAAATGTCAGGAAAAACAAAGCAAGCAATGAATAAGAACAGATGGAATTCTGACCATGCTTTGAGAGAATTTTCAAAACACAGATTGGACTTTCAGCCATTTGGAAAAATCATCATCATCATATTCAGTTTAACATCTGTTTTACTTGTGAGTATGTGTTGTATGGCTTTTAGAAATTGACTTCTAAACTAACCCATCTCTGGCCAGGTCTTTATTTATCCCTCTTAGGTCCATTCTTATTACTTCTCCAATGCTTGCCTTGGTCTTGCCCTGTGAACTGAAGTGTTCTACATCTACTAACCCAAGAACTCTCATCCATTCTTTCAACGTGGCCATACCATCAAAGTCTCCTGTTCTGCACACATCTTATACTGTCCAAATTAAATCTCCCTCTGAGGTTGTCTTTAAGCCTGTCTTTAATACTCACAATACATATCCATCGTATCATTCTCATAGCATTTCTAGCCATGCAATGCATATCCCCCATTCAGAACAGGCCAAGTTTCGCTTCCATACATCATCACGCTACATATAAATGCCTTATAGATTCTTCCCTTGGTCGACAGTGGTAACATTCTGCTGGTTAGTAATGAGAGTAGTTCCCATAACTTATTCGATTCACTCTTAACTCTTGCAATCACACTAGCATCTGCTCCACCCTGTGCTCCAATGGTATCGCCATCCAGATATACTTTCTCCACATCTGAGTTCTCATCCATCTTTGATTGTCTTACCCTTTTTACGCATAAACTGGTTATCCTCTCTCAACCTACCACTTCTTGTGTACCCAATACTTACAAGTACCACAAAAAATTAAATTGCATCTGATTCCCTTTCCACAAACTAGGCAGGGAAACATTACAAGTGTTTTCGTAGGTATAATGAAAATAACATTTTGGTTTAGGATACTTAATCCTACATAGAGCCGACACCCAACATCACAAGTGACTGAAACACCTTTTCAAAGTAATTAGAATGAACATTAACTAAATTATGCAATACACAAATTAACCTCATGCACCACCCAGCGAATGAGAAGGTTGAAGGTTAATTAAACCCATCAAATGGCAACGCTTCACGCCTGCTCTCCATACAGTCCGCTCCATAGGGTTGATACCAGTCATGGAACAAGCAGTCAAGTCACTTCGTACACACTCAGACCAGGTTCTCCTTGGTCTTCCGCACACCCTCATGCCTGGGGTATCCATGCATTTGAATTGAGTTGATGCAGGAGGTGGCATGTTCTATATGGCCAAACCACCTGAGACGCTGAGCGCGTAAGGCATCCAAAATCCTCCTAATACCAAGCTTCTGAACTAATTCTCTCCTCTAGTTTGCTGCCGCACATCTACCTGATCATGGATTAGTCATTACACTGAAGCCGTTGCAAGTCAGAAGCGTTTGGGGCCCATGTCTCACTGCCATGCAAAATGGCAGAGCGAACACAGGCTGAAAAGACCTTCCCCCAAACCCTGTGAATTAAAAAACGGATTCAGTTAAAAATCCTGAAAATTTATTGACTATGCAAAAAGGCACCTGAAGAAGACCAGAGAGTATATTGGCCGAAACATTGTGAACATCACAACAGTTAAGATAAGGACAACAGTTAGAGAATACATATGAATAGGATTTGGTATAGTGCAGATGGAATATCAAACAGCTGTAGTCCGGGGAGAGATATTAAAATCAGGCATGGCCAATTGTGTATGGAGAGAAAACAAAGGACAGCAGCCTCTTTGGAATTAACATTTTTAAAAAAATTTTTTATTCATCCCAAAACAAAGCATATTGTCACTGAGAAGTAAGGGGCTACAGTGAATTAGGGACCATACCTACAGAGACATCCTAAGTGAGGAGTTGTGCAGCGAGATGTCTGTTCACATTGCATTTAAATTTCAGCATTTTAGTACAGTCAGGGAAGCAGGGAACAGGGAGGGAATTCCAAAGGCTAGCAGTTCGAGGAAAGAAGCTATTAGAGTAGAAAGCCTTCCGGCATCTGGAGATCTCAACAGTGGAGGGGTGTGATTTTGCTGATTGTCAGGTTGGTCAGGGGTATTTACGTTGAGGTGGCACCAGAGCACATTCCAAGCACAGGGATGAAAAATTGCGGCGATGCGACAGGGGTATGAGCTTAGTAGACAGTGTGGGGCCTATTAGATTAGAGAATATTTTTTGGACCCTGTTTAAGAGGGAGAGACTAGTGGTTGATGCACCAGCTCAGATGAGACAACAAAACTCTATGCATGGGCGAATGGTGGCTTTGTAGAAATATAGGATACTGGTAGGTGTGAGAAGTTTTCTATCAAGGTAGAGGGAGCCCATCTTCCTTGCAGCATCCTTGACAATGTCTTCTATGTATTTGTTCTAATTCATGTTACATGTCAATGCTAGGTCGAGGAGTTTGAATGATGAACTCTCAAGTAGGATGCTATTAGCCAAAGCAATCATTACAATAACAAAAAGAGAGCTGTATTGAAACGGGCAACAAAATATTGTGAGCCGACGGTCAGTGCAACTTACACATTAACGAGAAATGAATATCAAACGGCCAGGGCAACAGACAAATTAACGAAGAAACTGAGTATCCAATGGACAACGCAAAAAACAAACATTAATGTATCAGGATCAAGGGCTGAGACGGGCTGTTGCGAGCTCAGTAATATCTGTTTTTATAGATCTGTAGTCGCCGATGTTTGGCTGTGGCGGGGATTTTGTATACATCGTGCAGAGAATTGGCATATGCATAACCGAAAGCTAGAGTCACTGTCTTATGAAGTTTTTCAATGGCGCCTGACGAACAAGCATGCAACATGTGTCCCACTTTGTGCAGGTAAGCCATCACTATAATAAGTTACACAGGAAGATCAGGAAATTCAAAGAATTAGCAAAAACTTTTACTGCCAATGCATTCTGTTCTCTTGGAACTTCTTCAAAGTCAAATTAAATGAGGAACGGGACATGTTGACATTAAATGTTCTGATTTTGTCTTTTTTCCACCATTATTTGTTTTACACACACACAATTCTTAAATTACAACCTATCTCACATGTCCTAATATTACACTGGGGTTCATGCCATTGGTTTAGATCTTATTTTAACGTATTGTATCAGCTCTGTTTATATATATACTAGAAGAATACCCATCCGAGAACGGGTAAAATCAATTCCCTGCACAGAACAATTAAGCACCACTTTTATGTCCTCCCATGAAGATTAAAATCAAGATATAACACTACTAAACCTTATGTTCAGAATTCTTATTACAATTTTGATTAAAATCCATTTTAGAAAATGTCTCAAATTTAAAGCTTAAGCTTAAAGGAGTCTTAAGAAATTGAAATTCAGGGAATTTTGTTTAATTATGAGTATGAATCAGATTTAATGAAAATCTGAAATATTTGAATTTTCAAATGGGAAGATTACTATGCCTCCTAAAAACCCTTTAAAATACCCCAAAGAAACTGAAATTTGGGGAATATTTATTAATTAATGTCTAATACCTATGTTTAAAATTTCACAAAAATCAGAGGTATCTGAATTTTCACAAAAGGCTTCCACTCCCTTTCTACCCCCTTTGTATAAAACTAAAATAAACTAAATATAACCCACATTTGGATCCCTTATGCCTAGCAGCTATGTTCTAAAATTTATAACGATTGGTTAATTTGTTTAGGAATGTATCCTGTACACACAAATATATAAACATACCTACCTTATATATATATATATATATATATATATATATATATATATGAGGTAATAATATAAAAAGTAAATTTTATGTAATTCAGATTGATCCAAATAGGAATCAGTTTCTAAATGCAAAATTACAGCTCAATATTTAGAATATAAAATAGAGCTTAGAAGAAATTAAAAATTATACCGTTCTATAATTTAATAACACTTTTGGAACAATTTTCTTTTACACATTTCTAGAAGAGCTAAAGGTAAACAAATCTAATCCATTCAATTTACTTCAAACAACAATCCCCCATCATCAGAAAACTGAACAAAAGACACACCCGAAGGTAATCTGGTGAAAAAAAATCAGAAAATTGGCACATGAACGATCAGAGAGTTTAAACTGTTAGACTAAAATGTTCAACATAAAGAAAAATTTCCAGCAAAAAACAAGTCAAATCCAGTCAAGAGAAAAATATAATTTTCAAAGCATTGTATAAATGTTTAAAGTGTAAAATTCAAAAGATTTTTTGGAAATTAATAGCCAAAAATAAACGAAAAACATTGGGGACACTGGCTCATGTTTTCCATTTCTGGCACAGAAATAAAAGATTGAAAAATTCTATTCAAGGGGACAATCAAATTAAGTAAAATAAAAGATAGCTAAATAAAAAAAATAAGATTTTGAAAATATTTATAGTGTAAGGGAACTAATTTTGAAATATATTTAATTTGGTAATACAGAAAAATATGTCTAAAGAATAAAATATATATTATATTTAGATAGCTATGTATTGAAAAAAATAGTGCAAGCTTATTTAGATAATTTAATTTAATTACATTAATAATTTTATTAGTTGTTAACATGTAAGGTTAAATGAATGCTAAAAATATTTAAGAGAATAAAGTAAAAGTGTGAAGTTTGTTAAAAAATAGCAGTATCAGTCAAAACTGAAGATCACTGATGTATACTGAAAATTTTTTCTGTGAGCTCAATATAAATAAAATTATTATATTATATTTATTAAAAATAAATAAAAATACAAACAATACATTATACAGAATAAATTTGATAAATTTTTTATATTCTTTCATTTCAGAACCATTTGAACTATTTAATAGCAATAAAGTGCAACACATAGCTATTTCCGTGTGCTATTGATGAAGTTGAGGGTTGGAGACCATGGATGACTGGAAAACAGCTGGATATTGGAAGAGTGAATCGTGCCGGACTTAAAAATTCTGAAATCTTAGCTGCAGCTCAGTGGTCTTTGAATACCTTGAAGGGCATGAAATGTGAGCGACAGAGTTGTGAAAGGATCATAGCAGGCGTTCTGACTGTGTTCTGACAATGAAATTCATCGAGAAGCTGCAAAAAAAAAAAAAAAAAAAAAAGGTGCGGCAAGATCCAGGCAAATCTTGGCAAGAGAGATGGCCATTAGAGTGGCGTCTAGGAAGAAAACGCTGAATGAGGATCTTCGCTACTCCTCATACAAGAGTCGTAACGATCAACTACTCAGCACAAGACTGATAAGAACTGCCTTATGAAAGCCAAGAAACTCCTCAGATGAAAAGAACTTCTGCCAGGACCTGTTGTAAAAAAAAAAACACAGGTGGCTAGCCTACAGTCCGCAGGAATCCTGCACTTCATGAAGACCAAGTTCCTTTAAACTGTGATAGTAATTGGGGTGTATCATGCCGTCCCACATCTTCAAAAAGGGACTTAGACTCAATTGAGATGGCTATATTGACTTGCTGTTCACTGTTGTCAGGAACTGGGTGGAGAGAGTGGCTGCAAGAAAACCATACGTGCGACAACAACACTCAGCTCCGTCTTACACATCCGAGAAAACTCAGAAGTAGTTGTCTGAGAACTTCTATGACTTAACCATTTCCAACATCTGGCCCTCCAACTTACCTGATTAGAACCTCATGGACTATTATGTGTGGGGTACAGTTGAGGAAGACACCAAGTGTATGACCTGCAACACCAAGGATGAGCTGATTGCCAGGATCAAACAGGTGTTCAGACTTTTCTCGAAAGACACTGAAGAATGTGTGCTCCAGGGTCATATCCCGCTTGAAGGCCATGGTAGAGGTTCAGGGCAACTTCTTCAAGTGAGCTGTATTCAGCAAAAGATCCTCTAAGAGATGCACTTTGAATTTTGAGAATGCATCAATTATTGGGCAAAACATGACATTTTTTCTTTCCTTTCCAAAAAGTATCAAATTTATTCCTGTAATGTATTATTTTAAAATTGATACCATTTTCTGTGGATAACCAAGATGGCATTTTTATGAAAAATCAAAATGTGTCTGACACCGGTGCATATAAAAAAAAAAAAAACTCTTATTAAAAATCAGATTTTATTTAGTGAGTGACGTTAGGAGGACATCTGAGCATGAGAATAAAAACTTCTCCCTCCTCTAAATATGACTAATCAAAAATAAAAAATCGATCAGGACTAAATATTAAAATCAATTTTGAATACAATTTATTTTTTTTTTTAACACAGACCAATATTTGCCATAATTAACTTGCAAAACAGAATTAAGTATCTACCTTATATTAGAAAATCTATTAACATCAACGCAATGGGGAATAGACTGGCTGTACTTTAAAAATTTTTTTTACTATTGGGGTCACCACTCACCAAGGCCAAGAGCCATTCAAGTTAATGAGATAGGAATAATTGCTAGCCAAAAAAATGAGGGACACTATAGGAGTACTAATTTTGATCAATTGTATAGACTGCATTTGATTCCATGACAAGAATTTGTTGACATTAGATTTGAAGACGACCAAGTTGTACTCAGCAGAGAAGCAGCCCCGCGGTAATGTGTTCCACAGACGGGAAGCCCTTGCAAAGAAGCTCTGACCACGGAAATTCTGCTTGATACTAGGCACATGGAGAGAGAAAGGAAATACTTTCCCTTTGTGATAGAAGGACGAGTTGTTGCTGTGAATGTCTTACAAGGATGAACCAAAGACTGGAGCTCAGTCGAGAACCTTCAATGGAAAGAATGATAGAATAGAGAGAGACTAGCAACGTCTCTTCTGTGAAAAAGGGGATGTAGGAGAGAGAAGAGATACCCCTCCCCTACTATATTTTGAAGTCGATTTTGTACTCTATCAAGGCAGGAAAGAGTTCTTTATGCGACACCTCTCCAGATGTGGTAGCAGTATTTCATCTTTGGACATATCCGAGTCTTATATAGGTAGAGGATTGCATCTGGAATCAAGTACTTTTAAGATAAATCTATTGGATCATGTGAAAACATTGGAATAAAAATATTTGTTCACTTATTCATAAATGGACTCACCCTACTCCTCATATTCTACTCTAAGGAAGGTCTCACCAAGCAAAATGATACCAGTTATCAGGGATGTGAGTATTGATTTACTCCTCTCCAGGAGTTAGGCACAAGGCCAGTTTTTATCTTACTCCCACAAATAAGATGTGATCCAAGGTCGGGTCGGGAAAGTGGGGTTTAACAATTTCCTGGGCAGCCCTGTCGGTATTCCCCGGTAGGGGCGCCTCAGGCAGTAAGCAATAAACTTACTCCTACCCAAAGAGGGGAGGCGAAGCCTGGGAGGGTGGACCTCCTAGAACTGCACAGGACAGACCCATAGACCGGAGTAAATCAAGCCCCAAAGGCGAAGACAATACCAGTCTATGGGGTGCAGTATCCATCGGAACAGATACTACACTTTGATATGTGAGTAGCCAATAGCAACAAAAAAAAAAAGAAGCTGAAACAACATTTTTCTGAAACAACTCCAATCAGTTTAAACTAAGAAAGTCAAAATTAAGAGAAAGACACGAGTGAGCATGTGGAGGGAAACAAACAGGATGTTATTCTTTGATGAAACAAAAATCATCTAACTCCTCTACCCCGACATGAATCGTTTTAAATTTTAGCCTTCACGGTAAAATTAAAATTTTCAGTTTTTAGAGAAAACTGACATAAGAGAGAAAAGGAAAGCAAGACAAAAGAAAGAGAGAGAGAGAGAGAGAGAGAGAGAGAGAGAGAGAGAGAGAGAGAGAGAGAGAGAGAAATAAAATCCAGTCAAATAGCGACGAAAAAATAAGGCTCTAGTAATTTGACAGAAATCAGCTTTTTCTTATTAAAAAAAAAAAAAAATGGATTTCGATTAAAAAGCGGAGAACTCACATCCATGGGAGGCTTCAGCGATTTAAGTGGAAATCCGCTTTTTCTGGATTAAAAAAGTGGAGGACTCACATCTCGGAGTTATATGATCCAATAAAGAAATTTGTTTCAATTCAAATTTTCTCTCATTATATTTCATTATACATATAAAATGAAAGTATGTGTAATAAAAGATGGCTAAAAAATTGTCAAAAACAAATCACATATTATATATATATATATATATATATATATATTTTAATACTGACTCCGGATAGAAATTTTTTATAAAAGATAACAATATTGGAACAATGAGCAAAGAAGCACAGTTTCGTATAATACCATATCAATTTGTTCAACAAAAATGATGGTGTTTATACAGATTTTCTCGATGTGTGACAGTGTCAATGAAAGTGAATAAACTGAATCTATTACTTGCACTTTTAGTATTATTTTTTTTTTATTCTTCTTAAAGTGAATAAACTAAATCGAGGACATGTGTTTTATATTTCTGTATTACTTAGTTCTCTATTGTTATTACTTTTTAGGTGCTCCAAAAGCCTGGTTACCCCCTACCCCAAAAAAGGGTGCTCTAAAAGTCTGGTTACCCCTACCAAAAAAGGATGGTTCGAAAGTCTGGTTACCCCCTACCCAAAAAAAGGGTGCTCTAAAAGTCTGGTTACCCCTACCAAAAAAGGATGGTTCGAAAGTCTGGTTACCCCCTACCCAAAAAAAGGGTGCTCTAAAAGTCTGGTTACCCCTACCAAAAAAGGATGGTTCGAAAGTCTGGTTACCCCCTATCCAAAAAAGGGTGCTCCGAAAGTCTGGTTACCCCTACCAAAAAAGGATGGTTCGAAAGTCTTGTAAGCCCTACCAAAAAAGGGTGGTTCAAAAGTCTTGTTACCCCTACCAAAAAAGGATGGTTCGAAAGTCTTGTTAGCCCTACCAAAAAAGGATGGTTCGAAAGTCTTGTAAGCCCTACCAAAAAAGGGTGGTTCGAAAGTCTTGTTAGCCCTACCAAAAAAGGGTGGTTCGAAAGTCTGGTTACCCCTACCAAAAAAGGATGGTTCGAAAGTCTTGTAAGCCCTACCAAAAAAGGGTGGTTCGAAAGTCTTGTAAGCCCTACCAAAAAAGGATGGTTCGAAAATCTTGTAAGCCCTACCAAAAAAGGGTGGTCTGAAAGTCTTGTAAGCCCTACCAAAAAAGGGTGGTTCGAAAGTCTTGTTACCCCTACCAAAAAAGGATGGTTCGAAAATCTTGTAAGCCCTACCAAAAAAGGGTGGTCTGAAAGTCTTGTAAGCCCTACCAAAAAAGGATGGTTCGAAAGTTTTGTAAGCCCTACCAAAAAAGGGTGGTTCGAAAGTCTTGTTAGCCCTACCAAAAACGGGGGTGTTCGAAAGTCTTGTTAGCCCTACTAAAAACGGGGGTGTTCGAAAGTCTTGTTAGCCCTACCAAAAACGGGGGTGTTCGAAAGTCTTGTTAGCCCTAACAACAATGGGGGTGTTCGAAAGTCTTGTTAGCCCTACCAAAAACGGGGGTGTCTGAAAGTCTTGTTAGCCTTACCAAAAACGGGGGTGTCCGAAAGTCTTGTTAGCCCTACCAAAAACGGGGGTGTTACCAAAAAGTAACAAGAATTACCAAAACATAAAATATCACAAATGTTGCATCATTTTGTGCCAAGAAAATTATGCTGTTCATACAGACCTTCTCGATGTGTAACAGCGTCAATTAAAGCGAATAAACTGAATCCACTATGTGTATTACTGTACTATTTGTACTTTTAAAAAAATTTTTTACTAACGAGTAACCACTTATCAAGGCCCAAAAGCCACTTGGGGATAAGGGTTATTGAATTTGTCAGGTTGAGGTGAAATATCGTGGGATTTGTAACGATGGTTGTAACTGGTCAGAATTTTATTATTTAAGAGGACGGCTCAACAAGAATTTATTTACAGTGGACTTGAAACCGGTAATGTTGTAGTCAGCCGAGAAGCAGCCCCATGGTACTGTGTTTCAGAGACAAGAAGTTCTAGTAAAGAAACTTTGTTCATAGAAGTTCTGTTTAGTTTTAGGTACAGAGAGGGAGAAAGGAAAATTATTGACAGTGGTTATAGCTAGACGAGTTTTTGTTGTGAATGTTTTACAGGGGGAACCATAGATTGGAGCTCAGTCGAGCACCTACCATGAAAATAGTGATAGAGCAGAGAAAGACTAGCAACGTCTCTTCTGTAAGAAAGAGTCTGTAGGGAGGTGAAGAGGACATCGCCCACTAGATTTTGAAGTCGGTTTTGTACTCTGTCAAGACAGGAAAGGAGGCTCTGAGCGGCACCTCCCCAGATGTGGCAACAGTACTCCATCTTAGGACGTATTTGACTCTTATACAGGTAAAGGATTGCGTCAAGAGTGAGATACTTTTTGGAGCAGTAGAATGATCCAACCATTTTACCAGCGGTCTTAGCAACGGATTTTATGTAAGTCTTCCATTTCAAGTGTGAAGTGAAGGTCAATCACAGAAGCTCATCAAAGCAGAGGGATTAGTGTTGTTATTTTTTTTACTATTTTTAAAGTGAATAAACTGAATCCATTATATGTTTGTTCTAAAAGTGAATAAAATGGATCCCGGACATGTGTTTTGTATTGCTGCATTGCTTGTTGCTCTATTATTGTTACTTTTTGGTAGGGATAACAAGACTTTCGGACCACCATGTATATCTGTGCAAAACTTCTGACACCAAAATTCTAAATTTGATTTATTTATACCCCCACCACCACTCCATGGGTTCTTCGATACAACACAACACAATGCAAAAAAAAAAGCTTAATAATTTTTATTTTTTATGTTTCTACTTTTTCTTTTCTGTCCTCCCATACATCGCTATGATGTTCTGAAAGTTCAGATTTTTTTAAATATCTCATCCGAAAACACCCAGTTTTACTATTCTTAAAGTGAATAAACTAAATCCAGGACATGTAGTTTGTATTGCTGCATTACTTTTTCCTCTATTGTTGTTAGTTTTTGATAGGGGTAACAAGACTTTTGGACAACTATGTATGTATGTATGCATGTATGATATATATATATATATATATATATATATATATATATATATATATAGATATATATATATAGATATATATATATATATATATAGATATATATATAGATATATATATAGATATATATATATATATATATATACTTACAGGAAGACCCATCTTGCTCAGGATTGAATGAGGATCATTACTACGTAGTTTTCACTATGCTCATAAAACCATATTACTGTCTTTGTTTTTACACTACCTCCCTTCCCGTTTTGCCTCCTAATATAGCCAGAAGAAGCTGAAATGATGGAAATCTTTCAGAATTAGTGTCTTAGAGATATGGTTTGAATTTCATTAAAATCGGATATATCTATTTGAAGTTTAAAAGGTTTCTTAAATGTGGGGGAAACGGAAATATTCGGCACATAGAATATAAAGTAGAGATTTAGGACCATTTCCATTGTCTTCCCCGGAGAATTTTATACTTCTGATATAAATTTCATCAAAATAGGATATATTGGAAGTTTTAAGGGGGTTATGCTCTCATAGCCCCCTTAGGAGTATAGTTAGAGATTCGGGAACACTTCCATTGTCTTCCCTTGTAAATTTTACATAAGAATACACTTTAAGATTTTATGTAGATCCTCTAATCTTTCATTCTATAGGAAATGCACAAACATATCACGCACATATACACAGACATTGAGATATATATATATATATATATATATATATATATATATATATATATATATATATATTGTTAAAAATAACAGACAACTTATGTCTGGATATCCTTTCGTATATCCTTTCTATTGTCCGAATCAGAATCTTAGTTTCGGTGGGGGGTGGGGGTGGGGATCGACCAACAAATCGTACTGTTTAAAAATAATCCCCACAATAATAATAAATCCAATTCTCCACTTAACACAACTATTAAACTATTTTATCGCAACCAGTTCAATCACAATTATAAAATAGATGAACAAGTTCTAAAAAATATAATTAATTAAAGCATACTCCCTACTGACCCAAATAAAAAAGTAAAATTGATTAATTTCTACAATAAAGTAAAAACCACTAACCTTATAATCACAAATAATTCTTCCCCCTCGATTAGAGTTTTGGATAAGACAAACCTTGTATATGAGTTAAAATGTCCTTTGGGAGACTGTGTCTCCGACAACTAAAAAAAAACAACATATACATAGGCTTTTTTGTCGAGGAGATTGACGATGCATTTGTCTGATACTAGCGCCATAGCCCAACACTTAGCTAACGACCATTCTTGCCCCCGATCGGAATTCACAAAACTCTTAGTAGAAAATACCAAAATCTTAGAATACAGTACTAACAAACAAAATCTTAGAATACAGTACTAACAAACAAAAACTCCATATATAACGCCCTATATATGAAAACAAAAAAAAAACATAATTAACAGAATTAAACTTTAATACCAGCAATAATATACTAAAATGTATATAATGCTAACTATAGTTTCGTACTTATTATATAATTCCCACCAAAATTATCTATAATACAAACACATGATCTTTACCTGATTCACCTCATTCCCCTGAAGATGGACCCGGATGGGTCTGAAAGTACTTAGGACACAAATGAAAACTATGGCTGATTCATCGGCCAATAACCCCCCCCCCCCCCCCCCCGAAACTAAGATTTTAGACAATGGAAAAGATCTATGAAAGGATATCCAGACATAAGTTATCTGTTATATTTATTTTTCAAGAAAAGATGCTGCCTAGATTATATATATATATATATATATATATATATATATATAATGTCATATGCCACAGTTAATTCAGTGAACAATTTTTTATATACTCATAAAAAAAAACAGCATACAATTATTTCTGCCTTTCTCAATAACATACATTTTCATGATATACAAAATATCAACGATTTTCTTCTTGAGGAGGCTTCGTCAGTGCATAAAAGTTCATTTAATTTTCATTTATTTTTTACTAACAGAGGTACCCGGTGTTGCCCGGGTTAGAGTGTGCAACATCATATTAAAGAGAGTTTATTTGAACAGCAACCTTGATGTTTTCAGCTAGATATCTTATCCACTGAGCTATTCATATATATTTTAATACTCTAAAACTAACACTTATAAATAAATTCATTTCATTGTGTAACATGTTAGAAAAGTGTCATTAGCTCCTTTAATAGGCAGCTAGAGATGCAGAACTACTTCCATTATATTCACATGTAAATTGTACATCTGAATACACTTATATTTAAGGTAGACTCCCTAGTTTGTCTATGTTTTTAGGGACAGACATGCACGCAGACAGAGGTGTTCTCCTTTATTATTATTTATATATCTATCTATATATAAAATATGAGACTAAAATTATACTTTTAGAGAATTGAACCTATAGTGAAATGATTGAGCTGAATATACGAGATAGAGCAATTATAAAGATAAATGAAGATTTCCCAATTAGTTAAATATTAGATGCGTGACTAAATAAGATACTTTAATATATTACTGAAGTTAGGATTGGGAACAGCGTCAATATGTTTGCCACAAGTGAGTTCTAGTATAAGGATTATGGTATGGGATTGGGTTGATTATGTAACCGAACTGATGACATCTCGTTCTTGCATACAATCCATCGACTCTGTGGATGCAGCACTCTACCGACAATCCTTTTCTCATAGATTCCATAACTCTCACCTGTAAACTGCGCTCTCCGGTTACTCCTATAATGGCTCACTTGCCCACCCACCCCTAATCCTATCTGTAATTTCAATACTCGATGTCATCACTTCGGTTACATAATCAACCCAATCCCACCTCATAATCCTTATATTAGAACTCACTTGCTGCTCCCAATCCTAACTTCAGTAATAAATTAAAGTATCTTATTTAGTCACGCATCTAATATTTAACTAACTGAGAAATCTATAAATTCTTTAAACATTAAATTCTGAAATACTATAAAGGTCCAGATAATTACATCTTAAACACTTAAATTCCAAATTTCCAATCGTCTGAGCCCTAATTCCCAATTTAAACCCTTTTAAACTTTCTTACTGACCAGAAACACTACTGTATTAGCTTATTGAACCCCCACCGACAACTCCTAACTGAAGCCAGCCCAGCAAATAAACTGGCAGTAATTACATTATATTGTTGCTTACAAGCGATGAGCTGTAACTAAACAAGCCCTCCCCTACCTTACTCCCAGCATCAGCCATAGTTCCATCCACTAAACCTTCTCCTCCCACTTCCCTAATTTCCCACTCCTTTCCCACTTTTTACTGGCTTTGTTTTCGACTAGAAAAGTCTCTCTCATTCCTTAGATTCGATCGAAGTAACTACTAACACTTTCCACGACCAGCTTGAAATATATACAACATTTTAAACTCAACTCCTTAAAAACTATTTTTCATTCACGATCCATGGAAGTATTTTAAAATGGCCCTAATTCTCAAAATTACATCCTAATAAGTGCTTTTTATCTACGGTTGAACTGAACATCATTCTATTGGATTCACTACATTTTTAACACAATCTCCACGAAATCCCTTTTCTATCTTTAAATCTTTCTTCACCAGACACTTTGTCAACGGACATTTACCAACTGGACAGACTCTATATTTTGATAACCTTTTTACACGCACACTCTTACTTTCCATTACTTTATACTGTTTCTTAAATTTTTCAAATTTTGAATTTTGGCTATTCCCCTGATAAGATTTTAATCTTTGAAAAGCCTGGCTTAAGGAAAGAAAAATAAATATGTTTTTATCGAGTACACCTTTCATTGAACAATCGAAGATGAAATAGATTTGTCATCCGCACATCTTTATCTCTCTTCCTTCATTTATCTTATATATATATATATATATATATATAAGAGACAGACAGACAGACGAATGGAGGTGTTACATACTAAATATACCAAAATTCTTCACTTATATTTTATTATATTTAACAAAAAGGATAAATGTATTCTTTAATTCCATACAATTTTATTTCTGGGAGTAGAATCGAAACCCACACTCGATGTTTTCAGTCTGATACGTTCCCAACTAAACAATTCAGACATTTGTTAAGTCAACTTTTAAAATAAATCTTATAATAAAATCGGATATACGTATTTGAAGTTTAAGGAGGTTCATGTCCCCATGGGTCACTTAGGTGGGAGCACATAGAGGGTACCGTACAGATTCAGGGACCACTTACAATGTCTTCCCCAGAGAATTTTATATGCATGATATAAATTTCATCAACATAGGATATATTTGAAATTTTAAAGGAGCTTTGGCCCCAATAGCTCCCTAAAGTTACAGGGGCATTTAGAGATTTGGGACGACTTCCATTGTCTTTCTCAGAAAATTTTATATACAGGATTCCAAATTTTATAAAAATAGAATATATTTGAAGTTTTATGGGGCTTATGCCCTCATAGCCCCTTTAGGAGTACACTTTGAGATATGGGAACACTTCCATTGTCTTCCCCGGTAGATTTTACATAAAAAACACCTTTAGATTTTATGAAGATTCTCTAACCTTTCTTTCTTTTCACAAACATCACACACAGACATTGAGATTATATATATATATATATATATATACTTTTTCCTGACAATATTCTTCTAAGGGAAATACATGTTTAATCCTAATTTTGCATTTGAATGTTCATATCGTGTGTGTTCCACTTTTTTTTTCTAGCGTCTTTATATTTCATCGATTGAGCTATAAGTTAAACTTTTGTACTATGGAAACTTATATATAAAAAATATATATATCTGTGTAAGTTTAGTGGGAGAGAAGCCCAGCAGAGTGCTCGATTATTAAGAAACATCAAAAAATAAGAGCGTAATATTTATTTATATATGTAATTACAGAAGATTAAGACAGCATTGGTACCGTCGGTTTCAAATCCAAAGGGGACCTATAGTTGTCCTCCTATGCCGGATTCTCTTCAGCCTCTGTTTATGTCTGTCTCCTCAAAAAAAAAAAATTTTTTTTTAAGGATTTTTTTCCAAGGAGACAGACATAAACAGAGGCTGAAGAGAGTCCGACATAGGAGGCCAACTATAGCCCCCCTTTGTTTGGATTTGAAACCGACGATACCGATGTTGTTTTAATCTTCTGTAATTACATATAAATTTTATAAATAATACTATACGAAAATAATGTTTGTTAAGATGTGACCAACTTCTTTTATTAAAAAAAAACACCAGCTAAGCTCTACACATCCACATTAGACTTTACTTTTAAAACTCTTGTCACCAACATCAGACATATACGTTCTGTCTCTACGGGAGGGTCACCCCTCCTAAGGTCAATACCAGTAAAATGAAGAAAAAAGAAAAAGAAAAAAAAAAAGAGAAGTCTTGCTTTGAAAAGGGCATATTTGTTGAAAGTCTCAGCCTGAAAAATAAACGATTTTATTCATTTTTAAAAAAATAATTACATTATTATTATTTCTATAAATAATATATATAACATGGAGCACACATACCTTTTGGTTTGGGGACAGATGGTTCAGTGGTTGAACCAGAAGATGGAATGACAGTAGTTTCTGGTAAAGTCATAGAAATCACAGATGGTGTGCAAATGCTTATGTAGAAGAGAAAAACACTAAAAGTGTGGTATTTCCATCCAATTTTGTCCCAGATTCGAATATCACAGCCCATCTTTAGCAATGATGATTTTGTTCTTGTGGCCAGAAACTCAAAGGTTCAATGGATTAACAGCTTCAACAGGTCACCTCGGAAACTGAAAATCAAAAGAAAAAAAAAAAGATGTAGATAATTTGGTAAAAAAACAAAAAACAAACATGAATATATGTGAGTAAAAATGTGAATCCAGATCAAAGTTGTAGAGTTGGTAGCCCAAATGTTAGACTCTGGCTTTTAAAATGTTAGACTCTGGCTTTTAAAATGTTATTTAATTCATTAAAAAAAAACCAAAAAACCCTAATATAACAAATAAATGAATCATGGTTTTATTTAAAACTAGCGGGACCTGTGTCCCCACGTTGCCCGGAAAAGTATATCAACTCAAGAAATTCCCAGCCCCAACCTTGAAGTATTGAATTATTTGCTGTTTACGGTTGTCTGGCTTGAACACAGACTCGCTGATGTTAATGTAAAACAGAAACGAAAAAAGTAGAAATCAAACGTTTGAGCTGTGTGTTTTGGGTATTTTTTTTTCTTCCATTTAGAGTGCTTTTTTTTTAGTTGGATAACCCAAACATCAAAAAAATCAAACTTGTCTAATTTTGTCCTTGAGAAGAGGCAAATAAATAGAGAGACACAAAAATCGATATAATATATATATTATATCGATTTTGGGATACCTCAACTTCCTTACCCACTCCGCGATAAATGATACAATTTCTCCCTCTCTATTTATTTATTGCTCTCTTTTCCCCTTACGGTATTGCCTTCCGTTATAAATCATACAATCTCCCCCCTCCCCCCTCTCTCTCTATATATATTAAATATGTTGTCACTCCCCTTCCCCTCAATATACGTCTTAAATAGTTCATTTCCCCCTCTCTCAAGATATGTATTAAATAAATATGTTGTTGCTCTCTCTATATGTGTATTGAATAGTGAGTGTGAGTTTCTCTTTTTTCATTTTCAAAGATGTAATCACTTCGCTTGGATGCTTGAATAAGACCATAGGGTCGAAATAAATTATTGCACCGGTGGTTATGTGATTCTGTGTTACTTTATTTTATTCTTGCTCTGTTTATTACATTAAGCTTTCATACCCAGATTTCCTTCTGGAATTCATTTCACTCTAACATATATATATATATATATATATATAGTTTATGCAAGTATTTTTTCATATCTTAGTAAATTGTTAATAAATGGTATTTATTTACAGTTGACAATTTATTAAAAAGTTTCATGATTAAACTTTAATCCAAGTCATAAAATATTAACCACTATGCACAGACTGACAGAACTTTGGATAACTTAAAGAACATATTTAAAAAAACAACACATAAAAGTTGAACAAATATATGAAGCGTTTATTTTACAGGACAGGATAAGATGTCTTGCAAATATTATATTTGCAAACACAATGCTTTCTATTTTCATTTGACACATGCAAGACCATATAGCACTATCGGCAGTATATGCATCACGGCTTTCCCTCTTCTCGAGTCATCCGACACCAGTGACTTGGGTAAAATGTTGACAAATTTAGAGCTCTTGATCGGCCATTACCGACAGCAAATCGGTCCCTGACAGACCAGTTTCCCTCACGATGATCACTTTCAATGTAACATATGGACGACTAGCTCTTCTTTTTTCATCCGGAGACCAGAGTAGGAGTCTTCCTGCAGATTCATCGTGATGGGTGACATGTCCTGCTCACAACCGCTGACACACATAAATTACTCGTCGTTTTCTCTTCCAAATGTTTTATCCTGTACAGTGATTTGTTTATGGGAGGTCTTTTCCAGATGTTATAAGCTGCTCGTAGCATTTTGGTATACATACCATCTAACCGCTTTCTACACGACACGTTCAATGTCCATGATACCGAGCCGTACAGAAGTATTGTCTCTATGCAGACCTTAACGATTTTTGTTTTGGTTTCCTTTCTGATTAGAGACTTCCACACTTTCAACAAATGAAGCGCACTCCATGATTTACATTCATATCGTGTTTGGTGTCAGAGTATCCGCCCAGGTACTTGAAGTTATTAATGCATTTGATTTCAGAGCCATCTGATGACAACAACTTTGTGTCTGTAGATGTATTAAAGTTTCATATTATGTTTTCAGTGTGTTCAGAAAAAGTCCCACATCTTGACGAGCCTTCTCCACTCAGTTGAGGAGATCTTGAGCAGAATTAATACAATCTTCAAACAACACGACGTCATCAGCGTAATCCAAGTCAGCCAGGGCCTCAGCAGGGTGTCGACTGCTATGATGGCGTTTGGATGTAAGGCCATCATTACTGCAGATTGACGTGTGAAGTGTATAATCAAGTATAATTATGAACAGAACTGGTGCAAGAGGATATCCTTGAAGAACACCAGTGTCTATCTTCAATGTGTGACAATTACCACAAAAGTGTCCTTGTACATCACATGGATCGCGTTCACAACACCAGGAGGAATTCCATAGGCCACATCACAGCTTTAATCCGGTATAATATCTGGTTTGAAGTACGATACGATCCTCATAAAAAAAAAATACGAGATACTACTTTCGATACAACAAAAAGTCTGAAGTTTCGTGTGACAGACCTTTAAACCAGAAAGAAAAAGAAATCGAAAGTTAGAGAAAGAGTTGGAGGAAGAGCAGAGAAGAGAATTGTAAGTAAAACGGATAATGCAACAGCTAGGTCAAATCCGGTCAGGAGAAAGGGCGGGAAGATAAAATGATTGGAAGGGCAACTAAAAGACACAAGTACAAAACACAAAAAAAGGAGAAGAAAATTTAAATGGTAAAATATTAAACTATGCAAAATCAATGTGATATTCTTTTAAAATTTTGGCACATCATAACTTTATATGCGTTCGGTATTGAATGTATATTGTATCATTTTCAAAGATGTATTGGAAAATATAAAAAAATATTGATACTTTTGTTTTTATTATCAGCATTTTCCTAAGTAAAAGTTTAAAAAGTAAAACTACTTTAAAACCAAAGTTCTTTTTGAAGACATTGTTATAATAAAAATAAAGTATTCGAAATAATCAAATAGGTTATACGAAAAAAATAACAGATACAGATTCACTCTTGGCAGAAAAAAAAACTTTAACGTAACATGTGGTTGTATTTTTTGCACACAATTATTTTAGATTTCAGTCCTGAAACAAACAAACAAACAAACACACTCACACAATTACTTCACAATGCAGGATTAGTTTCGCATAGAACTTTAACGTAACATGTTGCTTTCTTTTATTCACTTACAAAGTATTCCAGAATAAATAAATATATACATTATTTTGCTTCATGATCATACAAGGCCTGTCTAAAAAGTACCTGACCTTAGGCCAGAAAAAATATTTCAAATACATGATGGGGTTAGGACCATAATCCCCTTCAAAGTAGGTCCCTTGTGCTTGCACACACTTAGCCCACCGATCCATTCACTGCCGGAAACACCTCTGGAAGTCTTCTTTTGGAATGGTGTTCATCTCTGCCGTCGCGTTCCGCATTATCTCTTCTCTAGTCTCAAAACAGGAACCTTTCAGTGGCGTCTTCAATTTTCGAAAAAAAAACAGAAGTCGCAAGGAGTCATGTCTGGAGAGTAGGGATGTTGGCGAATGACTGGAATTCCATGCTTGGCCAAGAAATGTTGGATCAATTGAGATGAATATGTGTGTGGGGAGGGTTGTCATGATGCAGTTGCCAGTTTGTCGCCGTCCACATGTCTGGTCTTTTGCGCCAAACTGCGTCATGGAGACGCCGGAGAACATCTTGATAGTACTCCTTTGTAACTGTTTGTCCTTCCGGTGCGTATTTGTGATGCACAATTCCACGAATATCAAAGAAGACAGTCAGCATCATCTTAATTTTGCTTCGCACCTGTCGCGCTTTTTTTGTCTTTGGAGACTCGGGATGTTTCTATTGCGACGACTGTCTTTTTGTTTCTGGATCGTACCCGTATACCGATGACTCATCTCCAGTTATCACGGTGTTCAGAAACCCAGGATAAGTGTTGGCGGTTTCCAGAAAGTCCTGTGCAACTTGAAAACGGAGGTTCTTTTGTTCCTGTGACAACAACTTGGCCACAAATATTGCAGCCACTCTGTGCATGTGCAGAATCTTTACTCACTCTGATCTCTTGGACGATCTTCTGCACGGTTGAACAACGATCTTCCATCACCGAATTATGCACCCTCTCAACAACAGCTGCACTCAGAGCAGTTTGGGACCTGCCAGAATGCTGGTCGTTCTCCGCTGATGTGCGACCATTTTTGAATTGGTTGAACCGCTCCTTAATTTGTGTTACACCCATCGCATCTTCTCCAAACACCTGTTGAATCTTACGAATTGTTTTACTAAGAGAATCACCAAGCTTTTGACAAAATTTTATGCAGTACCTTTGCTCAACACGTTCAGTCATCTTGAGAGAATTGGTAATCCAACGAACACGTTGTGTAGCACCTCACTCAGCGACCGACAGGCAGCAACTAACACGCAAGAAGGTGGTGCTAAAATTCACACATGCGCATGAAGGTGTCTTCTCTTCACCGTGTAGAGTGGCCTCGCTCTATCGTCTCTATTTCACACGGAAAAAAATAAAGGTTGGATCCTTTTTAGACAAGCCTCGTATTCTTCAATAAAACAATTCAACACATCTTTTCGATGGTGTCTTGAATTCGCTTCATGTCTAGTTAATAGAGAAACTAATAATATTTTTGGCAACAAAACTAGGGAATAACACTATCGCCGTATATCTTATCCAGAATTATTGTTGGGCCCAGAATTTCTTGAATCAGCAAAAGAAAGAAATCGGCGACTATTCTACTTCAACAATAAAACAAATATATATTCACTCTTGGTAGAAAAAATTTTTAACGTAATATGTGCTTGTTTTTTCTTTTTTTTTTTACATACCTAATTATTTTAGATTTCAGTCAAATCGGGCGGAAACAAACAAACACAATCACATCAGGAACACTTTCATTATCTTCCCCAGTAAATTTTACATAAGAATACACTTTTAGATTTTATGTAGATTTTCTAACCTTTCTTTCTATAAGGAACATACACACAGTTATATATATATATATATATATATATATATATATATATATACGCTATGTAGATGATATCTTCATCGCCACAGAATCCCAGGAAAATATAAAAAAACTCAAACAAACACTCGAAACCCACTCGGTACTTACATTCACAACCGAATTCAACATTAACAATAAAATCCCCTTTCTCGACGTATTAATCGACTCCAGCAATCCTACAGAATACACGACATCAACTTATAAAAAACCCACAAATAACAATCCGAGCCTCCTCAACTATCATAGTGAATGCCCACAAAAATATAAAATAGCTCTTATTAAAAATCTTGTTCATCGCGCACACACTATATCCTCATCCAAACAAATATTCTATAAAGAATTAACCAATATTAAACAAACATTAATTAACAACAACTTCCCCAATAAAATAGTCGACGAACAAATAAAATCATATATAAACTCCATACACGACAAAAGCAAAAATAAAACCCATAACAAAAAAGACATGATCAACCTCTATTACAAAAACCAGACGCACCCTAACTACAAACTTGACGAAAAAGCAATACTTCACATAATTAAACGATACACTAAACCTAACGACCAACAAAAAAAGATCAAACTAATAATTTACTATACAAAATTTAAAACAAATAACCTAATTAATAAAAATAACACTGTCAATACAACTCTCAGCCAAACTAACGTTATATACATGTTCTCATACCTTTTTAAGGAATGTCTCCCTACAACCCAAACAGAACAAATACATAACACCTATATTGGCCACACTACAACAACTCTCTCTCGATGCCTAACTTACCATTTATCCGATACCAGCGCCATCCAACGTCACATTACTACACATAACAAAAGACTACAGTCGGCTGATATACGGAAAATATTAATATCTAACACGAAAATAATACACAAAAATAACTGCACAAACAGACTTAAAATACTAGAAGCAATATTCATTAAAACTAAACAGCCTAACATTAACAAAATAGCTTTCAACACAGGTACCAACATATTAAAAGTATTCCATAATTAAATGGAAATTAAGTAAAAACAAAATAAATAAATAAATAAATAAATAATAGTAATAATAGTAATAGGAATAAATAATAATACATAAATAAATAATAGCAAAAATAAGAACTAACAAAATAAATAAGTAAACAATAAAACCAAACACACAAACGATAGAATAAAATGAACTCAACCACACACCCTCTTCTCTCTTTCATTCGGCCGTAGCGATAACTATAAAACACTAACTCCAGTCTTCTTATTTAAATTAAAAAAAACAAACAAAACCCTAATCCTGAAGACGACTACGAAAGTCGAAAGCGCTCGAGAAAATGGCCGAATTAAAAACTATCAGCGAAGTACTATACGGATTGCCACCTGAAACCAGAAAGATGGCTCGACGGTTTGAGAACCTCACGAGGAAAATACACAAACGTGAAAGTTCCGTGATGTTCAACAACGCTTGCTTAGATAATGACTTGCTGCCTAAATATACATATATATATATATATAAACAATACCTATAATTTAATGTTGGATTTTGAAAAATTTTGATTAAATATACTTTCCCTGGGCACCACCGGGACATGGGCCCCGCTGGTAAATCCATAAAGAGTTCTGGTAAATGTCTGTAGGTATAACCAAAAAATGAATTGTCTCACAACAGAAGTAAAAACGTAAAATTAGTTATGTTGGGATTCTGTTTTATAATAAAAACTAAAAGAATATCAGCCCAAGGATGGGTAAAATTAATTACCCGAAAAAAATAGCTTTGCACCACTTTTATGTCTCCTTACAAAGATTAAAATCAACATATAATAATACTAAATCTTATATCTAAAATCATTATTCCAATTCTGATGAAAATCATTATATGATTTTGATTCTAAAATTTGACCGGTTTTAAGAAATTTAAATTCAATTTTGAGTCCATATTAACTATGGATCAAATTTAATGCAAATCTGAAATATTTGAATTTTCAAATGGGAGGTTGTGCCCATATTATGTCGCCTGAAAACACTTTAAAATACTCCAACGAAACTGAACTTTGGGAAATATTTATTAATTGATGTTTAATACCTATTTTTTAAATTTCACAAAAATCGGAGGTATCTGAATTTTCATGAAGGGCTTCCATCCCCTTTTTACTCTCTTTGCATAAAACTAAATTAAACTAAATATAGCCCACATTACGACCCTCTACACCTAACAGCTATGTTTTAAAATTCATAATGATCAGTTAATTAGTTTAGAAGTGAATCCTATGCATACAAATATATAAATATATACACATACCTAACTTTGTATCCATAGAGATTAATCCCCCAGTGCTATATAGTTTGTGAGCACAGGTCTACAAACTTCCAAACACCGGAAGTTTGCAGTCATTTAAACAAAACTTTCGTTGCTAAAAGAAATATGTGTATCATCTGTTTGAAATTTAGAACATATGACTTTTCCCATGAGCATCTATATAAATAAAATGAAGTCTGTCTGTTTATGACTCAAAAACTAATGGTTGGATTTCAACTAAACTAGGCATGCAAGTGTCATAAGAAATTTTTCACACCTCTGCCTCGATGACACTTATTTACCTGAGTGAGTTTAACACATAGAAATTAAATGTCAGATAAAATGGAATGTTTAGTATGTGGAATAGTGGATAAGCATAGCAACAAACTAGTAGAAATAACACAAACACATCTATAAAGGAGAACCAATATTTCGGTTCATTCAAACTACCTTAATCTTTGGTGTAGAAATTTTGTTCTGCTTTAATGATGTGTTTGTGTTCTTATTTCTACTAGTCTGTTGACATGCTTATCCACTATTCCATGCACTAAATATTATTTATTTGCCTTTTCTATTTGTTCAAAGATTTCTCCTCTTTTTTTACGCCACCTTTTCAGCTTTTATTTTTTATACCATTCGGATGTGAACAACCGTTAGCTGTTCATTTTAATCTTCAGTCCCCGCACTAGGGATTGAACTTACAACCTCTAAGTTAATTTCTATTAATCAACACCTTTATGCATGTGTCCAGAAGGACAATCGCGAAAGAGTTTTTTTTTATGACTCAAGTACAATTATTTACCTATAAGCGGACAGTCTTCTTCAAAAATGACGGAAAAAATTATCTTTCGCCAGTGTACCCACGAATATTCATATTAATATAAAATAATGATAAAATTAGAAAAAAAAAGAAAGAAAAAATAGGAAAGTTAAAAAAAACAAGAAAAAACGTATAAATCGGTATAGAAAACAGAAAGAAAAAAATTGAAATAGATTAACTTTCTAAATTCTTCAAAATATTTGAAATGGATTCATCCAGAAGTTTTTTGCACGCTAACTTTTGTGTGATGGAAGGATTTGTAAATAAACAAACTGAGCCGTGTAAAGTGGTGGTCAATGTTTGTTAGATAATGGCCCTATGGGGATGGATGCATCTGTTGGAGATCGGGTTTGACGTGCGCGATTTGTAGCGGAGTCATCCCGTTCAAAATTGGTGCGATGTGTTCCCACGGTTCGCGGGGACAGTTGACGAGACTTTGAGTTTAAAGGTTAGATCACACCTGCGTGTTGATCACGAGATTTTGTGATGTCAGTTTTTCTCGCTGGGAAAGCTGGAGTGAGATTATTAGTTCTCGACTGGAAGCCAACGAGAGAACACGCTTTAGCATGTAGCGATTACAAGCTAGGGGATTTCGGATCCCCCGAAATTGAGAGCAAGCGACGTCTCCCATCTTCCTCCCTTCTACAAGTAGCTAAGTGATTAGGTGATTAATTTAGAAAATTAACTAGCGTAAGCCTCTCTCTCTGCGACAACGAACTTCCCAGTGTCGACAAGCAGTATACCAATAAATGGCTCTAAATTAAAAAGAAAAAGAAGCCTTGTTATATTTTATCGTGTACGGGGAGATTTGATTTCAGCCCACAAAGAAAACGCCGGTATGATGGAGAAACGAGCGAAGTTTGACGCTCGGCGAAACGCAGATGATAGCAGTCGCGACACAAAGCAGGCGAGTACGAAGCACAAGGTCAGTACGAATAGTTGCATACAACGGCAAGGCAATGGACAAAGAGAGACAAGGTTGGTACGAATAGTTCTTGCAGCAGGGAAATGCGAATTGAGAAACGACATATCGTCCCATTAGTAGCGATGCTGTTCGTTTCGGGATCAACAGACGAAGAGTTCTACGACGACCAGAGATTCTGACAACGTATTATCAACCTGAAATGTAACATGTTTATATAAATAGACATTTTGTAGATATTATTTATAGGCGCTTCTCATGTAGCCTAGTAGTAATAGCTGCCGACTATCAACTAGATGGTTGAAGATTCTGGAGGTTCGATCCCTCGCTTGGGAGTGGTGCTAGTCTAGCCACACTGAAGAGCTGTGATACAGCGAAACAGTCTGTCTGTGGATGATATATATATGGGCACTGTAGTGAGTAGTATTAACACAGCTGCCATCCTAGCTTAAATGCGCGTTCCTTCAGCAGTTGAACACTCTCTTGATGGCTGCCTTTAATAGGTTTAATCTCTCACTGATGTATTGGGTTGTTGATAGTGGCCATGAGGGTTAAAACGTCAGAATTTGAGTTATAAACATGACTCGTGTTCTGGGGTTCGACTCCTGTGACGGGTATGAATAATCATCTCTACACTGACGATTTCCATAAGGATGAAACGTATACGTATGTAGATAAAAATAAATATTTATAATTATATATATATATATATATATATATATATATATATATATATATATATATAATAATAATAATAATAATAATCCAGGTAAAACATCCACAGGGTAGTAATCTAAAGAATTTAAACCGGGTTTATAAAAAGTGCTCAATATCAAATAGAGCTTTTATATATGATTATTTTTATTTACACAGACATGTACAAAATCTGCGACACTGGCATGTCAATGTTATCAATCAACAGTTATAATAAACTGAGATCTCATCAGGCAGAGTTAAAATCCGATCATTGATAACATCGACATGCCAGTGTCGCAGATTTTGTACATGTATGTGTAGATAAAAAAAAAATATATATATATATATATATATGTGTGTGTATACACACACACACACACACACACAAATAAATACACATTGCTATTTATTATAGAGTAGAGGATACTTATATTGCACATTCATATTATCACCTTCAGTCTTTCTCTTACTATCAAGATGGGAATAACTTTATTACATCTTTGGATATAGATATGATCACTCTAATGCAAAAAAAGTAAATTCTTCCTTTTGGTCAAACTCTTTAATTACTTAGTTCTTATTTCATATCTTCAGTTCTTGGCAGGCAGACACCAATCATTATCAACATAACAGACTTCTGTCTGCAAACCAATTATATTCAACAGCCTCCTCACATCTTTGCACTCTATGGCAAATTGTCTGGTCAATTGGAATCTGATAAATCTATTCTTATTAAGATTGTCTGAAAGCTGTTTTCTCAATCTATTTCAAACAGAAAATGAGTAAGTTTATTAGTGCTAAATTGTCTGGGCCAACAAAATGCCATGTTTATCTGATATTATCTTGGATCCGTAACGTTATGTAGAGAAGAATTGCTTTGAGGGTTTAACCGAGTTTGAGTGGCTTGTGTCTGGTGTAAAGTGTACTGCAAAAGAACAGTTTTCTTACCTCAAAACACATAACAGCCCCCCCCCCCATCTCCCTCCTCACAAGTCCAACCCTTTCTTACTGTGGTAAGGGTGGTGGTAATGTAGTAGTGTCAGAGCTATACCGTCTGGAACTCCGGTTCCTGGCAGGATCATCCATAATGGACAGGTTTGGTATCAAGTCGTATTAGGGTTGCAACCTGACTAACACGGCTCTGGTGAAAATCCAGGAGTCGGCATTAGGATCTGAAGTCCTTTGGTCGTGTCTGCCTCTGCGTGCGGCAAGCAAAGACGTGTCAGGCTGTGAAAATGCAGTAGGCTGCATTTTCTTTAGTAATGTGTATGAATGGTGGACGTTACAAATGCGGAGGAAAGAGGGGGGCACAAGATAAAGTGAAAATATCTTTGGTTTCATTTGGGCCACCTCAGAAGTATATTTCTCTTTGAGGTGAATTAAGTATCTCATAAAAGGTTGGATTGTCGCCATGATAATTCTTTGTCTGACATTTATCTCGGATGGGGAGGGGGTATCTCAAGTGGTCAATGCCTGGGTGGTCTATGACCAGGGAGAAAGACCCGGCCAGGTAGGAAGAGATGGGAGGGGAGATCTGGACCAATTGGCATGACAGGAAGTTGGAGGTTTGCTGGGATAGCTAGGGACAGTTTGAAGCTGGGCGCTGCCCAGGGAAGATGGCTAATCTGGGTCTCCTAGCCAAAGGACTGTGGGGGACTTGTTTCCACCTCGCTGGGATATAGAGATTTCATTTTGCAACTATGCCATTCCACTTAGGGTATCTTTTGTAACATTCAGCAAATAAATGTGTTACTTGTTCATTAATCGGACTCATGGCTTTTACTTGGCATGAGAGTATTTGTTACAGCACTGAGACGAGATCGAACAACATTTTTGGACCGGCACAACGTGTGGGACGATTACGGCCAGTGCAGTGAACACACGAACAAATAAACACACATACGGACATGTTCAGAAGGCACAAATCAATGCAATTCAAAGCGGCAACAATGCTTCTATGATTAATTGAGCACAAGTTGCTATTTAAAGAAAATATAAGGAAAATTTTGAGTTAATACCTTTCTCGGCAGTATTAGTGTGTAATTGACCACAATAGATCTGATAAGGCTTAAGCTTAAGGAAAGGAGAAATTGAAATTCAGGGAATCTTACTTAATTGGTGTCGAATGACTATGGATCAGATCCAATGTAAATCTGAAATATTTGGATTTTCAAATTGGAGGTTGTGCCCATATTATAGCCCTAAAAACCCTTTAAAATACTCCCAAAAAACTAAAATTTGGGAAATATTCATTAATTAATGTCACGGTTGCTAAGTACTTAATGACGCGGACTGAGGTGTGCCGGGTTGGAATCCAGTTCGTTCCACAGAAACACTTTCATCAAAACCCACACCTGACCTTGTGTCTAACCTCCTGGAGATGGGGTAAATAAAATACCTATTGTTAAAATTTCACAAAAAGCGGAGGTATCTGAATTTTCACAAAGAACTTCCACATTCTCTTTGCATAAAACTAAATCAAACCAAATATAGCCCACATTAGAACCCCTTAGACCTAGAAGCTGATCGGTTAATTAGTTTAGGAGTGAATCCTATACATACAAATATATAAACATACACACATACCTAACTTTATATAGACATAAACACTTTATGGATTATTTAATGCTGAAAACAAAACATTGAAAAGGATTCATTGTAGAAGATTAACTGAACAACTGCTGATATTTTACCGATAGCTTTCGGTAAATTTTGGGTTCATACCTTTCCCAGGCGTATTAGTGCATAAATGATTACTATAGATTTGATAGGGTTTGAATTCAGCCTATGTGATTCCATAGTGTGCGACTGTATCCATTAGGACTAATCCAAGTCGATAGCTTGAGTAAGTTGCTGGTTATCAATAAGCTTTATTGTCTGTGTGTGTTCTATTGATGGATATAATTACAAGTTTTTCAACAACACTCCCAATGATTTAAACACATTAAATCATTTGCTAAACTACTCAGTAGGGTTCATACCAAAGAGGTGTTAACTGCGCATGCATTTATTGCGTAATAACAAGAATGCATATTCATATGATGCATCCAATCAATCTGTGCATTTAGCGACAAAAATGCTACTTCAAACTTGAATGTGACAGACCAACAAAAATGTTACTTCAAACTGAAGCGTGACAGACCAACAGATTAAAGAAAATGTTATTCAAAACTTAAAACATGACAGGTACTGACAGCCAGAGCCGCTTATAGAGAAACTTATATGCATCTAAGATACGGCTGTTCAATCAAAATGTTTAGTGATAAAAATATTATTCTAAATTGAAGCGTGACAGACTAATTGAAAATTTTTTTTTTTTTTTTAAACTTAATGTTCAAGTTTCAGAAATTTCTATGCAAATTAAACCGAAAATGACCCCCCCTCCCCTTCTCCCCAGTCTATCGCTCAAAATTTTAAAGTCATTTGTAAACGGGATTTTTTTGTGGCTAAAGACCAGTCGATAAATCAAGTAGAAACTTTGGGTTATTTTAAGTTAAATAAAAATCACTAAGGAGGTTTAAGTAATAAAAAAAATTAATCGAGATATTATTCGAAAGAATGAAAATTTTTTTTTTTTTTTTTTTTTTTTTTAAATTTTTTTTTTACACTACAACAGGTGAGCTGTATAAAAAAAGTAAAGTTCCTTACTAAGTGAAAAGCTCATCAGACTAGTACTTAACTCCTGTTTTATAGCGTTACTAGGTGTGTACCTACTCGATGATGACTGAGAGTTGTTTTTACTTTCATTTCTGTCTTTTCTCTTAAGAAAATATTTATACTTTTGGAAAGATTATTCAATTTATTTATTAAAAAGAATTGGATGTTTTACAAAATATTAAAATTTCAATCCCATAAATACTTTACAGTTTTTAAAATTTTTATTTATTTAACTCTTATATTTATAAATTACAAGAAGACCCGTCCCAGGACTAGTAAAACGAATTCCCTGAACAGAACAGTTTTGCACCATCTTTATATCCCTGTACGGAGATTAAAATCAAGATATAATGATACTAAACCTTATGCTTGGAATCCTTATTCCGAGTTTTCATCAAAATCTATTACATGATTTTGATTCCAGGAAATGGCTAAAATTTAAGGCTTAAGGATTCTTAAGAAATTGAAATTCTGGGAATCTTGCTTAATTGGTGTCTAATGACTATGAATCAAATTTAATGCAAATCTGAAATATTTAAATTTTCAAATGGGAGGTTGTGCTCATTATGCTTGCTAATTTGGGGAATATTTATTAATTGATATCTAAAACCTATTGTTAAAATTTCATAA
The DNA here is from genome assembly GCA_963556195.1 of Sepiola atlantica. Taxonomy (NCBI): domain Eukaryota; kingdom Metazoa; phylum Mollusca; class Cephalopoda; order Sepiida; family Sepiolidae; genus Sepiola; species Sepiola atlantica. Next base: position 35,366,200 of record OY744542.1, read on the forward strand.
AAATTTGAGGTATCTGAATTTTCATGACCCCCCCCCCCCTGAATAAAATAAAAATAAATATAGCACACACTACAACTCCTGAAGCCTAGCAGCTGTGTTCCAAAATAATTCACAATGACTGGTTAATTAGTTTAGGAGTGAATCCTATACATAGAAACATACCGAACTAGATAAGCTAAGAACCAGACGTGCAATGCATACTGGATTTTTTTATTTTTATTTTATTTTTTTTAAATCAAATTATTTTTTTTTTTAAATATGATTTTGAAACTTAAATTTATTAACTACATTTTTCTTTTTAATTAACTGTTTTAAATAAATACATTATTAATTAATTAATCGATTTTTTATTTTTTTAAATTTTACAAATCATATTTATTCCTATTTACACACAATATTTGATCACATAATTTTATATATAGAGAAGCAAAAGGAATGTTCTAAACCTCACCTGTGACCGGACATAAATCTGTCCGCAGTTATACTCCCAGCAAGGCTAGTACTCATTTACACACGTAGGTGGAGTATCTTGCTTACTGCACTTAGTATTCCTAAATAGTCACCCATCCAAGTACTAACCAGGCTCAATGTGGCTTAACTTTAGTGATCTGATAAGAATTGGTGTGTTGACATGATTTAGTCAAACTGAATGAATCGTACGTTTGCCAAAAGCTTTAGCAGAGCTACGTCATAAAAATCTTGCAAAACGAAAGCAAGAATAATAATGCTCGCAGAGTAAACTCATTTCATGGTAGCATCAGTAAATTAGCCATAAGTAGCAGCACACGTTGCGGAGGCACAACTAAAAGATGTAAAAATATATCTTGCCCATCTTTCAAACGAAATATGAGATGGCACAATATCTTGAATCAGTTCCAAAAATTTGGCAGAACTCATTGATCGACTAGCACTAAGCCAGCCGTAGATATAAATAACTGAGAATCTCACACGGAATAAGAACGAGAGAATTTGTTTAACCACAGGAATTCTTCAAGTTTGCATTTCGAAAAAGTGGAGGAAGAAAGAAAACAGACATATTGGATAAGCGTTGCGTTTCGATTCAATAAAATTAATATGGCTACCAAGAATGACTCTGCATTTTCCGATTTTTTAGATGCATTCACTCGTCTTGAAAAACTGTCTATCAATCATACTTCAGTTTGAAACAACATTTTTACCACAAAATGGACAGATTGAGTGAGCGTACCTTAATGTATCTTGTTTTTTCTGCAACAGTAATTTCAGTGTAATAAACATGACCAGAAAACATTAATCACTCATTTGAGCATAGGTCAGAACGGGTAACCATTTTTTTGCGTATTTCCAAAATTGTCGGCATTTTGAAAATATGAATAAAAATAGTTACTTGTTATAACCTATGCAAAGTGGTCAAGAGCTTGGTGATCATTTTATATTAAATTTACATAATAATGTGAACTCTAAAGTTTAATTAAAGTTTTAAAAAAAAGTTTTGCAGGTATTTTCAGGGTGTTGACATGTAATTGTATGAAGAAAATAGAATCTCATTTTTATTTCTCCATTGGCAGCGTGAGGTCAAAGGGTAACATTTTACCGAAATTAAAGTTTTATCACTGATATAATGGTATTAACACACACACACACTACTGTTGTTATACCTGATGGAATAATTTATAGAAAAATAATACTTATTATTCGAACTACTGTTCTTATCTTGAGTGTTATCATCACAACGTTTCAGCCGTTGTAACCTCAGGTGTATATTTTCGAACTCGGGAATCTGAACGGAATTTCGAATGGAACCAAGAAATCTAGACCAAACATCAAGGGACACCACCCAAAAACTCACCACAGTTTGTATACCATATATGTGGGGCGTGTCGAAAAAAATCCAAAGAATATGTAATCCATATAACATCAGGACAGTATTCAGGAGCGACTCAACTCTCCGAAAGTATCTTGTGAGAGTCAAACCTCCTACGGAAAAATGTATGACTAACAACTGTGTGTATGTGATCCCAAGTAAGTGTGGGAAAATATACAAAGGTGAGACATGTCGTCCACTAAAAGTAAGGCTAGACGAACACGAGAAAGACGTAATACGTGGAAGTATCGAAAAGTCGGGTATGGCTGACTTCATATGGAAGGAAATGGGATGAAGTAAAACTTATAAATAGAGAAGAACGGTGGAGAGTAAGACGACTGAAAGAAGCAGCGCACATGTTGGGCGACAATGACTTACTAAGCAGACCTAGTATAGAATTTAATACAATATGGGAACCATTAATTAGAAATAATAGATAAGGTTATAATATATATATATATATATATATATATATATATATACACACACACACACACACATGTACAATATATATATATATATATATATATATACACACACACACACACAATGTACAATATATATATATATATATATATATATATATATATATATATATATATACACACATGTAGTGGGTTTGGTAGTTTTGTTTTACGGCATATCAACTCTTTTTGGGTTATTTAATGCCGAATCTGGTCATTATAGTAAAAGTTTTTATGCTTCAAGTTCTTTATATCTTCAAATGTTTAATCATCGTTTTTGGTTTGGTAGTTTTGTTTTACGGCATATCAACCCTTTTTGGGTTATTTAATGCCGAATCTGGTCATTATAGTAAAAGATTTATGCTTCAAGTTCTAAAAATAAAATAAAAAAGGGGAGGGAGAAAGGGAGAGGGCCTGTTGTTTTTGTTTTTGGTTTTGTAGAACATAATTAAGTTTTACAAAAAAACAAAAAAAAAAAAACAAAAACGTCAATGTAGGTGAATTTCGTCTCAGGGAGCCACAGGGCAGCCTGATCTGGTATCACCAGACACATGTAGTAATAAAAGTACTGATATATAGTGATAAGTAGTCAGACTACACATTAAAAACAAGAATAGGTTTAAGGCTCCCAAAATTCATACTAGAACTGTCCGCAAGTAAAATTCAGTTCTAAATGATAGTTATCTAAAGGTTGAAGGTTCAATTCTCGGTGCGGATGATACAAAGAATTGCGAATTATTGAAGACTTCTCCCAATGGCTGACGGAATGAGAGCATGCTACCCCCCCCCCCCCCCGGATTAAATAAAAGATTTTGTTTGAAATTTCGTTCAGATTCCCGAGTTCGACAGAAATATTCCGAAGTTCGAAAAGATACACCTGAAGAAGGCCGGAGGTTACAGCAGACGAAACGTCGTGATGATAACACTCAAGATAAGAAGAGTAGTCCGAATAATCCAAATTACCAATCCTCATCTAAAAAAATTCAGAAACAGAAAAATAATACTTATATAGTAAAGATTTTCTTCTTTTTCTTATGTATTAATCCCAAGCTACGGCAGGGTCCACAATTATATATTGAAGATATTACTGAATATTTTCATAATCCATCAATCAATAATTTATTAAAACTATTGCCTTTATTTAAATAAAACTATAATTCATTTTATCATTTTCATATTGAAAGGTAAAGTTAATATAAAACACATAAATATATATTTTGTATTATTTATATTCAAACTCATCTTGGTTGCTATATGCACAACATTCCGACCAATGTAACCTTCGACCTTCTTTAGGTACATCTTTCCGAACTTAAGAACCTTTTAGGAATTTTTGTCGAACTCGGGGAAACCTGTATGCAATTTCGAACAGAACCCTTTATTAAATCCATGTGGGTTGATTGTTCTCATCCCGTCAGCCATCATGGGTTCAGGTCGAAATTCCGTATAGGTTCCAGAGTTTGGCAAAGATTCCAAAGTTCCAACAGAAGGTTCCCAAGTTCGAAAAGATGCATCTGAAGATGGTCAGATTCTACATCAGCCGAAATGTCGTGAATATAAATAACAAAGATGAGAATAATTTAAATTATCAATCGTCATCAAAAAAATTACGAAACATAAATATATAGATAAAAAAAAAAGAAGTTTGTTTCTAATTTATTCATTTGATTATACAGAAAATACATTTACGAACAAAACAAAAAAAAGTCACAAAATGAAACAAACTTTTAATAAATGTTAGTTTTTTTTTAAAAATTAGATATGCTATGCAGGGGGGGGGGGGGTCAGATCCTTATTTTGCCCATGACATTCCCAAACCAAGCAAAAACAGTATTTTTTTTATTAAAAAAAAAATTTCTTTCTTTTTTTTTTTTTTTGAAACAATAAAAGTAAAAGTAAAAAGTAAAAACTTATAGGCATGCAGGTGTACAATAGTCATTTTCAGAATGGGAAACTGGCCATAATCGTTTTTTTTGTTTCGTAATAACTAATTTTTCTTGAGGGGAAACATCGTTTTGTTGTAGTGCTGCCATAATATCGGCATAGCTGGCGCGTAAACAGAGTTGGATTTACCGATGATGCATAGGAGATGCCTACTGAGAAAAGAATTTCTTTGAATACAGGTGTCGAAACATGTCAGATGTATGTCATACAGCTGCGAGAATAGAGAAAATCATAGCCATTTCATCTTTTTTTTTTTTTTTGCCACTTAGACGTAAGGGGCTACTGTGAATTAGTGGCCATACCTACAGGGGCATCCAAGTGGGGAGTTGTGCAGCGAGATGTTTGTTCACATTAAATTAAAATTTCTGCATGTTTGTACAGTTAAGGAAACAGAGAGCAGGGAGGGAATTCCAAAGGCTAGCAGTTCAAGGAAAGAAGCTATTAGAGTAGAAAGCCCTGGGGACTTTACAGTGAAGGGGTGGGATTTTGCTGATTGTCGGATCAATAGGTGGTATTTATATTGACGGGGTACCAGTGCAGCACGTTCGTCGGAGCACATTCCATTAAAGTACTTGTAAAACAAACACAGGGATGCAACATTGCGGCGATGGG